>OX463306.1:21341917-21941917 GCA_949820665.1 Scrobipalpa costella | reverse complement strand
CGTCGAATTGTTCGATAACGAAACCGAGAAAGCCTGGTCCGCGCGGTGCGTAGCCTGCCCCCGGGACGGGCAACAACTACCGTTACCCCCCGGTGATTCCCGCTGGTGGGAGGCCGGGGTTGATGGCACGAGCAGAAGTCACCCGCGACGACCGAGGGTAGGCAGAATCGAGAAAAGTGAGGGTACTTAGGGATCACCCAAAGTACCCCACAAAACAAGAGAACCCGGGCGCGAGTAAATGTGGGTAGTTTACGCTACCCACGAGGCGACTAGGCGGCGAATACGCAACGGATTTTGATGCGGTTTCTTTTAATAGGTAAAATGATTCAAGAGGAAGGTTTATATGTATAATACATGCGTAATATTGTAGAGAAACACTGATAATTTTCGTGCGAAGCCGGGGCGGGTCGCTAGTAATCTATATAATAAATAAGTATTTATAATAATTATTCGTTATCAACATTCAAACTGCGGTAGCGAGTGCTGCTTCATCACATGTTACTACAGCACGATTGTAAAATTTGCCAAATGTTAGTGAGCTACCGCTGCAGCCCGCAGTATTACGTATGCCCGCGACGTGGCAGCATGCTGCTGCCGCGTGCTGTGGGTGCTGTGGGTGCTGTGGGTGCTGTGGGTGCTGTGGGTGCTGTGGGCAGTGAAGACTGCGACATCGATTCCACTGTCCTTTAAGACGGATTTGATCCAACGGCTTAACGACTGACTCATAACAGAACTATGAGGCTTCCTAAAGCTAATAAATAGACTGGTAATATTATTACTACGTAACAGTTTTGTTTTTTCAGTATATGCAATAAGGGTTTTTGAGGGACATACCTCTGGTCTTTCGTCGAAGAATGGTAAGATGAGGACCGGCTCTTTGAAACCCGGCCGCGAAGTTTTAATATGGTCCGGAATTTCAATCATAATTTTTGCTCACATTAATTTGGAAAGTGTTTGCACACGGTGGGCTGTAGCAAGGGCTAGTAATGTTACACACTTTTTAGTTAATTTTGCTAGAGTTAAATTTTCATTTGAATATTATTGCCCTAAACAATTTAAAACTACAGATGTGTCCCACGTCGTATTGTATTTCGGTTGCGGAGGACGTAACCTAAAAATACCTTTAAAACATCTTGATATTCTGTCATTATTAGCAATATGAGGACCTAATATCAGCGCCAAAGCAGATCTGTATGAATTCAGTGTCCCGTACTTATTATTGTTGAAAATTTCAGTAAGGAAATAAAGGACAGTTGGAACCGATGCCTCATAAAGGCAAACGTTATTTCTTAGGCAAAATTGGAACCATCTCCTGATTGCGACATCGTATTGTTTATACGAATTCTCTGCAAGCGAGGCCATCATTATTTCTACTGATGAAGGCGGTATGCTGCGTCGCAGTAGCGCTGTCCGCACAATACTCCGGCAACCAGGATAAGGTTGGCTTGTATGTTCTGGTGGCTGGAATGGGAAATTATATTCTGTTTATCAGGTTCGAACTCAATGGGTTCTGAAGCAAGAAGGCGATGGAAAATAGGGTAGCATGGCTGTGTAGGCCATCTAGGTACAAGCACAATACCTTTCGCCTTGTCCGATATGATTTTACGTAATGTCTTGAGTATGATCGCGAATGGAGGAAAAGCATAGAAGTATATTTCTGACCATTTTATAGTGAAAGCATTAATAGCGAATGCGTCGGGGTCTCGATGCCAAGAGACATAATTAGCGCATTTAGCATTCACCCTGCTGGCAAATATGTCGACTTCCGGCTGTCCAAAATTATCAACAATAATTTTAAAACAATCTACTGCTAATTCCCATTCAATATCAGGGTGAATGCGTCGAGACTCCGCATCAGCGGTTACATTTTCATAACCAGATATCTTTAGTTATTTTTGTAAGATAAGGGTATGGGACGCCTCCCATGCGGTTTATATACCTACGCTTTGGCAGTAGAATTATCTACGCGTTTAGTTTATTAATTTCACAATAGAAGCAAGAGTTTTTGGCAATTTGTGAGATGTTTCACAAATATTTCAGCCCAAAAAATGCTGCAAGTAATTCGTGTTCATTTTTATGTGCTTGTACTGTTCCTCTCGCGACCATACTCCGCTCGCGGTGTCGTCACCGCACGCCGAGCCCCACCCCTTAGTTGAGGCGTCAGTGAATATTTCTGTACGGTAATCGTCTTTACGTATTTCTCGAACAGAATTATCGATAGCTTGCAATCACCATTGCATATCAGATTGCAATGAGGGTGGCAAACTCATATACTGATCATAATCATCATAATCCAGTCACCGTCCGCCGAGCCCCACCCCTTAGTTGAGGCGTCAGTGAATATATCTGTACGGTAATCGTCTTTACGTATTTCTCGGACAGAATTATCGATAGCTTGCAATCACCATTGCATATCAGATTGCAATGAGGGTGGAAAACTCATATACTGATCATAATCATCATAATCCAGTCACCGCACGCCGAGCCCCACCCCTTAGTTGAGGCGTCAGTGAATATTTCTGTACGGTAATCGTCTTTACGTATTTCTCGGACAGAATTATCGATAGCTTGCAATCACCATTGCATACCAGATTGCAATGAGGGTGGCAAACTCATATACTGATCATAATCATCATAATCCAGTCACCGCACGCCGAGCCCCACCCCTTAGTTGAGGCGTCAGTGAATATTTCTGTACGGTAATCGTCTTTACGTATTTCTCGGACAGAATTATCGATAGCTTGCAATCACCATTGCATATCAGATTGCAATGAGGGTGGCAAACTCATATACTGATCATAATCATCATAATCGAGTCACCGCACGCCGAGCCCCACCCCTTAGTTGAGGCGTCAGTGAATATTTCTGCACGGTAATCGTCTTTACGTATTTCTCGGACAGAATTATCGATAGCTTGCAATCACCATTGCATATCAGATTGCAATGAGGGTGGCAAACTCATATACTGATCATAATCATCATAAACCTTCAGACTAAAAAAAATTGTCTCTCAAAATCCTTTGTATAAAGCATACTGTACTCAATGGCTGGACAAGCGGATATGAGCAGCCCAACTAGATGTGCAAACTTTCTTATTTTACAGCGTCTTAGATTCATCATTTGTGTAAGTTTACTTTTTATCTTAACTCGTTTGTCATCGGGTAAAGTGATTTGAAACGATCTTGAATCTATGATATACCCTAAAAATTTACGAGATGTTGAAGGCACTAAGTTACTTTTCTCTTTATTAATGATGAATCCAAGGCTAGTCAGTAGCTTTTTACTGACAGCAATATTATCCAAACATTCGCGTATAGACTGGCCAATTAGAAACAAATCATCTAAATAGCAAGTAGAAAGATATCCGCTTGTTTGAAGTAATTTTACAATTGGCTTCATTACCTTGGTAAATATATAAGGCGCAGTACATAAACCGAAAGGTAAAACGCAAAATTCAAATAATTTACCTTCCCAGGTAAACCTTAAATATTGTCTTGATTCGACGTGAATATTTATTAATAAATATGCGTCTTTAAGATCTAAATTAGCCATGAGGCAGTTTCTGGATACAATTTTAATTGCCGTTCGCAAGTGTTCGAGCTTAGATTAATCAAGGTGGCGCTGGCGCGCTCACCTTGATTAATCTAAGTGTTCGAGCTTGAAATGATTGACACTTATGAATTTATTTAAGTTTTTTAAATTCAAGATAAAACTCATTTTACCATTCGGCTTAGGCCGCAGAAACACATTTGATAGGCATTGGTCTTTACATTGTTTACATTCGGATATAGGCCCGATGTTGAGTAAATTATTAATTGCTTCGCGAAAATGAACCTTGTTCACTTCAGTGTGAGAAACATCCTTAGGAGGGTGCTTTTGTACAACAGGGCTAGAAAATGGAATTTTGTAACCTTCAATCCAAGAAAGTACACATTGGTTGTAGGTAATAAGATACCATTGTTCGTAAAATTTAGATAGTTGGCCAGCGTACTTTACCGAGCTTATTGTCGGCGGGTTTGCTTCGACTGATGCGGCGATGGCTTCGACGAGTTGGAGTGCGTCGTACTGCGATACGACCGAGCCGCTGGGCGCCGTAAACACCGTAAATTTTGTACATCTTCTTCTTCTGTCGAGTGGGTATCGAGTCTATTTTTTACTACACTGTACCTAAGTATTAAAGTTGCTAGTACAATATTATTTATTAACATTTGTTTAAAGTACACGAGAAACAAGTAAGAAAATATCATAAAAACAAACCTATAAAAACACTTGAAAAGCGAAAAAATGTGTGAGTGGTGGCGCACTCTAACGTGAATGACAGCCCGGGGGTGCCCGGGGCCCGCGGTGAGGCCGGGAAACCAAAATACCCACAGGTAAAAAAAAAAGTAAATAAATGTTAATATTATGAGTGGTGATACTTGCGTGTTACTATATAATTTAGTTTTTCGGGTTACCAATCCTGAGATGGAAACGCGAGTATAATTGGTATCACAGCATCATATCACCGCTTGATGACATTTACTGCACGTGCACGTGATAAATAATCACAAGATCTACCATTATTATAAATACTGTTTTTTAACCAATAGTGACTCTACAAGTCTACATCATTCATCAAGGAACCCTATGATAATTATTTTGCCGTTAGGTTTGAAGTACCTTCAGACAATGAGTTAGTCAAGGTCTAGGCAACAGTACGTGCCCTTATAGGTAGGCAGGACTTCCTTGATTCATATCTATCAAGAAGTATTCAGCGTGTACAATACGCGCCTTACTTGATGATGGAGTGCCTGCGTCTACGCATCACAGCTGATTGCGACTGTGAAGGACAGCAATACTAATTAATTAAACTAATAAATCATGTATTATTTAAATCCAAACATTAATTACATTCACAAACTCACCAGAATCTGCTAAGTAGGTAAGTAGTTTGTCTGCAAACGGTTGTGCTAATTGACTTTGATTTTCAATAAATTGCTATAAATGGGCTGTATAGAGGTGTTAGAAAGTGGGAGCGCGTCATTTGAATGGCATAACTCAATATGTCCCCAATTCCGAAATTAAGCAGGTAAATGGTATTTACACTCTTTGCAATTTTCACATTTTGTGTTCCTATTCTAAAAATTGTATACACCGGCGTACCGGCGTACATACAAGGAGTATTGATTCTGGGATTACATCCTCAGATTACTTAATGTTTCATGGTGTTAAAATGACATCTATCAAAAATAAGGGGCTTGACATTGGCGGAATCGTCACGGAAACGCCAAATGACTATAAGTGAAAGTTGTTCATTCGTTGTTTACAACTTGCTTATTTTCGGGATTTCCGCCTACTTCCAATTTATTTAGTTATTTGATTTAGAATCTTTAAACAATTTTCTTGACCAACGTTGTCTTCATGTCTGGTGTAAATGAGATATCTGTAAGATTAATTTTATTCTACTTGGGAAGTCGGGAAGCTGAGCCGAACAGCAAGCCCTTCGTATCAGAGAACACTTTGCAAAACTGCGAATTTTCGAATGCTAATTTCTCGTGAGTGCACAAATACCATTACTAAATGAAAGCCGTGAAAACACACGTAGCTCCTGTAGATTCAAAATAACAGCAAGGTATCACTAACCACACCATATTACAATACAGTATAATAAATAATTCAAGTTCTTGGAAATTATACCGAGTTTCTGAGATACAGCTGTTATATTAGTGCATATTTACAGAAGTCGTACGCGCAGCTTGTTTTCCTCGAATACTCCGCAAATAAATCCGAGGAGGTAAATGAAATGTTAGTGCGGACTTTTCAATTCTAATTATAGTTTCCATATTTATTTATTGCATTATTTATACATTATTATAAATAAAATACCTATTATGTAGTAAATTGTGGATTTACATGACACTCACTCTTATTATTTATTTCACCGCAAAATATATTTTAGTATACGACTATAGATAGAATAATGAGCTCAGTGTGATTTGTGAAATATTTCGTAATTGCCGCAATTTTCAACCTTCCTTCTAAACCTTCCTTATGTAAATTAGAATAAATCTTGCTCAAATCAAAATATAAAAGTAAACAAACGCAGGCTTGGTGCTTGGCTCTTAGTAGAAAATCTACAAAGGAATTCATGTAACAAAACCGCTATTATATGTAAGAGCTAGCCGTTTGGTACATAGGTGTCAGATGTTAAAACAATCCTATTTACCCGAAGCTCTTTTCTAAATTTTGTGCAGGAAAAGCTGAGGGAAAAGCGGTCTAACGTCATAAACTTTTTGAATGCGATTTTATTTTATTTTTAATCCATATTGTGGGGAATCATATGAAGGGGCTTCATGAGAGGATTTAAAAAATATGATAACAATCATCCAGTTTTTTTTTATATTAAAGTAATATTCTCGAAATACTGCCACTTTGAGACACCACTGTTAAGAAACAGCTAAAAAGTTTTATTTTTGAAAAATATTTAAATTCCTCGCCATATCTTAAATATTAAGGGCTACACTAATACACACACATACATAAACAAACCTTATTTAGTTCCAATAGCATTCTTTTATATTTTTAATTTCCACTCTGTCAATATTTTGTTATTTGCTTTGTCTTATCTTTTTAATCATGTATTTCTACACTTCGTACCGGTGATAATAACTTGTTTGCATAACGCTCGATCTGGACTCTCGCGATACAGGTTTGACCTAGTGCGAGGTCCGCCGGTATTTGTAAAAAAGTTAAGTTCCTTTTTAAATACGAGTAAAACATTTTGTGTTTTTGAGTTTTTTTTAATGGAAAGCATTTAAAAAAATATGTTTTTAATAGAAACAAAAAATATATATATTTAACCGTAATCAGCTTATTAAAAAATATCTGAAAAACCTGCCATTTGAATTATCAAATAAAAGGTCTGCACGAGCAAATTCTGTTACACTGTTATACAGTCGCCGGGTCATGTAAAATAAAATACTTTTGGATGTAACAACTAACATTATACAACGTGCAACAGAAAGGGTACGAGTATATGTATCCCTAAGGATGCGAAGCCCCATGAAACTAAAAAAACTCTCCTAGAAATATAGGCCGAAATAAAAAATAGTTTTGAGCTCCCATTTAATAGGTAAATGCAGATTATCAGAAGCTGCGTTGCTATACCGTTTGAAAAATAATTTGTTGCTCAAAGGTGACTAAGATTTTTGGCACAGTTTTCAGATGGCGAACCAAACAACGCCTTAAGTGTTGACCAGGATTTTTTTCTTGTGGTTACTGATCAAACCTGGTTATGACAATCGATAGAATACAATATTAGAAAACGAAAATACTCTTTGGTAAAATCACGTAAAGTGATGCTGATCAAAGTTACAAGTCTTTAAATATAAATATTTTATTTTATTAAGTATTAGTAGATATTTTGTGTAAATCGCATATAAAAAAACTGACAAACGATCCAAAATGTCATTACAATGACAGAGGTGACATTCAGTTAATCTTCAGACACGTAAATAAAAAAAAACAATGTGATAAAAAAGAACTTTAAACCTTTAATGCGCTATATAGACTCTAAACTGCCATACAACTAGAAAAATGACGTAGGAAACCGAAAATTTATTTTAAAATACCTATTCAATAATTACTAACTCGAAACAAAAATTCAATAATTATATAAATGTTACTGTAATACCTAGGATTTACCGGTATAACCTAAGATTTACCAATCATTGTTAGTAAACCCCGAGAAATATTTATAAAATGTTTATTTCACCATCTTCCATGCTGGCCTGGGAGCGAGAGAAAAACATAGAATGTGCCAGCTGCATTTCCTCCCGGGCACGCTGTAAAAACCAGCTTAGGGATCCGAGGGTTTCAGTATATTGCAATTTCGGCGATAGGCTGACAACCTGCCACTACAGCAATATACCTAAAATCTATCTCAAATAACCCTCAAATCATTTTCAGACGTGGCGAAATGACCTTTGTTTAGGTCATTTACGCTCTGCCTTCCCCATTAGGGATAGCGGCGTGATTATATGTATGTATTATTTCAACATTTTCCTGTGTTCTGAGGTAAATCCTAAGATTTACCAACTGGGGAAAATCTCACAAAGTGATAAATTAACAAATATCAACTTTGTGTTCTCTCCTTGGAATTGAACCCAGGACTTTCGGATCGAGTACCAATGGCTCAGACCACTAGACCACGGACACAGAATATTTAATAGTACTAATCCACGAAGGCGGTTCTTTGGTTTATGCAATCAGTTAAACTCAAATAAAAGATATCCCTAATACCCCTAGACCCCATCGTCAGCAGACTTTCGTCATATCGGCTGATAGTTAAAGCTGCAAAAACGTTTTTTTTTTTAAGTTTTTAGCAACAAAAAGGGGCTTTAAAAAAAAGTTAATACCCATATTATTAGATCACGATATCGTGCTTGAAATCACATCTGCGTGAAGTACTTACCTTCTGCAATATGTTTTAAAAATACTGGTTAAGAATTTACCTATCAATCGCTTATTACCCGACTGCGCAACGCAAAGAAGGGTAATGTGTTTATCAGCCTATCTATGTATATATGTTTGATCCTCTGAGGCGCTCTAGAGACTACGCGTAGGCCGATTTTAATTATTCTTACGTCGATCGATTCGTCTTAATCATGCGAGTGTCACTAAAAACAAGATTTTATCAAAAAATAATATGGCGACAATAAGACGTCATAAAGTTTTCTTACATTATTTTTCGATTTGAACATTTTTTTAAGATCTATAACGATATGAAGTTTTGAAACTCTTTATATGTACTTATTCTACGTTATTGGGTTTTTGAACTTTTTAAATTACTTGTTTTGATTATGTGAAACATAATCTATAACTTATTAAGCATAGATTACAAAGTACAAACATTTGTTGATAACGCTATATTTCAATGTCATTCATCATAACAATATAACATTTTTAACCTCTTAGTTATAAAACCACATAAATAAACCACGTAATTATTGCATATGTATCATTTTCGAAGTGTCATGTGATTGCACTTAGTTATTTCTCTCTAATTATGAATTTACACACCGATCACATCACCTGTTCTTTTGAAAACATCCCGAAATCAGTTAACAATTTCCCAGTCCAAAATTCTGCCGGACATTGCTTGAAAACAGTGTATTTTCGTCCTGCGCACCTCTTCACATAGTTTTATTAATTATTGCTTTAGGAAAATCAATTTGGGCTATAAGCAAATAATTACATACATACATATAATCTCGCCTTTATCCCTAATGGAATAGGCAGAGCGTAAAAGACGTAAACAAAGGTTCTTCCATGTCTGACAAAGTTTTGAGGGTTAATTAAGATAGATTTGTATATATATATTGCTGTAGTGACAGGTTGTGAGCCCATCGCCTAAATTACAATAAACAGAAACCCCCGGATGCCTTAGCTGGTTTTTACAGCATGCCCGGGAGGAAATGTAGCTGGCATATTCTATGTTTTTCACTCGCTTTTAGGCCAGCATGGAATAATTAAATGCACCGAAAACACAGAATAATACGAATTGTTTGCTTTCATTTTACATGTCGTTGTCAAATTTAACTATTATTGATAGTTATTAGGGGATGTCATGTGAGAGGATACTTTTAGTTCCAAAAACATTAATTTGTATAGTTTTGTGTTTGGGTGGTTTTCTGTGTTCACCCCTGCCAGGAATTAAAATGATATATTGAATTTTTGGTATCATGTGAAGTTAACTGGAGTGAAATTTCATCAATAAGGCCTCAAAAATCATACAATCTTCGATGAATGCACAATAAGCATTTTAAAGGATTCGATTTTACCTTGAAGTAGGTTTGAGGAAGCGGCGCGGCGTCGAGTGTCCAGCTAGCTGGTCGGCGCTCCGACCGCGACCGACGCGGCGCGGCGGGCCGGGGACTCGAGGCGCACGAGGCGCTTGCAGACAAACCGCAAACAATTAATTTGCGATTACACATCCCGTTCAGCCATTTCAGGGAATTCCTCGCCGTAAATTCAATTTACTTATATAATTATTCAATAAATAGACACCAGATGATTTTCCTCCTAAATTAGTATAAATTGGCGGTTTCAGTAATTCACGAATCACTCTGTTTCAGAACCGACAAAGGACGACAGGCATGATCCGCGGAATTCCTTCTACGTAGTCAGAGGGAAGATGCGAAGTGCTGATCAGATTAAAGGAGTTTTAGAAAGATGGCACCCAACGCGGAGGATTGCGAGCGAGCGGAGCGAGTCAGTATCGCAGCAGCAGCAGTGCACGGGACGAGCCGCGTGCAGCCGGGCGGCCTGGCGCCGGCGCAGGCGTGGAGCGAGCGCGAGCAGCACGAGCGCGCCGACAGCCCCGGCGAGAGCCGCCGCCTGCTGACGCCCGTGCACGCCGCCGACCACAAGCCCAAGCCGCACAAGTCGCGGCTGCAGGCCGGACTCACGCTCGGCGTTTGGCCTGCTTCTAAGAAAAACTGCAAAACGTCACTCGCTCAGAAATTTGAGAAACCTCCAGCTAAGACGAAATATGAGAAAAGGAAGGAGAAGATCATAGCTGCGCTTAGACCGCCTTATTTCATTCTTAGCATGATTACCATTATTGTAAGTTGCATTTTGTTCTACGCTATGTTTGCATTTAGTCTTTAAATAGCAATGACCTAGGACTAATGTTCTTTAATTTGTTTTCAGACCGCTATCCACATCTGGGGAACTGAAGAGGTGCGTGGCGCGCTGGAGTGGGCGCCGAGCGCGTGGCGGCGGCAGCCCTGGCGGCTGGTGACGTACGGCTGGGTGCACGCGAGCGCGGCGCATGCGGCGCTGAACGCGCTGGTGGCGCTGGCGGTGGGCTGGCGGCTGGAGCGCGAGCAGGGCTGGTGGCGCGCCGCCGCGGTATGGACGGGCGGCGTGGCGGCCGGCGCGCTGGGGGCCGGCGCGCTACAGCCCACCGTGCGAGTCGTCGGCGCCTCCGCGGCTGTCTACGCGCTGCTCACTGCGCATCTGCCAAACGTCTGTCTAAGGTGAGTCTCATACACTGCATGTTCTATACCTACTGGTAAGAGCGTAATAAATCCCAGAACTTTCAGGTTCAGTTCCGACTTCCGGATTTGTTCTAACAGATTTTTGTCGTTGCAGGTTTGGGCATATCCCTCTGTGGTGGTTCCGTCCACTGAGCGTGGTGGTTCTGGCGGCGTCGGAGGCGTCGTGGACGCTGCTGCGCGCTCCGCAGGGCTCGGTCGGCGCAGACCTGCCGACGCACGACCACGTGGCGTGGGCAGCACACGTATTCGGCGCCGTCATCGGTGTGCCACTCGCCTTTCTCGTCTTTACTGGTATGTTCAAACAATACTTCAAAGATATCTTATTGAAAGATTTTTTTCTGAACATCTTATTTTAATGATGTTATTGTTTTCTTTTTCCAGGAGAGAATATTGAGAAGCGGCATGTGGTGTGGTGTCGCGCGGTGTCGCTGGCGCTGCTGGCGGCGGGCAGCGCGACGGCTGCGCTGTACTACCTCCACTGCCAGCGCCTGCTGCGCATGTAACGGCAGCCCCGGGCTCTTTTGCCGGCCAGCGATGGACGACAAACCAAAGTGCAATTTGCTACTCCGTCCGCTATTCGTGAGTCTACACGCTGAATAGCTTTTGATGGCATTTTTACAATTTTCTATAATATAGTACAAAATTTGTATTTTGATACTTAACACTTAAGCTTATTTATGAGTATTTGGACGTAGGTAAAGCTCAGTCTTCCTAGTTAAGGTACCTACACAGAGAGTAATTTTGTACACTTTGATAAATACTGTAGGTAAGTTTTTTATGTCTGATTCACATTCGATTTTTGATACGAGTCGTACAGGAAATGGTGTTGAATAAATGAGTGATGTTCATCATCATCACCCTAGCACCTGCCCAGTAACACATCATGATATAACAGTGTATGGGTATGTCGCACCCTTGCTATTGTATAGTTGCGCACCTCAGGGACCGTACACTCCGCGAAAATACGAGCTGAAAAAGCATTTATAGAGAATGAAAATTCCGTAAAATTCTTGTATGAATATATTTCTTAAAATTAGAACGTTAAAGCGAAGACCATAGTACTTAGCTGTTGATAAATTGTAGCAAAAGAAGTACGGTCCCAAGTTGTTTGTTTAGACGTTTGTCACAAGTTAGGTATGTTTCTGATTGTTGAGGCCATTACCATGGCGTAATATAATATGCTATTACGATATGTTTTGTATAAATGATTGTGATATTAACTAATTATTGTCATGTCGAAGTTAGTAAGTTTCTTGTATTGTATGATCGATAGTTAAGTTTGTGTTGCTCGTGATTTCTATGAAATCGCTTTTTGTATTGTTTTGCATCAAAACATGAGATTTTGGCTAGTGATTAAGTATAATAATATTTGGAACTGTATGTAAGCCCTATCTATGACTCTATCTTGCTATTATAATGACCATAACATAATTTATTGTAGATTAATAGTACTGTCACACTATGTTGTAACTTGTCCGTGTTTGTGTTTGTGTTGCCTACTGCCTAGTCATGTAATATTAATTATTTATAATTAGTTTTGTGGATATAATTAATTATTCGATTCTTGTCACCTAGCACCAGTTAAAAAGTTATGTTAGATTGTTTTCAGATCAGTTTGCATCTACATTTGCATATATATGTCGCAGCATTATGATGAAATCGGTTTTATGATAAAATAAACTAGGATTTTGATCAAAACCCGGACTTCAACAAAATACTGGTCATAATCCGTAGAATAGTCTAGGATTTTGTCAAAGTCCGGTTTTTGATCAATAAACTAGTATTTTGTCAAAGTGTGGGTTTTAATCGATTGGTTTTTGGTTTTATGTTTAAATCAATATCGGTTGCTATTTTACATAATATGAATAAAACAGTAGACATGAGATACTTATTTTTTTGTTATATTTTCCTATAGGACCTTTGAACTAATATAAAGTTTGTTTATTTACTTTATTTTTATTATAAACCCACAAGCCAATTTTGATCAAAACCTGGACTTAGACAAAATACTAGATTTTTGATCTAAAAAACCGATTTAATCATAATCCTTCGACATATATATGCACATAACAAGTTAAACATTAGACCTAAAATGCAGGGGCAAGAATCATACTGAAAACATTGTGCCATTTCTTGTAATTATTGAAAAAAACATATCATTGATGTTAAAATTCAAATTATGGTGCGTGGCAAAGAAAAATTAAGAAGTCATTTCTGCTGCCTGCGACTTGTCAATTTGGATATTTTTTAATTGATAAAAACAAATTCTATCTGAATTAATTTAGTCCTAATGAAATGACAAGACTACCCAATTTCAATTTTACTTTGTAATGGGTTTAAGAACGGAACTTTTGATTTTGTAATATAAAATCTAGTTCTTTCGGTATTTGTGTTTTTTTTTATTAAATTAAAGAACCTTTGTTTAGGTCGTTAACGCTCTACCTACCCTATTAGAGATAATGGCGTGATTTGTGTATGTATGTGTATTATGAAGAACAAACATTCCCATTCTGTATGGAATAAAATTTGAAGCAAAAGACCCCAAGGCCCGTAATTTAGAGACAAACATTTGTCACACAACTTGTCACTTCCCATACAAATATACAGATTAAAAAAAAAATATCTCAAGAACGATAAACTTTTGTGCTCTGAAATTTTATAGAGTTTAGACGAATTTTATTACCTATTCCTAAAAAATATATCTTACGCGATATATTTTGGGTTTCAGCTCAGAAATTATGTCTGGTTTACTCGAATGAAACAGACTAAAAAAACAGACAGATTAAAAAAAAAATATCTCAAGAACGATAAACTTTTGTGCTCTGAAATTTTATAGAGTTTAGACGAATTTTATTACCTATTCCTAAAAAATATATCTTACGCGATATATTTTGGGTTTCAGCTCAGAAATTATGTCTGGTTTACTCGAATGAAACAGACTAAAAAACAGACAGATTAAAAAAAAAATATCTCAAGAACGATAAACTTTTGTGCTCTGAAATTTTATAGAGTTTAGACGAATTTTATTACCTATTCCTAAAAAATATATCTTACGCGATATATTTTGGGTTTCAGCTCAGAAATTATGTCTGGTTTACTCGAATGAAACAGACATATTTCTGAAGTAAAAAAATTATGGTTCTTTTGTGTAACACCAATGTCTAGATAAGTTTAGCTTAAACAAGATTCCCTTAAACCTGAAACTGAGCTCAAATTCGAGATCCATCGCGTCAGCGGTGAGGCTCGGTGAAAAATTATGGAAAACTGCATGTGATATGAATGGCCTGTTCTCAGAAACGTAAAAGGGTTTTTTGGCGAAAATTTTATTCCATGCAAAATGGGAATGTTTGTTCTTTATAATCCAATAAAAAAATTACAAATATCTCATAAACTAGTTTTTTTATTACTAAATCTACTCTAATTCTAAATCAAAAGTTCGTTTCTTATTGGGACATCCTTTAGTATCCTTAATTATTAATACCTCAACAAATATTGTTAACTATATTGTGTTTGTTCTTGTTGCAAAAAAGAAAAACACTGTAAACATCATCAGGTAGGATTTCTTTAGTCAAAATAAACTCCTTTTATCTGAATAAATTCAAATACGACAAAAACTTCAACTATTTTTAATATTGGTCTCCTTAAAATTCAATATTTTTAAAATCAGAATATTCATAACTTCAATATCATTGATGGCCAATTGACTTTAAAGTGATTAATGGATTATTAAGTTCATCATTATTCAGTTAATCTAAACCCACAGAAGTACAAGAATACGTCACACGTATTAATATAATTATTTAAAATAGTAATAAATGCAGTTGAAATCTGTACGTTATCGGTGCGCATGCGCACTATGCGCAGGGGCAAGTAGAGGCTCCTGTAGTAATACTCGCGATCAACATAATTGATACGGCTGTTGGTTTGTTTGAACTACTGTCTACTGGCTACTGGCGAGTTGCTATGGTTTGCACCTTCACGAATATCATTGTATGAACTGTATTTGAGATCATTATTGGCGGTTAAGTACTTACGGTTGTATTATATTTTCTAAATAAATATAAATGTATGTTAACTCTTCTATTCACGCTTTTATACATTCTTCATTCACACATCGACCACTTTTGTTTGTACTCCTGTACATTAAATGCGTTTTTGTTTGAGCACTATATTTCCACGGCTAAGGGCGTCGCCGCGCGCCGTCAGCATCGCAGCGGCAGGCACTGCACGCCGAGCTCGGTGCAGCGGCACTCCTGGCACGGCGTCGACAGCTCCGCGATGATGCGCCCCACGCGGTACATGCGCCCGTAGATGTTGCAGCCCGCCAGCTTCAGCAGGCCCGCGCCCCCGCCTCCTCCACTGATAGCATTCCCCCCGCTGACTCCTGCCGGTCTGGCTGTCTCTACCACCGGCGGCGACGTGTGCTCCGACGGTTCTTCTGTCTTCGTCACCCTCGTAGTAGTGACAATGGGCTTGCGTGTCGTCGTTCGAGTAGTAAATCTCCGGACGGGCGTGCTTAATGTCCGGAAAGGAGTGGTAGGTGGGCGCGTCGTTGTCTTCCTGATAGCCGTGGCTTCACCGAGCACCAGGTGATCGATCCTGTTCACTGTGTTCTGTTGCGGCACTTTCTTGGTTGGAATGTACGCGTGAGGCGGAACAGGTATGAACGGTGGAACATTCGGCTTGGACTCCAGCCTCCTGGTGGTCGCGAGGGGCGGACGAGTGGTTGTCGTTGGGACTGGAGAAGTCATCGCTGGTGTTATCGGTTTCTTCTTCGGTGAGGTTGTTGTTGCATCATAGCTATCACTGAGCAAGAGTTTCAATACGCTCCCGAATGAAAATCCCTCGTCGTCATCCTCATCTTCATATTCCTGAGAGTCAGTATAATTCGTTTCCTTCTGTTCTTGCACAGAGGGCGCTGGAGAGCTCGTTGTCGATGATGCCTCAGTTGTACTTGTAGACGCGGGAGCTGAAGTCGTAGCACTTTCTTTGGTTTCACCGATGGGCATACTGGTAGATGTGTTAGGGGCAATTTGCAAACTAGGAATTTGTGATGGGAGTATATCAATAGCATTTGTCGTATTGGTGCGATTCTTATTTCCTTGAAGCTCATTATCCTGGTTCATTACGTTAGGGGAGTTGCTCGATTCAGGCACGCTCCTGTCCGGAGGTGGATCGAAAAGGATTACTTCGGATTCTATTTCAGTTGGAATTTTAGTTACATTCAGAGTTATCTCTGTTCTGCGCGTTGATAAGCTTGGACTTTGAGTAGTGGTATTATCTGAAAATAATAAATCGAAATGTTAACATTTTTTGTCAAACGTATAAATGAAAATGTTGCTGAACGGTTGTTATTATTTAGTACCCTATAGTTATCAACTTACCATTTTTGCAGACGATTTCCCCACAGCAGAGGTCCCCGCTGCTGGCGGTGGCGGGGCGGCGCCGGCAGCCGGGCGGCGGCGCGACGCAGCGGCGCGGCGCGCAGTGCAGCTTGCCCCACGCGCACGCGCACACGGAGCACGCCAGCCACACCGACTCCCCCTCGGGAACTCGACGCCCGTCGTGAGTCACACATTCCACTGGAACATACCAAAATGATAGCACGAGAAAACCATGAAGGGTGATGAGGTCGCATAGCAAATCTACAATCGGATATATCCAGAGAATCTGCAATGGCTTCTCTGTAATATAAGCGACAACACGACAATATCGTCCTCATACTTTTGTCGGGTATGTCGGAGTTGATCTGCATGGAGGTGGTGAGGTGCGGCACGGGAGGAGGGGTGCTCGGGTACACCGCGTAGTACTCGTCGATGATGCCGGGGCCTTTCGGTATGAACCCTCCTGAAATTATAAAAATAAATACTATTATAATATCGTTATAATTTATGTTACCGTTATAAATATTTCCCAGCATTCTATCAAGAAGCTATTTGCATGAATGTTACTAACCTTCTGTTTCCGCTGGAGGTGAAAACAGGTTCACCTCCGGTACAGGAACAGTCCGTTCTCTTGTGGTAGTAGTCGTTGGAGGACTCGTGGACTTGTTGGTAGCTATCGGCGATCGCGAGGGTGGTTCTGGGTGTGGAGCGCTGTTTGTCTTCTCTGATATGAAGACAGGGTACTGCGTCGGATTATACACGTCCTCCCTTCTTGTAGCATACGGAAGCTCTTTCTGTTCGATGGTTGGGTAATACACTGGGAATTTATCTTCACGTTCCATTATGGGATATGACAAGCTTTCTTCTTTTGCTGGTACGTCGTCGTCCACCACAGCATCCGCTGCTACAAATGGAATTATTCTGTAATAATAAAAAAAAAAACACTTTTTAAACTAGTTCATTTAGTAATCAAATATCATTACTGATAATAAGTAAGATAAATAAGATAAAGTTTATTAATTGAAAGCCATTTTTACAGTATTTTGTTCTTTTTCTAAAGGTACAAAAGAAACGCTTAGGCTAATGAGAACATTAAAACATAATTTCAGACGATGTCTAAAATAGGCACAATAGCCCGTACTATAGACATCCACTTCCATATCATTTGTTGCAGTACACAGCCATTTACAAGTATTATCCTGTTGATGGGACTTATTTAGGTAACTTAAAGATTAGGTAAAATGGAAACCAAATTTAAAATAAAAAACAATAAAAAAAATGGAATAAAAATAAAAAGTGTGTATGTGTGTGTGTGTGTGTGTGTGTGTGTGTGTGTGTGTGTGTGTGTGTGTGTGTGTGTGTGTGTGTGTGTGTGTGTGTGAGTGTGTGTGTTGTGAATGTAGATAAAGGTTTAGACTACAGGCTTAATCAGGTTTTCAGTGTCCTCATAGGATAGACACTGAAGCCATTCAGAGACTTTTATCTTAAGAGAGTGTTTTGGGAGCAAGTTTATTTTTAATTTTTGATGCAGTTCGTTATACAGGAAGGGACCTAGGAAACAAAAGAATCGATGACTAAAACTTGTACGAAATGTCGTTGAGTTGGCTACCAGATGATTTCGCTGGGAAGTAATACAAGGCGTAAGAGAGTGCTGTAGCAGAACTGTGAACAATATAAAGAGTTGGCGAATGGTAAGTACTTGGTAGAACTCATACAGCGTCTGGGTACGATACAGAATGGGTTTAAAAGTTGCAACCTTGAGTAACGCTCTCTGTGCTCGTTCAATTTTAATATGGTTGGTAATAGCTGCACCCCCCCATGACGTGATGCAGTAAATGATAAGGGACTGAGCCAATGCTTTGTATATTGTTTTTAAAATTTGTGGATCTGCAACGTGCCTTAGATGTTTAAAAACAAAGATAAGTTTTCGGATTCGATTTGATAAAACTACGATGTACGGGGCAAATGACATATTTTCGTCAATTATTAGACCTAGATATTTAATTTGAGTGATTCTCTGTATTGTCGGACAGTTACAGGGTGTATTATGATGGTGGAGAAAATGTGCAGCAATGGTACGTATACTTGGATCCGGAAGAATAAAATTACGAATATAAAATAGCATGTGTCTGGTTTTATCAACATTCAATGTTAATAGATTTCTTGTCAGCCAATTATAAACCAGAGTAAAACCTTGCTGGGCGGAGTTGTATACTTCATCCCATGTCCCTCCCGAGAATAGTAAAACTGTATCGTCAGCAAAAGATAAAAGGTTACCGTTTGGCACTTCTAAGTTACACAGCTCATTAATATACGCCAGGAATAAGGTGGGACCAAGTATACTACCTTGAGGAACACCGTGTGTGATTTCAAGGTCATTGCTAGTATTACCATCAAGAGTGACACGTTGTATTCGACCATGTAAGTAGTTCTCGATCAGTTTCAGCTAAGCACTTCGAACACCAAGGGATTCAAGTTTAGACAACAGGATAGGGAAAGAAACAGTGTCGAATGCCTTGGCAAGGTACTGCGCAGTTGTTTTTCAGTGATTTAACAAGTCGTTCTACTTCTCTATTGTCGGCTGCTAGAAACACAACTGATTGGGCAAATGAAGGCGCATTGAGATTATGATCCGGTAAGTTCGGGTTTGATTTTAAAATATTTTCTGCCAAAGATCTACCAACATTTGCAAAGAAATGATTAGCCGCAACAACAGATTTTTGAGGAGTATTTTTATTTAAGAGTAAGTCCCGCGAGTTTGTTTTTTCTTTGTTTAAGTATGCAATGTCCTTAATCACATCCCATAGCTCTTTTTTATTAGTGCCAGCTTCCTTTAGCCTATTCCCATCATATTCTCTCTTCGATTTTTTTATAAGTGAGTTACAAAAGTTTCTGTAGCGCTTGTAGGTTGTGCGTAGGATATCATTATTTAGGTTCTTTTTTAATTGCTTATGGAGTTTGTCCCTTTGCCTTATACAGCGCAGAAGTCCAGCAGTGATTCACGGTTTAATAGTTCTCCGTCGACGGGGCACAGTTTTTGTAGTAGAGTTCTTATTTATGCAGTTTTCGAGGGTCTCAACGAGGAATGTTGCTATACGAATGCAGCTAAATTTGGGTCTGATTTCGCATAAATTGGTGAGAAATCTAGGTTCATTATGTCTTCATGAAGTGATAGTGCGTTTACTTTAGTTAGAGTTCTTCTAGGATAGACTGATTTCTTAATTGCCAAAAATAAAACTATAGCAATGTGGTCAGTTACCTTAGTTTCGAGTACAAGGAGCTTGGTGAGGCGATTTCATAATGACATGGTCTAAACAGGTTTTATCACGAGTGACAATGTTGTGTGCTGGTAAAAGCCCATGAAAAGCTAACATATTGAGATATTCTTCAGAGTGATCGTCAACAGTGTTTGGGTGTATGTTAATATTTATATCACCAGTCAAAACTATAGTTTTAAAATTAAAAAGATTCGAAATTACGATACTCAAGGATTGCAAGAAATTGTCCACATTTCGGAAAACTTGGAGGGCGATATACAGCTATGATGGCTGTTTCAAGTCCGATCTTTATTAATAGACTGCTAGCCTCGGCAATGAGAGGTTCAGTAACAGATACATTTTGAAGCATGGAATCAACGTACACAACGACCCCATCATTTTGGTTATTCTTACTTAACTTACAAGTATAACTTACTTTAGATTGGGCAAAGATGGCGGTAGGGTTGGCTCTGTATAGTCGTAGTCATAATCTTCCTTAGTTTTCTTCGTCATGTTGGCGATGCGTGACACCTCTGTGAGCATGGGTGGTGGTGCTGTCTGGCGCGAGGAGTTGCCGTTCAGCGAGCTGGTCACGTTGATGACGAACGTGTCTCCTTCAGCAAACCCTCCGCCCGTGTTTCTGTCGGTGATTATGTCCACCGGTTGTAGAGTTGTCGTTTGCGCCTCTATGCCGTCCTTCTGTGGTATTCGGGGTTGCGTATCTTTCTCAATGTTCTCTGTTTCGTTTGTCTCTGTTGTGTCGGAGAGCGTTGACGACAGTTCCGCCGTGCAGTTGATAGTTCCGTTGATGATGATCTTCACTGAGCCGTCGGGCTGCTCGGTCGTGGTCTGCTCTGCTGGCCGAGAGGTGGTGGTTGTTTCTGTCGAAGACACCAGCTTAGCTGTTGTTGTTGTTATAGGTGATTGAGCTAACTTGGTAGTTGCTTTAGATGTATTTTCTTTAGTGGTAGTTGTTGATTTATTTTCCTTAGGGGTAGTAGTTGATTTGATTTCTTTAGGGGTTGTTGTTTTGTTTTCTTTTGGAGTAGTTTTTTGACTAGTTGTCGATGGAGGCGGATCACTGGTTTTTCTTTTCACTTTAGCTGTAGCGGGAGGCGGTTCTGACGCACTCTTCGTTGTGAGAACACTCGTTGCAGCTGTTCTAGCTACAAACATGGCTTTGGTCGACGCAGATGTACGGAAGGATCGTTCGTCATTCCTTGTCGAAACCAAGGCGTTGTCTGAAATCGCAGCAAGTAGAGGAGCCAAACCTGGAATTATATTAATAATCGTGATTTAAAATGAAAGTTTTTATAAGCTCGATGGCTCTATAACAAAACCTACCTAGATAATTATTCGATTTGTGATGTGGGCAGTGATACTGGTGCGGACAGCAGTGTCCCGTGCGCAGCAACGGCGTGCAGCCGCGCAGTGCGGGCGCGCAGGCGAGCGGCTGACAGCGCACGGCGCCGCGCAGGCAGAAACACTGCGTGCAGTTGCCAGCGCCTGCTGACAACGACGCTACTCTCTCGCCTTCCGCAATCCATTCGCCATTTATTTGACAATCTGGAAGTGATTAGAAAAAATAACTGTAAGACCTCAGGTTTAGCATTCAGAGGTGGTTCAAAATTGTGAAATTAGGGCTCATCGAGGCTTTCAGAAACTGTAATTATTGGAATTTACCGTGCACACGATGAACCGCAGACGTAGAAAGTACCGGCATCGCTGTGGTGCTGGTGATGTTCCTAGTGGTCTTCTCGCAGTAGTAGCGCGCGGGGCAGCAGGCTCCGGGCGCAGGGCGGGGCGCGCAGCCGGGCGGCGGCGGCAGGCAGCGCGGGCGCACGCAGCGCCGAGCCCCGCGCAGGCAGAAGCACTGCTCGCAAGCCGCGCGCGCCGCCAGCGCCGACCCTGCCGCGAACACCGCGCCTTCCTCCACGCAAGCTGGAAACACTTCAGCGCATCAGCCCTCTATGGCCGTTCACAGTATTTGTAAATCAAAGCATGTATGATAGAAATGTACCATACCATGGCTGGGCGCTGCGGGAGTCGCAACATCATAAGATTCATCCTCCATCCTTCCGGTCGCTTCTAACTCGAGTGACCTGACTCCATCTGTAATTTAGAATGCAATTTCGTAGTCCCATAAGTACGAGGTTAACATAACATTATTTTTATTTATTTATGAGCCTGTGGTGTCCCACTGCAGGGCAAAGGCCTCTCTAGATTCCCCCTCCTTCCATTTCTCTCGATCCAGTGCCAATTCTCTCCATTCCGCATGATATGTGTCAAACCAAAAGAAAAAAATGGAAGGCTTATTATTATTATAAAAGATATGTCGTAACGAACCAGGGCAATGTAGTTCAGGGCAGCAGGCGCCCCGGCGGTGCAGCACGGCGCAGCGTCGGGGCGGCGGGTCGGGCGTGGGCGCGCAGGCTGCGCGCGCGCATGACAGCGCCCCGTGCGCGCAGCGGCAGCGCAGACACGCGTCGCCCGCGCGGACCGACGCCCCCTCCGCGAACCACCGCCCCGAGTACATGCAGCCGCGGATTTCCCCACCTGAAAAACACAACACCTTTACATAGCTGAACTATTTAATTTATGAAATAAATTAATAAATTGAGGTACCTGTGTCAATGCTTCGTCGGTTGTAGAGTTCTCTGTTTGGTTCGTCATTACCGATGTATATTTCTGTAGCAAAAATATATTTCAAGTCAAAATATACATTTCATGAAGTTCAAGACAAAAATTTTACGATTGCCAATAGTTTTCCCCGTGATTGTTTCGGATAAACGCACCTTTGGTATTCGGACCTCATAATTACACCGCACGATATTTAAATCATCTCCCTAGCCTTATCCCGTATCTCTCGGGGTTGGCTACCTAATCTAGGTGATTAAACGAGGGAACTGGTTTTTACACAGAGCGACTGCCACCTGACCTCTGCAACCAAGAAGGGAAAACAGACCCAATCCTAGATTAGGTCAGAGTTTTCAACGCCAATGCTTAGCACTGGCCTCTGACATGGCTGAACGACTAATATCTACGGTATTAAAATATATTAAACGGGACCAACAGCTTAACGTGCCTTCCGAAGCACGGAAAAAGCGCCGAATAAACGAACATATGAAAATTCGAAAAACGAAAAACACATTGGTACGAGGTGGGATTCGATCCACGACCTCGCTCAGGAGGCAGCGGCCCTATCCACTACACCATCGGGCTCATACTCTTAAGTAAGTATTTTAAATACATTCATTTTATTCTATTTGCTTCGCGTAATTGCTGAGAAAAATGATTATCATAAATAAACTTAGATTAATTATTCACAATGGAGATATGAAAAACATTTATTTTTTCGACATACGTGTAATTAAAGTCTTGGGAACCAATTACTGGACAAGGAGCTGTCATGTAGAGTTGTAGAGGGCAGTCCGTGGAGCGTGTCCGCTAACTGTACCGTGGGTGATACAATGGAGGTTCCCATGGCTCCGGCAGGCTGGCGCGGGCCCCTGACCGCCTGGGAGCTGGACCCTCCCCCCTCTCCCCCTCCTGGCACACTTCCCCGCAGGAACCCGCATTGTTCCCACCACACGCACCAGCCTCACCGAACGGACATTGTTAACAATACTGACAACTTTGTACAGCATAACTGTACAGTATAACAAAGTTGCGAGGTGAGAGTGCCAACTTGTGGAGTTTAATAGGTTCGATGAAAGGTACCTGAGAAGCTTCAAACTTAAACAACCTATTGGCGAGATTGCTGCACACTTTTTATATTGTCCTAAGTATCCTATCCTACGCACACAATGTGTAAATCGTAATCAAATTGTCAGTTTTTTACTTGAAGTAATTTCCAAGTAAGGCGCAAGTACCTCCCAGGAACGGCACTTGCTTAAATACATCGCGTATTCCGGTCGCACGCGAGACGCGACTCCTGCGCAGCTCATTCATAGAGAAGCCGGTGCGGCTTGCAGCGGGCGCGGGCGCGGGCGCGGGCGATAACGACGAGATAGAGGTGGCCCCGCTGCGACTGCATACTTTATGTCGTCGGTAAATCTTCTCTGCGGGCGACACCTTGCTTAGCGTCTATTTGTCACATGGTGTGTGTTTGCTGCGCGGGCGCCGGCCGCTGTTTGCCGACCGGATAACGGTGCAGCACGAATTACGTGCCCCCTCAGAACAAAACCTTGCACGGACTTTGTAATGGATGCCATTACTGTCATATGAGCCTGAGCACTAAGGATGTTATACGTCAAGGCGTGTCGTATTCTGAAACACGAAAACATGTTTCTTCGCAGATATGGTTATTCGTTGTCTCCATGCATTTTCCCAAAAGGAATCGGGGACATTATCAGAAAGTGATATTTAAATTGATAATTTACATCTATGTTTACTTGGTGTTGCGCCGTATGTATTGAACCCACGATTTTAGAGTCATGAGCCCGAACCAGGCTCAGACTATAACACTACGGAGGCGTTTACCTACTTAAAACCTCAAAACTAGTGCTTACTTACAAATGAGTAGTGAAATGAGTTACCGTTACTTAGGCATAAGCACAACGTGTTAGAACTTCATGAATAGCTATTTGCGAATTAGAAATTGAGAGCAAATGAGTAACAGAATTTAGACTAACAATGAGTAGAGGTGGTCTCTGAAACGACGTTTGAATCTTCATTGTGTTCGTAGGACACCGAAATAGCCGCACGTAGACCTACTACCTAAGAAACACCTGTGTTTCTTCCTTGGTCAAAGAGTCAACGATAAAGGTAAAAATATTTTATTGCAATCCTGTGCTATACGATTAATTCCTAAAATACAAGCGACCGCTGGTTTACCGGGTCTACCAAATGATCGGTGAAAATGGCGCAAAAAAGAAAAGGTCTACTCCCAGCGGTGGTAATATAATATCCAACCTAATATTAAATTATAGATGCGTTAATTAATAATTTAATTTATTAATTAACGCATCAAATGCAATATAATATATAATAATTAAATGCAATGTTCTACACCGGAAACTGGTGAACCTGTAAAATAAGTATATTATAATATTTCCAATTCGGTTTAAGAATAATGGTAAACAAAGTTTCATGTCCTTTTATTCAAAATACATTTAAAAAATAAATGATACGAGTTGGCAAAATAGTTAAGTTACTAAAACTACTATTTCATTATGATGTTATATCTAATAGCTAAAACTTATTTTATATAGAAGTTATTCGATCAAAAGACATGAAACCTTGTTTACCTTTTTTCTAAAACCGAGTTGGAAATACAGTTGTTTGTTTGTTAGGTCATCATCGTCTCAAATATCTGTTTTGTGTGCAAACACGGCCACGAGCCGAATGTTGGCAGCCGGGGCTCATGAGCCAACATGACGCGGGTTCTCGCCGGATTACACTCGAGCGCGCGTTCAACTCTTTTGTACGGAGACTTTTGCCGCTACTATCATCAACTAATTATTTCACATACTGATTTCGAAATTGCATTTTGAAGCAATTTTATGTTGTAATTTAAATAAAAAAGGCATATAAAGTAAATTTTATAATTTTGTTTACTAGTGGTGCACGTTGAAGTCTTTTGTATCGCTAATTTTGCCTCAATCATTAAAACTAATTTACTTGCAATTTTCGACTTATTTCGACCGACTCAAACACTTATATACAAAAGCAATGTTCTGCTGTTCCTTAGTAAATTATCTATATTCACGGAATTTAATTAATCTAGATTTACTAAATATATAGATAATAAGGGGGCGCGTTAATGTATTTTGTATAGGCAGGCACTAGTTACGATCTCTATTTGGATTATTTTAATCCAAGAAATATTATTATGATTAATAAAAACAAATAGGTTTTTAAATGTTAATGTTATAAATAAAATTATGCTTATTTCAGAACTTAATAATTGTGAAACTAAAAAAAACGAGTAGTCTCCATTCGTCGTGAATTTTATTGTTCTTGAAATAGAAAATTGATTGATTCACCAAATTTATTGGCATCAAACAACACCTCACCTGTACTAGCGCAATAACAAGGAGATCAAAAACACAAGATATACTCGCGGGATTATATCCGGAGCGCGCGTTGAACTCTTTTGTATGACCACTTCTGCCGCTAGGTATCATTAAAACTAATTCACATGTGATTTTGGCCGCGTTTCAACAAATTGAAAAACAAACACATATTATGACGTGTTTGTTTTGAATAATATTCAGAATTTAAACAAACAAAATAAACACAAATAATGAACTAAGTGCTTTGAGCGTACGTTGATGTCTTGCATGAGCAATATGACCCCAATAATTTATGTTCTTTAATTTAACTAATACACATGCGAAATATGTGCTTCTTTTACCTATGTTTTTACTATTTAAATCTTGAAAAAATATCATAAGATTTTACAAAATATGGTGGCTTACTTCTGTTTGATAACGAAATATTTTTTAACTTCAGTTATCTACTCGTATGGTTGTCTACTGGGATTGTATTAACATGGCCAAATTTTTATTGTTTTGTTTAGAATTAGTGACAAATCAAACTACCTAATACACAATAAAAAGAAGAAGATCAAAAACACGCCATTTCGCTCGGACTTTGTTCGAGCGCGCGTTGAACTCTTTCGTATGCTCATTCTTGCCGCCGTCACATTAATATAAAGATAATTTTAGATTTTCTTTTGATCAGGTTTTATTTGACTAATCTGCCCTTAAAAAAATATCTGTTTGATTTAATTATGTATTTTTTTCTATCTGGGGATCAGTGATATGTGTTTTTCGTTATCCAAGCGTTATGTATTGGCGATACTCTTGCCGCTACCATTCATTCATAGCTAAAACATTCATTACCACGAGTATATTGTTTAGAATTATCACGTAAAATAATTTATAGTAATGTCAGTCTATGTTTCAATTTGGTACATTATGTACTTTTTTAATCAGTCGTGTGCTTCAGGAGATTGCCATTCCAAACAAAACAAGAAATAAACAAAACCGAACAAGAAAATAATACCTCTTTATGACATCAAGATTTATACCTATAATTTACCGGCCTTCGGACCTTTAATCAAACTTTAATTTCAGATTTTGCTTATCAGAAGGTCTACAACTTATTTGCGTGCTATAAATAAGATATAATTTTCAAATAATATTTTATGATATGACGTTAGACCCTCTGTAAATAACTAGACCTACCTTTTCACTTGCGATTTCCATAAAAGAATCAATATTTCAAATTGCAATTTATTTTAAACAACCAAGGGTAATAACTCCAGATTTAAACCTCACTCTAACCGCCAGCCTGGACAGTAAAAATTCGCGCGGAGCCAAAAATAAACCAAAAGTTAAGCCTGCCGTCCTCATATAGAACAGGGAACTCATCCTTCAAAACTCGTAACCGATCGACCGAAAAGCAATAAAATGAATATGCGTCGGCAATATAATGTGGTGCGCGGGCGTTTATCCTCCGCATATATCACGGGGTCGACGACCGGCGGGATTTGCATGAAGCTGGCTCGGACCTGCGCGGGCGCACGTGAGCGCGAGCAGCGCGCACAGCGCGGCGCGGGACGCGGCCATCGGGCAGGCGCAGGCGGGTGACTCGGCCGGAACGCAGCGCCGGACTGCCGGCCCGAGAGCCTCCTCACACCACGCCACCACCGCCGCCGCGCTGCCTGACCGGAGCCCTCGTGGACTTCCAACGACGTGGGAATCACCCGCCCGCTAAATAGCGCATTCACTAAGATTATGCGTTTCCATTTCATCTTATCCGGTCCGATATCGGAACAGAAACCAGCCCAATATTCACAGAATATCCTGCCACTTCGTAGGGTTCAAAGTAAATAATGTAATCTAAAATAGATTTAATAAAAACCTCGACCCATAACTAGATTTGCATGTCGTTGCCGTATGCCACCCGCAAACTAGGCGCGTAGGCCACCCGCAAACTACGCGCAAGCCTCACGCCAGACACGCAAAACAACTCGGCTGCCCACCTTACATGCGGCACCTGATAAAACGAAGGTTCGACCAACTCCTGTTGAATCCCAACCGAAGAAACACTGCGACCAGGTAGATGCGGATGGGTTTACCCTGGTCGAAAAGAAGCGAAGGAAGCGTATCAGCCGGAACAAATGCGGCACCGCCCCGGCGGAGCCTTCTCTACCGCTGCGCGCAGCTACGCCGAAGACATCTATGCATGTCTCTCGCCTTCACAAAACTTGCACTGCGCAAGACGTGCTGGACTACATGTACGCGAGACATAAGGCAGGTGTCTTCAAGGATTCGCCAAAACTAGGCGTATGCGTGGAGGCCCTGGAATTGCGCCACCGGGTGAACTTCAACTCGATCGTGGTGACACGCGCAAACCAAGACCATCCGCAAACCACCTGCAAGCTACGCATAAACCACGCGCCAGCCACACGCAAGACAGGCGCAAACCACGCGCAAGCTACGCGTAGGCCATCCGCAAACCACCTGCAAGCAACGCACAAACCACGCGCCAGCCACACGCAAGACACACGCAAGACACACGCAAGCCACACGCAAGCCACACGCAAGACACATGCAAGACACAGGCAAGCCAGGCGTAGGCCACCCGAAAACCACGCGCAATTTACCAACTATGAGTCATTGGCCACCACGCAACCACGCGAACTACACCACGGCGGCGGCAGTGACGTACGTCTTAACGCAGCCTTCTAGTCGACTGCCGAGAACGATATCGTAATGGATAATGGATATTGCAAAACGCTCGCTAATCTTTCCAGTAATCTCGACTCTATTAGTATTTAAATCCATTTGAACAGCTCTACATCAGGGTTATGTATATTTGAGTCAGAATTAAACAGCTAAACTTTAGCAGTAGAAGCGTTGAAATGCGCAATGCTCTCTAGCCGCATCCTGCGCGAGCATGCGCAGCTGGTGGGCCTCGTAACCGCGAAATTTATCGCCGTGTCTTGCGCGAGGGACGAAACTCCCACCGAGAGGGCACTATGTAGGTACCTCCCGAGAAGTGATGCAGTTTCTGATACTTAATTATAAGCTCTACTTGACAAGTAGGTAAAACCGAAAGATTTCAACTAACTTTATTCTCTCCATTAGCACTTTTTCTTTGTAGCTCCAAGTAAACAGGTTAGAATATTATAATTACAGATGTGACCCTACAATGTTGCATCATACTTAGCAACACCACCCGGCAACAGGAGCCAGCAACACGGCCTAGCAACAGCCTGAATGGAGAGCGCTCAGCAGCCTTAGCGACAGTACCACGAACTACCACACAAGAAATAAATTACCAGAGTGGTCTTACGGGACAAAATGGGGCAGCATAAAAAGCACACCACACCCGGCACCGCCGCGTGAATGTCTAATATGCTGGCAATGTTGAGTTGACAGGCGCGGGCGCAGGAGCGGTTGCAGCCACCGTCCTACTGTACGCACGAAGGAAGCCTCGTTTGGCAGTATTTTTAATTTTACTTACTACTTTTACTTTTACTACTTCCATGCTGGTCTGGGAGCGAGAGAAAAACATAGAACGTGCCAGCTGCATTTCCTCCCGGGCATGCTGTAAAATCCAGCTAAGGGATCCGAGGGTTTCAGTATATTGTAATTTAGGCGGTGGGCTGACAACCTGTCACTACAGCAATATACCTAGAATTCTATCTTAAATAACCCTCAAAACTTTGTCAGATGTGGAGGACCGACTTTTCTTTGGGTCGTTTGCGCTCTGCCTACCCCATTAGGGATAAAGGCGTGATTATATGTACCTATATGTATTTTTAATTTTGCTTTTATTTATAGTTTTTTGTCATCACTTCATCATCCAACAATTGACGACGATAAATAAGTGTTATTTATTATGTTATGTACAATTTTATATAATTAACAATACAATAAGAACATAAACCTAAATTTTTGACATGAATTATGTTAAGTTGATTGTATGGTCGGTCGCTGTGGTCTATCATACCTCTCCAGGATCGAAGATATTTGATTCTCGTATTCAAAGCACTGGAGATTATACTTTTACTCCACTAATGCGTAACATTTCAATAAATCAGCTGAGTAAACCGTTTTCGCGCGAGTAAATATGCATGTCACAGAATTATGATGAAATCGGGGTTTGGATGAAAAAAACTAGAGTTTTGATCAAAAGCCTGACTTTAACAAAATACTGGTCATTAGTGGTCATAATCCAGGGAAACGTCTAGTATTCTGTCAAAGTCCGGGTTTTGATCAATTAAAAGTCAAGATCGGTATCGGTTCTCTTTATATTTAAATAAAACAATAGAAACATGAGATAATTTATTTTACATACATACATATAATCTCGCCTTTATCCCTAATGAGGTAGGCAGAGCGTAAACGACCTAAACAAAGGTCTATTCTTTTTAGTAATAGTCCATATGATCTAACCAAAATTGTTTTTTTACTAATAACAAGCTCATTCAGCTCATTGGAGGGCGCTTGACATGTAAACATTGACTCTGCGTTTAATTTTAATTTAAATTGAAAAAAGTGGCTTATATGGAATAAAAATATAACTAAAATGTAAATAATACTTTAATACAGACGTGACAGTGTTAGTGTTAGTTTTTAATAAAAAGGAAACGTTAAATTTGTGTCAAAACTGATATGTACATCACAGTGCAATAAAATCTTAAATACATACTCGTAACTATAAAACTCAGTATTAAGTTATCAACGAACTATTAAGGAGTAATAATAACATTAGTGCAGATAGTGACCAAACAATAATAATACAGTGCTAAATAAAAACCGTTACATTGCCTTTGCCTTATATTATTGGTGAACAATAGTGGATATCGTAGGTACGAAAACACAGCTGATCCAGTAGTCAGCTGATCTACCGCCTGGTTTGATGATATGCTGTCGTCAATGTAAACAAACGAACTAAGTGATCTGTACTTTCGCACTACCAGTTATCAGCCGATTGGTCTAGTGGCTACAGTCAGAGACTTTCGTGCGGAGCGATCGAGTTCGTATCTCAGCGGGGAAGAATACATATATATTGTTTTTGTTTTTTAATAACATTTTATTTGCATGTAGTCATTCCTACTTTTCTCGGCACATTTTATTTTATTATTATTATTACTGAGCAATGGAGAAATACTGCGGTTTTCTGAATTGTGCCAAAATAATACAAGAGAGGCATTTTTTGGTGTGCTCAGTTTGTAGGCATAATTATTATCACCTTACCTGTGCTAAGGCGGAAAAAAGATTTTATAATATGACTGCCACACATAAAGCGAACTGGAAGTATGCAGATTGCTGTCAAAAGAAGGGGAAAGAACTACTGAGAAGGAAAAAGAACAAATCGAGGAATGCAACTTCATTGACACCTCAATTACATTCTTCACCGAAATCTTGCATACAAGCCTCTGAGTCAACAGCATCAATCCTTTCACAAAGCCCATCTTTAAATCAGACTACGGTGGAAACCATAAAAGATGATGATGACTTCATTACCCATCGTGCAGTCAGTGTGAATGTACACACTTCAAATTCGTTTGAAGGGCTGACAGAAGAAGAGTCAGATTTCTCGGTGTCGACAACAATAGGTTCTAATAGGAGTGGCCCGGGAACTATTTTTGAAATAGATACACCTTTAAAAAAAATGAAGGCCAAACTAAGGAAGCTAGAAGGAGAATATGAAAAAATGGACAAATTGACAACAAAATTACTAGAAGAAAATGAAGCATTAAAAAAGAAACTTCAACATTATGAGTCAAACATAGGTATTTTGACTAAAATATGTAAGACACCGCAATCAAAAAAGAAAACTAATTCCATACATGCTATCAACGCACCAAATCATAGTTTCTCTTCGATGAGCAAGAAACCACCGAACAATATTGAGTCGCCCGTGCGGTTTGCTACACCACTCACTAAAATAGCGCAAGGAAAAAGTTCACCGACCGTACAGATGTTTACAACAGATGAGATTAATTATGAAGACTTAACGTCCTCTATAGAAAAAGAAACCGCGGATAATACCACAGAAAACACAGTCAACTCAAATTCCAAGAGCAGTAAGAAGAGAAACATCTTCATCATAGGTGACGAATCGTTAAGAGGGCTATCCGTGGCCATTCATAACACTAGAAGGGGACAGTGGAATGACGACTTCAAACCATCGGCGCTTATAATGTCACAGGCCTCGAGTATGCACATTATACCCAGCCTAGACTCAATCTCTGAGATAATTTCGGACAATGATGTGGTAGTGTTAGGTTTGGGCGGACACGATAAGGACATACAAGTACTCCATTCAAACCTATGCATAGGAGTAAATAAGTTAATAAATGTACCGGTAATTATTTGTCCAGTGATTTACAACCGATATCTTAATGAATCGAAATTAAATTCTGAAATGAAAATCTGGACTAAGCACTTTATCAATTGCACTGTATTTGATCTAAATAATTTTCCCACAAATCAATTAAATTATATACAATTTTTATGCAACAAAATTAACATGATTATTGACTATGCTGAATATAAAAAAAACTTTTTGACATTTAAAAATATTTTCAAGATAAGAAATGATAATAATTCATTTTGTCCATTGCAAAGTTCAATAGATAAAATCAGCACAGCCAATAGGGTATCGTCGATGGCGAGAAAGGGAACAATACCTTATTATTTTAAAGTAATCGAAAAAAAGAATGATGTCTTAGAAATTCCGTCACCGCAGCATGATGTACACCAAAATGATAAGGATTTTTTTCGTATCTAACATAACTTTCACTTTGTTGCACCAAAACGTTCAAGGATTTCTTTCAAAAAAAGATGCTATTGAAATAACACTATCGCAAATCAAAGCACACACAAAACCTGATGTACTTTGTTTTACTGAAACTTTTGTCAAAGCCGGCCATGAAAATAGTTTACATTTATCTGATTACGTCCTGGCAGCAAATTATTCCAGAATTCACCAAAAAAGAGGTGGATCATGTATTTTGATTAAGAAAGGTATTAAATACAACAATTTCAAACCCTTTGACAAGTTGGCTAGGAGGAGTAATTTCGAGTGTAGCACTTATATTCCAGCAGTAAATATTATTGTAGTAAGTATTTACAGAGTACCGTCAAAACTTGTAAAAAATCTTAATGTTTTTTTGGATCAATTAGAAAAAATATTAAACATGTATTTAATTATATATATATAAGTATGCAAATAAAAAAATCATAATTTGTGGTGATATTAATATTAATACATTAGAAAATATAAAGTCCAAGAAAAAACCTAAAAATTATAAAGCTATATGTCGGCTTAAAGATATGATTAAAAGATATAACTTGATTTTTCATATTACTACAGCTACTAGACAAGATTCATGTATCGATCATATTATAAGCAATCTAAATAATGTAACTCAAACTACACTCCCATTGGGGATGTCGGATCATGAAACTGCTCAGAAAATAAATTTTCCAGTTAAAACTAAATTTGTCACACCTCAAGTACATTACATTCTGAGAATGGACTACTGTCAGGATAATTTGGATAGGTTCAACAGTCACTTAAATTGTCTTTCTTTCTCAGATGTTTATAAAAAAAGTGATTTAAACGAAGATTTTAAGGAATTTCACAACTTGTTTTGTTTGCTATATAATCTCTGTTTTCCTATCATAAAAATCAAGATCGATAAGACACGTAGGATTTCATGCATTACTAAGGGCCTAAAAAAGAGCAGTATGACAAAAAAATATCTACGATTTAAGTTATACACAAAAAGAACAAACAGTAACAAGATTCAATATCAAAACTATAGTAAATTGCTTAAAAAGCGTCAAAAAAGTTCTCGAATAACTTATTTGTGACAAATAGCAAAAACAAATGCAAAGCAACATGGTCTGTCATAAACAATGAAACCAAACTAGACGAATCCTGTAATTTTTTAGATAAAATAATTTATAATAATAAGGTAATTACTGACCCTCAATTAATTGCCAATACTATAAATGATTATCTTATTAATATGACTAATATAATTAATACTGACATTAAACTAACAATAACTAAAGATAGACATAATAGTTCAATATTTTTAACACCAATTAATGATAATGACATTGAGAAAGCTATTATAACTTTAAATAATACAAATAGTGAGGGTTTTGACGGTATATGTACTAGGGTCTTAAAATCTTGCAAAGATCAGATCAAAACTGTATTAGCATTTCTTGTAAACCTTTCGTTTCAAACAGGAACCTTTCCGGAATGTCTCAAGCTATCTATAGTGAAACCACTTTATAAAAAAGGGTGTAAAACAGATATCGGGAACTATCGACAGGTAACCCTCATTCCAGTAATCTCTAAGATATTTGAAAAAATCATGCACAGTAAAATAATTTCTTTTCTGGATAAATATCATATAATTTACGAGGATCAATATGGTTTTCTAAAGAATAAGTCCACTTCACCGCAATATACCAAGTTGTCTCTGAAATTTTGGAAGGTATCAATAAAAACCATTATACTACAGCGGTTTTTCTGGATATGTCCAGAGCATTTGATTTCGTATCTCATGAACTACTTCTGTCTAAACTGGAATGGTATGGTATTAGAGTGGTTCGATTCATATCTGAAAGATCGAACAAAATGCTTGGCAGTAAGTAATCTTCTTGATATTGATAAGCACGTCAATGAATATAAATCAGACCTACGGCATATTAGCACAGGAGTGCCTCAGGGTAGTGTACTAGGTCCACTTTTATTTTTATTATATATTAACGACCTTCCCAGTGCCTTGAATTACAAACCAATATTATTTGCAGATGACGTAACCATACTTATTTCTACATCTAAAAGTCTAAACATTGATAGCCACATAACTGAAATAATCAAAACACTAGACACAACAACCGAATGGCTCCAACTTAATAACTTAAAAATAAATATCACCAAAACAAATTTTATTAATTTTAATTTACACAATGATTTGGAACAAATTAATTATAAAGGACAAATACTTCAAAATGCAAAAAATGTAACTTACTTAGGAATATTAATGGACCAACAACTTAACTGGAAGCAACATGTTGAGAAGGTATGCAATAAGATAAACAGTTTTGCTTATGCGCTGTACAAATTAACAAAAACTGCATCACGACAAACGGCCAAAATTGCGTATTATGCGTATGTCGAATCTATCCTCAGATATGGTCTCATAATCTGGGGCAATGGCACTGAGGCTAACAGAGCATTCGTCGCACAAAAGAAGTGTATCCGGGCCATGACCGGGATAGCTCCGGATGAATCTTGCAAGCCGTTCTTCGTAACTTTAAATATTTTACCTCTACCCTGTTTGTACATTTTGGAAATAGCAAGTTTTGTCAAGCACCATTCTTATCTATTCTTGTTGGCCAAGGACGTTTCGAAACGGCAAAACATGCGATATCCCCATAGACTCGTTCTTGACACCATACCTAAAAGTGCAAGATACAATAGGAATTGTATGGTTATGTGTGTGAATGTTTATAACAATGTACCTAAATCTATAACGGATCAACCGCTTATTAAATTTAAACGCTCATTGCGCGATTGGCTTCGGGAAAAAAACTTTTACACAGTGAAAGAATTCCTTGAATATAAGCATAAGCAATAAAACTTACGTACATGCTATAGGGTGGACATGATAATCACGCTCGATACTTTTCCCGCCATGCATCGGTTTACACCATTTAGAACTTGAACTTCCACTTTTGTTCTCAAGTTACCCTCAACTAAGGCATTCAGCGTGAATAACTGACATTCAAAATTGTTTTAGTTTTATTATTTGTCCATTTTTGGCTTTGGCTACTAGATTTATTTCAGCCAGATGACATTTAGTGTGTGACATTATGTGGATATATTGTATTTCTATTGACATTTTATTTTTAATATTAATTGAATTCTGCTGAGATTTTATAGTTGGTTGATCGCAGCGGAGGTTTTTGGTTGAATGCTTGATACAAGGGTTTTCATGAAAAATTTAGATTTTCGCGATTTCTCGGTGTTATTTAGTGTCTGACTTACCTATTTTTATCTATTTTCTTGTATTTTAGTGTTTAAACATTGTAAATTCTGTGTATTTATAACGTAAGTTAATTTATTAGCTGTAACTATGGACGGTGACCCCCCCGATCCCGGGGGCGGTTTTGCCACAAACAAAACTCTTGGGATTCCAAGTTTTTTGTCTGTTTCTGATGTTCCTCTTCATTCTCATGATTCCCTTGCTCCTCCCGATCCCAATAGTATGGATATTGACCCAAAAACACCAAGAAAACGAGTTCCCGCCAATATCGATTCCTCCTTTCCCGCCAAAAAATCTAATCCTTCCCAAGTAACAGGATCCATACAATCTACATATATTCACCCTGATTTTTCTGATGACAAAAAGAAATACTCAGACATGGATGTGGCTCCCTTTGTGGTACACGTCAGTAAATCAACAGAAAGTCCTTCCTCTGGCTCTGTTTTGCGCCCTATTAAATTTGGACACTTTTTGTTTAATAACAAAATTGCGAATGTGGTTTTGGATGGAGTAAAGCGCATTGGTAGAAACCGTATATCTGTTGAATTTAAGTCAGCATCTGGTGCCAATACTTTCTTGGAACATCCTGCTCTCCTAGGAGCTCATTATGAAGCAATTATCCCATCATACAACATTACTCGTATGGGTATTGTCCGTGAAGTCCCAGTTGAATGGACCTTGGAGGAACTTGTTTCTTCCATTGTGGTTCCCCCTGGATTTGGCCAAGTTGTTAAAGCCAGACGTTTAAATAGAAAAACTGTTTCAGACTCCAACTCTCCTATCTGGATTCCTACCCAAACAGTTGTACTAACTTTCTTAGGTCAAAAGCTCCCTCCCCGTGTTTTTTGTTTTTACACATCATTACCAGTACAGTCATATATTTTACCCACAATTCAGTGCAATAAATGTTGCAAATTTGGACATGTTGCTGCCAAGTGCAGATCTTCTGAATGTTGTTTTGTCTGTACTCAACCGCACTCTGGCTTTGCCTGTACTAGTCTGTCTACTACACCAACTTGTTTGTTTTGTAGAGGACCTCATAAATCTACTGACTCCTGTTGTCCGGAGCATTCTCGGCAAAAGTTAATTAAACTTGTAATGTCTCAAGAAAATGTATCATACATGGAGGCTTCAGCCAGACATCCCCAAGTTCGTAAGTCCTTCGCAGACACGGCTCGCTCATCTACTTTCACATCTCAATCTTCAATACCTCCCCAATCTCAGCAAGAAGGTTCTACCTCCCCAAACCCCAATTCTTATAAAAGTACTTTTCTTACTCCTAAGCGTCCCTATGCCCCTGCATCTTCTGCAGGGTATGATAGGCATGCTCATGAATCCATTATTAGGTCTCCTGTATGTGCTCTTCCTAATGGAAATGCGCTCTTTAATAACCACTCTTCTTCTAATGAATCTATTTTAGATATTCTTATTTTTTCACTTAGTAACCTCATCTCGCGCCCCAGCGAGCTACCGTACAATTGCCGCCAGAAACTGACTGAGCTTATCAACCTCATTAACAATGCCCAATTTCCTCCAATGGAACTGCCGGAGCATTCGGCCCAAAATCAATGAATTATATTTTTTAATTAATAAACATAAACCATCTATCTGTGCTATTCAGGAGATGTGGTTGAAGCCTGGGGCTCATTATAGAGTCCCTGGTTTCTCTTGTCTCCGAGATGACAGGTTTGATGCTCGAGCTGGATCAGCCATTCTGGTCTCCAGGTCTATCACATTTTCTCAAATTCCCCTGCCTGCACATAGCTCCCTTATTTTTGCAGTTGCTGTCAGGGCTTTTGATATTTCTTTCCTTTCTGTATATATTCCTGCTCGTTCCTATTCTGTTCTTCTTGAACTAAAGTCTATAATTTCATCTCTGCCTCCTCCTTTTATTATCCTTGGTGATTTGAATATCCATCACCCGTCTTGGGGTTGTGTTATCTGTGACCCTGAGTCTACCCTATTTCTAGATTTATGTGATGAATTTAATTTATGTATACTGAATGATGGTTCTGCTACACGTAAAGTTTCCCCTACCCAAAATAAATCTGCAGTGGATCTGTCGCTAGCTTCCCCTTCTTTAGCTTCACTTTTCTCTTGGTCAATCTTACCTGATGCTCATGGCAGTGATCATTACCCTATAATCCTTTCCTCTCCAGATTCTTTGGATTCTAGCCCTCTCCCATCTCCTCAACCTTCGTTAAAAAATTTTTTATCTAGAGCCAACTGGTCTCAGTTCAGATCATTTTTAGATGAGGAAATTTTGAACAGTTCCTCTGTTAGTCCTGATAATATTCTATCTGCCTATATTGATTTCAAAAATTCTCTTTTAGAGGCAGCCAATAAATCTATTCCTTTTAAAAACTCAGTCAGAGGTAAAATTCCTTCTCTCCCTTGGTGGGACTCTGAGTGTACATTAGCATGTAGAAAGCGACAAACAGCAGAAGCTGAATATGCTTTAACTATGACTACAGAAAATTATATTTCTTATCAAGGAGAAGCTGCCAAAACTGTAAGACTTTTATCTGATAAAAAGAAAATGGGTTGGAATCGTTTTTGCGAGTCTCTTTCTCCAGCCACCCCTCCCTCTATGGTATGGAAAAATATGAACCGTTATCGTAGTGCTCGTTCATATCAAAATTTTACAGCTAATGATTCCTCAGCCTGGATTGAGCAATTCTGCTGTAAACTTGCTCCTCCTTCTGCTCCTTCCTTAGAGGAGTCTTCTTTCTTCCCTACATCTATAGTGACTTCTGATAAGTTTGATGCTCCCTTCTCTTGGGAGGAACTTTGCTCTGTATTGGAGGGTCTCAAAGACTCCTCTCATGGTGTTGATGGGATCCCTTACTCATTTATTGCTAATAGTAGTTGTTCTGCTAAGAAACTTTTTCTTTGCATTCTTAATAATATTTTCTTGACTGGTACTCCCCCTGAAGATTGGAAGACACAAATTGTCATTCCCATACTAAAACCGGGTAAGCCTAGCAATGATGCTAACAGTTACCGTCCAATTGCTTTATCCTGTACAATGGCCAAAATTATGGAGCATTTAATAAAAAATCGATTGGAGTGGTTCGTCGAATCAAAGGGCATTTTAGCCAAGAGCCAATTTGGCTTTAGAAAAGGTTTAAGCACCATGGATAGCATCAGCACTTTAGTTACTGACATCAGAATTGGCCTTTCAAGGAGTGAGTCTTTGATGGCTATATTTCTCGATGTATCGTCTGCTTATGATAATGTTTTGCTTCCATTACTCAGAAGAAAAATGCTCTATCTGGATATTCCTCTTAAACTTGTTAATTTTATTTGTAATTTATTCTCCCATAGATTGGTGTCTGTTAAATCTCAAAATTCTTATCTTCCCTCCAGGGCCATATGGAAAGGTCTTCCACAAGGATCGGTATTAAGTCCATTGTTATATAGTATTTATACTTATGATCTTGAACTCTCTGTCAATTGTTTCTGCAACATTTTACAATATGCAGACGATATAGTTCTGTATGTTTGCTCTCGTGATATTGAAAAGTCTTCTGACTATCTTAATTCTGCTATTACGTATCTCCATTTCTGGCTCTCGGACCATGGCCTCTCCTTATCCATTTCCAAAAGTTCTGTAGTGGTCTTTTCGCGATTACGTTCAATTCCTAATTTTTCCATTTCCTGTGGCGGTCAAGACTTCCCAGTCAAAAGTTGTGTTAAGTTTTTGGGAGTCTACCTAGATTCTAAAATGACTGGTTTGCCTCATGTTGAATATGTTATTCAAAAATGTGAAAGAAATATACATATTTTGCGATCATTATCTGGCGTGTGGTGGGGTTCTCACCTATACACCCAAAAACTCTTGTACAATGCCCTTATCAGAAGTCACATAGATTACGGGTCATTTCTTCTGGAACCTTGCAGTAAAGCTGCTCTAAATTTACTTGATAAAATCCAAGCTAAGTGCCTGCGTCTTATTATTGGTGCGATGAAGTCTTCCCCCATCAACGCACTCCAGGTGGAGTGCTGTGATCCTCCCCTTCACCTAAGAAGACAGTATCTCTCTGACAGGTTTTTTTTTAAGGTTGTTCAGTCCCCTGCTCATCCCCTAATAGCTAAATTGCATATCTTGTCTGATCATATATCCTTCAGCAGTTACTGGTCTAATAAGGACCCTCCGTGTATTTTCAATAGCTTTCGTAAATTTCTTAGTCTTCCTTGTCCAGTATTCCAATCAAAACTTTTCCCTCTTTTCGAATCCTCGTTTGAGTCCTTAGTTTTCAAGCCTGATGTTCTCTTGGACATTGGCATTGAGAAAAATTCTCCTTCTGCTAACTCTAAATTCAAGGAATTTATTGCAACAAAGTTCAGCGACTGGTTAACATTGTTCACTGATGCTTCAAAGTTATCTGATCAGGGGCATGTTGGTTCTGCTGTATGGATCCCCAAATACAACTCCATTCTCAATTTTAAATGTCCATTTTTCTTATCAATTTTTACAGGTGAGGCAATTGCTATTCTAGAAGCTCTTTCTTTCATTGAATCTCATAGTCTTGATAAATCTATAATATTAACTGATTCGAAAAGTTGCCTTCAAGCCATTTTATCAAATCAATTTCGTTGTAAAACTAAGTTTCCTGTCATTCTTAAAATTAGAAGTTTGCTTTTATCATGTCACCTTCAAGGTTTGAAAGTTGTCCTGGCTTGGATTCCGAGTCATGATGGTATACCTGGTAATGAGATAGTTGATAATCTTGCTAAAAAGGCCACTGTCAGTGGAACCCTAGAACATTTTCAGGTTTACTCTCATGACCTAATTCCACTCGCCAGACCGGGTTTAATGTGTTCCTGGGAGAGCAAATGGAAGAAGGATAGTTGTTCTACTGGTAAATTTTATGCAGATATTCAAGCCCTTATTCCATCTAAACCATGGTTCTTTAAATTTAGAAATTCAAATAAGCGAGTCACTTCGACTATTTGCCGTTTAAGATTGGGTCATGCGTGCACTCCTGTGTTTCTGGCGAAAATCAGAGTAAGAGACTCATCTCTATGTGAGTGTGGTTTGGATGAAGGTTCTCCGGACCACATTTTCTTTAACTGTCCCAATCTTTCCCCATCTTTATATGATCTTCTTCCTCCTGATATTCCCCGTCCTATTAATTTTAAATCCCTGCTCACATATGTAGATACTCCATTTGTATATATTTTATCTGAATATTTTTATAATAACAATATTAGAATGTAAATATTCCCATGTAATTTTTTTTAAGTATAAATTATTTATTTAATAATTTCTTTTTTCAGGTAAATCAGCAGTCAATCCTTTCCGTTTCTTTACCTTTTGTTTTTTCCTTTTTATCTCATCCTTCTTACCCTTGTTCTCTCACAGATACCTATCCTTAAAAACATTGTAATAGGCCTACCTCCTTAAAAGGCCCTACAAACTTGACACTGGCGGAATCATCACGGAAACGCCAAACAACTAAAAGTTGAATTCTGCTGATTTACCTGAATTATACTTTGAAGTTATGCATTTCTAAATTGAGCTAATGTTAGAACTAAATAGAGTGATTATGATTGTACATGGTTTAGATAATGTGATTTATAAATTTTCATGTAATTTAATTTATTTTTATCCTCTTTTTAATTTGCATGCTATTTGTAATGGCTAAACAGGAGGACTTATATTTTTATAGATAACTGACCATATTTCTATGTACCCTGTTTAATGAATAAATGATTATCTTATCTTATTCAAAATTTCAATGTATGGGAGTATTCATTACAAATTTTTGATGATGCCAGATGCCATTATGTGAGGTACTTTAAACTGCACCACCTTCCATAACCGTAACCTACCGGCGTCAAAAGGTTAGGTTAATTATTTATTATTCATTTACTGTTTATTGTACACAAATAACATGAGAAAGACAATGCACAAGGAATAACGACACAACAGGTACAGCTTATTTCTGCTAAGAAATTTCTTTTAGCTGACCCACGGAAGTGAGAATTCAATTGAGAGGCAGAAAAGGCGTGCACAAATAAAGCGTAATATAAAAATAATACCAGCAAGATAAGTTACATAAATAAATATTTATATAAATACATAAAATCATAACAATAATATATACATGAATATATATATATAAATACATATATTTACACATACTAATATACTCTCTTTTTAAAGACAGCGACAGAAGGATTGTCACGGACCGTGTGCGGTAGCGAATTCCATAACCTGGCCGCATTGACAGTGAAAGAATAAGAGGAAATAGGTTAGGTTTGCTAATAATTTAGGTAATAATTAATAAAAAAATTACACGTGCATCAGCGTTTTTCATAAATCACCCCCAAAGAGGTGAAAATGGCGCAGATATTTAGTTACGTTTAGGTAATTTAATAGTCAATACATCATTCTTTGAACATTTTGTCCTAGCTTGCAAGGACTTTTCTGGAAATTGTGATTTTCTGTTTTATTAGGCGCAGATATTTAGCCAACTTTGACAGACCACATCTTGAAAACCATGACATCCAGAAAATTTATGTTGGTATTTACGTTTAGGTAATTTAATAGTCAATACTTCATTCCTTGAACATTTTGTCCTAGCTTACAAGGTTTTCCTGGAAATAGCGATTTTCTGTCAATGGACCTTTTTAAGGAGGGGGAGGGGTGACGCCGGTGGGGTACGGTTAAGGAGGGTGGTGCAGTTTAAATTACTCATATAAAGGTTCACTCTGGCATCCTCAAAAGTTAATTGTGAATTTTGCCGCCCAAATTTTTACATATTATAAATATTTTAGCATTTAGTCTATTAATTTGACTATTGATCAAAACCCAGACTTTGACAAAAACTAGGTTTTTTTATCAAAACTTGGACTTTGCAAAATCCTACTTTTCTCTGGATTATGACCAGTATTTTGACGAATTCCGGGTTTTGATCAAAATCCAAGTTTTGTAATCAAATAACGGATTTCATAATAATCCTGCGACATGCACCAATTTTAATTTGAAGTGCAAGTGTTACCGTGAGGTGTCTCGAGCTTGATGAAATTTTTATGTGTATAATAAATATAATAATATACAGGTAGTCAAAGATTTTAAATAAGCTTATTGTATTTTGACCTGATTTTAATCTATATTTATTTTATTGTTATTTGGCTATGCATTTATTTGTGCGACTGATACCTTTTTTTATTATTATTATGACTGATGAGTTTTATGTGTATATTAAAAATAATGTATTATCAATGATTTTAAACTAACTTTTGACTCTATTTTAAAGTTGTTTATTGTATTTTGATACCTATTTTTTTTATATTTCTTATTTTAAGTTCAAAAGGGTTTGCATGTGTGAGACTATTACTAATTTGTAACATCTGTACTGTATACCATGTGAAAAGCAATAAAATTATGATTATGAAAGCCAAATCCGCTATTTAATTCAGGATTTTGTAGAATTAAAGAGACTTTAGCTTTAACACGAAAAAATACAGAAGTCGACAGGAAAAGCCAGCAATAAAATAAAGGGGTTGGCGACAAAGAATAGTGTAAGCGGCAATGATAAGTGTAATGAAGTATGTGTGCGCGATTAGCCGCGGCCGGTTCCCGGGAGCGCAGGAGCGCAGGAGCGCAGGAGCGGCGCGCGCGCAGTTCCGCGCAAAAACCGCGCGCCCCTCGAGCCTTTGATGCACCGACATATAAAATAATTACTCATATTGCGTCTACCTGGTCGCGCAAAAACCCGTCCGCGTCCGTTCATCTCGGCTCCCAGTGCTCCAAGTGCTGCCCGCAACATAGTAGGTGCCGTTTTTACACTTTTTTATTCTTCTCTCTTTTCCTTTAACGGAAACGCTGTATGTAATTTTATAATAAACTATGATTCTCATCATCATCTCTAACTCAACATCGCTAACTTCGTAGATCTTCTGTTTAGAAATAAGTTACTGTAAAGCTACCTATCAATAAAATAATTTTGAGTTAACATCTTAATATCTCAAGTAAGCCTACAAAATTCGGATTCAAGTACCAAGGCTCAGTCCAGGCTTGCTGTAGACACAAACAAACGTAGAATGTCCCAACTATTTATCTTTTAGCACCGAAGATACAGAAATGTATTCTGTTAAAAGGGAAACTATGGTTTCCAGTCCTGTAGATATTTGAAGGATGTTTTTACTATCTTTGTAAATGTCTATAGCATCCTGACCTGACCTGACTCTTGTAATTTTAGTGGGAGGTAGTCGTTATTAATAATAGTAAAGAGGGAAGAGGTTCGATAAATGTAGAGGCGTTATGTAAGCCTTTTACTTCTTTTATTCAACTAACTCTAAGAAAGACCGAAGCATCCTGCTTCTATATAAACGAATGCCGGCACACATCGGAAAATTAGTTATGTGCGTTCGGAACTTTTCAGAAGAAGCTCTCTATTCCCCGGTGTTTATAATCATTAGAGCCGTTTCTGTAAGGCGATAACTTACCAATTTGTGTGTTAGTGTTATAACGACAGGAAGGCAGCTGAAAGCCGTGCCGCGCCGCGCCGCTGGCTGCTAACCCGGCGCCGCTCAGCAGCGGCGACAGCTGGGCGTGCAGTTACCCCCATTCCCTGAGAGCCCTAGCGCGATCTTCATTAGGGGCAAACTTTTTGTCTTAATTAAAAGTCCATTACAATTAAGGCCGCGCGCCGCTCACTACCCCTCCCCTCGTCCCCCCTCCCTATCTCGCGCCGCAAGTTCCAGGAACTGCGCCTGCTCGGGAAACCAACTATTAAATTTTAAAAGGCAGAACTCATTGCTGTTTTTTACACGGTAACTGTAATCGTACCTTGGTATTAGATTTATCACTCTGCACGTCTCCAGCTCGACCGGATGCGATGACTGACTCGTCATCGTTCTCACCACACATATTGCGGTCTCTCTTACCTTTCTCGATATCTTTTCTCCTGATAGACAATGATAGTTCATACACATTAAGGCTCGTATTTTTGAAGCGATCTCAAAATTGAGAGCAATATTAAGTATAGACTTGACAGGCCAGTTTGTACTATAATGACATGTCTGGTACGCACTCAAGCTGTCACTCTTGAGAGCTGATTATAAATACGGCCCTGAAATATATTACTAAACTGCTATGCTACACTGCAAACTCAAGAATATACCTTGTACGAATACGGCAATTTATAACACTAATAGCATCAAGGTGTTACAAAAAGGAGGTATCAACCCTGAAGCACGTTGAAGCGAAATAATTTAATCTGTCTGCTCATGAAACTGAACAACTTCTCCTAATATAAGGAACATCGGTCAAAATAAGAGAGAACAGTGTCCCATACAAAATGCTGTATCAGTTGATGTAGAGTCAGAGTTCTTCTTTTGCTTTTTCTGCCTATTGTTTTGCTGGCCTAGTGTTGTGGAAAGTTGTTCGGTTTCAACGACAACTATTAACATTGTAAATGTAGAACCAAAAATTTGTGCAGGAGGGATTCGAACCCACGACTTTCGGCGTACCGTAGCGCTGCCTTACCATGTGTACCGGGCGCGTTGGTTCGAATCCCTCCTGAGCAAATTTTTGATTACTATAGATATTTACATGTTTTAAAAAGCATTAACACATTAAGTGTCAAAACTAAAAATATTAGAAAATATTTACATTCTTCAGGTCAGGGCTGATCCCTTCATGATACACGTTTGAAAAAAAAACAACTCATTACTTGTTTGAACTATGTTAGTATATTCTACCCTTCATTCACTTTCGTGGTCTACAAGAGAAAAGTTTTAGTTCCAAACAACTTAGCTATGGAGCGCTATCTGCGCTATCTGTGAGTTGGTGAGAGAAGTAATACGAGTGGTGTCTGTGTGTGGGTGGTGCACGGCGCCGGCGCCGGCGCGCGGTAACTCGGTCGCTGGACCCCGCCTCGTCGTAGCAGTGTGTAGCTCATCGTACGGTGCACACCGGACAGATGGCAGTACAGTCGCTCCTTTAAATCAACCACAAACTAAGATAATGTTCGATGGTGGTGCCAGCCAGTGCAGTGGCAAAAAGTGAACCTGAATCCAGGACCCTGGTATTAAAAGTCAGCACTTTGACTCACACAAAACACTAAATAACAACATAAAAATAAATTGATTTAGTTTTGTTTTTAGACAAAATTGCATTCGTGAATAGATCGTGTTGTATTGCATTCAACCAATGTATTTATACAGAGTCTCGCAAGGAGATGCATTATTTAATGTTGCAATATGAACATATACATTTGCATCTCAATAATTGCGCAAATTGTAGAGATTGATTCGGGGCTTTCGCGTACATCAACTCTTGATCTCAAGCGAGTGACGAGTGACTTGATGAATAAATGACTCTCACATCACATTCTATACAGAAGGTTCTTTCTTAATTAAATTAACTAAACAATACTTGTAAAGCTATACCCTAGCCTAGCGTAGGTAAAGACACTCCGAACAAGGGAACCCGTTGCATTCAGGAGACCGTGCGTGCAGTCAGAGTGATCTAATGATAAGATCATAGTCTGTAGAGCTAAAACTTGTCTTGCTAACAAGTAACTTGAACAACAAATCATAAATCAGAAAGTTCCCCTCCGGTCTCGGGCGCTAGTTTGACGATAGGTTACAAAACCCGATGTAACGATCGTTTACTTTCCTTGCTATGGCTGTAAGACGTGATTTGGTATAATTTGATTTGCATTCGTCCGGCGACTGCGCACGCGCACTCCACGCAACACTCGGTGACGCGACGCGGAGTCAGCGCCGCTCATGCCTCATGCATGCAACTGCAGGGTATACCGCTCATCGGCTTTCGCTGTTGCGCAGTCGGTTAACAATGCTTGGCAACAACTCAATAGGTAACATATATTAGATCTTTCAGCATCACACAGAGTGAATAAGCCTCTAAAATCTGTACATATAATAAATCTCTAGAAGGGTCGTGTCTGTTTATTGTATATTTAAAAAAATATTGTAGCTGGCATTATTAACGATTTAAAGATGAAAACGATTTTATTAGATTTTTTTTTCTGTCTGTCTGTCTGTCTGAATGTTACCACATCAAGCCAAAAGTACTGAACCGATTTCGATGGGACTTTTTTTATTCAGGTGTGTATTACCCGGGTTGCAACTAAGGATACCTAAAATCACGCTACCTGACTTAGGGGGTAGGCAGGAAATTGTAATTTGGCTATTTCTTAACCGACTTTAATGGAACTTTTTTTATTCGACGGAGCATTATAAAAATTAGAAATAATCACGCAAATCATTCTAATATTGAGTAAGTACCCCAGTTTGTATGGAAAACATGCAGTGTTCGACACTGCGTGTTTTCCATAAAATATATTTTTTACTTTCAAGTCAGAAGTTATATAAAACAATAAAGATTATTTCGAAGAATATGGAAGAATTAACATTTGACCACCACATGTAATGTCTTTGGGCTACGAAAGTATGATCACATCTCGCAGTACAGATCTGAATTAAAATGGCTACCCATTCGTCGACGTCGCGATGTGCATGTTCTGTCGACTTTGTACCAAATACTGAACAACCCAGTCACTCCGCTTTACCTCCGTGAGCGCTTCCAGTATATGGTCCCTCGTGGGCAACCATGTCGGACCATTAGATCTCTCCTCCTGAAAATCCCTTCCCACTCCTCAACCTGTTATGGCTACTCGTTACCGGTGCATTCTGTGCGTTTGTGTCCTTACCCCATGAAATCCGTGCAAGCCCTTCTTTGGATGTTTTTAAGAGAAGAGTGAAGGAGCATTTCCTATCCTCATAAATGTATTCATATGTCGTATTATTTTTACTATATGTAAGTGTGTATAATATATATTTATTTATATTCCACGTATTGTATGTACTAATATTATTTATATAATTATTTGGTTAGTATTTATACTTATGTATGTAAGGATATTTATATGTAGCTTATTGTAGTCTTTGCGTACACTCTTGCCTGCTGTTATCTATATTTCTTTTTTCCTCTCACACGGTAAGCTCGAAGACAACTCAGATATTTTGAATTAAGCTCGCCTTTGTACATAATGTATCTAGATTAAGTTAATTTTAAGAATATCTGTGTGTACAATAAAGAATAAATAACTTTTTAACGGACTACAAAGTGGCGGATGTGTTGAAATTGTCTATATACAAGACCTGGGCCTACAATGCGAAGCGACTGTAGCGAGTAAGAGTAACCCATACACCAAAACGCTAGCCAGCTAGATTATCGTTATTGCATACCAAGTTGATGATTGCCGCTTCGCGACACGCACGTTCAATATTAATCTGAAGAAGCTGATAAATATGAAATGAAATAAAAACATTTATTTGCAGACACACACGGTTAAATTACAGTGTAGACAAAATCACAAGATATATAGTACAGGCGTGATGCACCAACAATTGGTATGCAAATATTCAATAATAATTGTTTATAAAGCTAAGATTTTCTACTTCATTAATAAAAATGTCAAATTCAATATGTCAATTATAATAATAATAAAAAAATAGCAATAAATAATACGTCGTCAGTGAAATTTATGTAAGGACGACCATGTGTCACCATGGTGTGCGCGCGCGCAGGGTCGCGGGTTCAAGGCGCACGGCGTCGGTGTCGCGCGCAGTTTGGCAACGCGCATCTGCTTACACTCCTTATGGAGTCCACTCCACATCGCGCGAAGGACAACACTCCTTATCTTATTTCATCACTCGCGCGTGTGCAAGTATTGTAGCTATGCTTGGCACTGAAGGAACTCTGTGTAAATATCTTCTTTGCCCACAAGTTCACCTCAAAGATACCTGGTGTAAGGGACAGCGTCCTGCAAACTGATAGGGGTTGCTCAGTCAATGAAACTGAACAACTATCAGCAGGGTATTTTTTCAGGTAGTGAAAAAATAATTTAGCTTTTCAATTCAAACTGTCAGATCGAGGTGGTCATAAATAGGTGCACACTTCAGAAATATGTATTGGGTGTTGCAATGTTCGAACTACTAGCTATGTTCGAACATATACAATGCGATACGAGTATAAAGCTTTTGAAGCGATCGATTCGGCTTAACTCTGACTCTTGCCCTACTGCTCGCTGCTCGGTTGCGCAAGAGTTTGCTCTCAGACATCCAATTTGTTTATGCTACTTTGTATATCACAATACCCTGAGGCAACGCCATCAAATTAACCACATGACGACCTCTCGCGGCGTGCGGCGTGCACTGCCATAACAAGAAAATTAATTTACAAATTTACTGAGACGTCTAAATCTAACGACGATAATGATCTTCATCATCATACATCTTCATTATAAATGATGTGATGATACACGATACGCATATTAAGAATATAAATAGTTAGGTGGTTTGTAAAACAGACTAATGTTAATCTTTTATCTCAAAGTCTTTATGCAAATGCGCAAAATTATTTTATTTGCGTTCCAACTCAGGCAAAGCCGTCGATGATGTAATAGTTTCACCGACATCTCTACATAGAGACAGCAGTTGATACACCGTGTGATTAACATATCACTGGGATCCCGAGAGAAGGGGGCCGGGTACAGGGTTAAGGGGGGGAGGGATCACACACACCAGGCTCGTTGGATTACTTGCCACTTTCGACACGTGAGCTCATGAATATTCAATGCGTGGATTAACACCATAAAGTCATTCACCGGCGATTCGAACCGGCCACCACGAAAACATCGTTATCTTTTGAGGGCTTCGGGGTTACGTAAAAAAACGAACTGGTTGAACATAGCTCAACTACTTTTATTACATTAAATTTATGTACAAACGTATAAAAAAAAAGATGTTACACAATATCACATTCGCTGTCTTGTACTTGCGTCACCAATAAATTAAATATTAGTCAACGGCAGCGGCGCCGCGAGAGTTGCGGAGCAGATGACACGCAGCAGCCCTGCAGGGACGCGTACGCCGCGTCAGGGCCACCAGGGCATCAGGTCCGCGGGTGAAGCCAGGGACGACCACGCATGCTCAACATCGATAACTTTTAGCAACAGCTGCGTCGCCATCACTGGCTCCATAATAATATTTTGTACTTAAGATCATCCCACCCATTTCTACTTCTTATTTTTATAAAACAGCAACTGGAAACCTGAGTTCGGAAGATTTTAACCATCGAAGTTTATAATTCCTGGTAAGATCCTTGAATGGGCAGGTGGTGTGTAATGGCGGGCTCTACTGGCGGCCGACCTGGTCGATCTGGCTCTGCAGGTTGTTGATGACCTCGGAAGGCACCTGGTCGCCGAGGATCTCAAACAGGTTGATCCTCTGGTTGCCGGGGATCGACTCGTACGCCGCCAGCTCGATGCCTTCTTGGACCTAAACAAACAAAAACAAGTTTTTTTTATTTGTCACCGTTGAAATGTTAATTCGATTGGACTTTGCGTGAATATCAAAAAGCTTGTTTAACTTTCGTAATGTAGATTAACGGCTTATTATTATTACCTTACATCAATTGATTTGCATCTTTAAAGCGCCCTGTTCGAAGTCAGAGCCCTGTGATCACATCCTTACCTTCTGGATCTCAGCGTCCTTGGGGATAAGCAGAGTGTTCTGGGCCTGCTTGATAGCTTCCTTGGTGAACGCTCCACCCTCGCGCTGGGGCGCCGCCGCCACCACCGCCACCAACACCATCAGGCAAACGAGGAAGGACTTCATGGCTGGAGCGGGATTAGCTCAGACACTGTTAACAAAAATAACACACATAAAAATACAGACAAACGTTATTTCTGTGCAACGTATTTGGCAAATAATACTCTAATAGATCGTAGTCACTAGAGGAATAAACTATTCATAAGGGGTTTTCAATCCCATATAAACGTCTAATAAATAAAGCTCTGCATTTTATTAGTATAATTGTTTTTATTCTTCATAATTCGTTTCTGGGGAAATATTCACTTTCTGATCTTGTCTTATAGATCCTTCCAGTACTTTCTATTGCAGAAGGAACGGCAGTCTTCCTGATCGTGGTGCAAAAACCGCAGTTACATAAGATCGATAAGTAAGATATGTATCACAGCGACGCTGCGCACGCGCACGCCCGCGAAAGTGGACGCTAACTACCACCGCACACATCACAACACACTTTTAGCACTTTTTCACTTCGACGTCACATAGGGGTTGTTTACAAAATGAATACTCGTACCAACAGTGCCTTACCGACGATGTCATCTTCTAGTATATATATTTTATGTTATGAATTTTATATGTCAGGATGAAATAGGGCTGAATTTTGGTAAGTTATGGTCAGATGTTGCCATGTGAGTTTGGCACTGTCGTTGGGAGGCGCAGGGCCATATCTCACCTGTAGGTAGCGCAGAGTGTTGCGCGCGCGCGTCGCGACGGCTGATATACGCGCCCCGCCGCGTCGCCGCGTCGCCTGCGCCCGCGCACTTTCACCCGCGAGTGCGCAATAAGAGCGGCCACGAAACATCCTCCGCGGGTCCCAAGACGAGAGCTTTCATAAGCTTGCAACAGTTGTAACTATATTTGATTTTATTAATCTCTGCAAATCTGCAAACTGTATCAAGATTTTATCAATCAAAGTTACAATTTTGTGCCGTTACCAGGGTTGACTTTTTTAAAATATTTTTTAAAGGTTTTATTTGTTGTAGCTAATTTAAAAGTTAAATTAAACCTTTTAATAATTTGAGAGGGATGAAAAGTTGACGTCATTATATTGTAAGAAATAAAAAATCTTTATTAAAAACTGTACATTGATATTTCTTAATGTTAGTATTTGTTGATAATTAAGAAATAAATTAAATCCTGGTCACGGCACCATTGTAACCTCAGTCGATGTTTTCTCTCGTACTTACAATCAGACCGCGAACTTTGCAGCCACACAAAGTGGTTGGACGTTACCATTCGAATCTCGAATGACCAATTAGAAGCCTGTCCACTCCGGAATAATACGATCATCCTTTCATTATGATCGCTCGAGTTGCTTCATCCGTCACCCACCGGCCATTCACATGTCATTGCTTCTGTTTTTATTGTCGAAAGTCACTTAGCACAGGAAATTATACAAGCAAAGGCAGTTACTTACATTCTGCTTGTTAGGTGTCAGGAGCCACAAAATCAACTTTCGTTCAAACACGTTTTGCCACAATAAAAATACCTACTTATTTTATTTTTAAAGTCGTAGTTTGTTTTTATGCGATTGAGACTTCCGAGGAGGAGAAGGTCCGCATTTAATATTCCAACCAATTTAATTCAGTCAGGATATCGAGCTAAGTTAAGAATTAATTTATAATCGAGTAGTTTTCTCTTTGTTTTAAAATCACGTTTCTTAAACGAATTACAACATTCGCTGATTATGTTGATTCTTCATTGTAAATTTCATGGTTTTGTTTGATATTCAAGGAATTGATTTCTTAAAAATACTTTAACTTTCTCCCTTTATGACTGTTAAATCCATACACTGGGCTACAAACTACAGATATTTGCAAGGCTTTTATGAAAAGTCCCGGTGTGTACATGTCGTAACGATATAATCTAAAAGGCAATAGGCATCATTAACAACTATCAGCATATCAAAGATTATTCTGACCCTATTAGAGTCCGCGTTATAGCGGTTATTGTTGTAACAGGTCCATTAAGATGGCCATAAAGATGTATGTGTTGCACGCGCACGCGCACATAAGGCGCGCTGCTCATGTCCATATAGTAATAGCATGTACATATTATAATCACGCCTTTATCCCTAATGGGGTAGGCAGAACGTAAAGGACCTAAACAAAGGTCGTTTCGCCTCGTCTGACAGAGTTTTGAGGGTTATTTGAGATATTGTAGGTATTTTGTACATTGCTATAGTGGCAGGTTGTGAGCCCATGGCCTAAATTGCAATATACTGAAACCTTCGGATCCCTTGCCTGGTTTTTATTTTTGAGCTTGCCCGGGAGAAAAAGTTTTCTCTCACTCCCAATCCAGGATGGAACAAATAGTAGCGATAAAAAACATATAATGTACTAGGTGCTTTTCTTCTCAGGTATATTGTAAAAGCCAATAAAGAGCTTCGTGGGATTTTCTTTATTCTGATAACCTATCTGTTCACGCAGTCCAATCTGAAATTCACCCTATGCAATCATCATAAGTAGTGGAAGCAAATTTTAGTAAGCAGTTCTGTTGAGGCCCTACCTACCCTTAACGGGATACTGGCGTGATTATATGTATATATGCATGTGATGTGACTGCTGCGCGCGGTAACTGGCGACGTCACGATGTATCGCACACGTTGTGTAACAAAAGTCAAACGCTGCGCATGCAATTATTTAGATACTGTTATGATTACTTTTAAGAATCTTATGTAACTAAGGCTCTAATCATTTATATTTATGTGCAGTATTCATGAGCGTAGCCTAGCTGTTATTTATATTCATAGAAGTTCATATATAACTTTTCTGTCGAATTGTTTCAACAAAGTTTTGTATTAAGTTTAGGTAATTTTTCCCCGTCAATTATTTTTCGAGAGCCAATAAAAATGTTGCAGAATAATAATATTATATTTTCACTATGTATGGTGGCCATTCATGGGATTGTCTTACTTGCATTTTTTCTTGCGGTTTATATGTTGGGCAAACATTTTTAGCTTTAATTCAATAGATAAAACTAGGTCATCAACGTATTGTACATATTGACAACAAAAAAGGATAAAGGAGGCTATTCTAATTCAATTTAAAATTGACAAAAAATCCGAAGTCACGGCACCAATTTGTAACTCACCAAGTAAAGCATTGGTGCCGTGAACAGGATTTCTTTTTATAAATAAAGAAATTCTAAAATATGTATTTATAAGAATCTGCTTTTTATCCCTCTCAATTTAATGAAAAGTTTCTGGACTTATTTAAAATAATGTAAATTACATTTTTTCCTCTTTTCGTTTACAATGTAGAGTCCCATCCTGTCTGCTTATCACCTTGTGATATAGATATATACCTACTTTGGATGGTGAAGTAAAGATTTCCGTGGCTTTTCATCTTAACTAATAAACACGGTTTAGTTTTTAATAATTTATGATTAAAGTAACATTATAATACATTGTGAAATTGTTATTTTTGATTAACCAAAGTATAACCTGGCTGAAAATTTTATGTATATGTCGTCACTTACTATGACGATAAGAAAAAATAGAGTTTGATATTGGTCAGATCAAGTTTGGCGGCGAGGGCCTGAAACTCTTGATTCTTCTCATGTATTTGTCCGGAGTAATTTAAGCTCGTATTTATAAAGTGATCTCAAGATTGAGAGCAATATTAAGTATGGATTTGACTGGCCATTTCGTACCGAAATTACATTTCTGATACGAACTGAGACTCGCTGTCAGTCTCAAGTGCTGATTTTTTATGGGCCTTAGAGTATTTAAAAATAATTACAGGTCACTTGACAAAATGAAAGAAAGTTATCAGTCTAATTTGTTTATTTGTAAAAAAAAAACAATATTAAATAATACAGTGAGCACATGCGCTTATTGCTCGGGAAAAGACGCGGTCTTCCGGAGCAAGAAGCCGCAGCACGTCGCTCCCCCTCCCCCTCCCCGCGCCGCGCCCGCTCACTCCCCGCACCCCACCGCCTGCGCGGGCGCAGCGCACTCCAACGCGCCCCAATATGTTTCACATAATACGGACTGGACAGACGCACAATAAGTTAGGTTACACTTACACTAGGTTGAGCCTTCCTCGCGACACCACCACTAGGTGCAATAAATTAAAAATATGTGCGTTCACATTTATAATCTAAACCAACTAGATCTTAATAGGTATAAAGGTATCATAAGGTTATTTATAATATCAAATTCGATTTGTACCAAATTTTGTTACATTCGTATCTAAAGCGCGCTCGCCGCTCATCACGGGGCCGAGTCGCTGAATTTGTTCTTACTGGAATCTAAAGGAACTAAATCTATGGAATGCTTGCATGCGGCACGCTGCCTGCGACATGCGGCGTGCGGCGTGCGGCATGCGGCCGAGCGCTTGTCATGTTTCGCTACGGGTAGCTAGCAGTAATGGCAACGCGGCGCCGGCGCTTGCGCCGCGGGTGACTAGCTTGGTTGCTTACTATCACTCCTTCCGCTCTCACTAGCAATAAATAACTTAAACTAACACGAATCTAAGCTAATACTTCCTCGTAATTTGACACATGGCGGGCCGCGCTCGCGCGACCCTCGATCGCCTTACCTACATTAAATTATAAATAATTTGTCCAGCTAGTACACATATTCCGACCGAGCGGTCCGGCCGACTACTTATATTGAAACTACCACTAACGAGTACTTCCCTGCTGCAAGAATGGTTCTAGCGCAAGGGACCACAATTGACAATAATAATTTATCCTTTCGCAAGGTTTATACAATTATGTTCCTAATAGTCTCTATTCTTAGAGTTTCAAGAACGAAACTTATTCTCTATGAAATGCTAATAAGCTGAGGTTCCATCGATTCTATCCGAACGAGTCTTCATTGTGCGGATGTACTGGCCTGGTCGAGACTGGGAGCGACGGTCGTCGGCGCCGGCGTCGTGATCGGCGTGGTGTCCGTCAGAGCCGTCGTTGCGGCAGAGTCGCTCTTGTCGGTAGTAGCAGGTTCATTCGTGTGTGTTGTGGCAGACTCGTTTGCAGCAGTAGCAGTAGACACACTCGCGGCAGTAGCAGAAATCTCACTGGCTTTAGTGGCGGTAGGCTCACTTGCGGCATTAGCAGTGGAAGCGCTTGCAGCCACCGCCGCATTAGTGATAGTCGTAACAGGCTGCGTAGTGGTTCCCTCGGTTTCAGCGCTTGAACCCTCCATAATAGGCTGCTCGTTGTTTTTCTTCATGACAACTTTCGTGGGCCTCCGATTGAATGTTGGCACATATGACTTGGTGAAAATTTCTATATCTTTTTTGTCGGTTTTATTGTCTGGTTGACTATCGTCGGATACGTTGTCGATAATGGGCCGCCGCGTAGTTGGCTCTACTTTGTCGTTAGGTGGCGGTGAGTCAGTGATACTCTCCGACTCTTCATCTTCTATCTCCACTACTTTCTGTTTCATACCTGATGGTGAACCTTTGCTTTTTATGGGCACCTCGGTGATGGAGTTCAGATTCCAATTACTATTTTTGCTTTTGTATCCAGCGTTGACGGGAATCAGTTCTTCAGATTCTGAAATTCCTGTAGCAGCAATATTGGCGGGTGTTGCAGAAGCAGTGGGCGTGGCTTGTGCGCGGCGAGCCGGCTCGGGGCCCTCGGTGTGGTCGCCTATAGCTGCTACGTCACCGACTAGATTTATGAGATCTGCTAAGACACTATTTTTCTTTCCTTGACTTGGCTCAATTATAGCTGCACTTTTTTCAGGTTCAGCTGATATTTTTATGAGCTCTACTGCATCTGTAGCAGTTTCAGATGATCCGAAAATAATAAATTCAGTCGTTTCTATGTTTTCAGTATACTGGCTATCGGTATTCGATGGGACTGAACTTGAAACAGTGACGACTTCCAATTCTGTAGGTGCTGATAACTTTGTTGTTGTGAGTTCTATGGGAGAAGGATTAGCAGTGGATTCTAACAGCATTTCTCTCTCCATATTTTCAAAACTTTCTTTTGGTTTTTGATCGCTTGTTTCAATCGGTAAAGAACTAAATTCAGTCTGCGCCGTTATTTCTGTTACAATGTTTGACTTAGCTGCTTGGCTAACTGTATGTTCTTGGGGTGTTTGTGTACTAGTTAAGTATTCCGTAGTTTCAGCTTCTTTAATTGTTGTCAATTCCGCTTGGGTTGTTACTTGTGGTACTGCTGATGAGGTGATTTTAACTTCTTCCAGTGATTTGTGAGTTGTTGTAGACTGCTCAACTTCTTTGGCAGTATTTTCCGTTGCCAGAAAAGTTACCATTGATACAATTTCTGAAGAAGCAGGAATAGAATCAGTGACATCATCGAACTCGCCAGTTATATCTTCTGGCACTGATGATGGAACGTTCAGTATTTCAGTTGGAATAGCAGACCGTAAGTTAAGCATTGGGCTGTCTTTGACTTTTGTCGTGTCTGTACTAAACAAAGTTTCTAACTTAGCTGTGGTTAAATCGTTTGTTGTACTTGGAATATTTGCTTGACTTGTAGTTTTTTCGGGAATAACGTCGGAATTAGTATTTAAAATAGGTGTTTCCGTAGCAACAAATACAATTTCTGGTGTTGTTTCAGGGATCGCTTTAGAAGTTATAATTATAGCATCTCTCGAAGTAGTGGAAGTAGCCGCAAAAGAAGTAGATGTCTTCGTTTCCGTCTCAAGGTGTGCTTCAGCGGGATCACTAGTTGCCTCATGTAATGCCACGTGCTCGCTGTCTATTTGTTCTGGCATTAATTCATCTTCATGGTTGCTGAGCACGGACAAGTCATCAGGTAGTGGTGGAAAGGCCGGGTTGTGTTCGAACGCTGATGGTTCCTCCTCTTCGATGACTGGGGCTTTAGTAGTAGCAGGCACGGGTGCTACATCGGGAGTAATCGATGGTGACCCCATAGTTGCAAAACTGGTTGCGATCGATGGATACATTTCATTGTTAAAGGAATCTTGCGTCGATAAGCTAACTTTTGAAGGCGTTGCATCATTTGTAGTCATAGAGTCTATGTTGTTTCCAAAAGATTTCGTAGGTGATGTTGGTATTTCAGATGGGGCAGTAGGTTGTGCTGAGGACGAGGAGGATGGTTGTATTTCGATGATGACAGGTTTCTCTGTTCTTGAGTCAGCGTTACTCGTAGCGATATTTTCGGTGGTAGCCTCACGCACGATCAGTGGTGATTTAGAAGAGGAATAGTTGGGAACCTCAACGCCAGGTGTTGGTACGATTTCCTTAACTTTCATTTCAGGAATTATGGGTATCTCAGAAACTGGCGTAATTTCCTTGATTGTGATTTCTTGCTTGATATTCTCTTTAGGTGGAGTCGGCGCGGGACTGCTCGCTATGTCTTCAGTGGTGGTGTGTAATGGTGTTGCTCCAGGCACCGAAGTAACTCCTGAAAAAATAAATTGAAAGGTTTCGTAAAATTGTTATAAATATCTAAATAAATACCCTTTTTTAGAGGAACTAGAATTTAGAAAAAATCTCCATGGTTTACCTCTAAGCGGGCAGTTGTCATACTCTGGACAGCAGCGTCCGGGCACGAGGCGCGGCGTGCAGTCGTCGCGCAGGAAGCAGGCGATGCGCCGGCACACCACCTCCCCCCCCTGGCAGTAGCACACACGGCACGGGTCCGCAGGGTCCACCAGCTTCTCGCCGTTGCCGTACACGCGCCCTTCTAGCTCGCACTCTGGAATATCATAGCAATATGCTGATAAATATAACAGCGTCAGTTACGTAATTTGTTAAATGGCTTACGGCGCCGAAAATTCTGCAGCGAAATAATTGTTCTGCCACGCTCACAACATGCAGACCAATTGCGCTAAAACTTCGATGTTATGCGGCGTCTTGTACAGGTTGTCTGATTTTTTTAATTTTTTTTTAGCGCTAAGCTGATACTGGCGGGTTGAACCTCGTCATCCAGCAGGTCTGGGGTACTGAAGTACTGACCGCATTGGTAGGTGGGGCAGCATTGGTCGGGGCGGTGCAGCGCCTTGCAGCCGGGGCGCGGCTCGCAGCGGGTGCGCTCACAGCTGACGGCGCCGCCCGCGCACCGACACCGCTCGCAGGCTGATGCGCCGGGAAACTCATCGCCAGGTAAATACACCACGTCGCCCACCGCACAACCACCTGGAAATGTGACGCAAATATTTAACTTTTAACTTCTAACCGATACTATTGGTGGTGATGATGGGTGATTTGATTGGTAACAACAAACCTAGTTCGAAGTTAATATGTGACTGAATTCCTGTTTTTGTTTTCTAGAGCGTTATCTCTGCTGAACCTCACTGAATCTTTTCAGAAGTCGGTGTTTAGAGTAGAACAGAAGACCTACGTCGTGTAAGTAAACGTACTTACTTATAAATCAAGCAGGATTTATTCATAAACAAAACTCAAAAGAACGAGAAAAATACATATCTAACAAAAATCGCTAAAAGAAAGCTAATGACCGAAATACTTTCCCTGAATACAAATGAGTAGGCAGGCGGATTGTATAATTACCTTCTTTCAATCCAAGATCTGCGCTCGTCACGTTCGGCAGCGGGCCAAGAGGACCTGGAACAAAAGAAATACAAATAATCAAAGTAAATTACAAAGCTGACATTAATGAGCTGACGCAGTCACGTGGTTCCCTCGCCAAAGTAATGTACCTGATGAATTGCGATTCCGAATTCATGGGAGTCATTGTTGTTTGTGTCAAACGATTACGAGTCACCCTCGCGAGCGAGTAAATTCAGGGCGGCTAATTGTCTACCGCCCCGCCCGCCCCAGGTGTAGACAGGTACAGATTTATGCGAGCTAAAGGCGGGATTGTTACGTGTTTTCCTCATTCGAGTTGAAAGAAGGTCGCTCCCTCGCTCGAACGGCGGCACAAGTACGGTAGCGGCCGCGCGTCATTATGCTCCAGGCTTTGATTTATGCAAGGATCGCTGACAGAGCCCCTCGCCCCTTCAAACCCCTCACAAATTTGTTTCATGTTTCCCATTTCCTTTTTTCCGTTTGGCAGTTGATCGCGATATTGTGCTCGTTCATCACGCCGCGCGCCGAGAGCCGGGCGCCGAGATCCGAGCGCTGGGAGCTGGAGCCGACTCATCTCGCTGATGGCACTTTGAAAGCTTTTTGTAAGCGAGCTTTGTACACGATTCATTTGGATTTCTGTTTCTCTAATTTCTTCGCGTTATTATAATTTTTCTTCTGCCTCCGTGATGATTGTCTATTTAATGGGAAATTGCTACGGCGTAGCGTTTTGCTACGAGACGGGACGTACAGGGATGAAAGATCTAATAACTGTATTTTTTTATTCTGTTCTGAGATTATATTGAGAGTAGATTTGACGTCGACGTAGTGTCAGGTATCGGTATCTGTATCTGGTGTGCAATGATGCGTGTGAGCAGCGCGCCATGCGCGTCCGCGCGGAAAATCGTATTGCAATGCGCGTCGCTCGTGCGCGTGCGCAGCCTGCAGTGACGTAACTCCCGGACGCGCTTACATATACGATAAACCTAAACAGCTTACTTAATATTTTTGCCTTACTTTTAAATAAATTACTACCGAGCCATAATTTATTAGTAAGCAACTTTCATTCTGCCCTATAAGTACAGAACTGATTTTAATCCAAGTAAGGATAATTTTCGACAATTATTTTTTCTTAGGTAAGCTGTCATATCATAACTCAAAAGATATTTATAGCGGTTCTATGATGCGGTGAACTTGCAGCCTCATACATGCATAATGTTGGACTCTACTCACGTCAGTGTCGGTTTTGTTTGCGCTAGGTTTTCCTAGAAACATACCTGGCTCCAAGTTCCTACGAAATATACGTAGAGTCAACAACGTTCGTGACGCGTTTTCAAATTACCTACCTCTATGTTAGATACCATTGCCTACGTAAGACTATTTTAGTATTCCCTTGGTACATCAACTGCTACATGAATAATTTTATACCTTTCAATTACAATTCAGCAACAATGATACAATCACAACATAATCGTTGCAAATAATAGATTTCATTTATAAGGTTCTTCACAAAGGAAATTGTAACCGTATTATTTATTACTGTGTAATATAATTAAACAAAGCGCATTGTCCTTAGAACTTTGTCCGATATTTAGCACAAATAGTATATTTTTCTTTAAGCTGTGTTCCGCACAATCAGCGCAGTGGTCGCTGCGCACGCGTCGATGTTTGCGCAGGTGGCGCCGCCTGTTGTGTCACGCGCGTCAGCAAAACGCACAACCAAGATGCGTATGCGGTTTTGTTACATGACAACACGTTATACCTAACATAAGTTATTTAAAATATGTTAAAAAGTGAAAAAAAAACACAAACTTTATTTCAATTAAACATAACTAAACTTCTTAGCAGGAATACCTCCGAAGAAAATTATTAAACTATTAACTTACTAAAATAAATAGTATATTGAAATTTAGGCGATTTCAGTATATTGAAATTTAGGCGATGGGCTGACTACCTGCCACTACAGCAGTATACCTACAAATCTATCATAAATAACCCTCAAAACTTTGCCAGACGTGGCGGAACGACCTTTGTGCTGCCTACCCCATTAGGGATAAAGGCATGATTTTATGTATGTTTGTATGTATATGATGTAAGACATTCCGTTTTAGAAAAAATAAAATAAAATCACAAGTTATTTAGGCTACAGTGTACGCGCTACGTATAAGCTTCATCAAATCAGTAAGCCTAACTTCAATATGTTTCTCAAATCAGTTTAGTAGTGGTTTAGTTTAAAAGCTTCATAATCTTGTATTCTAGACAACAAACGTATCACGTTGATTATGTTACTGCGGGACCCCGCGGGCGGCGGGCGGCGGGGTCGCGAGGCGGGGGCGGGACGACCTCGGCTCCGCAAGGGCGGCGTGCGACCTCTATTTAGGGCACCCTCTGCTCTCCTTAGCCTAGGGCACTGACCTCACGAAGGATAGGTAGTGAGACTCCGAACTTCCTGAAGCTACCTTTTTTATTTAATCCGCTTTTACTTCAAGTCATTGCTCTTAAAAGCTTTTCCATTTTCTACGTGATAATGGGATTCCAAAGTTTATTAGATACTAATAAAACACAGTAACTTAAATGCGCATATCGAATCGCTATCCGTTAAATTGATTTAAATTCAATGACTGTTTTTATATCTTCGCAGAGTCCACCAAGATGAAATTCAATTAACTCCCGGTCGCATGTGGGTGAGTCAATATCCGGAGGCTGCTACTTTGTCGTTTATCAGCCCCTAGTTCATTAGCTAACCTCCCTCTCCCCCCTATACTAACCATCCCGACTACCCCCCGTGCTCTATTTTGTGCCCTTTCATTTAGCTCCTACCCTATCCTCGGATTAGATGTGACTAGGTTGTGTTCATGATACTCCGGGCCTGCATCTACTATCTAAATAAAATGTCGTAAGTCATTTCTGCACCCTTTTGAGGGTTAGCCCTAGAATAAAATATAATATCTATAGTATAAGTTGGTAATAAAAAAGAAATCTCCTTGTAGCACTGCTATGTATGCACGTAGCCACAGTTTTAAGAGCGTGACGCGTTTCTTTTTAAATGAACATACATATATTCACGCCTATATCCTTTAATGAGGTAGGCAGAGCGTAAACAACCTAAACAAAGGTCGTTCCGCAACGTCTGAAAGAGGTTTGAGGGTAATTAAATAAATTTATTAGATAGATATACATAAACCCTCGGATCCCTTAGCTGGTTTTTACAGCATGCCGGGGAGGAAATGCAGCTGGCACATTCTATGTTTTTCTCTTACTCCCAGTCCAGCATGGAAGAAATTTTTAAATGAAATTTAAAATTTGTGTTACCGTGCATGTATATAGTAAGATTGATAAGTATACACCATAATCTATATAAATAATATTTTATATCGACAAAATCATTTCATTCTGTGACGTATTTGTGACTTGTTACGTATCTACCATGGTATCTACGAACGTTTAATAAATAATATGATTGGTTGTGGACATTCAAGTGAGACAATTGAGCAATTAGACAATTAACATAAACAGCTGATGGTGATGGGAGCCTGGAGACAATGTAGCTGCAGAGGAGACGAGAGGTGCCGCGTGAGATGACACGTGCTCCAACGAGATTATAAAAAAGTTATTAAAAAACATGTCTTGATACATACATACGTACATAACGTCACGCCTCTTTCCCGCAGGGGTGGGCAGAGATCACATCCCTTCACTTGCTACGATCCTTTATGTCTTGATTCATAGCGATAACTCTCGATTTGCTGAATTAAATTTTATTAACCCTAGATGACCGGTGTGAACATCACTACTGTTCAAAAATACTTATTTTATTTCCTAAACTTATAGAGTCTTCTTCCATGCTGAACTGGGAGCGAGAGAAAAACATAGAATGTGCCAACTGCATCTCCTCCCGGGCATGCTGTATAAACCAGCTAAGGGATCCGAGGGTTTATGTACGTATATTGCAATTTAGGCGATGGGCTGACAACCTGTCTCTACAGCAATATACCTACAAATCTATCTGAAATAACCCTCTATACTTTGTCAGACGTGGTGGAACGTAATTTTTTTCGGTCATTTACGCTCTGCCTAACCCATAAAGGATAAAGGCGTGATTGTATATCAAGTGTTTAGTGCATGGTGACCTGTGACACAAACATAAAGCAGCGGCTAAACCTTAGTTTATTTATTTAACAGTTTATTGTACACGATAAAATACAAAGAACATATACATATGAAACAAACACACAACAGGCACAGCTTATTTCTAAAAAGAAATCTCTTCCAGCAGACTACTTCTAGGCTAGTGTAATAGCATTCTGAGAGGCAGCTACGACGTGCACAATTATAAATATTGATAACAATAAATATTAATTATATTTCATGCTGGACTGGGAGCGAGAGAAAAATATAGAATGTGCCAGGTGCATTTCCTCCCGGGCATGCTGTAAAAATCAGCTAAGGGATCCGAGGGTTTCAGTATATTGCAATTTAGGCGATGGGCTAACAACCTGTCACTAACAGCAATATACGTACAAATATATCTTAAATAACCCTCAGAACTTTGTCAGACGTGGCGGTGACGACCTTTGTTTGGGTCGTTTTCGCTCTGCCTACCTCATTAGGAATGGAGGCGTGACTATATGCATGTATGTAATTATATTTAACCTTATTTTGTGCCTGCTATGACGGAGATAGATGCTTGTGACGTTTTTCTTTGTTTTAAACTTACCTATTTACATTTACGATGCGATAAGTTAAAAACATATTATTCAATGTCATTTTAACACGTTTATGTTGTTATAGTGACAGGTCGTCAACCCATCACCTAAATTACAATATACTGAAACCCTCGAATCCCTTAGTTGGTTTTTACAGCAAGCCCGGTAGGAAATGCAGCTGGCACATTCTATGTTTTTCTCTCGCCCCCAGATCAGCATGGAATAATACACACACACATACATACATACACATAATTACGCCTTTGTCCCTAATGGGGTAGGCAGAGCGTAAACGACCTAAACAAAGGTCGTACTGCCTAGTCTGGCAAAGTTTTAAGTGTTATTTTATGATAGATTTGTAGGTATATTGCTGTAGCGACAGGTTGTCAGCCCATCGCCTAAATTACAATATACTGAAACCCTCGGATCCCTCAGCTGGTTTTTACAGCATGCCCGGGAGGAAATGCAGCTGGTACATTCTATGTTATTCTCTAACCCCCAGGACAGCATGAAAGATTATACCAGACGTGGCGGAACAACCTTTCGTTAGGTCGTTTACGCTCTGCCTACCCCATTGGGAATAAAGGCGTGATTATATGTATGTATGTTCGACTACACGTGATTGCAGTGAGGATTGATCGTGTTCGAACAATCCCTGCGTCGTCGGAGTGTTTACGTTCGCGAATACAAACAATCCCCGCTCGCTACTACATACTACTGCGGCAGTGGGATGATTTATCAAGCTCGGTTTCCGCGCATTCATCACGCTTTAGGATACAGCACATGGGGCAGAAACATCTCACTGAATAGACGCGGGAGAGTACAGAATTTTGAGTTCAGTACTCGTAATTCTCAGCGCTGTACCCTCCTGAAGTGTTGAATAATAAACGCGACGTGCTCGTTAGCGACTGCCTTTGACTCCGCAAGTATAATTCCTAGGTAGACTAGAGTAGAGACTACTCGCTAAATTATTCCGGTGGTTATAGTTTGTCACACGAGTACCCTGCTGCGCTCAACATAATTTAGCTCGCATGCATAGTTTACTCGAGTTCCAGTATTTTCAAGATAATTAGAGGGAAAAATAAGGAAAATAAGTTGCAAGTTTGTAAACGATAACATAGTTTTAAGAGAGTCAGTCTCATTTTAATGAATTCATATTTATGCACGACTGAAATAACTAAAGCAAATCAAAATAACAGGCTACGGGAGCAACAGATATTACAGTGTATTACAGTGTATTGTAATTTAGGCGATGGGCTGACAACCTGTCACTATAGCAATACACATTACAATCTAAAATTGCCCTCAATTTTTGTCAGACGTGGCGAAAGCGCCTTTTACGAGGAGTTTGACGCTCTGCCTACCCCGTAAGGGATTAGGGCGTGATTTTATGTATGTATGTATGTATGGGAGCAACAACAAACAATATGGCGCTGTACGCTACGAGACTTCCTTACTATGAAATCTGCGTAGTTATAAAGACTAGCGCGCTATCTAATTATCTACGGCCCCTGCTGTTGATGAACGAGCGTGTCAACATGCGGTCAGGGACCGGGAGCCGGGAGCCGGGAGCCGGGAGAATGTAACAGCAGCGGCCCGGCTCCGGCAGCTGGCAGGCGCCGGGCCTGTCGGCGTGGCCGGGACAGTCACGGCCTGTCCCGACGCCCGATCGATGCCGCCCGCACTGCCACTGCACCTCCCGATACTGACGAACAGGTAACGGTGACATCAGAACAGGGCACCTTCCATTCTTGTTTGTTTTGTTTTGAACGATCTCTCCGCTACTTACGTTACTACCAGAGCGTAGTTTTTAATAATAAATACATTATTTATAATTATAATACACATATTATCTCTTAAGAAGTAGGCAGAGCATAAAATGTTTAGTAAAAGGCCACCTTCGACTAAAACTGAGGTCATTTTTTATTGTAATGTGTATTACTGTAGTGACAGATTGTCAGCCCATCAATACACTGTAACGCTCGAATCCCTTTTGCTGACTTCTATGGAAGCTGGTATATTCTTTGTTTTTTTTTTGTCAGTCCAGTATGGAAGAAAATACAATAGCCATTAACTAGCCGTAACTTAATAACAAAATTTAATAAAAATGCCGTATATGAAATCAATTTATTTACTTGCTACTTTGCTACTACTAGTAGACTACGCCGTAGCACAACTCATGCAGTAGTGACGTTGCACGCCTAAATAATGCAGATTACTATTCTCAAATTGGATTGTTCCTTGTTCAGTTCTACAACAAAGTACTTATTTCATCTGTTATCACTAGCGAGCGATGTTTCAGTAACCCGAATAACCCGATGCTTATTTCCTCTTCCTTACTCCCCCGAAGTGGGTCAAACGTAACTTAGTTGCGAATAACGTCGGAACGGAAAGCAATAAGTAGTGAAGGAGGATAGAATAGAATAGCACAGGAACACGTTTCGCCCATTACACGCCACGCCACGTCACGCTACGCCACGTCACGTCGGTCGGGAAGGGACCCGGGGGACTCGTCAGGACAGGACCCGGGTACTAAGGGACCCAAGGGACCGGCTTTGGGAACGAGCGGGAATAAGAGTGCTGCAGTGACGTGTCCTAGGCGCCTGACATACTTCCCAAGATACTCGTACATACAGACACGTTCCGAATGGGATCAGATTACTTGAAGCGAATAAGACAGGATTCAAGATTCAAATGCTTCATAGCTAAACTAACCTGTCGACGGGCAATTCTTGGTTCAAGTTAAGTTACTTATGGACAACACAACGGTTAATATTGCTAAAATTATCTAAGTATTCTTCATAAATACTACTACATCAATTTGATGGCTACTTAAATATCTCTATCTAGACTACATTGCACCAGAGAACAGTAACGAAGCGATGCATGCAAGCTTGTTCGGAAGTAGAAAATGTTCGACAGTTAAAATTGCTCTTCACGAAACTAGGTCCCATTTTATGGATCGTTCTGAACTAAACTTGGACGCAAGTATTATGAAATGAAAATAAAATTTAACAGGGAGGTCTGGGGGAAGGTACATTTTCAGTGATGATATTACCTTTTCCTGATAAGGAGACCAGCTAAGAAGACTGACTATGTGTGATGGATGACTTTGATATTTTTTATATGAAACCCTTTATTTGGGAATCTTAAAAGACCATGGTTAGAATTTAAATAAAAATAGTAGAGCCTCCTCATCAGGTTTTGCGAATTCAGCACTTAGTACACATTATTTCTAGCTTGAAACAATTGGACTAGATATCGGGATCTAGCAATGCCAACTAGCCATGGTGGCCGGCTGATGGGTCCCAGCGGGGCGTGTGCGATGCGGGGAGGGCGCGGGAGGGGGCGGCGGCCGGACGGCATTCCTCGCGTGACTCACGCGCCGGCTCGCGGCCTGCTGCGTGCCACTGCCGGCGATGCCGCCACTGCCGGCGCTGGACCACGAGGAAACTATTTGCAAGATCATGTGCCGTGCCTGTCGGGCCTGGCCTGGCCCGGCCCGCACCGATACCACGGATTACTTAGACGAACAAATTCTGAACGTTTCCGATGAAATAAAGGTAAAATAGAATACAGATAGATGATATTATGTTATAATATCACATTACAGAATATAAAGTAGAACCATTAAATGAAATAGCCAGAGCAAAAGATCTGCCTAATTTCCTGCAGAAAGTACCGATAATAATTTATAATGCTGAAATACGAGGCTCTATCGCGTCTCTAGGTAGGTAGGTACATGACCTCAGCATCAGCATTCAATCATCTCTTGCATCTCGCTATTAGGCTGCGTGGACGCATATCGGCGCCATCATCGCATCACCGCCATCAGCGCCCGCTCATTAGCGCATTCCTGCGTTCCACATACGGCTCCCGATATACTGGCTGCAATACTACTCTACATTTTTCAAATATCAACGAAAACTACTTGATAAATCAATTATCTACGCTATAAACATGATTTGTAAGCAAACACACAAATTCCAGTCGAACAACCTTCGAACTCTACCAAAAATGCGATGAGTCACTTCGTTGTCTTTAACTTTTCCTTGTTTTTTGTGCCAGATAATAACAGTCCAAGTCCAAATAACGAACTTTTTATACAAATTAAAGTAAAGATATTCGTGTAGGTGACTCACCTGCGCTACATGTTGCGAATAAGCTGAGCGCTGCCAGCAGGATCAGCCGAGGCGACGCCATGTCGCCGTTTGACCTGCAACAACACACACACGGTTACACGCACGTCGGGAGATATCAAATAACGCAGCGTTGCAAAAAGACAGAGCATTAGCAGGTGCGTCTGCGCGTGCATAGCGACAGTGCGGGGGCGGAGGCGCGGGTGGCGGGGGGTGGGGTCAGCGCCCTGCAGCCTCCTAGACCCGCGCCGGCGCAGCATCCGCCGGATGGGCACCGGGCACTAGTCCCGCGGGATATTCTAATGTAGAAACATATCCGACGCAAAAAGTGTGAGAAGGTGCATTGATCTAGCCTCGGGCACCACTAGCTCTACAGAATGCTCTACAGAATGCACTCTACTTTTTAATTTAAAATTTTAGACAAGTGAACAATCCTAGTCTTATTCGAAATGAAATCTTATATAGCTAGTTAGATTGTAATCAAAGCTACCCCTCTTCCGAGTGAGTCTGTCTGTCAGCGCAATACGAATCAATCAGCGCGCGACGACGTCGTGGGGGACGTTAATAAAACAATCGCTGACATGGATCTGCAATAAAGGCATCCTTTCACTTTCCGGTGGGAGCCGTCCGTGGACAATACCCAACAATACCCGGCGAGACAGCGAGGGAGCCGTCAGCGTCGACTCCGCGGAGCATCGACCGCAACTTGACAGTCGGCACTCATTTTCCAATCGCGCACCCGCGATCTCAATAGGATAATTCTCGCGTCCATCACTCACCACTGTCTCCTAATGGTCTTCCGTGTGAAAGGCCGCACAGGAAACTCTCATATAATGGATCAATCAGCGAAAATAGACGGCCTCCATATTACGCTCGAGATTTCGCAAAAAGTTTGGCATGAAATTTTAAACCGGATATGAAAGTGGCACTCCACATTGTCATACTCGTAAAATTACTATTTATAGTCACAATGCGTATATTATAATAAATGTAATGTAAGGGAAATTTGGCAAACGCTGGTATTTGGCCACGGGTTGTGACGGCAGTGTCGAACATTGACCCAATAACGTGTCGAACGATGAGGCTGCACAAAAAGCTAGCGGTCGGTGGCGCCAGGCGTCGTCGCCGCGTCACCAGAAGCCCGTCGCCCGCACGATCCGACCGCTGGGAATGCTACCCAATCACTTTTTTACGGGTTTGCATCGCGAATTTGATTAGATTGCGGTTTTATGCTCCTCTTTTTCTCGCATTTTCGCATCTCTGTGGGAATAAAAAACGCAGGCTCTTACGAATGACGAATAATGAGCATCTACGTGGTGGTTGTTCACCTCACCTCTAGCTGCGGAGCTCTCGATGAATCACAAGTGATCATGCTAAACCACAATTTTTTTTTCTAGAAGAAGTATAGATTATTTTGTAAAACTATAAATATTCTGTATCTTGTCTTTTTCGTTAGTAATATATGCATTTACTTGAGCTCGTGAGAAACGTTGCAAATATGTCAATATTTCCTAACAAGACAAACGTTTTCGTGTCTATTTTACGCAAACAATGATGAGTACCAATGGAATGTTGTCGTTCACAATAGAGATATGGACGAGTAGATGCGCAAACAAAGTGTTCACAGAAAGAGCTTGAATGATAAAATATGCAGGCCTTAATACGCCTAGCCCTTAGAAGCAGGCCAAGCGCAAATAGCGTGTATATGACGGCCCATCCATCACCATAACAGGCCAGGCCGACTCCGGCGACGACAAATTGATAGAGCGAGCCAGATAATGGAATCGTGATCGAACTCCGTCGAACCGCTGACAAATTGACCCGATCCGATGTCCTTTTCAAATAAAGAGGCACATTTGTAAACGAATTAACCCAGTTCTCCGTCCAAAATAAAACTTCTAACAATACTTTGCAATGAAGAATTCAAATATATCAAGAATTAGGTAAACCAAACAAGTCAATAAAGATTCTCAGTCGATATGTAGGTAAATCACATAAAATATCATTAGAAAGACGATATTCTAAAAAAGTTTCCCTAATCCTTTAACCCGTACTCGAAGGAATCCCCCTCGGCACAGGAGTCGGGAGCTTGGGAGCAGAGCGCGGAATGTTCGGCGTTTATCTTGGTAATGTGCATACGGAATGTGCGTGAGGCTTGTGCGAGCGAATGTAGAGCACGGCTGGGAACCACCATAAGGGGAAGCTCGACGCTATGAGTTAGTAGCCTCTTTGCAAAACATATTCCCACCTTACTCGCATATGAAACATACCTCAACAATATTTCAACAAACACACATAATAGATCACGCAAATTTTCCGTAGCGAGAAATATAACAGAAATGCTGAAGTAAAAATCACTTATTGCCAATGAACAGTATTGAAGCTCAATATTGCTGAATGAGACGAACAATACGATTCCGGAACAAAAGAAAATCCTCAATTAATGTCAGATTGATATCTCTATAGGTTCCCTGAATTGGACACAAAGTCCCAAATTTATTTTCTGGTACAATAATTGCTTTGCGAATTACCTGCCTGCTATTCAGAACGCGCTGTCAAAGGGAAAATTCCAGAAACTCATTCACACAGAATATTTGCGAATTTCGTCCTACACGTAAAAGCCTGTACTTGTACGTATTCTGATGGGATACCTATTTATTTATAGCTTTACTAAAAAGACCCAAACCTCTAGTGGAAAATTATAGAAAACCTTTGAGTTCGTAACTTCGAACTTCAGGCCCGTGTAAGGTCATGCCTGCTCTATTCATGTGTAAGCCTTCGTCCGAGATACTCTTTTTATCTTTTTGTGTGGCATACCAGAGCACGGGGCCTGTTCTACGGCCGGCATGCGGCATGCGGCATGCGGCATGCTGACCCGCGCCGCGAGCGTTGCACTGGGTTGCATCGTTGCATCGCACTGCACTCGTCTTCGTTTTGCATACCGCGCGCACTGTCACTGCCACCGACCAGCGCCTGCGCAACCGACACGCAACTTGTATCATCGCGTATTGCGTCAGATTTCAGTGCAAGAGATACAGTATTATTGTCATTATTTCATTTTATTATGTGATAAGTATATTAGTGAGTAGCCAACTAAAAAAAAAACTGCAAATGTGGCGCATCTCCTTGGAAGCTTAGACTGAGCATACCTCTATTTCTCCCTCCCCTAATGCTCAGATAATTTTAACGCGTGACAACTTTAGGGCGCATGCAAATTTTATCTACGTTTATAAATCTAGATTTGGTATTATAATTAATTAGTAAATAGTTCGGTTCCTCTTCAAACCGTTAACATTGTGATTGGTAGAGCCAAAAACAATACGAATTATTGCTACGAATGTACTAAACTTATTTGTGAACTTACTGTGTCACAACAAAAGACAGAAACTGTGACAATAAAATATTTTAGGAAATGAATACAACGAGCACACCAGTCAAATTATTCACAGTCATCATCATCACGAATTCAAATATGTTACAAAATACTAACATGACAAAAAGAACAATTATAAAATAGTTCACATCATTGTTCATCTTACTCGCGTATTTAAAAGCCATAAACATTGATTGCCTTCCGCAATAAGTACACAAAACCTATTTAAAAGAATGGATTTTAGGCATTTTTATACATATTTTTAATATGCAACTAAGGTTGTACTTAGGTATAAGTACCTTTAGTATTAAGTAGTAGAAATAGGAAGTATGGAATAGAGTAGAAGACATAGATACTGCTTCCATCGTCCCAACTCCTCCGTGAGGCAAGCCGTGAAGCCATTCCTTGAAATCAGAAGGAAAATAAGATAACCAAAAATTTTATATAAACTTTGAATTAATGGTGTCTAGAGTCGAGTCACCAGTCATGAGTCACTTCGTAGACGGTCATATCATAACAGTACCGGCGCTGGTGAGCCACGTTTAGCGATAATAATAACGTCCGCACCAGACATATTTACACCGCGTTTATTGTGTTTGTGTACATGTAATGTAGGCACGTACTTACCTGCTCGGAAAGATTAGCTTTCGCACTGCATTCAGTTACAGAGAACAATCGTGATAAGTGCTCATCATTTTGTTGTTTGCAACTTGTTAGTCAGTTAGCCGCTGAAACGTGCGGAAGGAGGAAAACACCCGCCGCTATTATAATACAGAACAGAGTTGTTCAAACAAATCACCTTCGAGCGATGTGATGAGCAGCTCAGCCTTGCAGGGACGCGCCGGGAATACGAGATCACCAGAACCGAGACTTAGTTTTCCTCAAGTTGCACAAGCGCCGCTCAGCGGTGATCAATCAATACTGAGAAAATGACACGGACACATGTCGTGCGGCACTCGAGCCTTCGCGCGGATGAATCACTGATATTTATTTAACACGGGGAGCAGGTTTAAACATCTGAAGCACCGATAATTTGAATTTAAAAATAATGGTAATGTGGTGGTATTTCCATCGCTTAGAGATGCAGCGGCTGCGACGACGGTGACATTGATGGTGGTGCGGAAAACCCGCGCGTCTCAGCCGCCGCCCGCCGCCCGCCGCCGGCTGCCAACCCGCGCGGCTTCCGGCGACGTGACCCACATCCTCGAGCACATGCTAATCATCATCGGCCCTGGCTCTCTGTTTACCGTCGATACTTACATACGTGCAATCGTTTATTACTGCGACCTAGACGCAATGCCTTTACAGGCCTATGTAGACTTGCAAACCGCTGATATTACAAGAAAATTACACTGGTCTCTCTCCAAATGTGAAATCTATGTATTTGTTTTAAAACTTATATAATATTTTATAATTTTCAAACAATAAAAAATCCGCATACCAATTTAGTTGCAATAAGAAATGTTAGCTTTACGTTTTTTCGCTGTAACCTTTTACGCTGCAATAAAAGTGTGTCAAATTAAGGATGGAAACAGCGGCGACCTACAACAGTCAATCAGTCGGTAGAAAACTGATTGTTCGAACTTGATGACCGGAGCAGGTCATCTGAGCAAGTCACGAGACGCGGCCGCGAGATGCGAAAGTAAATTACTTTCACCCGCACGTCATCATCAGATCAGCAGCGATGATAAGGTCACCACCGGCGCCCGAGCCTGTCCCAAACAAACACGCCACTTTCATGCATCGTCTCGAGTACCGTTAAATCCCTGCAATGAGGACTAACGGTTGCGAGAGACCTGATATTTCCAGTTCGAAACACTCGTAAAACTCAAACGAGATCGAGCATTTCTTGCCGTGCGAACAACAATATTTGACAATAAAGCCTGATTGGATTTTGCAGTGAACCGGCCCGTTAGATGTTATTGTTTGCGCAGTGTGCGCCTACGCAGGTCTGTGTGCACGAGGCCGCCGCCGCCGCGCAGCATTGAGGGAAGTGTGCCGGGTCACAGGTGTCCACCGCCGCCCTCTCCCAGACATTCAATACATAGGTCTAGCCGCAGCGCTGCGCCAAACCTATCCAATCTCTTGAATTTCAATACACTTCGTCGTATACACTCCCACCAACACAGAGTACTTATTAATTCCATGCGGCAACATAATGTTGCAAGTCAATTTCAACTTTGTAGCGATAACCACTCGACAGCATTCTAACAAATAGTGTTTTAGTTCATACGTTTCGAAATCGCAGTAAAATAAATAAAGAATGCTATTGGCAAACATCGCTTCATAGTTCATAAACGCTGCTAATATGCAGTCGCGAATTAGAACGGCGCATCGTACTGCGCGGGCGCAGGTGGTCAGCGCAGCGGCGGCCGTGCGCGCAGGCAACCACCGGAACAACCATTCCGCTGCCGAATTGCCAATTTAGTACAAGCAAATTATTAAAATCAGCAAATCGAACAACAAACAAGAGTTTAATTGTAATCTGATGGATGACCTATACCTAGACTTACAGCAAAAGACGTCTAAATTCATAGAGCGTGAACACTGGAGGCTGAAAATAGAAGCGAGATGTGCACCAAGTGTGTTAATACGTCAGCGAAAGGGATTAAGTCATGTCAGCTTGGAGAAGAAGGCAGACGGTCGGCGTAGCGGCGGTCAGTGTGGCAGTAAAAGTGTGTCATTATTATGATTGACTGGCTCGCACTTAGCTGGAAGGCTGGCTAGGCCGCTGACTCAAGCTAACGGATATTAAATTGGCACTTCCCCGTGGCCCGCAACGGCCGAAGGCTGTGCTAATGCTAACTAGCTGCGACATCCTTTGTTTGGGCTCTCACGTGACACATGTTAGCTAAACACACTTTGTCACCTCGTTGGAATTGCAAGCAAAACGAACCAATGTGGTCAAACTTTGCTAACAGGATTTTAAGAAATGCCTAAGTGTCAATGGGCTCGATTCTAGATTCCACCGGCTAAAACTAAAATTAAAATCTATCTGACACTTTCAAAAAAATAAAATTGAAAAAGGACAGGCGATTTAAACTTTATGGTTTTACACTTTGTCCGCAAAATTTTGACGCGCTTTTGCACGTTTCCCCAGTATTTCTGTAAATTTTATCCGCCATTCATATGACGGCGGATAAAAATTACAATTAACGCATAAAACCACGGACTATAAATCAAAAACTTGAGAGAATAGACTTCCTGTCCCTTTCCGATGTTTTTAGCCTTATAATAGACTTTAATTTTAGTTTTAGCCGACAAATCTAGATTCGAGCCCATTATCTTCTCAAGAATCCTATTCGTAAACATTTTCGAATACAAGTCCAGAAGGATAAAAAGCAAAAAGCATTGCGATTTCCTTATAGTACTCAATATTGCGTTGATGCCAAGTCTGACAAGCCAACTCAATCTCCTGAAAAGCGATCTTCGAGAAGTATCTTACAATCACAAGTCACAACTTCCTGCATTAATCGACTTTAACTTTCATGACTTAAAGTGTGAAACAGATCATCAATCGCCATGTTTATTGATTCAACGTCCAGTGTAGTGTATGAATGGCTAGCTTTCCGTGTTGATACTTTCGCGCACCGACCGTTAAGTTTCCAAGGGCGCAGGCGCAGGCGCAGCAGGCACGGCGGCGCGAGCGCGTGCTCCAGCATAACATTACTTACTTCGACCATTTTCGATACTCTAGTTTCAATTCGAATGAAAGTCAACATATGGGTCATAATATCATCATCATAAATTTAAGAGGTTCGCCCTTGTCGGCGGAGTAATCACTAATTTAATAATATATCAAAAATATTACTTTTTTTTTAATCAAGTAACTTTACTGATAAAATTTTATAACTACCTAATTAAAGGACAATTTTTCCTAACAGTGTACTTGAAAATACTGTGTGAATACAATAAAAACAACAAAGGTTTCCAACAAAATAAACGCCTTAAATATTACAAAAAGTGGCAAATTCCTCAGTGGCCGAATTCCGCGATCAGGTAAACGACCGATCTACCCGCAGCCGGCGCCGGTATGGGGGCTTGTAGGTATGTTTATACAAACGAGATAACCAGAAAGTAATTAGAAAAAAGTCGATCCAAATTCACGAGGGCGCATTCTAGCGCTGATTATGTCATGAGAAGTGAACCCTTCGTGGCTAGCACAGACTGGCGACTCGACAACAGTTACACCGGTTACACGAGCCACCGTGGTGTCACACACACGACGAACACTCATCGCACATGGTTCCGCGAACGTGCAAGTTTCAAAACAAACTCTTAACGACTTGACACCTAGCACCTATAGCACTCGCCTCGTATTCCGCAATTAACATGTTCCCAACTACCGCACGAGAAAATTTCGCATCTTTAGATAACAAAAATACATGTATGAAAACAAATAAGGCATAACCGTCCAAATTCGGTAAAGCCGCTCGACGTAACAATAATAAGGCTGGTGTAACATCGACTAACAATATGAAGTTGAAGGTTGTTATTGAAACTCGATGTATGGCTCATCAGTGTGAGGTGCTGAGGAGTCGGGTTACACAGTAATTACTAACGTTCCAGCGACGACGACAGTGCGGCGTAACTAGACTCACAGATAAAGATTGCGGCCCTCACAAGAATTTCTTGCTGAAAATCTCTACATTTATCGAGGGAGCAAACATGACGCAATAAAATTACCATACTCTGAAATTTCTTAAAAAGTTCGGCTTTCAGTTTGTTATCGTACCTTCGCTGGCGTCACTTGCGTCACATCTCTCCACTGGCGCCAGCAGCAGCAGCATTAACCATCACCAGCGTCACCCGACGACACATCCCTGATGCAGGTGGCGCCCCGGCGATTATATTGCGCAAGTATCCGCGTTCGATTACCGTGCCGAGTTAATACTAAACTAAACACACGCGTTTTGTATTCTCTTCGCAAGCTGCGCCCGCGCTGACGATCATTTCAACGGAGGACTTGCATAAGTCGCGTATAACAAACTACTGGTATTATTTAACAGCCCAAAGGTAATAAAATTTTGCTACGGGTAGGTACCTCTACACATTTCTAAGATACGCCCAATCAATAATTTAATCCTGTATGACTTTACGTGAGTAGACAGACTTTATATTGAAAAAGAAAATATAAGTAATATAGGTTTGGGTCAAATGTAGACGACAGTTATGTGACCTTTATCACATGATCGGATAACCCAATCATCTAACGACTTGTAAATATTATAATCGATCGTAATGACTAATGAGTTTGCAAATCAGAAGCTAATCTGCAAACAATAGAAGTTCACCGTTGTCGTCACCTCGCTCTACTCTCGTCGCGTCGCGCGTCGTCTCAATAGAGCAATCAGTCTAGTAATGATAATGACGCTCGCTAAAACCAACGCGCTTTGAAAATCTATACAGCATTTACTAGGAAGTCATCTACCTGCCTTTTACCACAAACCAGGAAAGATAAGTCAGTTAAACACCAACGAAGATTGCCAAACCGCGGTTAATGTAGAGTCGCACTATCTTTCTGAGTATTTATCAGTACGATTTCTAATATGAACTACGAAAGTGTCTATCAGAAAATAAATGAAAATAAAAAACGTATTAATAACACTATCTATAAGTCAATAACATAGATAGGTCAGGTGCCAATGTCGTTTGTTTACATGTACACATTTGCATAAAGTAGGTCCATTTCATGACACAAATATAAGAATTTCATTCTACTTTAATACATAGTAATTCGTATACACATTCATACTTATTAATAAATCAATTTAAATTAAAGAACAAAAATAAAATGGTAGTATTGTCTACAACAGTAATATCATAAAGGTTAATTCAAATTTTCTTCCATGCTGGCCTGGGAGCGAAAGAAAAACATAGAATGTGCCAACTGCATGACCTGCCGGGTATGCTGCTAAAACCAGCTAAGGGATCCGAGGGTTTCAGTATATTGCAATTTAGGCAATGGGCTGACAACCTGTCACTAACAGCAATATACGTACAAATCCATCTTAAATAACCCTCAGAACTTTGTCAGACGTGGCGGAACGACCTTTGTTTGGGTCGTTTCCGATCTGACTTCCCCATAAGGGATAGAGGCGTGACTATATGTGTGTATGTAATTCTAATTTGCAAAAAAACATCATAGTCAAAAAACGGTATTTCTAGTAGCCATTTTTTGAGCTCAGTTACTCAGTTTATAATCCGTGCAATGCAAGAGATGTGCAGCCACGTGCAGCAAGGTGCAGGAGCAGCACTGCAGCTTACGCAGCAGATGGAGGACACAATTAAACAGTTCACTATATATCAACAAACCAAATGTAAACTACAGAAAGAAAAACTAGGCGATTATATCTGCGGGATAAATCGAACCGACTCTACTACATCGTAGAAACTACAGCTATCAGCACTCGAACCAAGGAGAACCAGACGCCAGACTCACTTCACGCGCCGATGAAACAACAGGTTGCGAGCTGCATTGTTTTTTGGAGTTATGCAAAAAAACCCTAGCTGAGGTCATTGCGTCAGCTCTTCAAATTCCCCAATCGCATGGAGCAGCCTTCGACGTGATGATGGGAGATCGCGGTCGAAGATCTAGGGTCCATCATACGCCTGATGGTCCCAGTAACAAGGATTTGAATGAAGTGCTCTCTTCAAATAGTGACTTTAGTAATGGGAACCAGGTTAAGTATATCTTTCCACGTTATCTTTATATTTAAGTACCACAAAAGGTTATAAAATTGCATAAAACCGACAAGAGCATTAGTTTTATGAGATTCGATTTTATTGCCGTTTTCCATTCCTAAATAGACAATAGAGAAATCGATTAGAATCATTATAAGCAGTCGATATGCGGACGGTGGCTGGCTGACGGCTGACGACTGACGGCTGGCTCTACATACATTACACACAGAGGCTTGATCGCCGGCTGATATCATGTAGGTACTCACTACGCTATATTGAACTTGATTTGCCATTTGCTTTCTTTTCGATTTCATTCATTCAAGTTGATTTGGTTTTGTTCGCGGAGTCGTTTGGCGCGAGGAGTCGGTACGAAACCTTGACAGAAAAGTATGAGCTGCTATGAAAGGATTCGTTCGTTCGCTTTCCGGCTCCCTAGAAGGTAAACAACAAAATATTTCACAACAAAAGCAATCATTTTATGTACTGTTTATGGGTTATACAACTTTTCTCTATTTACCGCGGAAATCACGTAAACTAAACACAGGCCTTTTTTATTTACAATTATTAACACAGTTCTGAACGCACAGATCATAAAAGCAGACTGAATTTCAATCTACTTAGGACATCAAAATAGATTACATTGAGTTATTGAACAATCAATTTCTACGGAAAGCATATCGGTGGATGGTTGCAATTTTCCGGAGGGAAAACGCCGGCTCGTCCCGGGGAGCAGGGAGCGACCCTACCTGCGGGTATTAGATAATGATAGCAGTGATGTAGACTCACCGGTAGCTGGTGGGAAGCAGCTGCTGAGAGTGAAGACTCGGGAACAGTCGGCTCGTGGTATGATAGCACAGCACAGTCGCGGGAATCAACGCGCGCGCGCCATGTCGTCCGCTCGGCGCGAGGGTTCGGACGCGAGTGGGCGGAGCACCGCCGCCGCCGCCGCCGCCGCCCGCACACGCCCGGCGCACGCCCGGCGCCCGCACGGCACCCGTTGTTCCAGATGACGATGCTGTATTTCTCTTGTCCAAGACTGCTGGCTGGGTGTCGAAAGATCATTCTAGATCTATTCGATATTTCTTTAGAAGAGTCTGTTTATGTTTTGAAACTTTCCTTATTTCTTACTTATGGTTATGAATTTATGATACCGAAACTTATCAGAAGATAGAATTTATCAATTTGCAAAATCAACTTTGACTGCTTATGATGATGGCATGGAGTAATATAATTTACTAACACAAGGACACGACACGACACGTAGTACGTAGATAACGTGACGTTACAGAGAGGGCAAAATCGGGAGCGCTACGTATGCTCTACGCTTTTGCTACGAATGTGCCCGTTATGTTTACCAACTTCCGCCTTCTAAGGCTACGAAGTCATAGGTGTTACCCCGCCGCCGCGCCGCGCACATAAGTTATCTGTGCCTACGTTGTTCTCACTTCTTTTTGGCAATAAAATGCATAAACATCTGTTTAATTAAATGCAAACCTAATTAAATAATGAGGCTTGATGTGACGATATAAGTTTTAAAGTGACGATCCGTATTTACCTATTAACAATCAATCAGTGAGTCATGCAGCGCGTAATGATGTACAATTATAAGTCTTACTTACAGTATGACCTTACTATACTACGCATTGGGAGAACTGTCAAATTATGCCGTTGGCAGCTAAAGACCTAATCAAGGAGGTATGACAAGGAGGTTTATTGGTCACACGCATTTCGATTCTATTGAGTACAAGAAGTTTTTATTCGGAGTTGGCAGACATGTTAGTTTCTTTTTTCGCCACACTACTCGTGGTAAACGAAGCCGTACCGTACATTGTAAGGGAATTAGATAAGCTGCACCTTATAGGTAAAATTACATTGTGTCAAACTGATGTATATGATGTGAACTGTATATTACATGTAATTTAAGGCATAATGAACGAAATGAAATGAAAAATATAATATAATTAAATCGGCGGCGTGTGCGAGTCGTCTATGCCTGCGCCGGCTGGTGGGCTGCGGCCGCGGTGCGGTGCGGCGGTGCGGTGCGGCGGTGCGGTGATGCGCGCGCGCAGCGGTCGCGGTGCGGTGCGGTGATGCGCGCGCGCAGCGGTCGCGGTCACGGCTAGAAGGCACTGATCTTGTAGCGATCGCGAGGTCGCCAACATGGGTTACTTGTACACAAAATTCCTGAACATCCTTCTTAGGGTTATTGTGGGCTACAAATAATTAATCTTTACTATTGCGTGGGTATTAATTACTCATGTTTACCTTCTTCCTAGAAGTAAGATGCTAAAATAACAAACGCCATCTCTGACGTCAATTTTTAATAATATTTTTCAGCGGTTTAAATAATAAACAACATTAAAAATTACGCATTTAAGTTAAGAATAGAATATAGTTTTTCAGGAAATAATACGGAGATAAACTTTCCGCTGTAAACACAAAACAAGAGTACTCGTACTTACCTTCAATTATTTTCCTTCGGTGAATAATTCATACGAGGATAACAACCTTCAAAACAAATTAATGTAGGAAAACTTTTGGATGAAAATGCACATTGTCGGTAGTAGGTAGAAGACGCATGTCGAATCTTAGGCTCGTATTTATAAAGCGATCTCAATATTGAGAGTAGTATTAAGTTTGGATTTGACAGGCCATTTTGTACTGAAATGACATCTCTCATACGAACTCAAACTTGCTCTCACTCTCAAGTGCTGATTATAAATACGGGCCTTAAGGAAGAACCGCAACAGGCTACACCGGCAGTTTGTCATTATTTAGTAGGAACTTGGGCTTTATTACAAAGACAGAGAGAGCAGTCAGGTCAGTCAGTACTGTTGGGAATGGTTCGCAGCTGATTGTTTCATTCATGTTGTTTCCACGGCTGTCAGCGAGTCCGTACCGGCTGCAGTAATTGGTATTTGTTTACAATTGGTCATGGCAGCGTAAACAATGTATACGCTCTCCGCTAAGGTTCTTTGGGCCACCATGGACGGGTATAGTCCGTGACCTCTGATTGTCACTTCTAAACATCGGAACTGAGTACTGCATACATACATATAACCACGCATTTATCCCTAATGGGGTAGGCAGAGCGTAAACGACCTAAACAAAGGTCGTTCTGACACGTCTTACAAAGTATTGAGGGTTAATTAAGATAGATTATTAGGTATATTGCTGTAGTGACAGGTTGTCAGCCCATCGCCTAAACTGCAATATACAGAAACCCTTAGCTGGTTTTTGCAGCATGCCCGGGAGGAAGTGCAGCTGGCACATTCTACGTTTTCCTCTAGCTCCCACTCCATCATGGAAGAAGAACTAAGAGAACTACGTTATAAAATGTTAGCATGTTCTAGAAGTGTGACAATGCTTAGCTTAACATCTACAACTAGAAATTAAGCTAAGCATTGTTACATATTTAACGTCGACTGTTGTGTTTACCACAAACAATGTTTTTTATTAATACATAAAGACGTCTTAGGCTCGTATTTATAAAGCGATCTCAAGATTGAGAGTAATATTAAATATCGATTTGTCAGGTCCTTTTGTACTGAACTGATATCAGATACGGACTCAAACTAGCTGTTAATCTCAAGTGCTGATTGTAAGTACGAGCCTTACTGTTTGTTACTTCTGCTGTGGCATGATTTTATTAAAATGCTAAGCTCTTTTACACTACATTTTCGAGCATACGTGATGAGATAAAATTTAAGATAAGATTATGGCATAGGGGTGCCAGTGAAAATATGGGCTTCCTGAGGCGTGTGTCCGGCTCCGGGCCGGCTTGGGAGGGGGCGTGCGGGGCGGGCGGGCGGACAGGACGGTGGGCGGCGGGAAATTACCGCACCGCGCGCTGTCCGGCTACTTTCTTTACGATACAACGGTTTCATGACCATATATTAAAATACTTGACATATTTTTACAAAATCCATACCTTTACCAAGGATTTTTCATTTTTTTTTATGTTATACTAATACATAAACCTCAAATACTGTGACTACGAAATAAAACACATCCTGTAAAAAACTATCTCCGTTGTGAACAAAAGCAGATCCTGATGGCGTCCGAGTACATGATTATTATTTTATTTATTTCGCGTATGACTTTCTTAACGCAGTGGTTCAAAAATAGCACCCCAAGTACGGGTCACTGTATAGTGTAGCTGTAGGTGCACTTTCAGGTAGAAAAGGCACACCAGTAAATGTCAGCTGAAAATAGCCGGGAGAGAACAGGTGTTGCGAGCCAGTGCTTTCAGCCAGGGCCCGGGGCTGGGCCTGGCCACCGGAGCGGACGCCTCGGGGGCACAGCCCCGGATCACCGGACACACTGCCCTCCCACCCCTGAAAACAAGCATACTTTTAACCCTGACCTTTGTATACTTATTTCATTTGATTTATTTAAATGTAGGCACTACGGATACGAAAAGATACTCCTATTTTAAATTATTATGCAATATAATTAGGTATATACGTAATACAAACTATAAAGAAATATTTACTGCTGACGTTAAAATTCGTTTTTACTCAATTTGTGATCAACAAATATCACCCACGTGCATGTAAGTTATCTAGAAACTTCTAAACTGCTGTTATAGCATCTACATTTTTGTCAAATTCTGTCATCTAGCATTATGTGTTCATCAATATAGTTAAGTGAAACGGATGCGTAGGTATTTCATAAATCGGCCTAGATAAACATGTGGTACGTAATCCGCGGGTGATCGGCGCTCGGAGAGCCTACACAGCAGAGCAGACCTGGACGAGGCGGTGGCGTGATACCTGAATCAGCAGCGTCAGCCAACTTGCCAATGCTGGCTCAGCTCGGCTCACTAGCACCTCCAGAGCTGCTGACTTACAGATTGATTGTCTTATGCAATGTTCTATTTTTTACATACTCGTGTTCCTAATATTCTGTTAACATTGCTCTATTATACATGTATATACATCATATTATACTGTGACACATACTTAAATGCAGGTTGCAAGGAACAATAGGAGGATATGCGCCGGCGCAGCGCTATCTGACATCTGGCTGCTGCACCACGTGACGTCATTCATTCATGCTCATGCCGTGCTCATGCCACATTCCTAAACACCTTAGAATTTCATCAAACTGTTTAAGTACGAAACCGAGACTCATTGTATATTTTGTTTGAGGTACGACTTTTTCTAATCGATGCGAATTGATGGGACGCGATTTAAATTTATTTAATCCTTTGAAATAGAAAAAGATTATCAGTAGAATGTATTAAATTCAACCTACTATATTTCAGTGCTGTTTCACCTTAATATATATAAATACACCTTTTAGCTGTGACTAATTTAATCATCTCTAAACAAAATCAACATCGACTGACTTGAGTTACAGAAATCGATGCCGCCGATACGAGATTCACTCACAGAGTAAATATTTGTCCGCAATCCGCTAGAATCCGCTAAACCCACATACTGAGACGTCCCTCAGCATGTTGGGTTCTAGGAAGTTATCTTGTGAGAAGATCTGGTGACCATCGCGGTCAGCAGACTGATGACCAGGAAAACCGCAAGAAACTCTACTCTCCTGCGAAACTATGAGGCTATGCCACGACCTTACCAACACTAGTTCATATTAACTTTATCAAGCTTTCCGTAGATACCTAGATTTAAAACAAAAACAATAACTTTGTAGATGACTAAATAAACCCGCTTTTCTAGATGTAGACAGATATGGAGCCGCCGTAACTCTTCATTACTGTTTGGAGTCGGTTTACGAGAGCAAGCCCTGCCACCGCCACCCTGCCTGCACCCGGCTATTAACTTGGAGCGACGGAAAACTGAGAGTTACTTTAAATCAAGCCACAATTTTCGCTACTTTATGTTGGTAGTAACTCGCCGTTTTATTAACTTTTTGTAATCTTAAAACGACATTCATTGACAATGTTTCATAGTTTTATCACTTGTTTACCAAGAAATACGTAAACGTATGGGAAATGAGAGAATAAATTCTAGCGAAACAGCTTTTTAAACGTTTTATACTGGACTCGTTCCAGCGGATAGAGAGTGAAACCCTTTCCTTTTCATGTCGCCGGCAAAAATTGCATGATGTGAATGAAATATCGTGGAATTGAGTGAGTCCCTGTAGGCTGCCGGGGGCGACACTCGGTGATATTCATTATTTATACATTTATTCATGAGCTGAGCCCTTTCAGGCGGAGTTACAGAGTCTCCACAGGCTTCCGAACAAACTCGCTTCAACGTTTACTTACGTCAATAAGCGACAACGGTTTCCAAAATGAATCATTTCAGAACAATTTACTTACCTACTTTGTTGTCTTCACGAACTTGCAAAATAAAGGTATGATTCATTAGTATTTGTGTCACGTCATTCCAAGTAATAATTATAAGACTCGCTGATAATTAAGATATTTCACGCCATTCAATAAGAACAGATACATCACGTAACGGATTGTTATTCTCGTAGCATCCGCTACAAGTTAATTGCCAACATTGTAAGGTATGTGATCTAATTATGTGTGTGTGTACTTCTACGCTGGACTGAGAGTGAGAGAAAAACATAGAATGTGCCAGTTCAATTTCTAAGGGTTCCGAGGGTTTCAGTATTTGCAATTTAGGCGATTGGCTGACAACCTGTCACTCAGAAATATACGTACAAATCCATCTTAAATAACCCTCAAAACTTTATCAGACGTGGCGGAACGACCTTAGTTTGAGTCGTTCACGCTCTGCCTACCCCATTAGGGATAAAGGCGTGATTATATGTATGTATGTATTTTTGATACTCGTCCACGCTAGACGAATTTGTGTACACAGATGATCTACTACGTCATAGTAATTGTAAGCTATTTTTTATTGCAACCAAATATCTCATTTTCACAGCACAACAAATAATACGCTGTTGGAATCGCGTTATGAACCAATAAAAATTGGTTTACTAGACTAGCTTGGTGGCACCTGTGAATCCTGTGATCGCGTATTTGCTCGCTCCGGTGACTTATCGAGTCCCGAGACCCGAGACCCGAGACCCGAGACCCGAGACCCGAATGTTCCAGAACCGGGAGATCAGATGACACCGGGCGGGTGGACTCGTGTCGAGGAACATTTTGGATACGGCATCGAAACAGACATGTCACATCTGCTTAAAACGTGTCATTCGACTAGAACACAAGCACAGAATATATAAAAGAACTACATAACAAGTAACTTCATAGTAAAAGAATATAAATAATAATTATCATGTATACTTACTTATGGTACGTATAGTATAGATAATAACTGTTTTTAAAATACGTGCAGTATTTCTTATTCTTTCATGCTGGCCTGGAAGCAAGAGAAAAACATAGAATGTGCCAGATACATTTCCTCCCGGGAATGCTGTAAAAACCAGCTAAGGGATCCGATGGTTTCAGTATATTGTAATTTAGGTGACGGGCTGACAACCTGTCACTACTACAATATACCTACAAATATATCTTAAATATTTCGGAACGACCTTTGTTGACGTCGTTTACGCTCTGCCTACCCCATTAGGGATAAAGGCGTGATTATATGTATGTATGAAAAAACAAATACATGCCTAAGAAAGTGTATCTGGCAATGCATTCTAGGAATACTCATATGCATGGAAGAAGTTTATTCAATAGAAATATTCATATTGAATAAACTTCTTTCTTATCTTATCTTATCATGGCACGAAGTCACATCCTCCCAGATTCCTAGCTGCACGTGTAGGGCGGCGGGGGAGTCTTGCTATCGATCGCAGCCTCCTCCGGCGATCAGCGGGCGCGGGCGCGGGAGCCAGGGCGGAGCGCCGGGCGCCGGGCGCCGCCGGGGCAGGCGAGAGGTGCCTCTCGACACCCGGAGACAAATATTTACCAGCCAGAGTGCGCCTGGAGAGTAGAGACTCTTCACCTCTGACCGCATTACATCTTATCACGAGATCCGATGATGGTTACATATTCTCACTGATGATAACCTCGACCAAGAGGTAACTTGTAATCAGGGCAGGGAGGGCACACGCAGTACAATTTAATGTAGTTAGTCGTTTCGATTCTAGATTTGCCGGCTGAAACTAAAATTAAAATCTCACTCACTTTCAAAACAATAAAATTGAAAAAGGACTGGCGATTTATACTGTATGGTTTTACACTTAGCTCGCTAGATTTTGGCGCGCTTTTGCTCATATCATATGACATACATACATATAATCACGCCTTTATCCCTATTGGGGTAGGCAGAACGTAAACGACCTAATCTATGGTCGTTCTGCCACGTCTAACAAGTTTTGAGGGTTATTGCAGATGACTATGAATATCGCTAAAGTGACAGGTTGTCAGCCCATCGCCTAAATTACAATATTGAAACCCTCCAATCCCTTAGCTGACTTTTACAGCATGCCCGGGAGGATATAAAGCTGGCACATTCTATGCATTTTTATCACTCCCAGTGCACCATGGAAGTCATATACAATATATAGATATCATATGACGGCGGATAAAAATGACAGATAACGCATAAAACCACGGACTATAAATCAAAAACCGGAGAGAATCAATCTCCTGTCCTTTTCCAATGTTTTTAGTCTGATTGTGACTAATAGATTTTAATTAAAGTTTTAGCCGGCATATATAGAATCGAGCCCATTGTCGTAGTAGCTGTAGTGTAGTAGAGCTGCAAGCGTAGCGAGTAACGAGCCGGTCAGAGTAAACAAACCTCTGTTGTGTCGGTCGTATTGTCGTTAGGACAATGCGCGCTAACTTAACACGACTATTGTACTACTGTGAGATACGCAATACAATAATTTATTGTCAACTTGTTGCTACCGGAAGTTTCTTCCATGAAACATTTTTTTTTTTAAATTTATTTATGGTTTTCTACTCAAAATTACATGGCACATATAATTTAATAATCTCCCAAACAATTAAGTGTGTAGTTAGTTACCTGTAATAGCTACCTTACTTCATCCTGTTTAGTTTTAAATAGTTACATGTAGGTGCGTACTTTTTAGTCAGATATAACTATAAGTACTACTATCTTAAATAAAGTTACCAACCGAATTAAAAAGCTTGGATTGTTCTATAAAAATAATGAAGCAGAAGATCAAAGGCCATTTATTATGTACACCAATACAGTAAATAATGAGTATATATTTGAATGATAATTCTGAATGGAATTATTATCACTACTATATTACTTCGATAAACTTATTTATATATTCAGAATAATAATTTAAACGTAGTGAGCAACCGCGAAAATCTTATAACTTAAATTAGTATTATTATAAATTATGTTTCAATTAACATTTTATTTTTTGCACCGTGAACCTCCCGATAAAACAATATTGTTTTTACACTTAACACCTAAATATTATTTTTAGGGTTCCGTACCCAAAGGGAAAAAACGGGACCCCATTACTGAGACTTCGCTGTCCGTCCGTCCGTTCGTCCGTCTGTCAACAGACTGTATCTCATGAACTGTGATAGCTAGAGAGTATTTTTTATGCAAATTATGCATACCTGTTGCCGCTATAGCAATAAAATGTTAAAAACAGAATAAAATAAATATTTAAGGGGGGCTCCCATACAACAAACGTGATTTTCCCTCTGCCACCGCAGGCTCTATCTCTTGAACATGATAGCTAGACAGTTGGTATTTTCAACGATTTTGCATTTTTAATGCCGCTATAACTACAAATACTAAAAACAGAATAAAATAAATATTTAAGGGGGCTCCCATACAATAAACGTGATTTTTTTGTCTGCTACCACGTCACCAGGCTTTATCTTATGAAACGTGATAGCTAGACAATTGTAATTTTCAACGATGATGCATTTCTTTTGCTGCTATAAACAAATACTACAAATATAATTAAATAAATATCTCCCTCCCAGCTCCCATACAATTAAACTGTTGTTATTTTCTTTACCATTTCTTGCTCGATGTTAAAAACGGCAACAGGTATACGCTTGAAATATTTACAGACCATTGAGATGTACAATGACTTTGAAAATAAATAATTAAAATAAAATAAATATTTAAGGAGCTCCCATACAAAAACATAATTTATTTACCGATTTTTTGCTTTATATTTGTCACATGTACTAACTATTACGTTAAGCTTTTCTACTAACAATATTATGGAACCTGTTTTCTGATTCAATTCAAATTATTTATTATTATTATTATATTAATAACGGTAATTGATAACAAATGGTTAAAATATAGTGTCTAAATATTGTATAGATAATGGTACGGCACCCTTCGTGGGAGAGTCCAATTCGCACCTGGCCGGTTTTTTAAATATTTTCCACCAAACACACTATTTATATTTATATAATTTAATATGCTTTTATTTTTACACAATGAAGCAATAACTTTTTTGACACATAATTGAAAAAAAGTACATCGCCGCTGTAACGCTTAAATAGTAGTTATTGAGACGCGGAAAGCTCCCAGCGGAAAGTTCGTTCGATCCTAGCGTCGTCATCGTCAGTCCTCATTTGCACGAACCCTCGGCCCCTCAGCCCCTCAGTCGTCTCGGCACTCGGCACTCGGCACTCGGCACTCGGAGAGCAGCCGCGGGAAATAACTTATGCTTAACCCAGTTTCTTTACAAGCTGCCAGTGCCACTGCGAGCTCCATACAACTCCAGTCACACTACTGCGTGCTACTGCTGTAGGTACTAGTGTGTCGACGCGGGGGTCGAGTATTTGCAACACTCGACTCCGAGCCTACAGCGCTACGCTACTCTTTCTTAATGCTACGGTTTTCCATGTTTTTCAGATTACAAATACATACATACATAAAATCACGCCTTTATCTCTTACGGGGTAGGCAGAGCGTTAAACGCCTCGTAAAAGGCGCTTTCGCCGCGTCTGACAAAAATTGAGGCCAATTTTAGATTGCAATGTGTATTGCTAATGTGTAGTGACAGGTTGTCAGCCCATCGCCTAAATTACAATACACTGTAACCCTCGAGTCCCTTTTGCTGTCTTCTACAGCATGCCCGGGAGGAAGGGCAGCTGGAACATTCTATGTTTTTCTATCTCTCCCAGTCCAGCACGGAAGAATACAGATTACAAATACAAACATATAATCACGCCTTTATCCCTAATCTCTTCCATGCTGGCCTGGGAGCGAGAGAAAAACATAGAATGCTCCAGCTGCATGTAAAAACCAGCTACGGGATTCGGTGTATTGCAATTTAGGCGATGGGCTGACAACCTGTCACTATAGCGATACACATTTCAGTCTAAAATAGCCCTCAAAACTTGTCAGACGTGGCGGAACGACCTTTTTTTTGGTCGTTTACGCTCTGCCTACCCCATTCGGGATAAAGGCGTGATTATATGTATGTATGTATGTTTATCCCTAATGGTACAGGCAGAGCATAAACGACCTAAACGAAGGTCGTTCCGCCACGTCTGACAACGCCTGACACGTGTAGTATGTAGGTATATTGCTGTAATGACGTTGTCAGCCTATCGCCTAAATTGCAATATACTGAAACCTTCGGTTCCGTTAGCTGGTTTTTACACTATGTCCGGGAGGAAATGCAGCTGGCACATTATATGTTTTTCTTTCGCTCCCAGTCCAGCATGGAAGAAGCAGAAGTTTACAAATAGATATTCACATTCTGAATTAATACAATATTTTTCCATAGACCGTGGTCTATTTGTGGGATTACCGATTAAGTAGGTACTTCCAAATGGTTTTTTGAATAGACGGCAATTTCATCTTACTTAAACTAACTTTCAAAGCTATTAAGTTCTAATCGTCTAACTAAATGACGCTGACTGACTATGATTCTTTTATTATGCTGAATACTAAACTTGCACCACAATAGAAGCATTATTTTAGGTATAGTACCTACTTAGAATAAGTAGAACACGGAACGGCAGGCCGAAGAGCTCCATAAAAACTGCAAAATCACGAAATCTTGACTAAATAAACGTTACCTATCATGAGTTCATGAGAGAAGAGAAAGTCAATCATGATTTAGATGAATCGGTACCATTACCTACAAACAGACTGCTCCCTAAAATTTACTTTTTTTTAATAATTTATTTTATTTGAAGTTGATAAATATTAATTAAAACAAGACGTAAATGCTTTGAAATATATGACGATTGAATATGCTGCTGATGATATAATTTCAAAAGAAAAATACTAATTAAAATAAAAAAATACGTCGAAAAAAAAATTCGCTGAGGACAGGATTCGAACCTGCGCGGGTAAAACCCATTGGATTTCAAGTCCAACTCCTTAACCACTCGGACACCTCAGCTACAATAGTGTGCGCGAAATTACGCACCGGTATCTATAGTAGCTTTGTCCTTGTCTAACACTTGATTGCTCGACAACGAGATGACGTCAGAGTTGTTTATTTGATAACTGGGGCTGGCGTGATGTGTGACGTGACTTCAAAAGTAGGACGAGAAGGAATCGTTCCATGCGCCAACGCACGAAAACAGGAACTATCACGCACGGAACAGGACTTCGCATGAACTTCGTAGCTCGTAGAGGCTTCGTAGCGTCTCATAAAAGTAGAACAGTGTAAAATTACGTGATTGATTTGTATGTGACGCAGAAACTATAATAAATAAGATACCAAATATTCTTTCCTAGTTCTATTATTGTAACTCTGTTTTCTATGTACTACAGACTCTATTTTAAGTAAGTATTCGAGTTTCTGATAAAACGTGATCGTGATCGGTCCTAAAACTTGCCACTCACATAGATAGGTGAACGAAATTATAAATTTCGTGATGTAATGGTTTTCTATAGGAATACAAAATGTCTACATTCCCGTCACAAGTAATAATGCATGCCACATTTCACATGAATCGAGGTGAGAGGAGAGTGTTCACTCGTTTATCGAGCGTGCGCGACTCATTTGTTTTGAACAGCACAAACACAAAGCCTGCTTTGCTATTGCACTATTGTCAGGCGCTGACTTCAGCTTTTGCTCTTATGTTAGTGCAGTTTATAGGTACACTAGCGACCCGCCCCGGCTTCACACGGAAATTATCAGTGTTTATCTACTATATTTTGCATTTATTATACATATAAACCTTCCTCTTGAATCACTCTATCCATTAAAAGAAACCGCATCAAAATCCGTTGCGTAGTTTTAAAGATTTATGCATACATAGGGATATAGGGACAGAGAAAGCGACTTTGTTTTATACTATACATACATACATAAAATCACGCCTTTATCCCTGACGGGGTAGGCAGAGCGTAAAGCGCCTCGTAACAGGCGCTTTAGCCACGTCTGACAAAAATTGAGGTTAAATTTTAGATTGTAATGATTTGTATTGCTGTAGTGACAGGTTGTCAGCCCATCGCCTAAATTACAATACACTGTAACCCTCGAATCCCTTTTGCTGACTTCTACACCATGCCCGGGAGGAAGGGCAGCTGGAACATTCTATGTTTTTCTATCTCTTCCAGTCCAGCATGGAAGAATTTTACTAAGTTTTATACTATGTAGTGATAAATACATGCTTGTTCTTATCCAACAACATATGTGAATGGGGGAAACGAATAGAACTGTATAGAGAATACCATCACGCTCATTAGCGACTCTACAAAAACATAATACATGATATGAAAATTCACTAATGGAGGAATATAATAGATTCTATTCTACTCTCGATCTGGACTATATATATATGGAATACGGAATATTCACAGTCACTCGCAATCCTCCGATGGAACGCATCGGTGTGCATATTATTACTGCAATCGACGTAACAAGATACCTCAACGACAACAATGAGCACGACAACATCGCCAGTTATGTTGAACGACGAAGACGACGAATTGATAATGAGTCAATATCAGTCTTGACTCATTATCAATTCATAACTGGCGATGTTTCCCTGCTGTGAGCTGGTGATGTTGTCGTGCTCATTGTTGTCGTTGAGGTATCTTGTTACGTCGATTGCAGTAATAATATGCACACCGGTGCGTTCCATCGGAGGATTGCGAGTGACTGTGAATATTCCGTGTGAAATTCTTCTCGTCGGCCGCGAAGCGGCCGGCGGGGAGACGCCTTCGGGGCTAGGCCCCCTGGGCGTGAATCCTGTCGACGCCCGTAGAAACGGGCGTGTCATGGAGTTGATAGCCCATAGTGGGCGAAGAACGCCCCTCTATGGGCCAACAGAGTCAGAATCCGGTAAGGGCGTGGCCGGCACTTTGGCCGACCGCGCGTCAAAAGCCGGTGACCGCCGGCGAGTCGGCCCACCGAGTGATTCCCTGTTCAGGGAGGCTCAGTGAGCGACTTCTAGCCAGGCGGCTGATGATACGTCCGGAGGAACCGGCGAGCTGACCCGAAAGTTGTCGGGGTCGCTCAGCCGGTGAAAGTCATGGTCGGGGAAGTCATGTCAGGGGCCACCGGCAAGGTCGAGTCGTCAGTGTGACGACGCCCTCAAACCGGTGGCGTTGGTCATTCCGGGTTGTCAGTTCCCTCGTCGAGCTCCTCCACCACAGCTCGCGAGGGAATGGTTTCTGGTCAGGGGGGCGCGCGTGATACGGGGCCAGATTCCGGAGATGCTCGAAATCTGACCGATCGAATCGAATATTCCGTCGTTTGTGGCCCTTTTTATACTCACTTGCCCTTCACTTCTCTGCCCTTTTTTGTTCAACTCAAATATGCTAGCCAACTTTCGTGTCTTCGTTTTATTTTAAGTTGATTCGCTTTCGAATATTTTTAACCGACTTCTTTAAAAAGGTGAGGGTGTCCAAGTCTAGGTTGGTCTATCAATTTTTTTCCCAATTCCGCCAAGTTTTGTCTGTTTGTTGTTTTGTATCATTTTAATTACTACATATTTTATTTTGTTGCTACGCCATATTGCTACGCCATCTATTGAAGGGATGACGTAATAATTTGGGTGGTTAAGTACTAGGGTATCATATATTTATGGAGATTCATTCATGAAGCTCCTAACCGTAGTGGTAGTGGAACCTAACCTAACCTAACCTACATATACATCATGTAGGTTAGGTCATGGGGTCTCATTCCGAAGAACAATAAATAGCTTCTAAAAAATATCAGCAGATGGCGCTACGGGTAAGACGGGCAGGTCATTCTAAATAAAAGTTCACATAAAGCAAGTTTTTTGTTTCTAAAGCCAGCAAATATATTGTTTAATAAATAATTCTGATTACCCTGAGCATTAAAAATCGTACAATGTGCTCATTTTTAAAAAGTTTTAGATTAAAAGTTTCTTTGCAGCGGCTACTCTAGCGACACCCACACAGGAGTGTCAAGGATATGAAGTTTTTCGACTTTCGCTCAAACCCTAAACACATACAGGTAGTACCAACCATTCACTAATAGATGTCACTGGTACAATTATCGATCCACAGATGAAATTAATATACCTACATCGAGCGGTTGCCGTTTATGTGTTATGAATTTACTTTTAGAAACCCTCGCACATTGAATTATGAAAAAAACAATAAAACAAAATTTAAAGTATGAATATTGTATCTTATTTATAAAACTCACTTGCTTTCCGCCCCGCGTTTTCACCCGCGATTAAATGAATTTTCTCGCGGAAATAAAGTATTTCTTTGCGTTAACGGTTAGCCTGTTGCTATGTCACTCATACATATATACACATATATAATCACGACTTTATCACGCCTAATGGGGTATGCAAAGTGTAAACGACCTAAACAAAGGTCGTTCCGCCATGTCTGACAAAGTTTTGAGGGTTATTTAAAGATAGATTTTAATTTTTAGGCAGTTTCATGTATTGACAGGTTGCCAGCTCATCGCCTGAATTGCAATATACTGAAACCCTCGGATTGCTCAGCTGGTTTTTCCAGCATGCCCGGGAGGAAATTCGGCTGGGAGGAAATGTTATCAGCAGTGATCGGAATAGGTAGAGTATATTTACCTAAACTTCTAAAAAGAAGAGAGGAAAATGGAGACTTCCTTACTACTAAAACTTTTTCGGGACATCTTGCGGGACATCACATAAGTAAGCTAGAAATATACTTTGAACCATGGCATTTAATTCTATGGACAAATACAAGCTAAAAATATACTTGGTGATTTTCGGCTACAGTGTCACATTGCCTAGATATTTTGAAATAAAGATTCTCTTACTTTATAGCTTTAAAACGGCTGTGTGTAGGAAAAAATGTTAAGGGAAAAAATTATAGCGTAATTTGTGTTCTATAATTTCTTTATAGGTGTCAACATCGTTGGAGTTATAGAAACCAAGATATTTACGAAAAACCAGTTTAACGATATCTGACAGTTTTCATATTATGGACGATGTTAGTTATGTTTTAAGCTGGTCAACAAATCAGATAATTCACAATAAATTTGAAAAAGTTTTAAACATAATTCCGGACTACGATTTTATTAGGACAATAAGTGAAAAAATTGTAAAGGGAATCGAAGTATTTTTTAAATATGCTCCTCTTACATCTGTAGATGTTGAAAGGTCCTTTTTCACCTATTAGTGGATATTAAGTGTAAAAAGGAATAGACTTCAACCGGAAAATATAGAAAAAATAATGGTCATCTACTTCAATTCCCTGCAAGAAAGCAATATTTCGCCAGTATCTTCAGATTCTGTCACTGACGACGAAGATATTGACGACATATAAAATATATTATTTTTTAAGTAAAATTAATCGCGTTTACGATGTACCTTACGTGATCAGGTTTTTTGGACTGCATTACATGAATAATTGTCTACTTTAATAAAAATAAGCTTTATTTTAATTTTTATTGGTTCTTTCATTTGTACCTTAAGTTACAAAAAACAAATTTAATTTTTATCACTAAAAACTACAAAAAACAAAATTCATATTTCGAAAGAGGTCTGATTGTATCTGGCATACTAAATATTTTGCCGATATTTAACTGATATTTGGTTCAAGTTGGCTGGCGTACGATCAACCGTGTGACGTTTGAACATGAAACAAATATAAAACAAAATATTTTATTACCAAGACACATTGATCTAAAGATTGCGATTTGGTCGTTTGGCCATAGATAACCTGTCAAAAAGGGCCTACTATTTCTCTACTAGTTCTATTATGTGGCGTATAGTCACGTATAATACAGAAATGCATAAATTCAAGCCCCATTTCCTATTGTTCGATTATTTTATGACTTGCTTTATTTGCATTTGATTTTATCTTGCAAAGTTGACGGTTCGAAATTCGGAAACAAATTCCATTCATTTACAGCACGTGTTTTTTAGTGTTTTTTTTTACCTGGAATCACTTTTCAGGTAAAAAGAATTAGTGCAAGCCTTTTGACAATTGAGCTTCTTTTGTGTAGTTCTATTTAATCGCTTTGTTTACGAAGTTGTTGCATATTTGTGAATAAACAGCACTTATTTAAAAGCATATTACTATCAGTGCAAGCCTTCTAACAATTAAAATTACTTTGTGTGTTTTATATCATACTCTTCACGGCGTTTTTATCAATGTTTGACTAAGGGGAACTTATTAAAAGCATCGGTTTATCTTAATCGAACCCAGGACTTTTTACAGATTTATTTCGGCGTACGAAATGGTGCCTTAAAAAAACCAACCAGGAATATAAGCTATTCAAGGTCAAATGTAAAAATAAATCAATTTTTCGTAAATATCTTGGTTTCTGTAGCTCGTACGATGTTGACACCTATGGAGAAATTATACAGCACATAATTTGCGTAATTTTTTCCTCAATATTTTTTTTCCTACACACAGCAGTTTTAAAGCTATAAAGTAAGAAAATCTTTAATTCAAAATATCTAGGCAATGTGACACTGTAGCCAAATATCACCAAGTATATTTTTAGCTTGTATTTGTCCATAGAATGAAAAACCATGGTGCAAAGTATATTTCTTGCTTACTTATGTGATGTCCCGCAAGATGTCCCGCAAAAAGTTTACGTAGTAAGGAAGTCTCCATTTTCCGCTTCTGTTCTTAGAAGTTTAGGTAAATATACTCTACCAATTCCGATCACTGGTTATCAGCCATATCGTTATAGTGTCATGGTCATAGTCAATCGATACATAAAGTGTTGCCCTATACCCTAAATACCGTGTGAAAATATTTCCCGAGGGAATAAGATCTTATCCTACGGTAAAAAATTGCCTTTGTCCGTTTCATCTATCACCATGCCACCACCTTTCATCAAAATGCGTTCAGAATTTAAGGCGTGAAAGAACAACAAACAAACAGATAGACGGAGATACTTTCGGATTTTATAATAATAGTATGGAGTATGGATAGTATGTATTTTTCTTACGATCACCAGGAAAACTGTATCTATATTTGTTTAATTTACCAACAACAAATCATTCACAATCTTCTTCCATGCTGGCCTGTAAGCGAGAGAAAAACATATAATGTGCCAGATGTATTTCCTCCCGGGCATGATGAAAAAAACCAGCTAAGGGATCCGAGGGTTTCTGTATATTACAACTTAGGCGATAGGCTGACAACCTGTCTTAGATAACCCTCAAAACTTTGTCCGACGTGGCGGAACGACCTTTGTTTAGGTCGTTTACGATCTGCCTACCCCATTAAGAACAAAGGCGTGATGTATGTATGAACAAAACATTGACATGGCCACGATTCGGCGTAGACTAGATTTAACTAACATAAAGAATATAAATATTAGATTAACTTACTTTTTTTTTCTCACTATCTATAAGAGCTATTTTTATATTATTAATTATTTAAGAATCTTTAAAAGAATACATATTTTAATTAAAACATATTTCGAGTAAATTGTAGCTGTAATGAAAAGACATGATTGCCTGCTGTCTAAAACAAATCATATCGATTCTTAAACCTTGCTTGGTAACACCTTTCCTAAAATGTCAAAGATATTTATGTTAAATAGTGATAAATATACATACATACATATAGTCACGCCTCTATCCCTAGTGATAAATATATTTTTATTAAATTAAAATTAACCTAATGAAACATACTTAAGTTTAAGTTTTAGTTGCTTTGAGATACTTGTCGTTAATTTTATTAAGTTTACTTATAGATTGTCTTCTGAAAGTTGTAAGCAAAATTCCGAAACTTGGTTTATTCCTTATTCTATGAATCTCAATTTCTGACCCACTGTGCAGCGTAGGCTCCGTCGTTGCCATTCAGTGCGGGCCCGCGCGCAACGTTGCCGGTCAACGTATGAATGGGTAAATGCGAATCCGCTCCGTTGATACCGAAATTTGTAAAAATTACATACTTATATGTATGTTTTTTAGATCTTATTTGTCCTAAACGAATTAATGAAGAAATCATATATATATATATATATTTTCCTGCTAATTATGTCGATATTCTACTTGTTGTTTACGTTACTAGTAAAAAAATATATACTCATTGATGAACTATAACAACTTCATGGGTAGCTTTTATTCGCAATTTAGTTCACCGGCGGGATGGCGCGTTGGTTAGTTGGTCGGGATTCAGCGCTGTGATTGTCCGGATCGAGTCTGATCGTTGATTGAAAATACAATTTCCTTTTTGTTAGAAACATTTATTTAGTATAAGTTTTTCTTTCTTTTACTTTTTAAGGTAAATATTTTACTGTCATACTACTGTTCAATTTATTACTTTTAAAGTGTATTTGAGGCCGATTTCTATTCTATTAATAAGAACCATCTTGATAAATAAAAATAGAGGCTCAAAATAGTGATAAGTGGAAGGAGAAGACGGAGGCCAGGTGAAAAAAAGTAAAAATAACAATCGTGTAAAGCAGTTCATTAAATTTATAAATGACTTGGTCAGACGTGGCGAAACGACCTTTGTTTAGGTTTTTTACGCTCTGCCTACCCCGTTAGGGATAAAGGCGTGATATTATGTATGTATGTATGTATAAATGATAGCACCTAATATGGCTGTATAGTGTACGTAGTCAGCAGACGAGACATCTGGTCAGGCCCGCTCCAAACGAAAGAGATCATTTCAGGAAATTATTGATAAACTTTAATAAAATCTCGCTTATTTGCACGATTCACCTACTGCAATAAATATACTAAACCACATTAAAATTCATACATAATTTCCTGAAACAATCTCATCCGTTTCGAACGGCCCTGCCCTGCAATAGCCTTTGCTGACAGTACATAAGATAAGTTTCATTATTCAATCTCTTACAAATTACAAATTAAAACTGCTATTATCTGTGCTCTGGCGCAGCGTTAACTTCTCTCTTACCGCCATCTAGTAGTCTAGTAGAAAATTACGTACTTCGAACGTGCATTGTACCTACGTGGGGCCATCTATGATCACGGCAAAATATTACGACCGAACACTTCCCGCCGTGGTCTGTCACGTGGTACCGTTGCGTCAGATAAAGTCAGATTGTACTAAAATCTTGCGGCCCGCCACTCGGCCCGACTTATGGCGGACCAGTTTTATTGTATGACATTAGGCATCTGTACTAGTATAGTATTATATTATCTGTGGTTAGGTTCATCACGATATAATATATATATATATATATATATATATATATATATATATTTGTATGTAGATACATTACATGGGAAGTTCGGTGCTTAGATATATATATATAAACTTAAATCAAAACCCCATTATCGGAATGGTATTCAGTACGGGAAATACGAATCAGGAAAAGATATTTGGTTTTACCGCAGTACTATTTTTAGTTTACTTTACAGCATAGTAGTGTACTCATCATCATCGTCAATTCGTCAGTCTACATTTATTTGTGTTTGTTTGTGTACATACTATGTGTGCAGATGGATTTTAATTAAATTTTAATCACAATGGCAGAAAGTATTAAAAGTATTTGCCTTGGTAAAAATAGAAAACAAAAATGTTTTCCATTACACGCATTCTTGTAAATAGATTTGTATATTTATAAGCATTTTATGTTTGAATATTCATGAAATATTAGAGTTTGTAATTAAAGCAATAAAATTAGATCAAAAGTTATTATTTTGTAGTATTTTTAAAACGCTTTACAAACCACAATATTTAAAAGATAAAATAAGTTTGACATTTGGAGAGCATTTGTCAAATGGAACGTGATTTTATACCGTGATGGCAGCTGTGTGATGTTTTGGTTTATACGCTAAATAAAATTTCTCTAAAAAATATCTTTAAATGCTGTGTGATTTTCATAAAAGAACATTCGAAATATCGTATCCAGTATCAGTGATTCCCCAGTGCAATGACTAAGCGTTTGAAGTGAGGGATCGATGTTGTGGCACGATGCGAAGTATGGTTTCTTTAGATGATATCCGTGGAGGGCGGGCGTAAGATGCCGTGCGAGAGCTGTGGCGTACAGTTCAGCGTGTTCCGGCGCAAGCGCGCGTGCTCGGAGTGCGAGCGGCTGTACTGCGCGGCGTGCCTGCGGCGCGGCGGTGGCATGTGCGCGCCCTGCCGAGCGCTCTCCACCCGCCCGCTGGTGCGCCAGAGCATCGCGCACCTCAAGGCCCGCGACCTGCAGTGCTTCCTGCAGCGCCAGAATGTCTCCACTCGCGGCTGCGTCGGTAAGTCCCCGGTATTTGCTGTAAGTCATTCTGAACACACTTGATGTTATCTTTGATAAGAATCTTCCAGAATAATCTTTATGAGTATTATACAAATTACGTGTAACTTCATTATAAGTGTACTTTTATCTGTCATTAGAAACATCAAGATGAAAAAGGGTAATCTTTGATTTATGAAATGACTCTTCAATGTATGCTGGAAATGAAATCTACATTAGTGTGATAAATCAATTTCATTGAAAACAAGGCTGCTACATGTAATATCGGATTTTATTCACACCAGACAGTGTCTGACTTTTAATTGATCGTCTCACCCAATAAGTAATCTATGCCGAAATTATTAATTTTGCAGAAAAAGAAGAGCTAGTATCACTATGTGTAACCCACGTGAACAGTGTGGCATACAGGCGACGGGGAACCACCGGGAATGGCAACCGGAACTCAGGACCCTTCACCACTCTGAAGGGGTTCACCAACAACATTAACGACATCATCAACTCTGCCTTTGACCTGAGACCTTCACCGGCACCTTCTCCAACAAACACACACAGTCAGTAATGATGAATTAAATAGTTGCCAACTTTAGAGATATTGATCTACTAGCAAACCCGCTCTGCAGATTCACAATGATAGTATTTTCCTTGAGATTGGGTTAACTATTTGTGAAATAATAATTATTGGTTTAAACCATGTTTAAACATACAAATCTTGCTTATTTATAGTATGCAATCAAATATAGTAGTTAGGGAAAATAGTCAACAAAATATTGTCAATAGAATTGTGAATTCCTAATTCTATATATTTATATTGTTCTATATTTATTATAAGAGTTCAAATGAAATAATAGAAGGAAACATTTAAAATAATAATCATGATGTTTTCAACATAACTTCTGCCAAACCTATAATAATATAAATAATGTTTTGCATATCTTAACCAAAAACATCAAAGAGTTTTGTTTAAAAACTAGCTTTCTGTTAGTGGTGTCATCCACTGCTAAATAAATTTGACACATGGGAATGATGTACTTTCTTGTGGTAAAAAGTAGCCTATGTTAGTTCTTTTTGTTGTTGTTTTCTAATCGTAAAAGTTTTTTTTTAATTGGTCTAGTAGGGAATGAGTTTATTAATTACAAACATACATACACATAAAAATACAAATCTTTCCTCTTTATATTCTTAGTATAGACAGATTTGAAATGTAAATGGTGTATAAAAGGGATCTTGTTTTATTAATTTTAATAGGGATTTTGATTTTGATAGGTTAATATAGTTTAATACTGTAGATATTAGTCATTAAGCCATGTCAGAGGCCAGTGATAAGCATTAGCGGCTTGCAAAATCTGACCTAATCTAGGAATGGGTCTGGTTTCCCTTCTCAGTTGCGAAGGTCAGATGGCAGTCTCTGTGTAAAAACCAGTACCCCGTGAGATATGGGATAAGGCTAGGGTAATAAATGAATGGTCTAAAAGGGGATTTAAAATAAGTCTGCAATAAGTGAAGGGTATTGTAATATTTAAATAGGTAACTGCTACAATGCAGGGCACGCGCATGCGGCGCCTACCCCGCCTCCCGCCGCGCCGCAGCCGCAGCCGCAGCCCCCCTCCCGCGAGCGGTTCACCATTAACCCAGGTATGGATTTACTTATTGATCATTTACAATTTATATGTTCATGACACTGATCATTACCGTCTTAGGAAACTACATCAAGTGAAGCAATATTCCAAACTTAGTAAAAATCACTGTATAAAATTTTGAGTTTCATAAAATTAACTAACTGCTGGAGGGAAATATCTGTCTGTTATAAGAGCACATCATAAAAAGTCTACATATAAATGACATCGCCACGCGAAGCAGTTGTGCACTGAAATATGCATTATATCTTGTACTTCATGAACCAAATCAAGTATTACATTAAATAAGTACTAGAGATGAAGACGCGATGTGGGTGTGTAGGAGGCGAAGTCGACTTCCGCGTGCCGCCGCCGGAGCCCATGGCAGGCGAGAGTGAGGGCGGGCGCGGGGGCGCGGGGGGCATGACGCGCAGCCCCTCGGGCGACAGCGCGCCGCTCGACACCGCCGACTGCTTCGAGGTGGAGGACCTGGACGACTCCGGCTGGGAGTTCGTCAACAGGCCGCCCCCGGCTGACCCCCTTCCCGGGGGTATGTTCATAGTCCACTATGCATCCATAGTAGTCTAGTGTTCGCTTGTTTCTCTCTCGCTACTTCTTCTTTAACATGTCTTGTTTAATCTTTTCCTTTCATCTATTTTGTTTGGTGTGTTGACCTTCCTAATGATCATGTAACTCAGTTAACCTTTTCGTATCTTCTTCATTACTTATTACCTCTTTTTTTATTTATACTTGATATAGTGTTTCCTAGTAGAATTGTTCTATGTAGAAGTGTGTAGTTTAGTTTGCTTTATCTACCATTTGGGCATGTGGTGAATGGTGCACGTTGTTAAATGCATGATCAGCAGATGTTTTTAGTACAGGCGGGTAGTTAGCTACATGAGGTAATCTTCGTGATCAGTTTAGTCTGCTTGTATTTTAGTTTCTTAAAAGTGTATCATTTATTTTCTTGCAAAAACCCAAGAACTTCAGTTTAAAAACTACATTTAATTTGCAGATTCGGAGGTACTGATAGCACCAAACACTGCTGTCCCGACTGTAGCACAAGAACCTCCGCAGCCGCAACCACGAGAGCGCGCGGCCACGCGGCCTTGCCCGCAGGGACGAGACGCGCGCTGCCAGTCGGCCGGCGGGGGAGGGGTGCAAGGACGTGCGGCGGAGCGGCTGCGGCCCCCAGCCCCGCACGGCACCCCGCAGCGCGCCGCGTCGGAGCTCGAGCTGCGGTCTGAGGCGACCAGCCCCGACAACGCCGACACCACCAGCCTGCAGGATGTACCCATGATGGACCGGGAACCGGGTAACTAAAAGCCATTCAATGTCATCATCTTTGGTTCGAATTTTGAACCGTCATTTTGTATAGTTGTATAGAAAATTATTGCTCCATATCCGACCCAATTTACTAGTCTTCTTTCTACTGTTTCTGCAGAGACGACACCTCAGCACATAACGCTAGAGACGATAGCTGACGAGAGTGTGCTGGAAGCGCTGACGGTGCGGCAGCTGAAGGAGCTGCTGACGCGCAACCGCGTGGAGTACCGCGGCTGCGTCGAGCGAGTAGACCTCCTGCATCGCGCGCGGATACTGTATAGGGATCACCTCAAATATAGGGATGGTTAGTGGTTTCTTCGATTTTTTTAAAAATTTTGACATTTTATCCATCTAGGATACTGATTTGATTGATATTAACATCTCAACAGTTTTGTAAATTAGAAATAATAAGGGGCCCAAAGTTGTACCCTAAGGTACTCCTAATCCCAATAAGTATTTAAATATTTTTTGTTATAATATTTCGCTTTTTATACTTGTTTTGAACTTTGAGCCTGATTATAGGTAAACCTAATAACAGTTTATACATACATACATACATAAAATCACGCCTTTATCCCTTACGGGGTAGGCAGAGCGTTAAACGCCTCGTAGAAGGCGCTTTCGCCACGTCTGACAAAAATTTAGGGCAATTTTAGATTAAAATGTGTATTGCTATAGTGACAGGATGTCAGCCCATCGCCTAAATTACAATACACTGTAACCCTCGAGTCCCTTTTGCTGACTTTTACAGCATGTCCGGGAGGATGGGCAGCTGGAACATGCTATGTTTTTCTATCTCTCCCAGTCCAGCATGGAAAGAACAGTTTATTATCAATTAAATATTCCAATTTGCTAAAGATAGTCTACGTCGAGAGTGTCAAAGGCTTCGATGAAATCCATAAACATTTAACGTTAAATTAAAATCGTTTTTTAGATATGATGTGATTGTAATTTGTACAAAAACAGAGTTGTTTACTGTGTGTAACTTTTTATTCCTTCGTTTGTTGTAGAAATCGAGGCTCTTCCCCTGGAGGAGTGCTGCAAGATCTGCATGGCGGCGCCACTGGAGTGCGTGCTGCTGGAGTGCGGGCACATCGCGGCCTGCACCGGCTGCGCCAAGCAGCTCGCCGAGTGCCCCATATGCAGGCAGTACGTGGTGCGCGCCGTGCGCTTCTTCCGCTCCTAAACTGTTGCAGGCTGCAGCTGCAGCTGGTGGCAATCATGTTGAAGTAATGTTCGGTGCGGGGGTCAAGAATCGAAGAATGCTTCCATCTGTACAGTTTTTTAATCTCGCGACTGCAGCCGAGCCATACTTGTGTGTGTAAATGTACCTACACGCACTTTTCCTTAGTGTGCGTAATAATAGCACGCAAGTCGCGTGTGCTAGCTGCAGTCGTCAGATTAAGCTGTAGTCCGGTGTACCCGCGCCGCGCCACCCACCGCAGTCCGGTGTACCCGCGCCGCGCCACCCACCGCAGTCCGGTGTACCCGCGCCGCGCCACCCACCGCAGTCCGGTGTACCCGCGCCGCGCCAGCCACCGCCAACAAACGAACTTGTCTCCCGCTTTCTACCGTTTAGCACTACACATCTACACAAGTGACATGCTATTTTGACTTTATTACTTGTTAAAATCTATTCAAATTAAAAAGCTAATCTTGCCTCCTTATGATCGTCGCAAAAATAGAACCACGATTAATAAAAACTAAGTCAGAATAGTGTAGCGCCATTTTAGTTTTTTGAAGAACTGCAAGAAAATCTCCAAATATGGATACTAAAAATTAAATACGTGTCACTTTCTGAAATAAACCTCAATGCTTCCTCCTTGTACATCGATATTATAATATCCTAGGAACCAATATCAATAATAAGCACCTCAAAATACAAGTAATATTCGCATATGTCATGTTATTGTGGAGAATAAGCCGCCACTCACCACTCGCCTCTCGCCACTCGCCAATTGCCACTCGCCAATTGCCACTCGCCACTCGCCACTCGCCACTCGCCACTCGCCACCCGCCCGTGCTGGCAAGTGCACCTCCTTGTTGAGACTGCAGCAGTCCGGCGAACAGTCCACTAGGTTAGTACGCCAAAAGTACATACGGGACGATTGTAAATAAGATTATTTTTAATATTAATCACATGATATTCCACGTATTTAATCTAATTCAATTTATCTTTTTCTACCTTTCCCTTCTCTGCGATATCATTCATATCATATTTTTATTCGTTACATTTTAGAACATACTTTATTTTTGTATGCCACTTATGTAACATATTTGTATAATCATTACGATTTTAGTAAAATTGTTTTGGCTCAATTGTTTTAAGAATTTTTATGATTTCATTATTATACTCCTTATTCCAATTATAATTAAATTAATACTGGCAACACTTGTGAAAAGCCAATGGGAAGGCTAAGATTGTGATTGGCAACATTCTGCATATTTTGTTAAATAAACTTAACTTTTAGTCACTATTTTAATACATTGTTTGTCCGATCACAGTATAAGTAAGAAACAATATAATTTTGTTCATACAAGCAACGAAAACCGGGCTAAGGCAATTCTCACATTTGTGTTGTGATTGACAACAGGACGCCGCCGCACTGACGGACAACTTCCCGCAAACTGATAAAGATTGCTCAGTCAACGAAATAGAACTACTTTCACGAATTTACTAGAAAATTAAATAATGAATTTCCCATACAAAATGATCTCTCGGATCAAATTATTTATATGTTATTGTTCCTTACTTACGCTGTGGTGTGCCCCCCGCCCTGCCCCGCCCCGCCCCGCCCGCGCGCCGCTGGCGGTGCTGCTGCTGTGGGGTGGTGTGGTGGTCTTCTCCCGTCAGGTTGTAACTACCTACGTGTATAGTTTAGGACGAGTATTTATCAAATTGTTTAGGTTAGATAACGTGTAGGTTTAGTACGCTAGCTAAAGGGGCTGTGTAACATTAAATTTTATTTTTGTATTGCGTATTGTTAAACTAGGTCCTTTGAAAAACGACTCAACGAAAAAAAATACATTGAAATCATAAAAGGTAGTCACAAAAGCGGAACGCGTTGGTTCGTTTTTCATTAACACGCAAATGGACATTCGAAAATTGTTATAATTTGTTATTATTATGGCTTGTTAGATTCCAATTAGTGGTATGTATGTCGCAGGATTATGATAAAATAGTTTATTTTTTTTATTCAAAAAATTAGGAAAGCCGAACTGTGACAAAATACTGGTCATAATCCACAGAAAAGTCTAGGATTTTGACAAAGTCTGGGTTTGATCAATATTAAAAAAACCGATTTCATCATAATCCTGCGACATGTATTGAAATAAATAAATGTATATGTAGTAGTGATGCGAACAAGATCTCGTTTCCGTATGAAAATGTGTTACAGATTTATACCTGTTTAAGAGTATCCCGATGTACGCCAGCGCCCGAGTCAGTTAAAAAACATTACTCACTGAAAATACAATTATTCGAAAATCTGGTAGATTAGATTGAAGCATAGGTACTGAAGTTTATTTTAAGCATTATAAATTCATAATTCAATGTGCACGACAAAAGTGGCTGCTTTTTGTAAATTTTCTATCTGTAACTACAATGAACTATAAGTTGCAACTTTATGAGGTCCTTCATTGCTTTAACCTCAATCTGATCTATCTACCGATTCGTTTGATTGTTTTCAGTAAATTATGATTTTTTTGACTTATGATGGCTTTCTTGCTAGAAATTATTGTCATTACAAGCTAAAGAGTGAATTTTTACTAGTAACCTATATTTAGTGTTAATTATTGGTCATTAGTAAAAAAAAATCCTCTATAAATATACTTGGTCGCTAATTTAAACCCAGACAATATTATAAATAGCCATGGTTGTTTAGATTAGAGTTTCAAATTCAACTTTGCTGCTTTGAGAAGCAATGTAAATATTAAAGTCATTAGTATTTTTGTATGTAATAAAATAATAATGAATAATTATATTTTTCTCACATTTGCTCGGAAACAGCTTTATTATTTAAAAAAAAAAGCTACATTAACTCTTTTCGGTCCTCATATTCACAGACGCCAGCAAAATCTCCAAAAGACAACAATAAAATTTACGACCGCTTCACGAAGTCTTTAAGGACACTAGTATGGTTTAGGTGCTTTTTAGTTCACATTATTGATTATTTTAAGGCTTAATGCGCATACAACTTTTTAACTTTACAAAATGGAATGAATGAATGAATGGAATGTGCGCCTGTCAAAGGCGCCATGCAAATCTTAAATGTCAAAATATTATGGAGTAATCGCAAGTTTGATGTTTGTTTTTAGGTGTATTGTTATTATTTCCTCGCAAAATAAGAGAAAATACTATACTTATCTAAGCCGAAATAGCAATTTAAGGTCTCATTTGCATTGGAAGGACTCGTCTGCGTCTCTGCGTCCAAATTGACTCGACCTTAAATAACTTTTTTTCGGCCTCGGAGTAATGAACTATTTATTGGACGTAGAAAGCCTCTCGGCGCTCTACATGAATACTGTTGGTTTACTATAGGTACATATTTCTGTGTTCATTAATTTATGTTGTCTCAAAGTAACGCCCTGAAGGTTTCGGTTGCAATCATCCCGACCAACAAACTCAACAACGATATTGTAATCGCTTTTCAGTTTTGTAAATAAATCGGACTCCTTCAATTTGTTGTCATTAAAAGTTCTTTTATTTATACAAAAAATACGTCTTAAAATTATTATTACCTCGAAATGTTTGATTTAAATAAGTATTTACAATACAAAACATGCTCACCATCGTAGGTTCAAAATAACAGAAGCAAAAAGAAGAAATAGTTCAGCGCAGAATACAGGTGTAAGGGACAGTGTCCCGCAAACTAATAGTATTGCTCAATCAACGAAACTGAACAACTATGGAAAGGAAAGTTTGAAGCAACTAAGGAAGTGTTGTTTTTTTTTAAATTTCCATATAAATTGTCTGATTGCGTTGATTATTTTGTAAGCGAAGTTATTTATTTTTTTATCTTCTGTGAGAATTTCCGTGATAGTTGTTCAGTTTCGTTGACTGAGCAACCCCTATTAGTTTGCGGAACGCTGTCCTTTACACCCGGTATGTTCCGTTCCGTCCAGTTTTACCTATAGTATTATATTATCTGTGGTTTTACACAATCAACACTTTTTTTAGTACCGTTGATGTTTTTTTCTCAATTTCAGTAAATTCAAACCAACAATCTCAGTATTTTTTATGGACTAGTAGATTATCGGAATGCAAATGTGGATGAATAGCCAGTCGGTTAGTCGCGCCCGATGCCGTGAGTGGTCTCCGGCTGGTCGACGCGCACGACGCTGGCGGCGAGCGCGAAGTACCCCTCGTAGTGGGCCGCGCCGGGCGTGGTGTCGTGGTGGTAGTGGCCGCCCGCGCCGCGCTCGCCGAACCCGTGGAAGTGCTGCACGCGCAGGTCCAGGCCCTGGCGGGAGAGAGGGCATTAGGACATTCTGTGCTAACGCGGGAGATAGCTGCTGTGCTAACTCGGGAGATAGCTGCTGTGCTAACGCGGGAGATAGCTGCTGTGCTAACGTGGGAGATAGCTGCTGTGCTAACTCGGGAGATAGCTGCTGTGCTAACTCGGGAGATAGCTGCTGTGCTAACGCGGGAGATAGCTGCTGTGCTAACGTGGGAGATAGCTGCTGTGCTAACGCGGGAGATAGCTGCTGTGCTAACTCGGGAGATAGCTGCTGTGCTAACGTGGGAGATAGCTGCTGTGCTAACGCGGGAGATAGCTGCTGTGCTAACTCGGGAGATAGCTGCTGTGCTAACGCGGGAGATAGCTGCTGTGCTAACGTGGGAGATAGCTGCTGTGCTAACTCGGGAGATAGCTGCTGTGCTAACTCGGGAGATAGCTGCTGTGCTAACTCGGGAGATAGCTGCTGTGCTAACTCGGGAGATAGCTGCTGTGCTAACTCGGGAGATAGCTGCTGTGCTAACTCGGGAGATAGCTGCTGTGCTAACTCGGGAGATAGCTGCTGTGCTAACTCGGGAGATAGCTGCTGTGCTAACTCGGGAGATAGCTGCTGTGCTAACTCGGGAGATAGCTGCTGTGCTAACTCGGGAGATAGCTGCTGTGCTAACTCGGGAGATAGCTGCTGTGCTAACTCGGGAGATAGCTGCTGTGCTAACGCGGGAGATAGCTGCTGTGCTAACTCGGGAGATAGCTGCTGTGCTAACTCGGGAGATAGCTGCTGTGCTAACTCGGGAGATAGCTGCTGTGCTAACTCGGGAGATAGCTGCTGTGCTAACTCGGGAGATAGCTGCTGTGCTAACTCGGGAGATAGCTGCTGTGCTAACTCGGGAGATAGCTGCTGTGCTAACTCGGGAGATAGCTGCTGTGCTAACTCGGGAGATAGCTGCTGTGCTAACTCGGGAGATAGCTGCTGTGCTAACTCGGGAGATAGCTGCTGTGCTAACTTGGGAGATAGCTGCTGTGCTAACTTGGGAGATAGCTAGAAAAAAGTGACCAGTAAACTCTTAAATCAGGTTGTCTCGCCTGAAACTGGTAACATGCATACTTGTCACGCCTTCATCCCTAATGGGGTAGGCAGAGCGTAAACGCCCCAAACAAAGGTTGCTCCGCCACGTCTGACAAAGTTTTGAGGGTTATTTAAGATAGATTTTGTAGTGTATATTGCTGTAGTGATAGGTTGTCAGCTTATCGCCTAAACTGCAATATACTGAAACCCTCCGATCCTTTAGCTGGTTTTTACAGCATGCCCGGGAGAAAATGCAGCTGGCACATTCTATGTTTTTCTCTCGCTCCCAGTCCAGCATGGAAGAAAATATATAACTGGTAATGCTATCTATAAACGACATACATGGTCCCCGGTGACGAGGGTGCCCACGTGCGTGATGGGCGCGCGCATCTCGAAGTAGTGCAGCCAGGAGTCCACGTCCGCGTCCGAGCACAGCGCCGCCGAGCTGAAGTCCGGCATCACGTGGAACTTCACCTCGCCCGACCGCAGCACGAACACACCGCCCAGCCCTGCGGAAACATCACAAATACTAACATAAGATATATCTATTTGCTTAGAATAGGGTAAATAGAATATATTTATTTGCCACTAATTTACGAATATTTAACATTTTAAAGGTCACAAATGTGTTCTTAAGCGACAAATGGGCCACGCTCAGCATTAATGCTATGCACTAATGCAGCGCTGATCTTCCGCGTAACCGAGAATATAAAAAACGAACAATAAAGAGTATACATTACATAGATGGTTAGTAAATTTGAAGGTCCTTCTAGTCAGCCATGTTAATTATAGCATGAAAATCTATAGTTAAAATTTTAAACATTTAATATATAGTATGAGCTAAAACATCTAAAAGTTCTTGTTATCTAGAAATTCTTTTACAGAGTAGAAACCGTGCATCATAAGCTTTTAAAACATTTCTGATTTAAATTGTTGTAAAGGTAATTCTTGTATACACTGTGGAATTTAATTATATATACTTATACACACTTAAGTAAAAGGTCATGGGATTGTAATTCAACTGTGAACTTACAGTTACAAGTACGAGGTTTTACGATATCGATCGAGGTATTTTAATTTTCTTAAACATGCGCGAAAATATGGTCTTTATTTTTGAATAAAGAACACGCGTAGTATCATATTTACGTAGACTGAAAAATCAAATCACTTCCCGGCGTGTTCTCTCGCTCTTCGTTCCAAATTCAATTGGAACGAAGAGCGCGCCTGCAATGTTGTATGAACTTGTATGAAACGGCGTGCTGTTTGAATTTAGAACTCTTTCATCTATCGTACACATTGCGTTCTCGTGGCTGTATAGCCACACATGCGTTTACCTTTCGGACCAAACAGTAAAATAAAAAAATAAATTGGCGGTAAAGCGGAGTTCGTTGTTAATTATTTTAATATTAATTAAATTTATTATGTAAAAGGCCCTTTTTTATTTCCTTGCATTTTTTTAAGAAAAGCACTATATATGCCTCGGCCGAAATGGCAATTGCCTGTCTCGTATCATTGAAGTCCTCGCCTGCTTCTTGGCCTTCAAACTTATACTCGACCTGCAATTGCCTATTTCGCTGCCTTTGCAATAATGTACTATTCCTACATAGATTTCCTATTACTTACCTACAACCTTCTCCCCGTAATGCTTTTTGAGCGTCTCCCTGATCGCTGTAATGAAGTTGTCGTCCCCGATCCTCTTCTTGGCCTCCACCCTGATGACGCGGCCCGGCGCTCCGTCGCTCAGCAGGTAGTTGCCGAGCAGCGCGGTGCGGGTCTCGCTGTTCGGCAGCCGCTGCGTCAGGTACCCGCTCTGCCCCTTGGCGGCGCCTACTGGGTGCACGGACGTGATCCGCGTGCCCTGGTCCACTGTGCCGTTGCGGACGCTCAGGTTTATTATACCCTGGAAAACAAAGTGGAACATGCGGAACAGTTGTACTTCTGAAGTATCATTAAGGCTGCTACACACTATGTCGCCGAGCAACACGCGGCAAGCCGGCGGATGACTCGTGCTACATGTGCCCTACCACCTTCACGGCAAAACAATTAATACAGGCCACAGAAAAAGCAGTGAGACTTGCCGTTGACTCGATAGAAGAAGTTGAAATTACCTCGCAGTTGACGCCGAGGAAGGGCCAGGGCCCCGCGCCCGCGCCCGCTAGGAAGGCGGGGTCTCGGCCCAGGTGCTTGGCGAGCGCGGCCAGGTCGTACAGCTTGTCGCGCTGCACCAGCGGCACCAGGTACGGCGGACCGCCCAGCTCCACCAGCTTCACGTTGCCAGTTAAACCTGGAACACGTGGAAAAAGTTTATGTTTTGTTCTTGTCGTGTGGGCTATTATGAGTCAATCGACCCGCCCGATGACCCTGGTATCATAATTTTTAAACCGCGTAATAGCACAGCTAGCAGGCCTCTGACATGGTTTGTGTAACGACTATTAAATACAGCGACCGAAAACGACGGCGGCAAAACGTGCCCTTTTCCAGATGTTTTCTTCCAGACAATCACCCTGTATTGTCCTTACCAAAAAAACTCGCAAAATGTTAAATTGACAAATATCGACTTTGTATTTCCACGCTAAGAGCGACCCTTGGTCGTACGGATCGGGAGCCCATAGCTCAGACCACTAGACCAGGCAGGCAGTCTAACAGCTAAGTGACATCCTAAAAGTGTTTTTGAGTATGTAAATTCAAAAGATTGAACAATCATAAATTACAATTACATAATTTCAGTCTCACTTAGTGGTGATAAAAACAACTTTGTTTACACTTGCCTATAAGTGCCTATCGTAGATAACCGAGAAACATGGCTATTATTATTATACCACCACATGCTTATATCAAGTTAATTTCCTGTAGCTTACATACCTGGTGAAGTGAGGTGGTACGGAGGCTGTCTCAAGTCAGGACTGTCCACCACAGACACGTTTACATCTGCGAAGTTGGCAGGCAGACCTCGAGCCAATACTGGAACATTCAACACGACAAAAATCTTAATGAATAAGTATAACAATTGGGAAGATTGGTGTAGGTAACAAACAACACTTGCGATTGCCTTACATCTTATATGTGAAACGAGTACCGTTAAGGCAATCGCAAGTATAAATATTAAATAAAAAGTTAAGTTTTTTTTTATTTTAGTATAATAACCTGTAACAACTTACCATCAGCCACCTCGTCCAATGGCGGAGTATGTAGGGGTTTCTCCTTAAAGGAGAGTTTGTTGTAGTCCAAAGATGCCATGCTGAAACACATAACATAACATAAAAATACTTTATTGCACGTAAGAATACAACAGATACCAACAAAAGACAAGTACAACAGGCGGCCGTAGTAATTTCTTCCAGGCAACCTTTGGGCGAAAGAAAAATGTGAAACACCACAAAGAACAAATAGGCTAAATTAAATATATGTAAAAAATAATCTGATAACAATACAAACTGGTGTATGGTAAATAAACATTTTTTTTGCTAAATTAGTTGATTTGCTAACTACTCATTCACTCACCTGACGGACGCGGTCAAGGTCGCAGGCTTGCCGCTGACGCCGGCGGCAACGACCGCCGCCAACAATAAATACAACCACATCTCGCTCCGGCTGGGCTGCGCTCTTGATCGCGGCCAAAACCAAGCTAACCTTACTCCGATTTCGATTACACAGGGTGACCTCCTAAAGACCTAAAGATAAGGAAATAAATAAAAAAAACTTACATTTGAAACTGTTGGAGCGAGTATCGAATTATTTATGAATATTTAATGAGTGTAGTGTAACGAGCGTGCCGCGCGGGCCGACTCCTGCGCAAGTGACCTCGCGCTCCGATCCATTACACGCTCTCTGCGCTATCACATCTCTCGACTCTGATTGCGCGGTTATCATTCAAGTTTATTTAATTACATACTATTACGTCCGTGACTTTGCTTGCATGAATATTATGGCGTTTAATTCGTATATTAATATAGGGCATCAAAAAATTAATATATATTTCATAAGTTATAAGACTATGGTATAAGCTGCTTCGTTTTCTTGAAACCGGTGTTGTATACAAAACTTTTACTAAATAAGAACAAAAAATGCTATAACCATACTAACATTACAGTATGTAATTACGTTATGAACGTGAAAATAAATTATATTAATATCAAAACAATGAATAGGAAAAATACCAATAGGTAGTTATGTTTTTGTAATAAAAATGCGAAGATATAAAAAGTCACTTTATTGCCTTCTCCATGACAACGAGTTACAATAAATATGCGCCTGCGACTAAAAACTAATAACAGCTTCAGAATTAATAAATAAATATTCATAAATGAAACTTAACACTTCACCTTATAAAAGTTAACCAAGCTTTGGTACTGACGGTTACAAATAGCATTAACTAATAGCTCAGCTAGTACTTGTTACAATAACTAACTTTTAAATTAACTTCCTTAACATAATTAACAACTTATCTTTAACTTTAAACAATCACCATAACCACAATCAGGTAGCGTTCCAGTTAAAATTAAACATAATGAAGATGCAATGTAATTAATTAACTTTAATGTAATACAGATACAGGATAAGGCCTCCGGTAACCTAATTGAAACTGGGGTTATGTTAATATTTACAGCCGTTCTTTTTGAACACAATACTGAACGAGCTCAGAATGCTCCAGAACACATTTTATCAATACTAAGAAAACCAAAAACCTGTACAGGGTGTTAATTTAATCGGAAGTAATTTATGTACTGCAGTTCAAAAATAAGTTCGTTTGTATTGTTTTGTGTTTCCATATCATTACTGATACATCCCCCATGGGCCATGGTTTGACATGTAATTGTATTAACACCCTGTATAAGATACATCTGTGAACAACCTAATATAACTTCCACTCTCCCCTCACCACTTCATTCGTATTTGTCATTTAGCGATCGATCACAGCCTTCTTCTTCTTCTTAGCGAGTGATTCAATCATTTCAATTTTCGTCTTGTCAACATCTCGCAATGTCTCGCATACACAAAATATATATTACTTTACTTATATGACCATTCAGCTCCCGATGCAAAGTCCTAGAAAATATGTGCCAGGTGAAGAATTTCGTTTGCTTTTGATATTTCAGTGCACAATTAAGACTTACATACATATAATCACGCCTTTATCACTATTGCACCCAAGAAGACCTTTACAACGCCACTGATGTCGCAGTGCGTTTGGCAGAGTACTGGTCGAAATTAATTTAAGCCATTACGATCGATACGATAAGAAGATCACTAATGGGGTAGGCAGAGCGTAAATTACCTAAAAAAAAGGTCATTCCGCCACGTCTTATAAAGTTTATGGGTTATTTAAGATAGATTCGTAAATATATTGCCGTAGTGACAGGTTGTCAGCCCATCACCTGAATTGCAATATACTGAAATCCTCGGACACCTTAGATGATTTTTACAGCATGCCCGGGAGAAAATGCAGCTGGCACATTCTGTGTTTTTTATCGCTCCCAGCATGGTTTTTTTTAGGACTTTACATCGCAATAAGGAGCTTTTAAATCCATATCACTCATAATCAAAATAGTACTCTCTTTCTATAACCTAACATCAAGTTAACTGAATACACTAAACTACATCACATGTCATGTAATAAATTAACACGAACCTTAACGCGGACTATGCTTACTTTTACACGTACATAGAATTATATAATACATAAAGAAAAGGTACAAGAGAAGGTGTACCGAATCCGAAACTGGTCAATCAATGAAATTAAACAACTCAACTTGGCCAAACAAAATGACGAATCACTCTAGTCATTTTGACTTTCCAGAAGTATTTCTTAGTGAAACATGCTCAGTTTCGTTGACTGAGCAACCCTTTCAGTTTTTTGGATACCGTCTCTTGCTGGTGTTTCAAAAATATGAGTATACGGTCATTACATTTTACACTTTGAAATACTGTACTACCGTATTCGTCCGTTATAAAATTTAATATTTTTATGAATACCATACATATAATCAGGTAAGTTATTGGAGAAATATAGGGTCTCAGAGATTGGAATATTCTAAGTGACTATAGCATTTTCCTATTGCATTGATTATGCATATAAAGATACTTGTCTTTTAACTTCAGTCATACGAGTCAATAAGTTATACATTCTATTTATTATAAATTGTTATAATAAATGAATATTAAGGAATATAAATGTTTATATCGATGGTATCAGTCATATATTACGTTGGTGTTACACAATGTAATACAAAATGTCACACAAAAAGGGTGTACTGTCGTCACAGTCTTGTAAAATCACTGGTTCAGGAAAAGCTAAATTTTTCAAAGATATGATATCACGTAATGTTCAGAGCCTGGTTAGGGAAAGGACACGTAATAATCTGCACTCTTGAGCAAATGTGTCTTGCTATGATCACATGACCCTAGTGTCTTTTTTTTATTACAATAAGACTAGCCTCGCGGCATTCTTCTACTTGTTGTCATGTCTACGCGTCGCTGGGCAGCAGCGTGTGCGTCTGCTCGTGGTACAGCTGGCGCGCGTGCGCGGCGTGCTTGGCGACCCAGGCGGCCAGCTCGGCGCTGTCGCACTGCACGCGCGGGCGCCGCACGGCCTCGCGCGCGCCCTCCGCGCCGCCCCGCACGCCCAGCTCCACGAAGTGCGCGCCTTCCGACGACACCGCCACGCACGACACTAGGTTGCTGTAGTGATATCATGTGATTAGAATGTTAACTAGAAACGAAACCTAATTATGTATATTACTGGCTTTTGAGAAGTAAAAAGGATAAAAGGATTGTACGAGCCTACTCGACATTATTATAATTTATATGTATTTGCTTTACCTACGTCATACGGACGCTTATTTAGCATTATATGCAGTTTTACATGTAACAATACTTTTTACCTTTAGTGTGCAATAAACGCTCTACGGAATCGGACCACATTACTTTTCTTTAACATTTCCGCTCCGTATAACCAACAAATACAGTTTATCTTAAGAACATAATTAAAGTGAAAGAGTTTGCTCCTTCATTTATGGTCCTTCGAGCCGGATCTCAACTGGGACCGGACACAATCAGTTTGCGATCCGCGAGTTATAGAAGTGTGACACGTGTGATTGTAAATCGAGCTTCGGTAGCGAATCGGTCAACTGGCCTCCCACCAGCGGGTCTCACCAGTCTGATTGAGAGGGATTATCGCACATACCGCAGTGAGATTACGATTACGCGTTTCTGACTACAAGCTAACTACTACAAGCTAACAACTACAGCCATGGACGTTAAGGAGGTGGAAACATTACTTCAGCACCAGCAGATTATCGCTGAAACGATCAACAAAATTGAAGCCAACTTCAAAAAGGACTCCAAGGATCGGAAGACTGCTGACTACCTGAAAAAACGATTAGACTCACTTCAATCCATGTGGAGTAACTTCCAGGTAAACCACGAAAAGCTTTCTACGTTTGAAAACAAGACAGGTGAATACTTTACATCTAACGCGTATGAGAAACTTAAAACTCAATACGATCGAATTCATCAAGTTTTAGAAACTTACGAACCTGTCGTCGTGGTAACCGAGGAGCGTGGCGGAATGTCGAAGACAGACGAGCTGATACAACTTCAACGTACCAACTTTAGAGCTTTATCCAGAATAATGCGAAACATCAACATAAACAACATCACCGAAAAATGGGAACTGGAAGACAAACTGAAGACATTACAGGCCCGTTGGAAGGTGATTGCCGACACGCACTGGGAAATTGACAATCTTCTAATCGATTCGAATATTGAGTACGAACAAGACTACAACAAGTATGAAGATATATTCGAAATGGCTAAAAGAGAGTTAAATCTAAAGCTGAACTCCACTTCGCATCAGTACCAATCCGTTCCTAAGATTGAATTACCTACCTTTTTTGGAAGTTATACACAGTGGCCAACATTTATGGACCTTTACTGTGAGGCTATTCACAACAACCACTCTATTACAAAAGCCCAGAAAATGCAGCATTTGAAAGGGAAGCTTAGAGGTGAAGCTGAGCGCATCGTACAACATCTCCACGTGTCGGCTGAAAACTACGATACCTGTTGGGACATTCTCACCCATCGGTATAACAATTTACAGTTGCTTTTTACTAAGCAAATACAAACATTCATGAATCAACCGACGGTGTAACAAAATGCCGCCGACCTCAAGCGGTTATATGATACTACTACGGAAACAATAAATGCAATACATAACCTGGGTATCGACGTGACCACGTGGGATCCAATTGTCGTACACATTATTACAACGAAGTTGGATTCCGGTGCCTACGCTGACTACATGGAAACTCGAAAGGCGCCGAGGGATTTACCAGACTTCAATGAACTTATGAGCTTTCTAGAAAACAAGTTTACAGCTCTAGAACCTCTTAACAAGAAACAGACGGTAAACCCCATCAAGCCTAAACCTACATTTACAAGGGAGTCCACACACTTACAGCCAGCGCGGGACATTCAGTACAACGCAGACAAATACAAGCGTTTTCAACCTAAACTTTATCACGCCAACATAGAGCGGAATTGCCCAGTATGCAAAACTGGCCACATTTTAATACATTACAAACAATTTCAAGACATGTTACCGGAAACCAAGTTGTCGACATTTACACAATTGAACATTTGCAAAAATTGTCTATACTCGCACAATGGAAAACAATGCAATTCAATTAAAAGGTGTAGAGTATGCAATGAAGCTCACCACACTACATTGCATGATATGTTACGTGACTCTGGAAGTTCGGCGTCATCGGGTCAACGTACAAATAACATGAACACATCTAGAAATAAACCTACATATTCGCCGAGAAATGTGAACCACGTGTCAGGCAATCTTAAGGAGGTTTTAGTCTCGACGGTCCTACTTAAAGTAAGAGCTTCAGATGGCATTTATGTTTTGCTAAGATGTCTACTAGATCCAGGTTCGCAGGCGAATCTTATAAGTGAAAGCACAGTACAGAGACTTGGTCTACAAAGATGTCATGAAAACGCAACAGTTAAAGGAGCCGTGTCTGAAAAACCTACCCACAGCAATGGGAGTGTTCAAATTGACGGCCAATCAGTGGATGGCAACTACCAATTCTACGCAACCGCATTGGTGATGCCAAAAGTTCTCAACAACCTGCCAAACTACACATTTGAACAAGATTGGCCACACGTACAACATATTAAGCTCGCAGACCCTGATTTTAACATATCGAGACCAGTTGACATCCTACTTGATGCAGGCGTCTACGCCGAAGTAGCTATGAGCGGACAATTGAGAGGTCCTGCCAATACGCCCCTGGCACAACAAACACAATTGGGCTGGGTGCTTATGGGCAATATGCAAACATTCCATTGTCACGCATTAATTCACAACCTGGATGAAATTTCGCAGTTTTGGGAGACTGAAGAAATTTCCGAGCCAACAAAGAACATTACAAAAGACGAACAGTACTGCGAAACGCTTTACGTCAATACAACAACAAGGCTTCAAAATGGGCGATACGAAGTAAAATTGCCAATGAAATCAAACTTTGAAAAGGAGCTAGGCGCATCCAAACCGCAAGCAGTAGCACAATTCAAGCAACTTGAAAAACGCATGGCCAAGAACAAAGTTTTAGCTGACGGCTACAAAAACTTCATTGATGAGTACATAGCGTTGGGACATATAAAAAAGTGTACACTACCACGGGAACCCAGCTGCTACTTACCATATCATGGAGTATACAGACCCGAATCAACAACAACACAGACTCGATTAGTATACAACGTAGCATCTAAAACTTCTTCGGGCCGTACTCTAAACCAATTAATGGAATGCGGTCCCAACTTACAACAAGATTTGCAATCCCTGCTTTTACGTTGGAGGAGTTTCGAATACGTATACACAGCTGACATAGAAAAATTCTTCAGACAAATTCTTGTAAAAGAAGAAGACCAGCATCTGCAAAAGATTGTATGGCGGGAAGCGGCCACGGATCCGATTACCGATTACTTGCTGTGCACAATTACTTACGGCACCATCGCAGCTCCTTGGCTGAGCATGCGCACGATCAAGCAGCTAGTCATGGAGGATGGCCATCGTTACCCCCTTGCTGCAGATATTCTAAATAATCAACTATACGTCGATGATTTACTGGGCGGAAGCAACAGTATCTCGGAAGCATTAGAGGCACAACAACAGCTGATTGACCTACTCAAAGGCGGTGGATTTAATTTACGCAAGTGGGCTAGTAACAGTCCATCTCTGCTAGAAAGCCTACCTCAACATCTTATAAGCCAGAAAATGATAGATTTCAAACAAGCAGAAACAAACAAAACATTGGGTATCACATGGAATCCCTATACGGATCAGTTTACATTCAAACAAACGCCTCTCAGCAACAAACGTGACGTCATGACAAAGCGCACACTACTTTCCGATATGTCAAAGTTATATGATCCACTCGGCTGGCTTGCTCCTGTTACATTAAAAGCAAAACTTATTTTCCAACAAGCCTGGACAACATCAATGGATGGGATGATCCTCTTCCAGAACAATTACAACAGGAATGGGAAAAAATTCGTCAAGAACTCCATTGCATACACAGCGTAACAACACCTCGCTGGATGGGCAACATACAAAAGCCAGTTGAGGTGCTCGGTTTCTGCGACGCGTCGGAAAATGCTTACGGCTGCGTTATTTATTGCAAATCATCCGACAAAAAGGTTCAACCTGTAATCAGACTAATAGCCGCTAAAACAAACCAGCGCCTTTGAAATATCCAGCATCGCTTCCGCGATTAGAACTTTGCGGCGCACTACTTTTGTCTAGACTTATGAAAAAAGTCATAGATACAATGAAAGAACAGACAGTCACAATACATGGATGGACCGACTCGATGGTGGTGTTGGGATGGCTACAGGGCGACGTCAGCCGTTGGAAGACTTATATCGCCAACAGAGTAACCCAAATAACGGAGAACGTGAAATCAAACTGCTGGAGACATGTGAGGTCGGAGGATAATCCAGCGGATTGTGCGAGCCGAGGTCTACATCCCTCACACATAATCAATCATCCGTTGTGGTGGGAAGCTCCATCTTGGTTAAAAATGACAACTTACTACCAACGAGTACGATCACTACAACAGAAGAGGAGAAGAAGAAAAAGCTAGTTGCTGCAATACAAATCAAATCAACATTTATTGAGGAATTTCTAGCGATGCATAGCTCTATGGCACATGCAACCAGAGTATTAAGTTGGGTGATGCGATTCATAAATAATGCACGCGACAAACAACAAGCCAAACGAACTTCGCATTTAACAACTGCTGACATAGAGTTCGCACAAAACATGATTATACGAGGGTCATTCAATAAATACTTAGCCTACAAAAAGAAAACGAAAATTTTGGAAAAGTGGCAATTTATTTTTCAACATAGTCTCCTTTTAGTTCTATACACTTAGCCCAGCGATGCTCCAACTTTTTTAACCCGTCCGAAAAATAGTTTTTGTCAAACTCTGCAAAATAGGCCTCCGTGGCGGCGATGACCTCCTCATTTGATCCATATCTATTCCCGGCAAGTGACTTTTTCAGATTAGGAAACAGAAAGAAGTCACAAGGGGCCAAATCTGGAGAATACGGTGGATGGGGCAGCAATTCGTAGCGTAATTCGACCAATTTGGCCATTGCAACGGCAGACGTGTGAACCGGTGCGTTGTCGTGGTGAAACAGCACTTTTTTTCTTCGCCAGATGGGGTCGTTTTTTCTTTAATTCGGCGTCGAATCGGCCCAATAAATCGGCATAGTAAAGCCCTGTAATTGTTTTACCCTTCTGGAGGTAATCGATGTAGATCACACCTTGTGAATCCCAGAAAACGGTGGCCATAACTTTTCCGGCCGATTTTACAGTTTTCGCCTTCTTTGGAGCACGTTCCCCGGTCTGGATCCATTGTTTTGATTGCTCCTTGGTCTCTGGTGTGTACCAGTGGATCCAGGTTTCATCGACGGTCACAAAACGACGCAAAAACTCCGCTGGATTCCGCTTAAACAGCGCCAAACACGTCTCCGATGTGGTCTTACGGTTGCGCTTGTTTTCCGGTGTGAGTAAACGCGGCACCCATCGCGCCGACAGCTTTCTCATGCCGAGTTCCTCGTGAAGAATATGATGCACTGTTCCTTCTGAAATGCCTACAGTCTCAGCTAGCTCCCGAACCTTCAATCGGCGATCTGCCAATACGAGATCATGGATTTTTTTAATGTTTTCCTCCGTAGTAGCTGTTTTCGGTGCACCTGGACGTGGTTCATCAAAAACCGACGTACGGCCACGTGCAAACTCGTTGAACCAATTCTTGACGGTGGCCATCGATGGAGAAGAGTCACCGTACACAGCATCCAAGCGCTCTTTGATTTCGAAGCGCGTTTTCCCTTCCAGAAATAGGAATCGAATCACCGAACGATATTGCTCTTTTTCCATTTTTGTAAAACCGATCGACACGTTCGCTTCCATAAGTTGTAAAATTTAAAACAAATGAAGGGATTGGAATGAAAATTTGAAAAAAAGAATTAAAAAAGAATGTGCTACACTGTGTTTAAACTCTTTTGAAACTACAGCGCCCTCTGGCGATGAGGCTCGGTACTTATTGAATGCACCTCGTACGGAACATACAACATAATAAATTTGAAGAAGACATTGCACATTTACAAAAACACAACAGGGTGCGAACTTCAAGTAAAATTTTGAACTTATGTCCATTTTTGGATAAAGACAGCTTGCTTCGTGTTAAGGGGAGGCTGACACATGCAAATTTAGATCAATCTCAAAAACATCCGATGATCATACCAACAACCACAAGCTGACGGAACTTTTGATTGATCAGGCCCACAAAAGAACTCTTCACGGTGGTGCCAGGCTTACGCTTGCCTACTTACGCAACAGCTATTGGATACTTGGTGGAATGAAGACGGTCAAAAAACACCTCGTGAAGTGTCACGTGTCTACGCTTCAAAACACAAAGTAGCTCTCAACAAATGGCAGATTTACCAAAGGCCCGTGTTACACCATCTCGTGCTTTTACCCATCTGTGAGTGGATTTTAGTGGGATGGTTGAAGTGAAAGCAAACAAGGGCAGAGGCATCAAAATATTGAAAGCTTACATTGCCATCTTCATCTGTCTCTGTACAAAGGCTATCCATCTGGAACTAGTGTCAGATCTAAGCACACCTACATTCTTAGCTGCACTAAAACGTCTTTGCGCGCGCCGTGGAACGCCAAAACACATCTACAGTGACAACGGCGCGAACTTCGTAGGCGCAGCAAGAGTACTAGCCAAAGAAAAACAAGAGGCCCTGCAGCATTTCATGAACAATGATCTACTTACCGAAATAGCACAATTAGGTATCGAGTTTCATTTTAACGCCCCGGCCTGGCCGACAGCTGGAAGATTATAGGAAGCTGCGGTCAAGAGTATGAAGCATCATCTCAAGCGTGTCCTTGGCGAACAAAAGTTAACCTACGAAGAGTTCACGACATTGCTAGTGCAGATAGAAGGCTGCCTCAACTCACGACCACTTTTTGCTTTGACAAATGACACCGATGACATCAACGTCTTAACACCTGGCCACTTTCTGATCGGTGACTCGGTATTGGCACCACCTTTATCTTCTGACGCTGACAACACAAGTTTAACAACAAGATGGCGATTGACAGAAAACATGTTCAAAGATTTTTGGAAAAGGTGGTCCAAAGATTACCTGCAGACACTGCAAGTTCGAGGCAAATGGCAAAAACAAACAAAAAACATCGACATGGGCGACGTCGTTTTGGGAAAAGACGATCAATTACCACCGGCGAAATGGCTTATGGGTCGATTTACAGACACCCATCCTGGTAGCGACGGTCTGGTGCGAGTTGTAACATTAAAAACAAAGGCGAGCACTATGAAGAGGCCAATAACAAAACTTTTACGCCTACCAGTCGACCAACAATCTAACTCGGACCATCAACAGACAGATACATCAAATGAGCCGCACCAACAGCCCCGACAACAAAGACCAAAACAGTCCATGTTCATCAAATATTTGAGCATGATTTTACTCATTATGGCATGCATAACACCGTCCACTCAGCAAATTGCTAACGTGACTGCACTTGACCATGGCAAGTTTGTTTACTTCGACAAAATATCTGATATGCAGATTATTCAAGATGACTGAATGGTTGTTTATTACAACATGTCAACTTATTGGAAAAGTCTGAACAACATAGAAAAATACGTCAATCATCTCGATAGTCTCTGCAAGCAGGAAGTTGCATATCAAGCTATAGCATCTCAGTTTCATCACGAGCTAAATGAGCTGAGGCACTACAATTAAGTACTACAAACGGAACATGGACTGCGTGTAAAACGAGGATTGATAGACGGTGTTGGATATATAGCTAATTCTCTTTTCGGCGTACTCGACGAACGCTTCGCTAATAAGTACAATTCCGACATTAAAAAAATGCAAAATAACGAAAACCACTTGTTGAACTTATACAAACAACATACATCGATTATAGAAGGCGCATACAATCTATTGAAAAGAAACGAAGAGGTGTTAAACAAGCAGTTTTTTTCTATAAATCAACACCTTATGGAGACAGAAAAACGAGTGAAACAAGACTATCAAAACAATGCGTACATTACTGCGACCGCCCTCGCTGCGAATATGATAGTTTCGAACTTACGTAACGTACAACAGCTGTTACTTGAACTTGTCACCGACGTTCGGAACGGGCGAGTGGACGCTCACCTTTTCAAACCTGATGAGTTCGAATCACAAATGAATATCATTTCGGGACAACTGCCTAGTGGATTATCTCTACCGTGTGTCAACAGTTACGGGTGCATTCGTCTAATGTACAAAGTTTCAAGAGTGCACGTCAGACTAACAGAAGACTTTTTACTATTTGAAGTGAAGATACCACTTGTCACTGCTGATCAATATGAACTATCCCGTACACTACCTATACGCAAACAACAAGGATCAAATATGATAAGCGTCGTTCCTACAACACCATATCTGGCGGTCAACTTAAGAAAGGATCTTATCATACCAATTACAGCAGATGATATATCAACATGCCTGCAAGCCCATGAACATCAAATGCTTTGCAATATAAACCTTCCGATCTACGACATAAAGAACACAGAGTCGATTTGCGAAGCGCAAATTATAAGCAACAAGGCACCGTCAAGTTGCCGTACAGTAGTATCGGATTGCAGAGATGAGTGGGTACAATTACACAGCCGCGGTTCCTGGCTGTTTACATGTTGCGAGGAATGCACTACGCGCATTTTTTGTCCAGCTGGTATTACGTCACAAGTACTACGTAACACTGGCATTATCACATTGTCAGATGGGTGCATGCTTCGAGGAAAATATCATATGATCCACTCGCACAACTACTTCCACAGCGAGATACATCTAGATGAGCATGAGATGTATATCCCAGAATCGGGAATCAATAGTTTTCTATCTGCCAGCAATATCAGCACTCTGAACATTATTCCTGAATCACATGACAAACAACTGCAAACATTGAAGAACAGCATTGACGTTGTGAAAACTCAGCAGGAAAATCTGAATCTACAAACTACAGCTGACGACGTTCATCACTACATCATGTATGGGTTTATGACAGTTTGCTTACTGGCAGCTGGAGCCTGGGGAGGTTTCAGAATCAGACAGATTTGTCAGAAAACATCGCAACAATCGACTGACATACCGACTAAAAGCATGCTACAAATGCAACACAGGACATTAAGAACCGTTCGTGACGTCACTCATACAAACTACGGAGCTGACTTAGAAGAGAATATCGATCAGGACATCGTGAGAGTAGATAAAGCCACTTCACCTGTTTGAACATTTATTTGTCTTTTTCATATACATTGTTTTGTTTTCTTTTATTTAAGTCGGCAGGATGTACGAGCCTACTCGACATTATTATGATTTATATGTATTTGCTTTACCTACGTCATACGGACGCTTATTTAGCAATATATGCAGTTTTACATGTTACAATACTTTTTACCTTTAGTGTGCAATAAACGCTCTACGGAATCGGACCACATTACTTTTCTTTAACATTTCCGCTCCGTATAACCAACAAATACAGTTTATCTTAAGAACATAATTAAAGTGAAAGAGTTTGCTCCTTCAAGAATAAAATTATAACTTGCTTGTTTGAATTTAAAGTGGCTAGATTTAATCGCAAGGGATTGAATTGCATGAGGCTAAATTGAATCAAAAGTGTCTATAGTGCGTTCATTATAGACACTTTTGATTGTTGTCGTAACAAGTGGCTATATTGAATGAATCATTACCTGAGATGCGTTTCCATGACGATCTGCGGCTGGTGATGCTTGCAGGTGCATATCCGGAGGTAGGTGGTGGACAGCAGCGCGCGGATGTCGTGCGGAGTGTCCCGCACGGAGCGGTACGCGAGGAACTGCTCGCTGTAGTCGTTGCCGTTGAGCGCGTACAGCAGCGCCGCGCCCGCCGCCTGCGCCGCGCAGTAGCGGGGCAGCAGCCCGCCCGCGCCCACCGCGCAGCGCGGCGCGCGCACGCGGCCCGGCACCCACTTGTCCGACCTGCGGGGACGGCGGAATACATAACGTGATTACGGCTTCTCTTCCCGAGCATACTGGAAACCAGTCGGATCTGAGGATATCATTGCATTCAAAGTTAGAAGATGGGTTGAAACCCTGTCGCTAAAGCAGGACACAATCCCTGATTACCTTCTGCTGGTGTCTCTGAGAGCTGATGCAGTCTCCGCGGCGAGGTCCAGCACGCCGATGACGGGCTTGGTGACGGTGCCGACCAGTCCCTTGCCCACGCCCGCCAGGAACCCAGGTATACCCTCCTGTGTTGCGCCCTCGTACGAGTGTTTCACGAGAGAGGTCATTCCACCTGGATGAACAAAATTAACCAGGAATTGACGTTATACCTCACATTAAATCAAACCCCAAACTCCTGAGAGTCCAAAGCTTCTTCTTCGTAGCGTGTCGGTGGAACACAAGAAATTACATAGTAGCGGCCCAGAATTCAGCCACTTGTATTACGGATTGACTGACGTCCATTAAATACGCTGACGTGCAAGTGTTGGGGCACGCCGGGCACGATTTTAAGTGTGTCATGGTTAGTAAAAAGCTTAGATGACTAGAGTACTTACCAAGTATCCCAAGGCCGAGCCCGCGGAAGCCGGCGGCAATGTGGGCCCCCGCTGCCGCGCTGCGAATTCTTCTTCGCGTCTCTTCGTGAGCCTCGTCGCCCACTACTCGCTCCAGCCCATCGCCTAACGATTCTACACAGAGACAACATTAACGTTAGCCACCAGTTGTAGTTTGAACAATGGCATCTTTCAGCTATGCTCAAATCGCAAATTAAGTAAAATATTATTTCCAGTGACTGTTTTGCTACGGACAGGTAAAAACGACCCGAGGAACCGTTGTGTCAGCGTTTGAAAAGCATCATAGGATATCGACGTGGTTTGTGTATGCCCAGCGCCCATGCTTACCTGTGACCTTAGCGGCGGAGTTGGAAATGCCATGTGTCACATTCTTGAGCAACGCGGACACGTTTCCCTCGAGGAAGAAGCCGGACACGCCCTCCGACACGTCCGCCACGAAGCCCAGCGGGTTGCCCAGGAAGTCCACCGAGCCCAGGATCTTCGCCGCCTGCCACTTCAGCTCCTACAACATATTCTGATATATCATTTATCCGTTTGGCTTTCATTTGCTGCGAGGTTCAGAAGACTGCAGTAGGTTGTATTGCACTCTTGAAACCACCCAGGGTCACGTGTAGAGTCAACTACTCACGTCCTTGAAGTGTTTGAGCAGCTGGCGCGCGAGGCAGGCGGGCGTCTCGAAGGGGTGCGCGCGCACGAAGGGCTCCAGCTCCACGCACGCGTCCTCGAAGCGGATCAGCGTCAGGCCCAGACGTTTCTTGAGTGTTGCCAGCCCTGGCTCAAGTTTGTTCGCCGTGCACATCGACAGACGGATCTGGGTGGACGATACGGTTTAGCTTTGTGATTAGAAAATATGACCAATGATCATGAACCAACTACAACGAGCATAAGTCAAACAGTTCGTTTTGTACAGTCTGATGAGTTCTGATTTTTTTAGCCAAATAGCCTACTAAAGATTCGTAGTGCTGACCTTCTTGAAGTTCGCAATCTAAGCAAAGAACAACATACTGAGTATAATGTTTTATTGTATCACCATTTATTTATTTTCTAGATTGTATGATGAAAACGCAGGCACGTTAATTAGCCCGAAAAGCATTCTGTTGAACTCATATTGACCTTCGGGGGGTACAAAGGCAGGTTTTGATTATGATTGATCAACATTACCTGGCTAGGTATGATCTTGATCAGTGCAAAGTACAGCCTGGTGGCATGCAGCGCGGTCAGCTCGTCCAGCACGCGGCGCGCCTCGTATTCAGCTTCATCGGCCGCTTCTCGCGCACTTTCCTCGTCAGGGGGAGCTGCCCAGGCCCATAGCTTCAGCATTAGCCTAAGAATGATAGGGAGACACAAGTTAGTACCATCATATTAATACATCAAATCACCGAAATATATATACGGGAACCTTTTTTTGCAGCGAATGACAAATGAGGATAATTCCAAATAGAACTGTGTATTGCCGTGGCAGAGTCAACGTTGGAGTAAGGTCACCTTTCCAGACAGAAGTACCTACGATTTTTTCAATCTTGCCTCCCTTGCTAATATTACTGTTTAAGCCGGTAGAGCATTTGCTTCTACAACTATTATTGTTCGGTAGTATACGAATTAAAATTGACTGATAAGTAAAAGGCACTGATAAACTGATAAAAACTATATTTAAGTATTCAGAACTTAAACTAGTATGAGACTGATTGAGCACGCTAGCTCTCTTGACGGCTATATGCGAACTAAACGGAAGTACGTGAAAAGTGATGAATAATTGATATAATTTAGGTGGAAATAAAATGCATACGCGACAATGTACGTGCGTAGCTCGTACAATTATCTATCTACTCTCTCACCTCTCCTCAAGCCTGACAGCGAGCGGGCGCAATGCCACTATGAGGTGTCTGAAGAAGTACGCGTTGTATCGGTTGGAGGGCGTCCGCATCAGCTCGGCGGCCGCGTGCAGCGCCGGCATGGAGCCCCCGCCCCCGCCCCCCCGCTCTGACAGACAGTACAGCAGCACGGGAGAAGGAGTGCCCAGTAACTGAAACACAGATAATTATGTAAGGAGAAGTTCAACATATACATGCTTTCGATAAGCCTCACCGGATTAATGATGAAAAATGTAGCTAGGCCAGGAGCACCAACGTCAGCTTAGGTTGTAATCTTGAGATGAGTAAGATAAAATCTACCAGAACATGCCGGTATCTCCTAAAATGGAGAGCAAATGAGGATCTTCCACGTCACAACCCACAACAAGAATCATCAGTTCCAACTGGAGTCCAGCATCATCTAGTGAGTGAGTGAGACACGCACCTGGTTGTCCCACTGCATGTGGTGCACGCTGAGCGCGAGGCGCGCGGCGCGCGGGCCGGCGCCCAGCTCCAGCTGCAGCCCCGCCAGCCGCGCGTGCACCAGCTCCGCGGGGGGGCTGCGCGACACCAGCGACACGGACACGCCCGCCCACGCCACGCGCACGCCCCACTCGCGCCCGGAGCCGCAGTCCTCCTTCTCGCTCTCCTCCTCGCCTTCAATCCAGCCAGAGTCCTGAGAGAGAAAGAACCAATAAAATACACCAGGGTTTACGAGTACGTAATGAAAGATTATTTTGTCCATCGGAAAACCAGCAAGTCATAAAATGCTTAAAACAAGCGAAAGGCTTTTTAAGAGAGATTTCGGTCGAAAAAGCCTTATGCTTGTCTTGAGCATTTTATCAGCACCGCTACGGCTAGGCTACGGCCTGAACACCCAGGATAGAATGCTCACCGGTTCCTTGTGGTCATGTATCCTCAGCAGCCTGGTGGGCCCGTCAGCAGTGAGCGACACGTCCAGCCTCCCGGAGCCCGGTCGCAACGTCTGCCACGCCACGGCCTGCTCCGCCGGGACGCCGTGGATCATGGAGCCGCCCGACCGGGACTCCGGTAGACCTAGGACTACGCGACTTCCTGCGAAAAGAAGAGACCGCTTAGAACCAGTAAGGGAACCGCGTTTCATTTCAAAATCTATGAAAAATTTTATGAGCTTTTAAAATTGAAGGGATAAGAGTACATGGTTTTTGTAAGGATGATATCAGATAACTTGCTGAGCTTTGCTTTGAAGATCTATTCAGTAACGGTTAATCTGGTTATTGATATGATAAGATAGCAAATCTGGTTCAAAAATAACGAGAAAATTTTAAACCTTTTATTCAAATCTAAACTTGGTTGGTCAAGAGGCCACTTACCCGGTGTGAGCGCCATAAGTCCGCCATCAGGCTGTACGCAGAGGTTAGCGTGCGCGCAGGCCATCCTCGCCGGCGGGAGCAGCCGCCACGCCTGCGTGGAGGCTCGGCGGGCGTCCGCGCGACGCAGCACCAGCGCGGACGCCCGCCCGGGCCGCGGAGCCGAGTCTTCTATGTCTAAAACCTGCACAAACAAACATTTTGGTGGTCAGGATTTACTTCATAACGGCACCATGACTTGCCTGTTGATAGATCCGGTAACGATCCCACAAAAGTAATGGACGAGGCCGCCTGATTTGGGACAGTGTTTGTGTTCGGAAACGCCAGTGCCTACTTACCATGGAATGTGGAGTGAGCGCGGAGTCGTCCGACAGCAGCGCGTCGGTGGGCTGGGGCGGCGAGCTGCCCTCGTGGATCAGCTGGTCGTTCGGTCCTCGGCGCCAGAGTTGCGACCTGGCACAACAAATATTAAGAAAAGATAATCCCGGAGGCCGTACCATATTCAAGTATCGAAAAAATCCTGAACTAATTAATACATACATACGTATAATCACGCGTTTATCCCTAATGGTTAGGCAGAGCGTAAACGACCTAAACAAAGGTCGTTCCGCCACGTCTGACAAAGTCTTGAGGGTTCTTTAAGATAGATTTGTATGTACATTGCGCCTAAATTACAATATACTGAAACCCTCGGATCCTTTAGCTGGTTTTTACAGTATGCCTGAGAGGAAATGCAGCTGGCACATTCTATGTTTATCTCTCGCTCCCAGGCCAGCATGGAAGAATAAATAATAATAACCAACTGTAGCAGGAAAAAGACGTTAGTTTTGTTCGCCTCACAAATGTGATAGTTATCGGCCTAGACAGACAAGCTCACCTGTCCCCGTATCGCTTCCTGCCCAGCACGACTCTAGTGGAGTTGAGCGGCACTTCCAGCACGAGCCCGCCGTCGTCCTCCCCCGCGCCCCCCGCGCCCGCCGCGCCCCCCGCGCCCTCCTTGCCGCCCGCTGTCACCATGCCGTCTCTGGGAAACATTACATGAGTTGTTCATCTTAAACATCGCATGATACAAGTTTGAGGCTATTTTACAAAACTATTGAAACTGAGAAATGGGTAACGTGCTGACTATCCGTGCCATATAAACAATCATAAAAGTCATCAGTCATCACTGTTTATTTTTATGAGCTAGATATTTCCAAGCGGTTGCACGATCCGTGCTCACGAGTGGACTAGGAAGAAATGCAGACATGTTTGTTCAGTTACCTGGTCTGAGTGGCAGTGAACACGACGTAGATAAAGTTCTGGTAGAGCAAGTGGTGCGCCGCCGGCAGCGTGTCGAGCGGCAGCGTGGTGCGGGGCCCGCCCGGCGCCCGCAGCGCCAGTGCGGCCGCGCCCTCCGGCTCCGGCAACGCCCACCGCACGGATGCGTGCGCGCCCACCACGCACTCCTCCGCACATCCAACCTACACACATAAAAAGTTTCTTACTTGATTAGGGCTCATACAAAAGGCAAGATTTTTTAATTACAAATGGGTTTGCTCTTGACTTTATGATAGTGACAGAGTCGACAATGGAATGAGCTCAAGCAGATGTCTGTTAAGCCTGGAACTCTCATGCACTGGCGGAACACTTGTTTGGCGCCGGACTCCAGTAAGAGGTTAATCGCGATCTAGGCGGCCCCTTGCGGAGCCTGCCATCTCTTTGTTGAGCTTCAACTTATAGTTCCCTAAAAGAGATAAGTTCCGTACCTGGTGGAACATTATGGCAACGGCAGAATAGTTGTCTATCCTCAGCGGTGAAGGCGCGCAGTCAGCGTCGCTGAGCACCACGAACAATGTGCAGCCTTGAAGAACTACCTCCACTCGAACAAACTCGTACGTAGACCCGCCGACTTCCCTACAAGTTTACAGAGACTGTTTAATTACAACATTGGGGAAAAAGCTATGTCTATGTTCAATCGTCTTTCCTTTATTTAATGCTAAGGTATGGCTTTGTTTTTAAAAAAATATGTCACTCACAAGACTCTCAAATTATATGAAAGAGACAACAATAAATGACTCATTTTAGCGATGTACAAGTGATATTAGTTAAGCTGTGACTCCTGCCCTCAAACAAAACACGAAACATACCTCAAAGAAGGGTTTCTCAAACATTTCCTTTTCCTTCTCTCTTCTGTAATCTTTGAGAGCAGGAGTCACGGCTTAAGACGCATTTTCGAGGAAATATTGTGTAATTTGAGGAATCCTACGTCACTTTGAGAGCGCCATACCTGCAGGCGATATGAAGAGTCCTCGGCGTGTCGATGCGGAACCCGCCGGACCAGGCCGTGCGGGCCGGCGGGCAGCCCGCGCGGCCGTCAGCGCTGGGCGGCTGCAGGACGCGCACGCACAGCAGCTGCTCCCGCTCCCAGCGCGCCCAGTGCCACGGCAGGTAGCAGCCCGATACCGCCGACACGTGGGTCGCTATGGCGCCCGGGTCGTTCTGGAACACAGTTTTAAATGAGATCCTGATAGTCTGCTTCGAAGCTGTAAAAAGTGTACGCTACGTCAAGCGTCCTCACTCTCTCCGATAGGGAATTCCCAAGGCAACACAATAAGCAGAGGTTCGAGCCGTAGTGAGCGCCCTTAGGCAGTTGCCACTTGCATTTAAGGGTATAGATTGTGTGTAGCAACTCCCCGCCTTTAGTCCGGTGACGCATTATACGAGTATACACTTTGTAGTATGGTGCAAACAGGGTTCATAAAAAAAAGCGTGGTGACGTTACGTGATCAAGGGTTGAGCGCAACTAGTGTTGAAAGTGTTACTTCTGTCTTTATGAGATATAGACCAACAGATTGAATTATGTTAGACCGTAGATTTAATAAATGTCCTCTGACCAGCGTGGTGGCGGTGCACCGCTGCGCGAACTGCAGGTGGTGGTGCGTGTTGTTGTGCAGCTGGTAGCGCGGCGCCAGCGTGACGATGTTGGTGTGCCGGTAGCGGCCGCGGCCGGCGCGCGCGCACACGCCCACCGCGAACACGCGCTCGGGGTCGCCGCGCGCCTCCAGCCGCTTCACGCCCACGCCGGGGCCCAGGCCGAACGGGGAGCACCACTGTTGGAAAATCATACATACATACATACATATAATTACGCCTTTATCCCTAATGGGGTAGGCAGAGCGTAATCGACCTAAACAAAGGTCGTTTCGCCACGTCTGACAAAGTTTGGAGCGTTATTTAAGTTCAATTTGTAGGTATATATTGTTGTAGTGACAGCTTGTCAGCCAATTGCCTAAATTGCAATATACTGAAACCCTCGGATCCCTTAGCTGGTTTTTACAGCATGCCCGGGAGGAAATGCATCTGGCACATTCTATGTTTTTCTCTCGCTCCCAGTCCAGCACGGAAGTAAACATGTGGCTGTTTAAAATTGGTGCCAATAATTTGCAAGAAATAGTACGATTGTGAGATTACGGGGTGATATATCTGACCTCAGGGTTGTTAGCGACCGCGCGGCCGAGCCTGGCGGCCACGGTGGGCCCGCCGTCGGCCTCCGCGAAGGAGAACAGCAGCGGCGCCACCATGCGCGCCACCTCGTGCTCGGCGAACTGCCCCGCCGCCTCGCCCGCCGCGCCCTCCGCGCGGAACACCAGCGGCAGCCCGGTGCGGTTCACCAGCCAGTACGCTGCTGATATCGACACCTGAGGGGATGCACACATTGGTACACGTTAGTATGAAGCCCGACGTTTGGAACCCACAGAGCCGTGATCTTGGAAATAGCTGATCCAGAACTGCATTTTATACAACGAAATGAGGCATCAAGAACTTTAAAATAAACTTGAAATATTCAACCAACTATCTTTTACTTTATTGTACATCTTACCAAAGTACATAGAATGATGTCTTAAAATATTTAATATCTTAAGCTAACTTAAAGCAAAATATCTATCTCTAGGTCCGGCCAGGTCGCTCCTCCAGCGAAAAAAAATTAAGAACGCAAACGTTTTAGCTCTCATATTTCGTTGCCAAGCTAACGGAAACTGTTCTTTCTTGAATTTATTCCTTTAAACATATAAGTATGCAGACATTTCCTACCTTGATGCCGTCAGTCTTCTTGATGGTGACCCTCGCGTTGAGGTACAGTCTCCTGCCCCTCGAGTCCCGAAGCTTGAGCCTGGCGCTGAAGGAGTTAGCCGACCCCGCTCCGCCGACACTGAGTGGGGATGACCAACCGAAACCTTCCAACTTTACAGAGATTTCCACGCCTTCTTCTACATTCACCTGAGGAGTGCAAAAACGATGTAATTTTTGCCATAAGTAAGGTTGAACTTATCAATGACCAGCGACCCGCCCCGGCTTCGCACGGAAATGATGAGTGTTTCTCTACTATATTATGCATGTATTATACGTATGAACTTTTCTATTGAATCACTCTATCTATTAAAAGAAACCGCATCAAAATCCGTTGCGTAGTTTTAAAGATTTATGCATACATAGTGATAAAGGGACAGAGAAAGCGACTTTATTTTATACTATGTGATATATACAAAAATTCTAGTTATTTCCCTTTCGGGATATCATAGCACCCACGGATTAACAAATTACAAAGTCAAGTCTGATTTGTGAGTGTAGTTTACCTCATGGAAGGGCCTCGTGTCGGCGGGCGGCAGGGTGCCGGCGGCGCGCGGCGAGCCGGCGTCGTCGGGCGCGGCGGCGCGGTACTGCAGCTCCAGCGGCAGCAGGTTCTCCAGGCGCAGCGCCGGCACCAGCGTCAGCGTGTGCCCCGCGACGGCGGCGCCGCGGTCCGGCGGGAAGCGCTCGCGGATCACCACGCAGCAGAATCTGGACAGAACACACTCGTATGCATTAACTTGTATGAAAGCAAATCAAATGAACTCAAACACGATAGGTGTCTACCATGTTGGACTTGGAGCGAGAGAAAAACATAGAATGTGCCAGCTATGCGAGCTATGCTGATCCGAGGGTTTCTGTATATTGCAATTTAGGAGATGGGCTGACAACCTTTCACTACAGCAATACACCTACAAATCTATCTTAAATAAAATAAATAAACGTTCCTTTTTGCTCAATTTATATATTTTTACATAGCTAGGTCCTCCCAGAAAGCAATTACAAAATACTTGTGTTGGGAGTGCCTCGCAACTTCCCAATAAAATGACCCTCAAAACTTGTTAGACGTGGCAGAACGACCTTGGTTTACATCATTTACGCTTCGCCTACACCATTAGGGATAAAGGCGTGATTATATGTATGTATGTATGATAGGTTTCACTTCCTACCAAGGAGATCTGGGACAACGAGCGTTTTGTTTTTCTAAAATGTCTTGTTATCAAATATCGATTCGATAGGGACATCAGGCAGGCAATAGTATGAATAGCTTACCTGTATGAAGTATCAGGCGGCGCTCTACATTCAGCATGCAACAACGCGGGCGCGGTCCTCCAGTCAAGCGGCGCGGGCGCAGCCGGCAACGCGTTGCGCAGCACGGGGCGCGCCCACAGCGCCGCCGCCCCCGCCCCCAGGGGAGCCGACCACGCCGCCCCCGCCGCCACCGTCGCACTGCGCGAACTGCCCGTCCATTGCGCTGACACAAGGAAACGATATATTTACATAGTGGCTATGTGCAATGGCTTGGAAACAGATTTTGATGGCCTGGATTCCTACCCAAACCGAAACTATAGAACGATCTAAATAAATATTCTATTGACTATACACATATTCTATCAACTACCTACCACTTCTTAGGTACTTTTTATATAAAATCCATTTCAAAAAACGTTAAAATTGCATATCACAATGTGCCAGTCAATCAAGCAATCACGCGTGCAATTTACTGCGTTGCTTATTTAAAGGTGATGATTGCACCATTTTGCGTTAGCTTATTAAAAGCAGGACACGTTTGTACATTAGAAAACTCTTATTTTATGAAAACTAGAAAAATACATAACTTTAGCTAAAGCCAGTACAAAACTATTATAGTAAGTGAAACTGTGGAAGTAATGAAAGCATCGTAACGCCTGTTATGAGGACTAAGCAAAGTGACGGCGGCGCAGAACGGACTACAACCTACCCCAAATATGTACAGTACACAACACAAACTCCTACATCTAACAAATACTAAACTCGTCCGCTATTGAACACACAAGTAACAATAGGTATTGTTTGATTTTAAACCGACCGAAATTTCCAAATCCTTATGAGTGCTATTACTATCGTCTGTTCGTGTCGAATAACGAGCAAGTTTTGTTGTTACTAGTGTGAATCGGTGTCGGTTACCACAGTTGACCATGATCGGGTGTATAGGGTAGAGGGTGAGGTCGTGGCCGCTGTAGGGGGTGCGCGCCAGGCCGCAGCGCGCCGCGCGGCTCCTGGCCAGCGCCGCGGCCGCCGCGCGCACCGCGCCCACGCACAGGGCGCGCGCGCGCTCTGCCGGCAGCACTGCGCATGGTTTATGTACTCTACTTATAGCCAGCGAATAAGAGACTTGTTTATCGGACGATCCATAAAACAGAAACAGTTATAGTGTTGAAGGGGAAAGTATAGAGGTGTCTGCATATTTTTGGTTATATCTGTCGTTCAGAAAGATATACCATATTCCGCTAAAACTTAAAGGTTTGGGATACTTATAAACCCTACTCTAGGAGACCATTAACCAAGGAAGTTTAGAAAATAAAACCGTTTTTCCCCCGAAGGGTATAAAACGGCTATTTAGGTTTCAGCCGTAGCTTGAACCACTTTGAGATTACGCCTTCAATATCGAACAACTTGTCTCTTTTTAACATCTTCTGTCCCTGTCTAGCACGGTGTGACGTCACTTCCTTTTGTTATTGGTAACTCCTGGGCAGCGCCGGCGCCATCTTGGATCCTCAGTACACTCAAGCCGGCAAGGCCCTGAAAGGGTGGTTCAAGCTTCGGCTGAAACCTAAATAGCCGTTTTATACCCTTCGGGGGAAAAACGGTTTTATTTAGGTGTTCGAGCCTTCGCTTGAACCACTTTGAGACGTGTTTCTTATCTGCCGGCGCTGCATAGAGCGTACTGTGACTGAGAAGAGGAAATATTTAGAGAAGAGAACAAATAACATAAATAACTCAATGAAATTTATTAATTAGGTTGAGATCAAAAAGAACAAAATAACTCTTCTACGTAGAATAATGATTTAAGAATGAGACACAGCTGCAAAATAATTAGTTAAACTATTTTGAGAATTAATAGCAGGAACAACAACTTTCCGGAAGTAATGTTTAAAAACCGTATTTTTTGAACGCCAATTACCTCGTGATAGAATTACATCTATGTCCTGATTACTAAGTAGAGAATCTGTTGCCACTGCACTTCTAAAGCTACCCGCTGATGCAGATATACCAGCTTCCTTAAAAGTTGTCCTTATCCAGCCTGCAATCACTGTTCGGGAAGCGGCTTTAACTTTGCCTCTTGTGGTTATAAACAGGTTCGATAAACTCACTGAACCCCGACGTTCTTTAGATATTTGTAACAATCTTCTGACCCATAATACTATATTCAATCTATCATTTATATTAGAAGCGGTACGCAAAGACCAGCCCGACTGCCTGTGCGTAGATGAATCCGTCTTAGAACCAAAATTCGGCCAGAAAACTATTTCATCTCATTTGTCTTCAAAGGAGTTGTTCTCTATTGATAAAAGAGTAAGGTCATGAACTCTCCGACCTGAAGCAAGAAGCAAAAGGACCGAGGTATGTCTGGAAATGTCGAATAGATTATCTTCCCTGAGTTTATAGGTTTGCAGAAACTGAAGAAAGTCTTCAATCTTCCAGGAAAGTGGTTTCTTCAATGGCGGACATTCATTAAAAATACCTTTAAGAACGCGCTTCACAATGGGGTGAGTACTCAGAGATTCTTCACGCGATGGATTAGAAAAAGTCGCAACCATTGATTTATGTACTGCTATAGTTCTTGGAGCAAGTTTAAGAACTCTGTGTAAGTAGCACAGGTATCTAGCCAGTTCTGCAGGTTCTGGGTTGTCTGAGGGAACACCATTTGAAGATGACCATGTTCTCCATCTTTCCCAAGCCGGTTTATATGTTTTGAGAGTCGATTTTCTCCAGGATGCTTCTAAAATACTCACATCGCTTGCCGACCAGTTTTTTAATTGATTGGCCCAGCCCGTACCTTCCATACCGCTAACTTTATTTTTTCCACCGACGGAGGCGGAAGATTGGTTCGTAGGTCGACTAGATGATCCTGAAGGTTCGGGATCACAAGCGGTGGGAGGATTGCTCGCCTTTTCAGTTCCGGACTCCAAAACGATCGCTCCCACATTGGCGCCACTAGAAGGTAAGTTCCCTCTGATTGACGAAGATGTCGAAGCACGCGAGGTATCAGCGAAGGCGGTGGGAAAATCCAGCCCAACTTGTACCGCCAAGACCTGCTGAATGCATCCGTGAATTGGCTCTTCGTATCCGATGCATCCTCGCTCACGTAAGCGGGGATAATTGCGGATTTGGCAGACGCAAACAGGTCTATCTCTGGATAACCTCGCCTCTGAAAAATCATTGAGACTGCCTTCTTGCTGAGGCTCCATTCCGGTAGAATTTTCCGTCGAGACAGGCCATCGGCTAGACCATTGTATACTCCTGGAATGTAGCGAGCCGTTATGTGACATTGAAGCTGCTGACACAGATTGAAAATCAGCTTGGTGATGGATAAAAGTCTTGAAGATTTCGTTCCTCCTTCCTTCATAATATAAGCTACACTGGTACGATTGTCTGTTTGCAGCATTATGGACAAATTCTTGAAAAGATGACCTTGTCGTTTCAGGACTTCGTAAACTGCCCAAAGCTCCTTGACATTGCTGTGCCACTTTAGTTGTGTTTGGGACCATGCACCCCAAAGTCTTACACCATTGACTACAGCACCCCAACCACTGTCTGCAGCGTCTGTTGTGATAAATATCGTTGGTTCGGATTGATGTATGGTAGAGCTCTTGTGAGCATTCTTCAACCACCATATCAGATCGCTTTTCGCTTGTTTTGGAACGAGAAACTTCGAGTAAGGCTTGAGCTTTGGAAGGTGAGAGGAAGCTCTTTGAAGTATTCGGCAGTGTAGGCGGCCTAGCGGTACCACAAAGGACGCGAAGTTTAACTTTCCCAGTAGAACTTTGGATTCGTGCCAACTCCAGCGACCTCTTTCCAAAACTGTGGAAATTGATTTTTTCAGAGCGGTCGTCTTTGTCTTCGACAAGCATTTGTTGTTCCTCACTGTGTCCCAAATTATACCTAGATATTCCAGTTGCGTTGTAGGCTTTACAGAAGACTTTTGATGATTTAATTGCCATCCCAGAGATTTTAGTTTCTCGATCATATGCAGCGCTTGCCAATGAAGCGTCTCCGCGTCTTCGTGAAGCAAAAGAAAGTCGTCCAAATAAACAACGGCCTTTATTCCCTTTTGGCGAAAGTAATGAGCTACCCAGTTCGTTATTTTCGCAAACGCCGCTGGTGCGCTTGCTAGCCCGAAAGGCAAACAAGTCATTTCGTAAACTTTGTGTTCGTATACCAGTGAAAGATAACGTCGATGGCTGTTGCAAACTGGAACATGGTAGTAAGCCTGTGCGAGGTCGATTTTCATCATGAAGTCTCCTTCGTTTATAAGTGCTTGGACCTTCACATGGTTCAAAAGACGAAAATTTGGGGTAGCTACAAATCTGTTGAGTCGTTTGAGATTGAAAATTGGACGATTCGAGCCATCGCCTTTTCTTCGCAAAAACATCGTTGAAAGAAAAGCTCGTTGCTGATTGCTGTGCCGGATTGCTCCAGAAGCTAGCATTTTTTGGAGCTCTGCTAACATCTCTGGGGAAGATTTTGTCTGGTAAGTTTTTAGAACACTTGGTGTCAGATTCGAAATTGGTGGCGTGTTTAGGAAAGGTATCCTGTAGCCCTGTAAGAATCTTATAATAATTTTTGGAGCACCTATCTGTTGCCAATGCTGGATATGATTCGTGAGTTGCCCCGCAGTGAACGTTGTACAGTCATTTATTTCTTGGTTTCCATGATTTCTTAGTAGCTGAGGCACGGTCTTTGGGCTCATAATTTTTATTTGTTGCATTTCCATTCCCAATGGTATAGCCTGAAGGCTGTCTTGGCTTCCTGGCTGGACCGGATGAGGCAGACGGCCGAAACGGTTTCCCATCAGGTCTTTTAAAACCTTTGTCTCCCCCCCTCTTTTTGAAAGGGAAAAATTTGTGAGTTCCCCCTTGTTGTTTGAATGTTTCTGACAGTTTATCATCTTCAAACAAATGAGTCCCAGAGGGTGGAATGTCATGAAGAATATTCGAAAGAACCTTGCTCTTTGGCTTGTAAATGTTACGGCGCATTTTTATAACTTCGGCTCGCCGACCACAAACGTATTGAAGTAGTGCTTGGTTATTCTTTTTGTAATTAGAATCTGCATCCAAGTACTCCTTGCCTACTAATTGGTGAATTTGGTTTGGCAAAGACTTCCAAAGATCAGTGAAAATCTTTCTCTGGTGCAGTAGTCCATTTGTTATCGCTCCCAGCGTAAGGTCGAACTTTTCTAATATCGCTGTTGACGACCAATCTGGCGTTACTCCGGCTAGTAAATTATTTACTTTTAATGCACAGAAAGTAGGGGTGGCTTGGAAAAGTTTTTGCACCTCAGCATACCTTATATTTTGCCAATCTTCAGTTCCCAGCCTCTGGCAATCCATAGCTTGTTTTATGAAATGCGGATCTGCTCTTGAAAACTTGCCTTCTTTGACCGTAGTAGATGGATCGAAGTCATATTTTACTCCCGACTGTATTTGAGCCAGTTCTCGCTGTGCTTCTGCTATTTGTTGCCTAAGTTTTTCTTCTCTATCCGCCTCCGCAACAGTTTCTTGTTCTGACATTATCTCAATATCCGATGTGCTGTCAGGAATAGATTCAAAAGACTGATTCAATTCAGGAGGATTTGCGCCACTGTTGGACTTTTCAGAACTTAAAGATTGTCCCAAGCACTTTAAAGACTTGTTCGTATCCGTTGACACTTTAAGGAGTTTGTGAAACATTTCCATCTGAGTATTCAGAACAGAGGCCAATAGATGATCTGAACTGCCTTGTTCAACATGGGGTGTTTGCGGCCCACAGCAACGTTTTGAAAAGCTGTTATGATCATCTCCTGAGATACTACGTTTTCTTGAAGAGCGATGGACTTGAGCTGCTGTTGTCAGTTTCTCGCTTTGAGAATTGCGCTGCGAGGAGGTAGATCTTCTTCTTGGTGTTAACTTCACCTTGAGGGCTTTGACTGCGTCACTGAAACGTTGCGCAGATGTGCCATGAACCTTTTCCATGATATTGCTTGGAGCGTATATCAAGGCACGACCTAAAGGCCAGCTCAAAAAGGTACGCCGAATCTGGCGGTAACGACGTTCTGAAACTCTTTCAGAGTTTGGTTCAAATGCTTTTATTAGATCCTCAGTTGGAATGGCAAAACGGATCTTGGATTCTACTGCTGGAGTGATTTCATTTCCAAGTAGATCTGTATAAGAGTAGTTGTAAACCTCCCAATCACGCCAATCTCTAGGGAAATTGTCCCCAATCGAGTCCAAAATGGTCATCCAAGCCTGTTCGTTGTTGACGTCAGGTGGTTCAGCAGCGATCTCACCCAGAGTGGTAAGCTCGTCCATATTCTGCAAAGAAGCAATGAGCTTGTCAAGATGACGGCCAAAAAGAGGTGCACTGGGGAGCCTCAAAAATCCAGACGACGTCACCCGAAACGGGACGACACCGTTGCCTCAAATCGAGACGACACGCAGTCCCAAATCGAGACGACACGCAGTCCCAAATCGAGACGACACGTCGTCCCAAATCGAGACGACACGTCGTCCCAAATCGAGACGACACGTCGCCCCAAATCGAGACGACACGTCGCCCCAAATCGAGACGACACGTCGCCCAAAATCGAGACGACTCGTCGCCCAAAATCAAGTCGACTTGTCGCCCCAATCAGGGCCGTCGTATCAAGGATTGCAACGACGCATAAGACGTCACACAGTTGGGAGTAACATCCCGTCAGATTAAGCGACAATGGCTTAAACGTCTCGTCGCTGGGCCATGGGCGCCGAGCGGAATATGGGTAGATCCATATAGAATGCGATCACACCTTTAACCCATATTCGGGTTTGTATTTCAACGCTGGGCAAAAGGTGCCGAACGAAAACCCAAAATAACTATAATAGTTATTGCAAATACTTACTTTTAATTAGAAATGAATAAACTTTTGCGTAGAAAAAATCACATTAAACAAATTCTTGTAGAAACGTGTTGTTCGCTTGAGAGTCGAAAGCGTACTGAGGATCCAAGATGGCGCCGGCGCTGCCCAGGAGTTACCAATAACAAAAGGAAGTGACGTCACACCGTGCTAGACAGGGACAGAAGATGTTAAAAAGAGACAAGTTGTTCGATATTGAAGGCGAAATCTCAAAGTGGTTCAAGCGAAGGCTCGAACACCTAAATATGGCATACCCAAAAGCTACAATTCTTTGAAAATAAAATATACCCACAACTGACGCCGCCGTCACGGCAATCTCTTTGTATTGTCTAAAGGCCGCCTAAGATTACTGAGCCTTTTAATATTTTCTTTCTTAGTGAGTAGCTACACGAGCCTTCTATTTAACCTACTGGAACATAAGCTAGTGGTCGGCTCACCAGTATTGGCCGCCTGGTCGACCCTCACTTCGACGGCGTGCGGCAGCGTGTTGAGCAGCTGCAGCGCCGAGCGCACCGTCACCAGCTTGCGCGCCGAGCCCTCCAGCGACACCTCGAACACTATGCGCGCAGAAGCGCCCGTTTTCTGCAACAACGTTACACACACTGTCACATACCATACACAATAAAAAATATGCAATAAAATGCATCAGTGCTAGTTCTTATTCCGCCGTGTGGGTATCGAGTTGATCGACCCGATGAACCCTAGTATCAGAGTTTTAAAACCACCTAATAGCACAGCTAATAGGCCTCTGATATGGTCTGTGTAACGATCACTATCAAAGACAGCGACCGGGACCAACGGCTTAATGTGCCCTCCGAAGCACGGAATCTTTTTTCTTCCAGACAATCAGGTGATTCAGCCTGCATTGTCCTAACCAAACTGGAGAAAATCTCACAAAGTGATAAATTTACAAATATCAACTTTGTAAATCAAACCCAGGACCTCCGGATCGTGAGCCCATAGATCTGACCACTAGACCACGGAGGCAGTTATCAATGTTGGTAAGTTAATGGTATTTCAAGCGAAGTGACAGATATCTGATTGATAACCAAACCAATAAGACAAAAAAATTATTCCTTGTTGCTATCCCGTTCTAAATGGATCATATTAAAATACTTTATTGCACGTAAGAAAACAAATCATACAACAACAGAAGACAAGTACAAGATAGATAGATAGATAAAACGTTTATTTGGTACTACATACACACAAATTTTACACAAACAAAAAGTTCTGAAATTAAAACACAATAAACAAAAATAGACAACAGATAACATGTACATGTAAACTTAAGGCAATGTGTGCTGTAGCAGTGCAAATAGGCAATAGCTCAGCGTCAAAATTTGCTCAGGAGCAAAGCGCTGGTTTTCAGCTACAACCTAGAGGAAGACGCGGTTACGGTATCCAATTAGCTGAACGATTGTCAATATGGTTGTTAGTATCAATAAAATCTTATAAATATCAAATATGATTATTCATGCAGATTATAATAAATATATTACATGTACCTACCTACATACAAACATATTACGTTATAATTTATAAATAAATGATGTTATATATTTTTTATTTTATTTTTTTATTTTATTTAGATAGGTACAACAACAGACGACAAATTAATACATTCAATTAAAAACACTATTACATCAAATCTGCATAAATTTGGCATCCAGTTAAAGTTATACACAACATTCATAAAAAAAAGAAATTAATAATGATTGACTGAGTCAGTAAAAACATGCAGGAAAGTAATTAGGTTAGTATTTTATGAGCTAAATTTCTTTTAAAGGTATTAAAACTACTATCAAACAAATCAAGGTTGCAACAATCGGCGTTAAACATTCGACACATACGAGATATTGGACTATTTTTTGTGACATTATTGGCAGATCTTGGAATAACGAACAATTGAGGGATACGTACAGAACGGGTTGGAACTTTAAATTTAAGGTGTTCTAAAAGATCGCTACTGAAGTGACCATTGGCAATCCTATGCAGAGTGCACAAATCATGCATCCATCTTCGCTTTTCTAGACTAGCCAAGCCAAAATGAAGCAGGCGGCTTTTATAATCTGGCAGTTTACGTCTAATACCAAGTCTTGTGGACAGTTGCCTGACAAATCGACGTTGAATAGCTTCAACTCGGTCAGCATGAGTGTTATATATTGGCGACCAGATTGTCGTGCAATATTCCAAAGTACTCCTTACTAAAGCACAGTATAAAGTAATCCAAGATCTAATATTTTTAAAAGGCTTAGCGTTGCGTGAAACAAACGACAACATTCTATTAGCTTTGTTACACATGCGATCGTAATGAGGTCTAAATGATAAAACCGAATCAAACGTTATACCCAAATCTATAACTGTATCAACCCTAGTAAGTGGCACTGCATTAATATTGTAATTGTATATAAGGGGCTTCTTTGACTTAGTAAAAGATATCACCATACATTTACATATATTAAGTTCCATGAGGTTTACATTACTCCAGGAAATTATGTAATCTAAGTCCATCTGCAATAAGTGATAGTCACGAAGGGTTCGTACTTTTCTGAAAATCTTGACATCATCTGCATATGCCAAACATTTGCTATTGATTCCAGTAAGAAGATCGTTAATGAATGCAACGAAAAGCAAAGGACCCAAATTGGAACCCTGTGGTACTCCAGATGGTGCCATGAATGGGACCGAGTCAAATCCAGACAATGCCACGATCTGAGTTCTGTTATTAAGATAAGATGAGAACCAACGATGTAAACTTCCATGTATACCCAAGTAATAGAGTTTTGAAAGTAATATTGTGTGATTGACACGATCAAATGCCTTGGAGAAATCTGTATAAATTGAATAGACTTGTTCACCCCCATTGAAGGAGTTGCACAAAAAATCGGTATAGATTAATAGGTTTGAATTGACCGACCTACCAGACATGAAACCATGTTGATGCGGACTTAGAAGTGGTTTAAGATGGTTATAAACACGATCATATACGAGACTTTCCAAGATTTTCGCAAACCAGCTCAATATGCAGATAGGTCGGTAATTTTTCGCGTCATTTTTATTGCCAGATTTAAATATGGGCGTAATCTTAGATATTTTCCAAAGGCTAGGAAAGACACCATTAAGCAACGACATATTGAAGATAATCGACAAAGGTTTAACCAAAGCAGTTGCGCACATTTTAATGAAAACAGGTGGTATACTATCAGGACCCGCACCTTTTGTAATATCGATAGATTTTAACTTTTTTAAGAGTTCATTGCAAGAGAATGATAATGTATGAATATTGAAATCCGATGGAGTAAATTGTGGGACATAATTTGAAGATGATCGTGTATCATAGATACCAGAGAAGTGATCCGCAAAAAGGTTGACAATATCATTACCATTTGTAGCAACACAACCGTCAAGACTGATACGATTAGGAATTACATTGGTTACTCTTTTTGTTTTGGTATAGCGCCAGAAAGATTTTATATTAATCGTTAAATCTTTTTCAACATTGGAAATATATGGCTTAAAACATATTTCCATTAAATACTTAGCTCTAGATCTTAAAATAGAAAAAGTATCAAAGTCACGCGGGTTACCAAACTTCTTAAACTTTGAATGGTATTTGAATTTAGAGCAAAGCACTTTTTTTAGACCTTTAGAAAACCATATTGGATACCTATTAGCTTTAGATTTCATTTTCGGTGTATGCTTTTCTATAATCGAATACAGTGTATTATAAAAGAATTGAACAAATGCATCCATGTCCAATGACGAAGCGTTATATTCCCAGTCTATACCATTAAGGTCACAAATGCAACTTTCATAGTCCGCTTTATAGAAACAAAGCTTATCAAGTAGAGTATTGGTGCTTATAACAGGTGTTCTAACGTTAAATGTTAATTCGAAAGCAGGATGGTGATCATCTAGTTTACTTATAGGTACCGCTGGTGTGAAGATAAACGAGTCTGAATTGTTTATAATTGCCAAATCCAATATTACATTAGTTTGATTACGGATATTGTTTAATTGATAAGTCGTTGTAGTGTGAAATAGGTCATAAAGAGATTCTGATTTACTACAATAATAATTTAAAGGAATGCCTTGATCAGACCAATTAATGTAACGTAGGTTGAAGTCCCCTAAAAGACAAGTAATTTCACCATTGGATATTATACTTTTACATTTACTAATGAAATTTGTGAACATTTCAACAGTTAAGTATTCCGAGTGATAGACCGTACACAAGTTGATTATTGTATTTTTGTTAACGACTAATTGAACCCATAGATCTTCCACATATTCAGATTGCCAATCGTCTCTAACAGTTACATCTAATTCTTTTGAAACCGCAATTAGAACTCCACCCCCCCAAGCTTTATTAAAACGTTTCAAAAATTTTGAATCTCGATCTCTACGTATTACTGTATATCTATTATCAAAACATTCACTTGACAATATAGCTTCAATTAACCACGTCTCTGTTATGCATATTACACTGTAGTTATTGAGTAACACTGAATTATAAATATCGAGAGTCTTCGTCCGCATACCTCTGACATTTTGGTAGTATATTGAAATAGCCATTTATCTAGTTAATATACCAAACAAAAAATTAAAAATATATATATATGTGGAGAGTATATTATGTATCATTGTATGAGGTTAAGACTCTCCCTATCCTTAATTAATATAAACTTAGATTCGGGACACTTTCTAACATATATGCGTCCATTCCGGACCCAGACAAATTTGTACCCCAATTCACATGCTTTTTTACGAGCTTCAGCATGAAGTTGTTTATTTGTTGGAGAAAGATGTTCCGAGATGTACACCGCTTTTTTGTCGCCAGCAAGGCCAAGATGCGCGGTACTGAGCTTGTCGTTAGGATTCGCTTTATTATAGCGATAGGCCGCAGAATAGAACTCGTCTCTGCATCTCACATTCCTGAATTTTACAACAATTGTGCGAGGTAATTTACTGTCTTTGTTCAGCTTCGCTACCCTGGTGGAGTGGAGGATGTCCTCATCCTTTAGGTTGTAACTGATTACTTTTGCGCATTGTTGTACCAGGTGAGGTTAGCTTTCGTTTTTATGTTCCGGGACACCATGAAGCTCTAAGTTATTCTCTCTTAGGTACTGTTCGAGATTGTTGAGGCGATTCGACATTTCAGCAACTGTAGTTTTCAGAGCAACATTCTCTTGTTTCAGCTTGGTATTATCGGCACCGAGATTAGTAAAATTAAGTTGCATTTTCTCAAATACGCCGTTGAAGAAGTCCATTGACGCTCGAAATTCTTGAAGTTCGACCTTAATGTCAGCGAGCTCGGTTTTGATGGTAGATGCCACCAAGGCCGGATATTCCTTTTTTAATTCTGTCAGAACCTTCTTGCTTATAGCATCAATCATTCTGTCTTTACCATGTTCACCAACCAATTCATGGTCCGAACTAGAAGACCCAGAAGATTCGTCGCGTGGGGTCAACCCTGAGGGTTTGCGCTGTGTTATGTTGTCGGGAGAACGCATTATAGATTTACCTTGGTTTTCGTTAGGATCTATACGTACGGGAGTGTTTACGTTACCAGTTTTAGGCACTTTATTGTTACATTCCGGGCAGAGCCAGTTTCGCTTCCGTTCTTCGTTCACAGCATAAAAACTTTTAAAGCGTTGCGAACTTATTCTTGCGCACATGATATCATATTTATTGCTACATTTCATGCATTGCAGAAATTCTCTGTTCAATATTCTTTTTAGGCATCCTGCACACGTACCAATTTCTGGAGACATTACGGTATGCAAAATGAAAGTGCAATATTTAAATTGTCCTCACAGAGGCTTCCACAACGTAGGCAAAGAGCGTTGTCGCTTCTGTGGTGCTTTATCAGTGAGCGCGCGGCGTGCGCTTGCGCAACGACGAACTGTCAATCACGGAGCGCTCACACGGCGCGCACGCAACTATAGCACGCAACTATAAGTAAGTTTATATTATATTAAGTATACTACTTTGATATTATACATCCATTCGCGTACTAGATTACTAAATTTAATTTGATTTTAATATTCTAATATTCGCTACCTAAACAAAGCGCTTAGAAATTCCCAACTTTTGGGATTCCAGAAGCAGTCTTTTTACTTTTTCCTTAAAAGCAAGTTTAGCTAATACTATCCTTAAAGGTGGTGGGATATTATTCCAGCACTTTGTTGCTAGGTAGCGAAAACTTCCCGTGAACGCTGCAGTTCGGTGGTGATGTACCCTTAGGGGTGGGCGTAACAGTCTAGGGCTATTATTATATAATTGATTGAAACTTTAATTTAGAGAATAAATAAACGGGACTTTTAAATTTTATAATGTCGAACATTAGGGAGGCTAAATGTAATTGCCTTCGAGACTCCATATTGAGTATTGAGGCATTGTTCAAAAATGGTGTAATCTGGCTTCTTGGAGGGACATCAAAAACAAACCTACAGCATGCATTTTGCACGCGTTGTATTTGACGACTTGTTTTGTAAAGGAGTCGAGGCCCATAGACAAGATCTGCATAGTTCAGCCGAGATAGCACTAAGGATTCACAAAGTAATATTCTCACTCTTTCAGCCAGTAAATTTCGTATTTTATACAAAACCTTTAACCTATAGAAACAACTCCGTACTAGATTTTGAACATGCTTTTCGAAACGCAGCCGATTGTCAAATAAAACACCCAGATTTTTGGCTTCTACTACTTTGCTAATATTTTGACCCAAAATATTAACTGAGGGCAAATTATCTTCAATTTTTCTGACCTGAGACTTTGAACCAAGCACCATAAACTTAGACTTGATGGGATTTAGTACTAGTGCATTGCTACGAGACCATTCAGCTATTCCATTCAAATCTTCGTTGAGCATTTCTAAAGCCTGCGATACCCCATCAGGACTCGCAGAGATATATAATTGCACGTCGTCAGCGTATAAATGAAATTTACAAAAGAGGACCAAGGATAGATCCCTGAGGGACACCACGTAAAACTTTTTTGGTATTTGAAGTAAGGATCGTACCATCAAACAGTTTAAGTCTTACAATCTGTTGTCGGTCGCTCATGTAGCTACGGAACCACTGTACCGCATGAGAGTCGAAGCCGTAGTAATGTAACTTTGACAGCAAAAGAGAGACATCAATGCTGTCAAAGGCCCGAGAAAAGTCTAATAATGTGAGAATCGTGCCACGACCAGCATCCTGCTCTGCAAGTATATTATCTGTGACATCCAATAAAGCTGTAACCGTGCCACGACCTACAACATAGGCGGCCTTATTGCTAAGGTAGCAATTTCTTCCAGGCAACATTTGGAAGAAAGAAAAATGCGTAAACAGATACTAACGGTATGCGTGAGATGTCTGAAGTACACTCCCACCCTGTCCACGCACACGGGGTCGGGCGGCGCCCAGCCCTCCAGCCGCAGCGCCAGCCGGTGCAGCGGCGCGGGCGCGTGCGCCGAGGGGTGCGCCTCCCCCGCGCCAGCGCCCCCCGCGCCGCCCGCGCCCGCCCGGCGCCGCGCGCGCCGCCCGCCGAACGAGAAGGGCTCGGTGTCGCCGGCGCGCACCGCCACCCACGAGTCGTCCGGCCCGCACCACGCGCCCGCCGCGGAGCTGCTCTCGTGCAAACTGACGGCGTACAAAAATTGCTTCAGACGCGAGGTAAAATGAGGTGGAACTAAATATAACTGAGTTTATAAGTTTTTAACGTATATACCAGGTGTAAGCTACAGCATCTCGCAAACTGATAGGGCTTGCTGAGTCAACGACACTGAAGCAACGAAATATCAGCAGGACTTTTTTCAGGAAGTGAAAAGAAAATTGGCTATTCCATACAAAATGTTCACTTCGATCAGACAATTTGTATGAAAAAGCCATTGTTTTTTTCACTTAAAAAAAAAAACCCCTGATTGGTGTTTAGTGTCGTTGATTGAGTAACCCCTATCAGTTTGCGGGACGCTGTACCTTACACCTAGTATTTTAAAGGCAGAGCAAACAGACATTATGGGGCAGCACGCACCTATCTCCAGCATCAAAAATTGCTATAATTCTATGAATACTGCGCTGCCGGACTTGGACATATTTTTGGATTCTCCTCAGTCATTTAAAAGTAAGTTAAGAAAACATTTATCTAATAGTGGATCTCATAATATTAAAATTATTTAGTTTTTCGTTTGTAAGTACTATATATTTTATATTAACATTCAAAATTTAAGCTTATTACTGCCTTAATTTTAAAAATGTTGTTTATATCTATAATTGATTTTTACATTAGACTAAATAACCTAATATAATATGTTTGTTACAATGTGTAATGTATTAACTGTTGGTGTACCTATTTTAGTAAATAAAATAAATAAAAGACATTGCGAAAAGAAATCAAGTATACAAATACTTACACATCAGAAGTGGTGAGTAGCGTGGTGAACCACAACCTGTGTCCGGTGTGGTTTCTCAGCGCGTACGGCACGAAGGGCGACCTCCTCCTGTGCCCCGCCGGGCTGCCCTTGGGCGAGTGCTCCAGCGAGCTGCAGCCCTGCGGCGCGTAGTAGTCCGCGGTCCAGTTGGCGCGCACCAGCTGGCACAGCTCGATGAGGGATGACGTCACGTTCGTGTTCAACACTTCTTGCGAGATGATTTCAGTTTGCACGCGGCCGAGCGACAGGCCGCTTGTGAGAGTGTTCTCCCACATCGTTTCGAATCTGAAACGATAGCAATAAGAATCATATTTCAACTCATACATTTTTTACGTACATACATATGATCACGACTTTATCCCCAATGAGGTAGGCAGAGCGTAAACGACCTTATCAAAGGTCGTTCCGCCACGTGGATCAAAGTTTTGTGGGTTATTGAAGATAAATTTGCAGAAATATTTCTGTAGTGACAGGTTGTCAGCCCATCGCCTAAATTACAATACACTGAAACCCACGGATCCCTTAGTAGTTTTACAACATGCCTGGGGAAGGCAATTAAGCTGGCACATTCTATGTTTTTTTCTCGTTTCCAGGCCAGCATGGAAGAAACATACATCAATCATTTTTTACTCTTGATATAGTTACACAACCTTACCTCCATGGTTCTATCACTGGCTCCCACCCCGACAGAGTACGGTTATAGTAGTCCGCACTCAGCACCCCCGCCAGCCGCCCCCCGCCGGCCCCTGCGCGCTTGGGGGCGACTACACTGCCCGGGGCCCCCGACGGGGTCGACACCAGCAACGGGTCTTCGAATGCCTCTTCTACTTTACGCAGGTCCTGGGAGAATAAACAACATTCATAAATGAAACCAACCACACGAAGGAAAGAGAAGAATGAAGGTAACTTACTTGTTCAACTTGCAGTTCGCTCAGCGACACTTCTAATAGAGGCACGTCTGAATCCAAGCAGTCGTCGATGACGCACAGCGTAATGCATTCCGCATTCACCTACAATTTAAAAAAAGTTTAATTGTGCCAAAAAGGGGAATGATTTTAATTTGGAACATTTACTGCATTCGATGTTTCATTTAAAGATCGTACAAAAGCAATGGAAAGAACTCATACCACAATAACTTAGCCAAAATAATGACTGGGGTGGACATAAACCTACCTGCACAGCCCGGAGCGGGAACACTGAGGAGCGCGGCGGGGGCGGCGGCGCGGGGGGCGCGGGGCGGCGCGCCCAGCGGGGCGTGTAGAGGCGGGGCGCGGGGCGCGGCCGCATGTGCTCGCTGTTGGCCGGCGCTGACGCCGCCTCAGCGTCGCCACTCTTGCCTACAGAAAAAAATCAGTAAAGTTCAACAGAAAAAGATAAGTATTCATATGAAAGAAATTTGAGAAATTAACCTTATCTTACCTGATAATGCAACTCTAGCCTGCACAGGGAGAGACTGCAGCATGGCGGCAAACATGCGCATGTCGTGGTACGAGAGCCGCAGGTTTAACGTGCCCATATCCACCTGCAAGGAAGGAATTTAAGTCACATGTCGGTCGGGTCATTTCAATAAGAATGAGTACCGTTTGGAGTAGTTTGGTGTCCCTATCATTCCATTTGTAAAACAAGTTTCTCAAGCGCAGGACAAGTTACTCACGTGTAGAACATGGTCCTTGTTAAGAACCACGTGCAAGGCCGCAGGGTCCACTATAGACAGCGCGGTCTCTTCTTCCAATCCCAACACGCAGGAGAACACCTCCAGCTCGTTCAGTTCACAGGAAACTGGTTTCAGGGCGTCTGCTGCCTTGTAGGTGATTACTGTTGTACTCTGTAACACAAACGAATGGATAATTCAAGATGCGCCGAACTTTCCCTATTTTACTGCAAACGAATTGATTTATTCAAGGACGTACGTCCAATTTAGCTATAAGCTACAATATACCGTCAGAAAATTTAAATAATTTCTAACATTTTATCACATACTTTCCTACATACATATAATCACACCTCTATCCCTAATGGGCTAAGCGTAAACGACCTAAACAAAGGTCGTTGCGCCACGTCTGACAAAGTTTTGAGGATTATTTGACCGATTTTTAGGTATATTGCTGTAGTGACAGGTTGTCAGCATATCGCCTATATTGCAATATATAGAAACCCTCGGATCCCTTAGCTGGTTTTTACAGCATGCCCAGAAATGCAACTGGCACATTCTGTTTTTCTTTCGCTCCCAGTCCAGTATGGAAGTACATACTTTCTTCCTTACCAATGTCCAATATAGAAGACTAACCTTGAGTATGACGGCGTTGGTGTCCCAAACCGAAGCATCCTCCACCAGCACCACCTGTGAGTCCGTCACGTTGAGCTTCAGCTCCATCTGCAGCGGGTCCTCCGCGGCCGGGGGGCGCCGCGCCGCGCCCAGCGGGCAGACGAACGTATCCTCACTAGATAAATTAAATTCTTTATTGTTTTAAAAATTAAACATAAAACTAAACTTAAAAATTAAAACAATAGGCGAGCTTATCTCTATAAGAGATCTCTTCCAGCCAACCTAATGAGGATGAAAGAAGGGAAAATCACGGGAACAGATATAATAAACGTAATAACGTTAATAATTATAGTAATACTAATACACACTAATATAAACAATATAATGAGTAAATAACTCTCATCCATTGAAGAGAAAGACATAAAAGACAACATTATACAAATACTACCGGGTGTAAGGGACAGCGTCCCGCTAACTGATAGGGGTTGCTCAGTCAATTACACTGAAAAACTTCCACCAGGAACGTTTTTCAGGAAGTGAAAAGTAATTGGCTTTTCCGTACAGTTTGTCCGATTGAGGTGAACATTTTGTATGGAAAAGCCATTTTTTTTCACTCCCTGAAACAATAACCTGATGAAATTGTTAAATCTATCAGTTCATGGGACGCTGTCCCTTACACCTGGTATGTATGTTTCATTTAAATGTTATTGATCTTAAAAAGTTATCTAAAGTTTTCTCACATCGGCGGCTGATCCGGGTCGGCGGGCGGCGGCGGCGGCTGCAGCAGGAACTGGTGAGCGGCCTCCCACCAGTCCAGGATGGCCATCAGGCGCATGTTGTTCACGAGAATTGTGTACGCTGACGACTCCACACGTTTCCTGCACAAGACGACGACATTGCGTCAATAAAAAGGTGAGAAAAATAAGTGAGTCGAGGGAAGAAAAGTCGTTGCAATTATCACACATCCCCCCCCCCTCCGGGCAGATTACAGAAATAAGAGCCTGTCTACCCCGTATTATATGTATGTAGCATATACTATGTATTAGTTTATCATAAGATATATATCAGTATATTTTATTGATTTTTTATTTAATAGTGTGTAAATATTGTATTCATACATACATACATATAATCACGCCTTTATCCCTAATGGGGTAGGCAGAGCGCAAACGACCTAAACACAGGTCATTCCGCCACGTCTGACAAAGTTTTGAGGGTTATTTAAAATAGATTTGTAGGTATATTGCTGTAGTGACAGGTAGTCAGCCCATCGCCTAAATCACAATATACCGAAACCCTCGGATCCCTTAGCTGGTTTTTACAGCATGCTCGGGAGGAAATGCAGCTGGCACATTCTATGTTTTTCTCTTGCTCCCAGGCCGGCATGGAAGGCAAAATATTATCTAAGTATTATATGTAGTAATATGCACTATCCCGCTTTCTGCTTGTATAATTTCTATACGCAAAGCTGCTTGCTGCTTCAGCATTAAGCCCGCCTATATTGTACTGTCAGGTTTGTTCCTATTTATATCTGTTGTATGTGTTTGTTTGTGCAATGAAGAATGTTGTATTGTATTGTATTGTATGAAGTGTGAGTGTACCTGGCGTGCACCTCGGCCTGCACGGTGTGCGGGTGGTCGGGCATGGGCGTGACGATGTGGCTGAACACGTTCCCGCGCCGGTTGGCCGGCTCGCCCGCGAACCGCGTGTCCGACACCAAAATCTCCTGCGTAACAAACAAATATATTACATAAATGTTCCTTCAGAAAATGGAAATCCCCACAAAAGAAACCTCAAAAATCTTTAATCGACTCCGTGGTCTAGTGGTCAGAGCCATGGGCTTACGATCCGCAGGTCCTGGGTTTGATGCCCAGGGGGGGCACACAAAATTGATATTTGTCAATTTATCACTTTGTGAGGTTTTCCCCAGTTAGGTTAGAACATTGCGGGCTGAATCACCTGATCATTCGGAAAAGAACGAGGATTCCGTGCTTCGGATGGCACGTTAAGCCGTCGGTCCCGATCGCTATCTTTGATAGTGGTCGTTATTCAAACCATGTCAGAGGCCTAAATGGCTGTGCTACTAGACGGTTTGAAAACTCTGACGTCAGTTTTGATCGGGTCTATCCACTTAAGAATCCCCTCGCTAAGAAGAAGAAAAATCGAAAATCAGCATCTCGTATTGTATGTAAGTCTAGAAGCAACTTTTCAAACCCTGGCCAAGAAGAACAGTTTTGAAATCAACTCTGTCAATTTTATGATAACGTAACATATTTATTGTTTGTGCAACACACAAGTGCACATTTCATTCTTTTAATGCTAAACACTGACCTGAGACACTAGGTCGATGTCTTGGCTGAGGTCGGAGTAAGTCTCGACCAGCAGCCGTGACTTGATGAAGTTGATGCAGGCCAGCGAGGAGACGCCGTGCTGCGGCGACAGCTTCATCGTCACGTCGTGGAGGTCCAGCTTCAGCGAGGTGGTCGTCCACACCTGCGTGTTTATGAGGAACAGTGTATTTGTTTACTGTTTATTGTACACCAACTTACTTACTTCCATGCTGGACTGGGAGAGATAAAAAAACATAGAATGTGCCAGCTTCATTGCCTCCCGGGCTTACTGTAAAAACCAGCTAAGGGATCCGAGGGTTTCAGTATACTGTAATTTAGGCGATGGGCTGACAACCTGTCACTACAACAATATACTTACAAATATATCTTAAACAACCCTCAAAACTTTGTCAGATGTGGCAGAACGACCTTTATTTCGTTGCGTCGTTTACGCTGTGCCCATTAGGGATAAAGGCGTGATTATATGTATGTATGTAAAAAATGTGCTGACCGAACGTTAGGATGTGACCCATGAAACTTCAGCTTAAACAACATTTCCCAAAGCACACAGGTCGCAATAAGAGAAAGAAATAGCCCTCCATACAAAATACATACATACATATAATCACGCCTTTATCCCTAATGGGGTAAGGCAGAGCGTAAACGACCTAAACAAACGTCGTTCCGCTACGTCCGACAAAGTTTTGGGTTTATTTAAGATAGATTTATATTTTTTGCTGTAGTAACAGGTTGTCAGCCTATCGCCTAAATTGCAATATACAGAAACCCTCGGATCCCTTAGCTGGTTTTTACAGCATACCCGGGAGGAAATGCAGCTAGCACATTCTAAGTTTTGATCTCGCTCCCAGTCCAGCATGGCAGAAAACAAATGGTTAAAGATATCCGAGGCTTTGTCAGTACCTGTTCGTTAGTAGCGGGGGTGCGGGGCGCGGGCGGCAGCAGGTCGTCCACGCACTCGCCCAGGTTGTGCGCCAGCACCCCGCGCACCAGCCGGTACTGGGCCGGGTCCAGCGCGCACTCGAGGGTTGTCAGAGTGCCCTGGATCGTCATGTCGGGCACTACAAACCAAATTAACACTTGTAGTCGTACGCAAGTGGCACGCTAGATGTTTGTTCTCTCCGATAAGGAGTTCCCAAGGCAACGCCATAAGCCGAGGTTCGAGCCCTTAGGCAGTTGCCATTCCACTTAAGGGTGTAGATTGCGTGTAGCAACTCCCCGCCTTATTCCGGTGACGCATTATATACACTTTGTAGTATTTTGTAAACAGGTCCATTAAAAAAAAAAATGTTAGATGTTTGAGCATGTAGAAAGCATAAGTTCAACAGCTAGCTGGTCGTCGAAGTCATTTGTCTTTGTGCCGTATACCACTACGGTGGGTAGTGACGCATTGCTGGACAATAGTGGCCTCACTATTACCCAAATGGCTATTAGGGTTTAAAAAAAAATGTAGAGAGAGCGCGTCTTTGCGCATCTCTCGTGTTTCGGTCCGTTATGCCGCAAGACGGGTAGGACCATGGGTGGTTGGTGATAAATTGATAATGCTTATTGATAATTCATTGATTTGTTTCCTTCTTCTTATCGTGTGACCTAAATCCACAAAGTAACGACCATAAGACTAATGAAATAGCGCTTCATTTGATGTTAAGAAGTGTGGTTTCTATCGTAGTCAGGACTTGCGCCAGATAAGTACTCTTCGCTACTTTGATAGCCATGTGATGGACAGTTGAGTGGTTATTTAGCAACACGTGTTACCGTTGTGCGTGTCGCTCATGTTGCGCTCGATGTGCAGCGCGAGGCTGGCGGGCGCGGGCAGCAGCGGCGGGCCGAGCCGGCGCACGCGCACGCCGCCGCGCCCGCCGCGCGCGCAGCGCAGCGACAGGCGCGACAGCTGCACCACGCGCACGTCCAGCACCTCCTGCACGTCTGGAGCAAACCAACAACACGTTAATCCAGTGCCCGTATGTCTGACAAAAAACTGGAGAACAGGATCATGGACTGGTCGAAAAAATACTATCATTTTCAGTACAAACTATTAGTAGTTTGATCTAGATCGTGAGGCAAAGCGACCGTATACTTTCTTACGAACAGAATATCTGGTTTATTATTTGGCTGAATAAAGCGCACCAAAAGTATCAAAATACCGTTTAGAGGGATACATTGGATTAGCAGATACAGATATATAACTTGGAAACTGTTACGTACAGGACTGGTGCAGCACCATTTCTAGTATCTACTGGCAGCGATCATGTGGTAGGGAAAGAATATACCTCCATACACTATTTATGATAAATCAGACTGATTGATGAGTTTTTATGAAGAGTGCGAAATTGTCAACTCTTTTTCTGTCGCCTCTGGCCTAGACCGAGCGAAAACCATTCTAAACATAAAAAAGAAACACTTGAATGAAGACTCACTGCTAGCAGGATCGGTCCTGGTGCTGTAGGTGTCCACATCCCCGGCGTGCTTGAAGCAGTTGTCGAGGTGCAAGTGCTGCAGCTCGGCGAGCAAGCACGCGCGCGCGCGCCCCGACACCGGCAGCACGATCACGGGCGCGTCGCAGCGGATGCGCATGAGCATGCGCGGGGGGGGCGACGCGCCCGACTCCGGGCTCGGGCGGATCGAAACCTGGGACACATACACCTATTTAAAAACGTTCTCAAATTAAATATTTGGATCCTTCAAACAAAATAAATCTTCTAAAATAAAATTACACCCACATTACTTGAGTCAAAACTTGTTCGCATTTCTATACACACATTTACTTTATTATAAAACATCGCTATCAACCCCTTTTTTCCCTCTAAATCTTATATCTCAATTCTTACTTTATTGTGTACTAGCCTTTTACGCCGCAAATTCACCCGCGGCTTAGTTAATGAGTTTCTCGCGGTAAAAAGTACCCTATGTTACTAGGGTGAACGTAGCTTTCTAATGGTAAAAGAATTTTTGAAATCAGTCCAGTAATTTTTTGAGTTTATTTGTTACAAACATACACACAAAAATACAAATCTTTCCTCTTTATAATATTAGTATGGATATAGATAGTATAGAATACAAACAAATTCGCGAACACAAACAACTACAACTTATAGTACTGGTTACCTTGAGCCTAGCTTGCAGAATCACTCGTCGCAGCAGACTGAAGTCCCTCGCGAAGGCTTGCAGCTCCTGCACGAACCGCTTGGTGTGCACGTACGTCACTGGGCCCATATCTATCGACAAGCTAGTCTCGTGTCCTGCTGACGCGGCTTCTGCAGCGCTTAGCCTAAAAAAATACACTTTTGTAAAGGAGAAAAGGCATAAAGAAAATTTGGCGTTGTTTGATTGGACAAGCATAAAATCCCTTCTTCCATGGTGGACTGGGAGCGAAAAAAAACATAGAATGTGCCAGCTGCATTTCTGATTACTGATCAGAGGATTTAGTATATTGTAATTTAGGCGATGGGCTGACAACCTGTCACTACAACAATATACGTACAAATCCATCCAAAAAAACCTTCAAAACTTTGTCAGACGTGGCGGAACGAACTTTGTTTAGGTCGTTTACGCTCTGCTTACTCCATTAGGGATAAAGGCGTGATTATATGTATGTATGAAATCCATTAGAAATAGACACCCTAGCGATATGTACCGCATTGTTTGTTCTCCTATGATCACTCATCATGCTAAGTTTGAAAGCAAATCCGTTACCTCTGATAATCGAAGGTGAGCGCGTTGTCGGGCTGCGTCCTGACGCGGTCGCGCCAGAGCGGCGAGTGCGGCGTGAGGTCCGTGAGCCCCAGCGCGCCCAGGCTGCCGGCGATGCTGCGCGTGTGCGCGCGCGCGTCCGCCCGCCCCACCACGCGCACGCGCGACACCAGCGCGCGGCACGCCTCGCCGCGTGACGTCACCACCACCACGGACAGCGAGCGGATGGACGTCTCCATTTGGGTGATGCCGTGTTCTGCTACTGTGTTGTGGGCGGCTGAAACGTCACCAAGTAGGAATAGCATGCTATAAGTTGGCCGCAAACACGGATAGGTGAAGGTGAAAATGAAGAGTCGGTCTTGATAAAAATTGTTACATAAAGCTAGGGATAAAACTTCTGTAAACTGACATTTCGATAAATCTTACAATACAAAATTGCACAAAGAAAAACATACAATAGAAATAAAAAGGAACAAACGTGACAGTACAATAAAGGCGGTCTTATTGCTAAATCAGCAATCTTCATAGATTTCTTTGCACCAAAAGTTTAATACCTAATGAACGGTAAAGTCCCATGATGTACTGACCAGTTTCCTGCAGCTGCGGCCCATCGCCCTGCACTCCGTCGGGCAGGTCGTCATTAGCCACCCCGAAGAAGTCGAGCACCGCCACCCAGCTGTCGATGTTCACCACCAGGTTCAGGCAGTTGAAGTCCACTTTCGTCAACTTTGATACCTACACAGTACCAACAGAATTAGACAAGCAGAAACTAAACAATAAGTAGGTGTTTCCTGTTGCTGATTTAGCGATATGATATGTGATCAGAAGGTGCGAGTTCCTTCCTCTTCTATTTCAAAAATCCAAGGACCAGGGAGCGACTGAACCTGCATCTCACTACACTGCAAAAGTGAAAGCTAATAAGATTGTTTAGTCACGTGGCATACCTTGTTGTACTTGTGTTCGTAGAGCGGGTGCCTGTGGTCGCGTGTGTGCACGCTCACCCACACCAGGTTGTCGTCGGGCGAGAGCTCCGCCCCTCCCGCTCCCCCTCCCGCGCTCGCGCCCGCGCCCGCCTCCTCACCCCCGTGCTCGCCCGGCCCGCTCGCGACGCGCTTGCTCGTGTTCGCGCTCGTGTCGCCCGTGGGCGAGCACGGCGGGGTCACGCCGCACTTGCTGTCGCGTTTGTTGCGTTTAATCTAGGAAACAATAACAAAATTCTAAATTCCAAACATTGCAAAATGTGGACAGGATTTGGACACAAATATGGCTTTGGAAAACAAGAAACATTCTATGTAAACTTGTAACCTCACCTCTCTGTCGGCTACGTTAAGTTTGCTGGGCAGCGAATAAGAATTGTTCTATATATATTGCAGCGAGTTGACACAAGAGATGTCATCAGTAGGGTACCTACTCGGTCACGAAGTCCGGACAAGACTTGAACACGAGCATTCCCTGTTAACTTGTTAAGATATGACCTCACCTCTCGATCAGCAACATTCAGTTTGCTGGGCAGCGAATAAGAGTTGCTCTTCATATATTGCAGCGAGCTGACACTGGAAATATCTTCAGTCGGGTACTCCGTCACGAAGTCCGGACAAGACTTGGACACGAACACGGCTTTGGGGGGCACTTGCGGCGTGTGCGACTGCATCAGGAGGCGGTGCTTCGACTCCGGGTCTTTCGTCAGGTCTTCCATCGTCACCGAGTGCAGGGACACCTAGACAAGTAATGATGTGATATAACATATGCGATTGAGGTAGTGTGGCTTGGGTATTGAAAATATAACTTCAGAGGCACTCACAGCAGAAAGTCCACTGCTGATCATGGGCCTCGCCTTTTTTATATGACAGAGGTCTTAAATTTCAGGTTTGCAAACTAGTTCTCACAACATAAAGTTTTATGGAATACAATTGCAAACAAATTGTGTTCCATAAAACACAAAACAAAAACGCCTTTATCCTTAATGAGGTAGGCAGTGTGTAAACGACCTACACAAAGGTCGTTCCGCCACGTCTGACAAAGTGTTGAGGGTTATTTATGATAGATTTGTAGGTATATTGCTGTAGAGATAGGTTGTCAGTCCATCGCCTAAATTGCAATATAGCGCCATTTAAACTTAATCACGCCTTTATCCCTAATGGGGTAGGCAGAGCGAAACGACCTAAACAAAGGACCGCTACGTCTGACAAAGTTTTTGGGTTTATTTAAGATAGATTTGTAGTTATTTTTGCTGTGGTAACAAGTTGTCAGCCTATCGCTAAAATTGCAATATACAGAAACCCTCGGATCCCTTAGCTGGTTTTTACAGCATGCCCGGGAGGAAATGCAACTGGCATATTTTATGTTTTTCTATTGCTTCCAGCATGAAAATGTTTTAAAAAAAAAAAGACATTACATCACAATAAGAAGCTTTTAAATCCATCCATGTCACTCATAATCAAAATAGTACTCTCTTTCTATAACCTAACATCAAGTTAACTGAATACACTAAACAACATCACATGTCATGTAATAAATTAAAAAGTTTTTACAGCATGCCAACAGAATGTGCACGTTCTATGTTTCCTCTCGCTCCCAATCTAGCATGGAAGAAAAAACAATGTATGATTACCTGTAGTAATGTTTCATGTTGGTGCAGGTGCTGGTACCGCACGGTGAACTCCCGGAAGGCCAGCTGCACCAGGCTGCGCTCGCCCGCGCCCAGGTCGGCGCGCAGCTCCAGCGTGAACGTGGCCAGCTCGAACACCACTGGGGAAATCATACCACAGTAGCTTCTACTTTTCTGATCATTCTTCTACTATTGAGTATGGATTTGACAGGCCATATTGTACTAAAAAGACATTTCTGATACGAACTCAAACTAGCTGTCAGTATCGAGTGCTGTTTATCAATACGTGATGTTGGCGGAATTGTGACAACACAAAAGCCATATAACCTAAGAATTGAATTGAATTGAGTCTTGGATGCGTAGCAGTTTACGTCAACATAAATACAAATTCAAATAACAGATTGCAGTGGTCGCAAAAACGATATAGTAAAAACATCAAAAAATCAGACGAATTTGAAGTAAATCGTATATTTTGAAAGATATTTCGAAGAACCGGTGTTGTGAAAAGTGATATGATAGCAATGAAAAGTAGTACTTCTTCTTAGCGAGTGGATTCTCAGTCAGGTGTCAAGAGTTTTCAAACCGCCTAGTAGCACAGCTAATAGGCCTCTGACATGGTTTGAGTAACGACCACTATCAAAGACAGCGACCGGGACCGAAGCAAGGAATCTTTTTTCTTTTCGGACAATCAGGTGATTCAGCCCGCAATGTCCTAACCAAACTGGGACAAACCTCACAAAGTGATAAATTGACAAATATCAACTCTGTGTTTTCCCCCTGAGAATCGAACCCAGGACCTCCGGATCGTAAGCCCAGGCTCTGACCACTAGACCACGGAGGCAGTTAGTTAGGCGGAGGAATGTAGTACGAAACTAACACAGTTAAAATTAGGAAATATTTCATGCACATTTTCGTGATGGTAGTCGTACCTTTGAGCGGAGTGTTGGTGTTCCTCTCCGGGCGCGGGGCGCGCGGGCGCGGCGGCGGCACGGCCAGCACGGCGGCGCGCAGCTGCGGGTCCAGGCGCAGCGTCGGCACCGCCGGCTCCAGCGGAGAAGCCTGCAGACACATCACCTGGTTTAGATAACTTCTTCTTCTTTTCGTGTCGATGGAAAAAATAAATAAATCTAAACTTTTTTGGACCAGTGGTCAGCCACGCGTATGGTTTCATCGGTGGCTTTCCACAAGTGTTTCAACGAGCAGGTGTCAGGGCACGCTGGGCACGCTAGTAAGTGGGTCATGGATTGCGAATGTGCACCACATGTACTTCTTAACGTAGATAACTTCCATATTCGCATAATAGAAAGGAACATTTCATTTCTTCCATGCTGGACTGGGAGAGATAGAAAAACATAGAATGTTCCAGCTGCCCTTCCTCCCTGGCATGTTGTAGAAGTCAGCGAAAGGGATTCGAGGGTTACAGTGTATTGTAATTTAGGCGATGGGCCGACAACCTGTCACTACAGCAATACACATTACAATCTAAAATTGTCCTTAAATTTTTGTCAGACGTGGCGCAAGCGCCTTTTACGAGGCGCTCTACGCTCTGCCTACCCCGAAAGGGATAAAGACGTGATTTTATGTATCTATGTAGAAAGAAACATTTGTCAATCATGTCTTTAAAAGTTTATATAAAGTGAGAGTGAGAAAGAACTGTTTAAATTAACCTATCAGTTTTCCTTTACCTGATCAGCTGTCTGTGCAGGCCGGGTGCTGGACTGCGCAGCATGCTTGTCGGCGCCGTCGCCGGTGGTGGTGACCCAGCGGATAGTTTCTAGCAGCTGCTCATATTGCTCCCTCCGCGCGGACACGTGAAGACCGCCCACTATCTTGCCGCTCACTTCACACTGTAACAAAAACGGTTGTGGGCAATTGGGTCTTATGGGGTAATTGGTCATATCTTCATATGGGCCATTGAGTCGAATGGGTCATTCCAACGGGTTATTAGGTCATATGGAGCATGCTGTCAAACAGGTCACTGGGTCAAATGGATCAGTGGTTAGATGTATTATAGGTCCAAATAGGCCATTCTCATTGCTCATGTTCATGTGGGTCATTGGGGCAAATAGGTAATTGATTAAATGGGTCATTGGGCCATATCGGGCATGGGGTTGAATGGGTCATTGGGTCATTACTCACGAGTCTGTCCTCGGTGTCGTCGTCTCCCGCGCAGTAGTTGACGCTGAGCTTCAGCGCGGTGTTGTGCAGCACGGGTCAGATGGGTCATTGGGTCATTACTCACGAGTCTGTCCTCTGTGTCGTCGTCTCCCGCGCAGTAGTTGACGCTGAGCTTCAGCGCGGTGTTGTGCAGCACGGGTCAGATGGGTCATTGGGTCATTACTCACGAGTCTGTCCTCTGTGTCGTCGTCTCCCGCGCAGTAGTTGACGCTGAGCTTCAGCGCGGTGTTGTGCAGCACGGGTCAGATGGGTCATTGGGTCATTACTCACGAGTCTGTCCTCTGTGTCGTCGTCTCCCGCGCAGTAGTTGACGCTGAGCTTCAGCGCGGTGTTGTGCAGCACGGGTCAGATGGGTCATTGGGTCAATACTCACGAGTCTGTCCTCTGTGTCGTCGTCTCCCGCGCAGTAGTTGACGCTGAGCTTCAGCACGGTGTTGTGCAGCACGGGTCAGATGGGTCATTGGGTCATTACTCACGAGTCTGTCCTCTGTGTCGTCGTCTCCCGCGCAGTAGTTGACGCTGAGCTTCAGCGCGGTGTTGTGCAGCACGGGTCAGATGGGTCATTGGGTCAATACTCACGAGTCTGTCCTCTGTGTCGTCGTCTCCCGCGCAGTAGTTGACGCTGAGCTTCAGCGCGGTGTTGTGCAGCACGGGTCAGGTGGGTCATTGGGTCAATACTCACGAGTCTGTCCTCTGTGTCGTCGTCTCCCGCGCAGTAGTTGACGCTGAGCTGTAGCGCGGTGTTGTGCAGCACGGGTCAGGTGGGTCATTGGGTCATTACTCACGAGTCTGTCCTCTGTGTCGTCGTCTCCCGCGCAGTAGTTGACGCTGAGCTTCAGCGCGGTGTTGTGCAGCACGGGTCAGATGGGTCATTGGGTCATTACTCACGAGTCTGTCCTCTGTGTCGTCGTCTCCCGCGCAGTAGTTGACGCTGAGCTTCAGCGCGGTGTTGTGCAACACGGGTCAGATGGGTCATTGGGTCATTACTCACGAGTCTGTCCTCTGTGTCGTCGTCTCCCGCGCAGTAGTTGACGCTGAGCTTCAGCGCGGTGTTGTGCAGCACGGGTCAGATGGGTCATTGGGTCAATACTCACGAGTCTGTCCTCTGTGTCGTCGTCTCCCGCGCAGTAGTTGACGCTGAGCTTCAGCGCGGTGTTGTGCAGCACGGGTCAGGTGGGTCATTGGGTCATTACTCACGAGTCTGTCCTCTGTGTCGTCGTCTCCCGCGCAGTAGTTGACGCTGAGCTTCAGCGCGGTGTTGTGCAGCACGGGCTTGCCGCGCGACACGTCGTAAATCTCCTCCATGGTCTCCGAAGACAGCGTATGCGTCTTCAGCATTTCAGCCACGTCCAGCTAGAATAACAAACAGTAGTTAGGTTGATATAAAGGCCGGATTCATTTAAGACATAAATAGTTTTTTTTTATTATTATTTACCACAAAAAGAATGTACTTTATACACACTATACAACAAAATCATAAATAAAGAGACGCCTATAAACATGACTAGTGTTCAGTAGCAGCCCCAATGGAGCAAAGTCTGTGCCAGGACTGATACATCTCATATAATATTGACTCATTTGAGCGCGGTGTCATCTAGATTATCGGTTGTACAGTTGCTTTTAAATAAGTGGATAATAATATTAATTTCACACAATTCCTTTTAAAAAAATTGGTGGCGGTAATTACGTAATCCTAATAACTACTAAGTTTTATTTTCTTTTGTTTTTTTATTTTGTTTCTTTACATGATTATTATGATCTGGTACATGGAACTTACAGTTTGCTTAGTGAAGAATGTACCAGCTGCATTTCCTCCCGGGCACGCTGTAAAAAACCAGCTAAGGGATCCGAGGGTTTCAGTATACTGCAATGGGCTGGCGATGGGCTGACAACATGTCACTACAGCAATATACCAACAAATATATCTTAAATAACCCTCAAAACTTTATCAGACGTGGCGGAACGACCTTTTTTTAGGTCGTTTACGCTCTGCTTACCTCATTAGGGATAAAGGCGTGATTATATGTATGTATGTTTGTATGTAAACGCAAGTTTTTGTCGAGTAAGCTCACCGTGGCCAGTGAGATGTCCCGCACGGTGACTCTGTACGCGGTGTTGCCGTGGCCGGGCCGGTTGCCGAGCGACATGCGGCCCAGGTGCGCCACGAACACCTGCGTGCTGTGCGCGGCGCGCGGGACCACCACCACCGGGGACTCCAGCTCTATTGACACGCTGGGGAATGGAACAACCAATTACAAACTGCAAGCCGAAAATTACAACTGAGGACCTAAGAAAAGTTCCCGGGAAAATTCAATCTCAAGGTGAAAATCAAACCACGTTTAAAATATAGTACCTTAGAAAAACAATATTACAAAATAAATTGTCCAAACTAAATTTAATCCAGTGCATCCTCTCTTGCAGCATTGGCAGCATTGTCTCTTTTTTAATTCTAGACTTATCCTTTGGCTCACAAATCATCGGAAGTCTCGTTGAAACGCACTGAAATTGAAAATTTACTCCTAGGATTCAAAATTTAAATTACCTAAGAACTATGTTGTCGGAAGCAAGGTCTGGTGGCTCGTCCAGCGAGTAGCCCACACTGACAGTCCTGCGCCGCGGTGATACACCCTCCATTGATTGCGATAGCTTCGGGTTAGCGTATAGAGATTCACCTCTGCAAATACAGGGACAAAATTTACATTAGAAGGAGGAATCGATCGATTCGGCATTCGCCGCCTAGTTGCCTTGTGGGTAGCGCAAACTACCCACATTAAATCGCGCTCGGGTTCGTACTGTTTTGTGGGGTACTTTGGGTGATCCCTAAGTACCCTCACTTTTCGCGACTCTGCCTACCCTCGGTCGTCGCGGGTGACTTCTACTCGTGCCATTCAACCCCGGCCTCCCACCAGCGGGAATCACCGGGGGGTAACGGTAGTTGTTGCCCGTCCCGGGGGCAGGCTACGCACCGCGCGGACCAGGCTTATTCGTTTCGACGCCCACCTATGTCGGTCACCCCATCAAAGTCCAGCCGTAGGCGGCCCACCAAGAAGGTGTACCAGCCTACGAGCCCCCGTTCGACGCTGCAGCGCATCCTTGCGCTGCGCCCATGGTCGCGCCCACCGTCGACCACCACGACGCCCGGAAACGACGCCGGCGAGACGTCTGCTGCGGCCTTCGCGGCCGCCCGTTCTCTGCCGCCGTTTCCGCCCCTGCCTCCGCTGCCCGAACGACAGCAGCCCCAGATGGACGCCGCCGCTGCCCAGCGCGCCGCCGCAAGGCACGCAGCCCTGGACGCCCTCAGGGAGAGTGCAGCTGCCTTGTGTGCCAGTGTGCAGAGCGACACGCGCGCTGGGAAGCGGCTACACCCCGCCACCTCCTCGTCATCGGGGACGCCGACGCCCTCGCAGGGGGCACGCCCACGCCCTGTCCCGCTGCCCAGAAAGACGCCGCCTCTCTCCATGCCATCGCTAGACGACATGGAGACGTCACCCCCGCAGCCGAGCGTTTCCTACGCCGCTGCGGCAATGAAAACCCCGCCGTCGTCCCAAAGCAAGCCTCCTCTGCCGAAGATAGTAGTGCCTCCCGCCACTAACCTATGCAGAGGAAAGAAGCTCCCTCCCATTGTGGTGGACCATCTCCCAGACTGGAGTTCCCACATGAGGATGCTCAAAGAAGCCCTGGGCCACGCACCTAACGTGCGCCCATACGGGAAAGGCTTCCGATTCCTAGCGAAAACGGAACAGGAATTTCGTGCTTACCAGCGCTACTTCGTAGAGCTGGAGAAGTCCGGAGCCGGAATATCCTGGTTCGCGTACGCCATGCCGAACCTGAAACCGCTGAAGGTTGCCATCCGAGGCTTGCCCGCCGATGCCGACCCGGAAGCAATTGCCGAAGAAATGGCTAGTCTGGGCTACCCAGTCGACTACGTCCGGCCGATCAACGCGCGCCGTGGACGCCCAGGCTGCATTTTCTTCGCCCAGCTGACCCGAACGCCAGCCCTCACCCCGGGATTGTACAACATAACAGAGCTGCTTTGTATGCCCGGCGTGAAGATCGAGGGTTGGCGTGGCAAGAGGACGACGGCCCAGTGCCACCGTTGCCAGCTGTTCCGGCACAGTTCCTCGCACTGTCACCGGAAGCTGGCCTGCGTCAAATGCGGCGAGCAGCACGTCGCAAAAGACTGCAAGAGGCCGCGCACTGAACCCGCAACGTGCGCAAACTGTGGCGGACCCCACCCCGCCAACAGTCTCGATTGCTCCGTGCTTCGCCGCGAAGTGCGGAACAAGAGAGCGGGCACAGCGCCCCTCACGAAGCCCGTCGAGCCGAAAAGGAAGGAGGCGGCACCGCAGGGAGAGTCGAACGCGGCGACCACTCTCATGGCGGCCGCCAACGACCCAGCCGGCGAGACGAAGCGGAAGAGGAGGCCGAGGAGACGGAGAAAGCAAGCCGCTCCTCAAAATGACGCGGGAAAACCGGACCAGCCGCGTCGCAAGCCACCCACGGGCCCACTGGAAGTGGTCGGCGCCCCTCAGGTTATTCCTCAGGGGGAGATGCCGAAACACCAGCGGGCTCCAAGACAAAAGAGCCAACGAGCAGCCGTCCCAGAAAGGGACAGGGTCCTAACAGAGGCGGTTAGGATCCTCACGGAAGTCCTGGTGGCAATCCGCATCGGCGACGATGCCACCAGCATTATCGAGAGGGGCCTGAAGGTTCTTTCCTCCATGACCGGCCAGCCGGCCGCTCTGGAGGACCTCAGACCCCCACAGATGGCTGCTCAGGGTGGTGCTGCAATGCAGCGCTGACGCGGCCAATACACTGCCTGCCCACATCCACTACTCCACGTCGAGTAGTCAGGATCGTGGGCCAGACTCAAGGACTGACCCCAGGACGAGCGAGCCGCCGTGAGCTTGAGGTCGCTAGCTGGGCCTCCCCCCATGGGGAATCACCCGGCTGGCTCGATCTCGCCACGGCGTGAAACTCTCCTGTGCACCCGGACAAGACACCGAGCTTCAAGCGCCCCAACGCCCCGTCTGTCGTCACAGGCGGCGACTTGAGACTACGCCCAGGAGGCCCTGCCTCGATGGCGTCTCCCCGCCGGCCGCGAAGCGAGGAAGGAAATCTATATTACAACATGAATGATGTGATCAAACTATTTAAACTTAAGAGAGACATTCTAAATAAGGATTTAATAACGGGCACTCACTTTGGAATATAAGAGCGTCGTTGGGTGCAAAACTCCGTAACCTACACACTCAACCTGATGAGGGGACTCAGAATGTCAGTGACATTTCGTGAAGTAAGCGACTTATATTCCAAAGTGAGTGCCCGTTATTAAAATCTTTATTTATGAATGATGTGACTGGGCAAAATATCACATAAATAAAATTGTTGGATAGAATAAAGACATAGTGCACCGATCCTGAATAGAGAAAAACACGAAACAAAATAATAGAAAATAAGACATATTTTTTGTTACCTCGGATGAACCAGTCCAATGGCCATATCAGCCGCCGCGGCGCGGATAGACCTGGCCAGGTTAGCTAGATATTGTTTGAACTCCGTGAGGCAGGATTGTAATTCTCTCAGCAGTGGTCCCGAGTGCGTGTACCACACGCTGGCCACGTGCATAGTCACACGGGCTTCCACAGCTGGAAATAAACACAACGATTTATTTTGCAACAAGTTTATGTAATTGTTACAAAGTTTAAATAAGTTTCATGAAGTATTTGTTTTGTTTCTTGAAAGAAATTCCTGTTATTCAACTTCGTTTACTGAGCGACCGCTATAAGTGTGCGTGAAGCTATTCCTTCCACCCGGTACGTGTTTTATACCTGGTGATCCCGCATCGTCGGGCGAGTGCACGGTGCGTTCAATGGTGAACAGCAGCGCTTTATCATCGTCTTGATGTGCGGCGGAGGCTGGTTGAAGCGCGCGCCCGGCGGATAAGACCCGGGAATGGACGCCCGCGCCCTCACACAGTGATACCACTTGCACTCCGCCGAGAGACCCGCCCATTGAGATCTGTGTGCCTCCTGAAAAGAACAGTTACGTTGGTGGCTCTTCTGGACAACGTGTAAAAAAATCATGAAAAGGAAAGAAATAAAGATCTTAATAACGGCCCCTCACTTTGGAATATAAGTTGCGTACTTCACGACATGTTTCGGGACATTCGGAGTCCCCTCATCAGGTTGAGTGTGTAGATTGCCGAGTTGTGCAGGAGTTGTAAAGTGAGTGCCCATTATTAAAATCTTTATTTAGAATATCTCACTTTAAGTTTAAATAGTTTGAATAGGAAAGAGATACAAAATCAACAATATACTATTTTACAGTTGCCAAAGTGAAGGTAGTAGCAATAACTAGGATAATAACCCTTCTTCTTGGCTTTGCCTTAGCCGGGTAAAGTAGAGAGCATGCGAGATCAAAGCATCAGAAGAAAAGTAAACATGTGATAGAAATCGTATTGAATACTTGCCAATCGTAGCTTGTATCTTAGCCTCAGAGAGCGTAGCAGTTGCTATTTTCTTGGCAACCACATTCCCATCCAACACAGCGGCTCTTAGCAACAGAACGCCCAAACGATGGAAGTCGAATGTTATTTCTGTACGAGTTTCTTTCTGAAAACATAAGATTTTCTTTAGCATAGTCAACTACATGTGAATGGAAAATTAAAAAATATTCACCTTAAATTCTTCTGGCTCAGGTGGCGTTTGCGGCGTGACTGCAACTTTAGACTCTAACGCGGCGTCCGAAGGCACTTTCTTCGGTGGCGACTTCGTTCCTAGTACTCGCTGTGTGAACCCGATCAGCTCTACTATCGTTTCTTGGTTTGCTGTTTAAGAAAACCAAACAATAAGTTTTGTATCTATAGAAGTATCGACGATTTTACGTCCTCGAATGTAGATTTGTTTTTTTTTTAAATCTAAATTACTAAGGCCTTAAATATGTGCAAAACGGTAGATAGGGTTTCAATAGCATTGTATCGGTCAGTTGAGTGTTGATAGACTACGCCATTTTTATCGAAAACAATAATAATCAAAATAAATCGTACTCACCAATGATATCCAAATTATTGAACAGTATATTCGCTATCCTCAAGTCTTCAGAATCGCCTTCTCCTTTCACTATACACAGCTCCACAGCTATCAGCGCCTCCGAGTCGACCAGCCCCGCCGCCCCCCAGCCCCCGGCACTGCCCCACGCGGGCGGGGGCGCGGGCGGGGGCGGCGCGGCGGCGTGGGCGGCGGGGTGCCCCCACATGGTGCCGAAGGTGCCCCAGATGGCGCCCGGCAGCGTGCTGCTCGTGTTCCAACTGCTGCCCGTGGCCCAGCTCGGCGCGGGACTTGTTCGCTCTAAATCGGGTATCACTGGGAATCAAATTAACTGGTGTACATTGAAAGAAGCAACACTAAAACAATAATATGAATCATACCGTTCTTTGATTGTCTTTTTTTATTTCAGCTGAATCTGTTAAGCCTGCTACACACATGCCGCCGCGCAAGCCGCAGAAACGAGTAGCATGAACGAAACTCAACGTTAACTCCAAGTGTTAAGTAACCTCGAGCCGTTCGGCTTCCACCGCCGGCACTGTGTGCAGCAGGATTTCAACATTTTGCTTTTACTTATTTTGATAAAGGAAAAGAAAGAAAGATAAATAAAAACACAAATAAAATGCAATTAAATACATAAAAAAATTAGTATAATATAATCAAGCAATTCGTTAGATTTATAGTACTCACCAGTCTTAGTAGTCTCTCCATGATGTAACGAGTATAATGCCTGATGCAGCGCGTGTGGGTGCGCGTGCGCGTGCGTCACGCCCACCGGCGACGCGGGGGAGGTAGGCGAAGTGGGGGACGTGGGCTCCGAGCCGCGGATGCTGCCCGACGCCGTGTCCATACTGGAACGATATCACGTTACATTAAAGATAAAATATAAATTATTGAATTAATCAAAAATTATGACAACCAATTTCCGCCATCATGACGGCTTTTTATTTTTAAATAGCCTATAAATTTCACTGTCATGGTGTGTCTCACAATAATTGACTCCATAAAATGCCAAAACATTGAGGCGACAGGGAGCCGCAGGAGTTTAAAATTCGAGAAGATGGCATCCAAAACACAACTCTCTTTAGAAATCTAGGTAATAGCTTACTTACCCGACATGTTTGTGACTAGCGACGAGCAGCTCGAAGTCAGGCCCGTACGTCTGCAGCGCGTCCACCAGCAAGAGACTGTGCACCGACAGGGACAGCGACAAGTCGCACGGCCGCGCCGTCATGGCCGCCTTCACGCCGCACACCTGCACCTCCGCTATGCTGCGCCCGCGCGACTGCACCTGGAGGTAACACAGTGCTGTCAATGCGGGCAACGTATTCCTTCACTATATAACAAAAATATAAAATCCTGGTCACGGCACCTAATTGTTGCTTCTATTGCGTTTGTACAACAAAAAATACATAACATAAAAAAAAAATATTGCACGTAAGAATACAACATACAACACAACAGATAACAACAAAAGACAGGTACAACATAGGCGGCCTTATTGCTAAGATAGCAATTTCTTCCAGGCAACCTTTGGGTAAAAGAAAAGTGCGTAGCGGTAAGCGGGATAGTGCAAACCTAGTGAAATAAGTATCCTAAATACATTACATTGCATATAATACATAAACTAAGTACAAGCTACTACAATGATATTTGTAAAATAAACTAATATATAATAAACTAATACATAAACTAATGGAAGATAGGATAATGCAACTACAATCAGACCATCCTGGTCATGGCACCAAATAGTTGCCTCTATTGCATTTGTACAACTAAAAATACCATTGTTGTCATGGCATCAAATAGTTGCCTCTATTGCATTTGTACAACTAAAAATACCATTGTTGTCATGGCAACAAATAGTTGCCTCTATTGCATTTGTACAACTAAAAATACCATTGTTGTCATGGCAACAAATAGTTGCCTCTATTGCATTTGTACAACTTAAAATACCATTGTTGTCATGGCAACAAATAGTTGCCTCTATTGCATTTGTACAACTTAAAATACCATTGTTGTCATGGTAACAAATAGTTGCCTCTATTGCATTTGTACAACTTAAAATACCATTGTTGTCATGGCAACAAATAGTTGCCTCTATTGCATTTGTACAACTAAAAATACCATTGTTGTCATGGCACCAAATAGTTGACTCTATTGCATTTGTACAACTAAAAATACCATTGTTGTCATGGCAACAAATAGTTGCCTCTATTGCATTTGTACAACTAAAAATACCATTGTTGTCATAGCAACAAATAGTTGTCTCTATTGCATTTGTACAACTAAAAATACCATTGTTGTCATGGCAACAAATAGTTGCCTCTATTGCATTTGTACAACTAAAAATACCATTGTTGTCATGGCAACAAATAGTTGCCTGTATTGCATTTGTACAACTAAAAATACCATTGTTGTCATGGCACCAAATAGTTGCCTCTATTGCATTTGAACAACTAAAAATACCATTGTTGTCATGGCATCAAATAGTTGCCTCTATTGCATTTGTACAACTAAAAATACCATTGTTGTCATGGCAACAAATAGTTGCCTCTATTGCATTTGTACAACTAAAAATACCATTGTTGTCATGGCAACAAATAGTTGCCTCTATTGCATTTGTACAACTTAAAATACCATTGTTGTCATGGCAACAAATAGTTGCCTCTATTGCATTTGTACAACTTAAAATACCATTGTTGTCATGGTAACAAATAGTTGCCTCTATTGCATTTGTACAACTTAAAATACCATTGTTGTCATGGCAACAAATAGTTGCCTCTATTGCATTTGTACAACTAAAAATACCATTGTTGTCATGGCAACAAATAGTTGCCTGTATTGCATTTGTACAACTAAAAATACCATTGTTGTCATGGCACCAAATAGTTGCCTCTATTGCATTTGAACAACTAAAAATACCATTGTTGTCATGGCATCAAATAGTTGCCTCTATTGCATTTGTACAACTAAAAATACCATTGTTGTCATGGCAACAAATAGTTGCCTCTATTGCATTTGTACAACTAAAAATACCATTGTTGTCATGGCAACAAATAGTTGCCTCTATTGCATTTGTACAACTTAAAATACCATTGTGTAAAAACCTTTGGGTAAAAGAAAAGTGCGTAGCGGTAAGCGGGATAGTGCAAACCTAGTGAAATAAGTATCCTAAATACATTACATTGCATATAATACATAAACTAAGTACAAGCTACTACAATGATATTTGTAAAATAAACTAATATATAATAAACTAATACATAAACTAATGGAAGATAGGATAATGCAACTACAATCAGACCATCCTGGTCATGGCACCAAATAGTTGCCTCTATTGCATTTGTACAACTAAAAATACCATTGTTGTCATGGCATCAAATAGTTGCCTCTATTGCATTTGTACAACTAAAAATACCATTGTTGTCATGGCAACAAATAGTTGCCTCTATTGCATTTGTACAACTAAAAATACCATTGTTGTCATGGCAACAAATAGTTGCCTCTATTGCATTTGTACAACTTAAAATACCATTGTTGTCATGGCAACAAATAGTTGCCTCTATTGCATTTGTACAACTTAAAATACCATTGTTGTCATGGTAACAAATAGTTGCCTCTATTGCATTTGTACAACTTAAAATACCATTGTTGTCATGGCAACAAATAGTTGCCTCTATTGCATTTGTACAACTAAAAATACCATTGTTGTCATGGCACCAAATAGTTGACTCTATTGCATTTGTACAACTAAAAATACCATTGTTGTCATGGCAACAAATAGTTGCCTCTATTGCATTTGTACAACTAAAAATACCATTGTTGTCATAGCAACAAATAGTTGTCTCTATTGCATTTGTACAACTAAAAATACCATTGTTGTCATGGCAACAAATAGTTGCCTCTATTGCATTTGTACAACTAAAAATACCATTGTTGTCATGGCAACAAATAGTTGCCTGTATTGCATTTGTACAACTAAAAATACCATTGTTGTCATGGCACCAAATAGTTGCCTCTATTGCATTTGAACAACTAAAAATACCATTGTTGTCATGGCATCAAATAGTTGCCTCTATTGCATTTGTACAACTAAAAATACCATTGTTGTCATGGCAACAAATAGTTGCCTCTATTGCATTTGTACAACTTAAAATACCATTGTTGTCATGGTAACAAATAGTTGCCTCTATTGCATTTGTACAACTTAAAATACCATTGTTGTCATGGCAACAAATAGTTGCCTCTATTGCATTTGTACAACTAAAAATACCATTGTTGTCATGGCACCAAATAGTTGACTCTATTGCATTTGTACAACTAAAAATACCATTGTTGTCATGGCAACAAATAGTTGCCTCTATTGCATTTGTACAACTAAAAATACCATTGTTGTCATAGCAACAAATAGTTGTCTCTATTGCATTTGTACAACTAAAAATACCATTGTTGTCATGGCAACAAATAGTTGCCTCTATTGCATTTGTACAACTAAAAATACCATTGTTGTCATGGCAACAAATAGTTGCCTGTATTGCATTTGTACAACTAAAAATACCATTGTTGTCATGGCACCAAATAGTTGCCTCTATTGCATTTGAACAACTAAAAATACCATTGTTGTCATGGCAACAAATAGTTGCCTCTATTGCATTTGTACAACTAGAAATACCATTGTTGTCATGGCAACAAATAGTTGCCTCTATTGCATTTGTACAACTAAAAATACCATTGTTGTCATGGCAACAAATAGTTGCCTCTATTGCATTTGTACAACTAAAAATACCATTGTTGTCATGGCAACAAATAGTTGCCTCTATTGCATTTGTACAACTTAAAATACCATTGTTGTCATGGCAACAAATAGTTGCCTCTATTGCATTTGTACAACTTAAAATACCATTGTTGTCATGGTAACAAATAGTTGCCTCTATTGCATTTGTACAACTTAAAATACCATTGTTGTCATGGCAACAAATAGTTGCCTCTATTGCATTTGTACAACTAAAAATACCATTGTTGTCATGGCACCAAATAGTTGACTCTATTGCATTTGTACAACTAAAAATACCATTGTTGTCATGGCAACAAATAGTTGCCTCTATTGCATTTGTACAACTAAAAATACCATTGTTGTCATAGCAACAAATAGTTGTCTCTATTGCATTTGTACAACTAAAAATACCATTGTTGTCATGGCAACAAATAGTTGCCTCTATTGCATTTGTACAACTAAAAATACCATTGTTGTCATGGCAACAAATAGTTGCCTGTATTGCATTTGTACAACTAAAAATACCATTGTTGTCATGGCAACAAATAGTTGCCTCTATTGCATTTGTACAACTTAAAATACCATTGTTGTCATGGCAACAAATAGTTGCCTCTATTGCATTTGTACAACTAAAAATACCATTGTTGTCATGGCACCAAATAGTTGACTCTATTGCATTTGTACAACTAAAAATACCATTGTTGTCATGGCAACAAATAGTTGCCTCTATTGCATTTGTACAACTAAAAATACCATTGTTGTCATAGCAACAAATAGTTGTCTCTATTGCATTTGTACAACTAAAAATACCATTGTTGTCATGGCAACAAATAGTTGCCTCTATTGCATTTGTACAACTAAAAATACCATTGTTGTCATGGCAACAAATAGTTGCCTGTATTGCATTTGTACAACTAAAAATACCATTGTTGTCATGGCACCAAATAGTTGCCTCTATTGCATTTGAACAACTAAAAATACCATTGTTGTCATGGCAACAAATAGTTGCCTCTATTGCATTTGTACAACTAGAAATACCATTGTTGTCATGGCAACAAATAGTTGCCTCTATTGCATTTGTACAACTAAAAATACCATTGTTGTCATGGCAACAAATAGTTGCCTCTATTGCATTTGTACAACTAAAAATACCATTGTTGTCATGGCAACAAATAGTTGCCTGTATTGCATTTGTACAACTAAAAATACCATTGTTGTCATGGCACCAAATAGTTGCCTCTATTGCATTTGTACAACTAAAAATACCATTGTTGTCATGGCAACAAATAGTTGCCTCTATTGCATTTGTACAACTAAAAATACCATTGTTGTCATGGCACCAAATAGTTGCCTCTATTGCATTTGTACAACTAAAAATACCATTGTTGTCATGGCAACAAATAGTTGCCTCTATTGCATTTGTACAACTAAAAATACCATTGTTGTCATGGCAACAAATAGTTGCCTCTATTGCATTTGTACAACTAAAAATACCATTGTTGTCATGGCAACAAATAGTTGCCTCTATTGCATTTGTACAACTAAAAATACCATTGTTGTCATGGCAACAAATAGTTGCCTCTATTGCATTTGTACAACTAAAAATACCATTGTTGTCATGGCACCAAATAGTTGCCTCTATTGCATTTGTACAACTAAAAATACCATTGTTGTCATGGCAACAAATAGTTGCCTCTATTGCATTTGTACAACTAAAAATACCATTGTTGTCATAGCAACAAATAGTTGTCTCTATTGCATTTGTACAACTAAAAATACCATTGTTGTCATGGCAACAAATAGTTGCCTCTATTGCATTTGTACAACTAAAAATACCATTGTTGTCATGGCAACAAATAGTTGCCTCTATTGCATTTGTACAACTAAAAATACCATTGTTGTCATGGCACCAAATAGTTGCCGCTATTGCATTTGTAGAACTAAAAATACCATTGTTGTCATGGCACCAAATAGTTGCCTCTATTGCATTTGTACAACTAAAAATACCATCCTGGTCATGGCACCAAATAGTTACCTCTATTGCACTTGTACAACTAAAAATACAATCCTGGTCATGGCACCAATAGTTACCTCTAGCGACATCTGGTCGATGGCGAACTGCAGCATGAGCAGCGTGGCGTGGTGCTGCGAGGAATGCTCCGACTTCTCCGTCTCCGAGCTCACGCTGCTTTCCTCTTCTTCTTCTGCATGCTGCTGGTTTTGGGACGGTTGGTCTCTCGATCTAATCACCAGAAAGTAAGCACAGATAAGTATTAATTTGCAACAAAACAAATAAACACGAAATTACACATTGATAGATTTTACTTCCGTGCTAGACTGGGAGTGAGAGAAAAACAAAAAATGTGCCACCTTCATTTCCTCCCGAGCATGCTAAGTGATCAGAGGGTTTCAGTGCATTGAAATTTAGGAGATGGGCTGACAACTCACTACAGCAATACAAGTACAAATCCATCTTAAATAACCCTCAAAACTTTGTCAGACGTGGCGGAACGACCTTTGTTTAGGTCGTTTACGCTCTGCCTACCCCAATAGGGATAAAGGCGTGATTATATGTATGTATAGATTTTGCACCATTTTGGTAGTTTTCAAACGCCACTTATGGGAAGTTCTTGATTGCAAAATGTTCGTGTTCAAAAGAGCTAAAATGAGCCGTCAGTGAACTCACGTAGGATCCGGTAGTAATGCGGAACTGGCGATGACCGAGCGCACAGCTAGCAACTTCTGTTCGCTGAGGTGCACCACGAGCGACGGCAGAGAGCCGCAGAGGGTAGCCGTCGGATACTGCGGGTCGGAAGTGTGGACCACTCGTCGTTCCGCCTATAACAAATCATACGCAAACATATACAAACTGATAGGGGTTACTCCTTCAACGGAACTGAACAACTATCACCAGGAAATGAAAACAGAAAATTGCTTTTCTATACAATCTGTTGATCGAGGTGGTGATTTTGTATGGAAAAGCCAAATTTTGTTTTCATTGCCTGAAAGAGTATTGTTCATTTTCGTTGACTGAGCAACCCCTATAAGTTGACAACACCCAGTTTACAAAAATAAAGTGTGTCAATGATTTAACAAAAGAAAATTTTCAAAATTTATTACACATTACTTCTATGCTGGACTGGGAGCGAGAGAAAAACATAGAATGTGCCAGCTGCATTTCTTTCAGCACATGCTGTAAAAACCAGCTAAGGGATTCGAGGATTTTTGTATATTGCAATGTTTAGGCTAACAACCTGTCACTACAGCAATATACCTACAAATCTATCTTAAATAACCCTCGAAACTTTATCAGACGTGGCGGAATGACCTCTGTTTAGGTCGTTTACGCTCTGCCTACCCCATTGGGGATAAAGGCGTGATTATATGTATGTATATATTACACATTGTGAAGATGTAATTTGGTGATGAAAATTATTTGTTATACGAACCTGAAGTGATATGCTAAACCTGTCGAGCAGATGTAGTGACGACGTTGACTTCGTGTGAGCGTACTTCCAGTTGTCTCGAGCTCTTCCCACCAGGATTTGTAGATCGCTCAGTTCTATTTTGTATCTGAAAAAATAATACAAATATTAACCTCAAACTTACAAGAATTAATTACAATACAAAACGTGTTTCAAAGAAAGGAGACTGTGAAATAGGGCTGCGGTAAGATAACATAGTTTATTTTAGTAATTTCCGTGGTATTATGTCCTACGGAATACTGTTGTGGGGACGTCCCACTAATATTTTCTTTTGTTTCAATTGTACAGAAACCGTGCACCCACCTGTCGTACAGCCTCGTGTGCAGGTTAGCAGCGTCGAGCGGCGCATGCGTGGTGGGGTAGAGCGGGGGGTCTGCGGGGGAGAGCAGGCTGGCGGGGGGCGTGGAGCACGGCGTCATGAACAGCTCCTCGTCTTCAGCCGCCGTGGTGCTCTCAGCTACTGACGTGTTCGCTAACTCTACCACATCTCCTGTAGCGTTTCCTGGACATGACAATTATTATCATAGCACAGGAAATAACAAAAGGATAAAGCAGAACACATCTACTACAGTTTTAGCATTTTGGTCATGTTGAACTTTGTCGTAAACATACCTAATCTCAAGCGGCCGAAATCCACAACTAGGACAGAAGCGTCGCGGTCGCACAGGTCTTCCACGAACAGGATCTGCGGCGCCGAGATGTCCAGCTCCACTTGCCACGACCGCCGGTCGCCCTGAGGAAACAACCCCAATGTAACCTACTTCCTTTTCCACTAACATAAATAAACAACGGTTGTAAAGATCGTTCCAACACTTTGTTGCCTGGTAATGGAAACAAGCATCGGATTTGGCAGTTCAGTGGATCATGCAGCATGTTGCTGCATGTAAGCGGAGTTGTTTTTTAATGGGTTTGTTCTTGACGGCAGTCTAGGTCGGGGGCGAGGCGACAGTCGACGATGGAACAAGCTCACTCAAAAAATGCCTGTCCACTCTAACTTTGAAGTGTTGGTGGTTGTATGCATTAGGAAACTGAGCCGCAACTTAAAAAACTATCGTGGTTTTGAAAATTAAATTCTAATGTTTAGTAAAGTACGTGTGATGTTACCGGATGCGGGTGCATCATGTGTTCGATGTGCGTGATCAGCCGCTGCTTGGTGGAGTCCCGCACGGTGGCGTAGGCGAGCCGGGGCCTCGCCCACGCCGCGCCCCACGCGCCGCGCGCGAAGCCCAGCGCCCAGCGCGCCGCCGCCGCGCACCACACCACCTCCAGGGATTGGGATTTCACCCATAACCTAAAGAAAATAACATGAAAAAAATCAGGGTCTCAACTAAGCACTAATGCTGTTTTCGTTTCAGCCTCTGCTTTCACAGGCAACATTATTTATTGATCGACTTTCATGTAATGTGTGGTTGAACGTTGGTGCTAATCCGACCTTGCGTTACGTGGGCTAGTGACATCGGTGGTCATGGCGTTTCTTTCCAGATGCGGTTTAAATTTTTAATTCGTTGTTTCTCATATTTTAGATAACTAACCATATTAGTGTAAATATAAGTTTTGTAGTATATACACACTTGTAATCACAGTTGAGCCCGAACGGCTTCTTCTCGTAGGTGAGCTGGAAGAGCGGGTCGTGCGCGGCGGCGGCGGGGGGCGCGGCGGGCGCGGGGGGCGCGGTCTGCGCGCGGCACCACGACATGGTCGCCGCCGACGGGTTCATCGCCGACAGGTTCTCGCGGATCATACCCTGCAGGTGTAGACGTGACGTGTAGATAGATACACTTATATGTTTTAACATAATATAAATATAATTTATTATTATAATATTTGAATTGGACTGTAGCACATGCTGAGCGGGGAACCTTTTCACTTGTAACTTTTACTCTATTTGATTTTAAGTTATCTAACTTTAATAATTGGTACTGAATAAATGATTTTCTTTCTTCCTTTCTAGAATAAGAAATACGCTGGCCAGAGTATACTGCCTTGCGAGATACCACAGTTCTTGGTTTCGGATAATTCAATACCGGCCATTAAGTACCTAATAAATTAGAATATTTAGCAAATGGACAAAACAAACTAACAATGTGAATTTTAAACTACCAATTTGTTCCAACTTTTTAAAGAAAATTGGGACGGACACTGTATCGAACGCTTCACCAAAGTCTAGATATAATTTTGTTTAAAAAGGATAGTCTCTCTCTCTCAGTGAACTGACCATAGGCGCGATCAGAACCGGGAACAGCGTGGCGGGCGTGACGCGCTCCCTCAGCGCGACGGAGCCCAGCGACACTGACACCAGCAGCGAAGAAGCTCGCGGGCGCGACTCCACTTTGACACAAACTGCGCTGAACTGCAGCTCCACGCCGCAGCCGCTGGAGCTTGTGCCGCTACTGGCCGTGCTGTCTGCGCTGTCGTTTAGGCTGGAAAATAAACAGATTGGTATTCGAAGAAACCCCGATGACTGTAAGACAAAGGAACCATGAAGCTAAATAATATGAGAAAAAATCTTGACTTGAGTAGCAAGAACTTTTTTAATTTTGTTGTATTTCAATTTTTATGAAATAAGCAAAAGAACTTACATCTCACTTTCCTCGACTTCCGTACTCAAATTCAAACACCCTTTACTGAGCACGAACTCAAACTTCCCGAACACCGTATCCCTCTTCAACAACGTGTTGTTCTCTAAAGAGTCCGCGAGAACATCCAATATCTCTTCTTCCAGGTCGGGGGGCGCGGCAGGGGGCGGGGCTGGCGGCTGCGGCGCGGCCTCTGATTGGTCGGCGGGCGGCTGGCCATACCACCCCCACCACTGCGGGAACCAATGGACGAGCATGCTGCGCCCCGAGGAGGCGGGGTTGTCGGGCGTGGCCACGGGGGTAGCATTTGGTACTTTGCGCATTGCCACCTTCGAAATTGACAAAGCATCATGTCATATTGAACCGTAGATAAACGTAAGACTTATTTTTCTAGCTCTCTTCAGCTAGATTGTTAAAATGTCCATACTTTCTCTCACAACCATTGTCATAAATATATCAATTTCCAATTACGTTAGGTTATCGTTAGATTTCAGTCTTATCTTACCTCTCTAAGAGCCTTGAGCGTAAAATATGGCGTCTTCCACTCGAACTCGTCCTTGGTCTGCTTGGTATTAGGGGGCAGTGTAGCTGTTGGGTTGCTCATCACGAACAAACAAGTCTCTACATATTCTTTAGACTGCCGCGCTGCCTCCAGACAAGTCTCCCAAGTCGGCTTTGGTTCCGTAACTGTATAGACCAACGTCAATTTTATTCTCTAAAATTTACTAAGTAAGTCCTTCTTGGTTAGTACTCATAAGTCTTTGAAAGGTTTGCCGAGTCTTGCGTAAACCAAATAGCATGCGCAGGAATTCAAAATGACCGAAATGCATAACAATAGCTGTTTTTTCACATAACAAGTTATAGAATGTTAGGTAGTACGTACACTGGTAGTTAGGCGTATGGCATTTAAGCGCATATATCCACCAGTCTCGCGCGTGTCCCTTCACGGGCACGGAGGGGCGCAACTCACGGAACTCTCGCAACTTGGCGATCTGCTCCAGTCCCAGCGCACATCCTACTATTTCGCTGTATTGGCGCTGAAAATATAGCGTAACATTAGTAACAATAGACTTAATTCGTTCTTCTGAAGTATTTCGTACTGGTTTAGGTAAGGCACTGGTTAATATTATACTGACTGGCTGGAGAACTTACCGAGTTGAGATTTAATGCAACAGTGTTCAATGTGAGATGCGCGGTGAGGCGGGGCCGGGTGCGTGAGCGCAGCGGCTGCGCGGTCCGCTCGCGGCGCACGCGGGCAGTCGCGGACGCTGGTTCCAGCATGTAACGGTGGGAAGCTTTCCATGTTTGGGTCATACGTTCCTGGTGTCAAAACAAATTTTTTTAATAAAAAATTTGCTTATAGAAGTGGTTACTAAAATGTTTTTTTTTGTGTAAGTAATCATATACCACTTATTTTTTTTTATCGTCCAGATTTCTGTAAGAATTTTATAATATTGTATTTAAAAAACCTTCTGCCATAATAAGGAGACATAGGCGCGTCTTTCTGTATGGTAGGTCGAAAACTCACCGTCAATTCACTTATAGAGCAATTGGCGAGCAAATCATTGGGAGACGTGATCGGGTCCCAGTAGACGGCCAGCTTCTGCAGCTCGAGGATCTTGAAGGAGCAGCCGTCGGGGTCGGCGGGGGGCAGCAGGTTGACGCCGCGGCGCCACTCCGCGTCGCAGGACTCCGCCGCGAGCGCCTCCACGGTCAGACCGCACGCGAACACCGACGGCGCGCATGTTATACCGTCCTCGAAACGGATGTGCACGTCGTTCAGTTTTAGCTGGAAAATTTGCAATAAAATTAGTTGTCCTCCCGATTTTCCGATCAACTATCTGCATTAGAGATTTTCCAGAGTTCATTTTTTTTTTAATTATTGTTATTTATTTATTTAACAGTAATTATCTTAATTGTGCGCTTGCAATGCCATGGCAGAGAAGTTCTTAAGTTGTAGTATTGTTTCATTTCAAAAAAGCTGGTATCCTACTTTATTCTATACCTGCAGATTTTCTACAATGTTGGCGAGAAGACCGGTGCCGTACGAAAGCCAGCTTGAGTAAGAAGTGGCGTAGTAGGACGCGTCGGCAGCCTCGGTGCGCGCGCGCCATCCTGCCTCCAGCGCGTCCAGTAGCGCCACCTTCCGCTCGTGGGAGATAACTGCCTCCACCTCGCCATCCCACTACACAGTACAAATATTAGAGGCCATGGACTTATGTAAATAAGTACGAAAATGGATGTTGTATGTGGAGCAGGATTAAAGTAGTACAATTTATCTATTTACATAGGACTCCCTAACTTAACCTAAACATCCAAAACCCAGGCGTGTCTATTCTCGACAAAACGGAGTCCTTTTAACCTAGCTCCAACTTTCCGGGATGTATCCGTACCGATTTCTGACCATCTTGAGCTTCTTGGTATGAGCCTTACGTCCGACTTGAACTTTGGACGTTACATTGAGTCTCTGGCCACAACAGCTGCCAAAAAACTTGGTATCCTCTCGAAGGTGAGGCGATACTTCACACCGGGACAGCTATTGCAGTTGTACACAGCTCAAGTCCGATCGTGTATGGAGTACTGCTGCCACCTTTGGGACGGTTCAGCTAAATACCAGCTGGCTGCCTTAGACTCAATCGAGAAACGTGCTAAGAAGCTCATTGGAGACTCAGTACTGGTTGAGGCAAAACTACAGAACCTTGAGCACCGTCGCAGAGTGGCGTGCATGTCGGTATTTTACAGGATACATTTCGGGGAGTGCGCGTTAGCACTTTATGACCTTATACCCCCCTCCCCTTTCCATCTCCGGAGCACGAGGCGTGGACAGGGGTTCCACCCTTATGTCGTGGATATACCACAAATTCGCACGAAGCGGTTCGCTTCCACATTCTTAATGCGAACGGCTAAGGAGTGGAACTCCCTGCCGGCGGATCTGTTTCCGGAACAATATAACCTGGGCCTTTTCAAGGCGAGAGTAAATAGGCACTACATAGGTGAGTATGCTTCAACATAGTCCGCATCGTCACTTTCCACCAGGTGAGATGGCGGACAAATGCTCGCCTATATATATATAAAAAAAAAAAAAAAACTATTCCCAATGGTGTTCTATTCTACTAAATTCTAGAGTGCTTTCTGTTCCACAAAATAAATTGATCTGACACTATTTATATGGAAAGGCCAACTTGTTTTCCTTGGGCAAAATTGTTCATTTTCATCTACTTAAAAACAACAGGGTAGTATGATAGTAAGGTGTACTATTAATCTAATGTATTCTATGAATGGATATGATACAACAGTCAGTACAATTATATTTATGTAAATAAAAGCCCTTAACCTCATTAATGCAGTTAACTATTCATGTACACATACACATCCATTTACTGTAATTAATGTAAATAATTTTGTATACTAGAGTTGTTCAACTTTATGATCATTTACATATATATCGCAAGAAATAAGTATCTATCTATAGAGTTGTGGATATAGTTTTTATGATATGACCCTTCATTAGATATTACCAATATATACCTAGTTGTACTACATATTTTAAATTACAAATGTGTGTAATGTTGATAAATATTTCAGTGTCAAACCTTCACACAATGATCTGTTCTGTGATATGTTCAACTATCTTATCTTGTCTTGTCTCAATGTGTATAAATTTGGATTTTTATCATTTGGTTTGTTGATTCAAAGTCTCATAGTTGATTGTAATTACAATGTGTAACACACTTACCTACTCCATTTATATATTATTGATTGCTGATTGATTTATCAATCAACTAAATGGAATCAGGGCATGAGTTTATTTTAACCATAGCAGTGTTGTGCATAAAATGTATACCTTGATATATTTTAATTCAACTTTGTATATGCAATAGAACTGGGTTTATCATGATAAAAGATGTGGAACTACCTTATTTATATCAATTAATTTACACCTTTATTCTTTTTTCTTTATGTTTTAATATAAAACTTACAATATTATTTAATTAAAGTTTGCCTATAAGGAAATGCTAGTTACCTCATCTAAATTAACTGGAGCGGCAACAAGATATAGTTTCTCGATGGCTATCACCCACGGAGCGGAGCGGATCTGCCTCACAGGCACTTGCAGCTGCACTTTACCAATGAACCCCGCTCGCACCTCTACTGGCAGACCCAAGTGACGTAGAGCATCCTTCTTTAGAGGCAAATTCTCTAATTCTACTTTGCCTGTTGAATTAATGTATATATAAAAACTTCAATTGACATTAAATAAAATTCTGTTGATTGAACATTTAAAATTACGAAATTAAATAGTAGTAATATAATGAATTTATGAATGAGTTAATGTTTGCTGTTATGTAAACAACTCTCGCTAGAGCGTATGTGGGTTATTGAACTCACCAGAGAGCAAGGCGACGCTCAGCTGGTCCGTATTCAGGTTCTCGACGTATTTGCCGAGGTAGTTGTTCAGTACCCACGCCACCAGGCCCTCCAACATCGTGCATGGTCGGCGTCCACCACGCTCTGCTGAATTTACAACCACTTATAAGTTTTCAATAATCCTATAACCCACTTCAATACGACACCATTGAAATCAGTGACACAACTTCTCCAAAAGTAACGTACTATTTTGGTAATATTAGTCAATAATTGCGCAATTATTTGTTTACTCGATATTGTTACAAAATTAGATTTTTGTTTTCATTTTGCGCTGAAATCTTAATCAAAATCCATGAATGAACAATCGGCGATGACAGCCATCACTACCACGGTCACGAATGACAGCTGTTTTTGACGTTGCGGTTTTCGTCCATGATTTATGATTAAATTGTCAAATAAGAAAAGAGCCCGATGGTGTAGTGGATAGGGCCACTGCCTCCTGAGTGGGAGGTCGCGGTTCGAATTCCAACACGTATCAATGTGTTTTTTGGTTTTCGAATTTCATATGTGCGTTTATTCGGTGCTTTTTCCGTGCTTCGGTAGGCACGTTAAGCCATGGTTCCCATTTAATATCGTTTAATTCCGTAGATATTAGTCGTTAAGACATGTCTGAACTCTGAGGCCAGTGCTAAGCATTGGCGGCTTAAAAACTCTAACCAAATTTAGGATTGGATCTGGTTTCCCTTCCGGGTTGCGGGGTGAGATGGCAGTCGTTCTTTGTAAAAACCAGTACCCTCGTTCAATCACCTAGATTAGGTATCCGACCCCGAGAGATACAGGTAGGGAGATGATGATGTCAAGTAAGAAAACAATCTCTGGCATTGACATTGGATTGGTTTTTAGGACCAAGTATCAGTCCTTGTGACACATGGTCCCATTTTAGAGTGTAGTGTCTTGAAACCATAGATGATAGACAATATTAGGGACACTTGAAACTTGCAAGCTAATAATGCCCTTGCATGGTTTGGGTTCACGCTTTGTACACCTTACTTTCTGTTACTTTCTTTATTATTTCAACTACAGCTGAAAAAAATGCAATGAAGTTGGTATATTTACGGAGAAAGTTAATGTTTTTTTATATTAACTTAGGTAAGATAAGATATTTATTTATTTTGTTTTGATTTGTATGAATTATTTATTTCCATCCATTCCATCATCATTTGTGCTTTTGGCACCGCTCGATAAAAGAAACACAGATCTCTAACCAAATAAAAATGCAGGCTAACTAACTATATTGTTACAATTTAACAAATCAGCACAATTAAGTGCAGCCATCTTCATAAACTGAGTTTTTTTCTTTACACGCGGAGAAATGATGTTTTAAAATATATTAATGAACTTTATAAATGACAGTTAAGTTCGTAGAACAGAACGTAAGTCAACTTGTTCCCAGAATCGTTCATTACGCGATTTAATGTTTTTGAGTAAATAATTATACAAAACAGTGAAAAATGAAGGCAGCTACTATCATAAAAAGTTTTCGTCCCACGGCAGTAAATAGTTTAAACCTGTGTTGCCACAGATCAGCTTCAAAACTACAAGTGCGATACAGTGCTTCTGTGGGGATTGTGAATCACAACATATTTGCTCCAGTCGCTCTACATATTCGCAACTTAGGCCTGGGACCCACTTCAAAAGACTGCGAAGAACCTTCCCAGAGCCAAGGACCGCTGACCAAAGCACATGCTACAGAGTTGGTACTCCATTTGAATGATGATGAGAGGAAAATTCTTTTTAATGCCTTACAAGAATACAAGTCAAATAAGATCAAAGAAGAGTTCGAAGGTAACAAAAAACCAGTTAAATGTTTAGAAATGTTGTAACAAAAGTTTTAAGACCAAGTTTACACTTGCAGAGATGTTGGCTGGACAAAGATGGAGAACCAAGCTAGGTAGACCGAGCAAGGTGCCCACACTCGGCGACGTCGACCCCACCGGCACCTACTGCACCGTGCCCGACGACTGGCTCAAGAAAAAATATGGTAAGCAATGTTCAACACTTTCACAAAATTATATCTGGTTTGATCCAGTATAATCCAGACAATGTTACAGACCAGCTGTGTTTATAGTAATTTTGCTGTTTATAAATAGTCTGTAAGCTCGTAATATCAGGCTCTGCTATATTTATAATGATTCATCTTTTTTTTACGCATACTCAGTGTACTCGGTATGGTCTGATGATGATGGTAAGTGGTTAGAAATTACATCAATATTGTGATATCTTGAAATAAGTGAAGTATGATTGACCACTTCAATCTGTATTTTTATTATTCCAGCGGCTACAGTACCAAAACCTTCAACTCGGGAGCTTGTTCACTGTGAGTTATCATTATGAGTACATCAATTTACTATCTACTATCTAGTCACGTCTCTGACATGTAAGCTCATTTTCAAATCTCAGTAATGCCTGTGTTCCACTTTTGATAAGATATTGACTTAGTCTGTTTATTATCTAATAGTATGAGATAGTTTAATATTACTGCACTGTGTGGCCTTGGCCAAGATAATGACCTCCAGAGTTAATGGCATTTATCATTATCAGCTATTCATTTCTTTTTTGTTAGCAAGATAGTGAACTAATTTAATTTAGCACATAGAGGTAATGAATGCTACTATTTGCAGAACAATTATAAAAAAGTGATAAACCAATGTGATATGATGAATGTGATGATATAATTTAGAAGCTAAAGTAGGCATACAACTTATAACACTTCATTATGTGCTTATGTATGACATGACATCACATCATGCATGCATGAGTAACTCTCAATAGGTCCTTGTTCCTCACATTCCTAGCTAAGCTGAACAGGTTTATAATAATGACGTAACATTGTTTCTTTTGCAGTGTTAGTATCAAATTCAATCCCCTTCATTGGATTTGGGTTCTTGGACAACTTCATTATGTTAATAGCTGTAAGTATATTTAAAACTCGGCAAAAACGACACGCTGTTCAAGCGAAAAAACTATAGGTACATTTATTTCTTACATGATTGCTATCCTACTCTCACTGTGCGATTTTCTGCCGCGGCGAGTGCCCTGTGGCTAAACCTTTAGTTACGCCATACATTAAGTCACGCCTATACCCCTTACGGGTTAGACAGAGCGTAAAATGTCTCGGAAAAGGCGCCTCTGTCACACACATCTGACAAAAATTGAGAGCAATTTTAGATTGTGTATTGTTGCAGTAACAGGTTGTCAACCCATCGCCTAAATTACAATACATACTGTATTTCTCGAATTCCTTTTGCTGACTTCTACAGTATTCCCTTGAGGTGAGGCAGCTGGAACATTCTGTTTTTCATACTCCTAGTCCAGCGTGCCCTTCATCTTGCACCCAAGAAGACCTTTACAATGCCACTGATGTCGCAGTGCGTTTGGCAGAGTACTGGTCGAAATTAATTTAAGCCATTACGATCGATACCATAAAAAGAAGTAGCATGGAAGAGTTCTAAAAAATGCACTATAGATGGCAGCATTCAATTACTGTATTTCGACGACAGGATAGATGTCGACGGCATGAGTTTAAATAACCTCTGTTACCTATGGTATCCTATAGCATTCGGTTTTGTTGTACCAGGGTGACAGAATAGAGAGCACCATGAGCTCATTCATCACGATCTCGACCATGGCGGCGGCGGCGTGGGGCAACACGTTCAGTGACGTCATCGGAATAGGATCCTCTTACTACGTGGAGCGCGCGGCCAACGCGCTCGGCATGGGTGCGCCAAAACTTTCCCCCGTTCAGCTCGATATGCCTGTGTCGCGCCGCTGCGCTAACCTGGTAAGTACTTGCAATGCTTGCATACAAACCATGATTTATTCTTACTTTGTTCACACTAAACACAAATTTCCCTTAGGTCTGTGTCAATGGCCTTTCCCTTACTTCGCTCGGCAAAACTTGACCACCTGTTTTGATACCTAGCATTGAATGTTGTATAAAAGTCACTGATAAGGTGTACTTTCCACATTCTCTGTTAACTTGTTGTTATGATTAGTTGATGTTACATTTGTTTTTTTACCATAGGGGCGCGTGCTAGGCATCACGCTAGGCTGCATCCTCGGGATGATGCCGCTGCTGTTCAGAGAGGACGAGAAGAAACCTGACAAAGAAGTAGCAGCAGTCGTCGCGACTGCGCCAGCATAGAACCGCAGTAGAACCGACACAATAAAACCACACTCGCTTGACTTAGTTACGATTTCGACACATATTGCTTGAATTGAAACTATAGGCATCTATTTTAGGCCTTTACAGATTTAGTACAATTTTATGTTTGTAGAAACTATAGTTTCGTTCCTAAGTTGTACTTACACGAATCTCTGCACAAGTTTTTTACAGCACAAAATTAGAATATAAGTTAGCGAGTTCCTGCTTTAAATGAATATTTTGTTGATAAATTATTTCTTCAGTTTTTAAGTGAATATGGAAGGGTAACACCACTTTCACACTACCCTTGGTTAGCCATTGGTGTAGTTTGCACGCTACACATGCCGGCGGCAATTAGGGACGCATTTCGACCATTATTATACAAATTAGTGAGTATACAAAATATACAACTTTTAACTTGTTAGCGGCTAATGAATTTTATATTTAAACTGAATCAAGACTTGCTACGTACTGTAGGGAATATACTTGTTTCTGATATTTTATATATCTTCTATTAGAATTTAGCATGAAATGCGGTGAATCCTTTATTAATGGTTAAGTGTAAATGAATATTTTAGTATAAGAGAATTTATTGATGTTGTCTTTGTGTGAATTTTAAATTAGTGGGGGTAAACTTGTACCCTAAGTAAGATTTTTTTATCTTATCAAATACTTACTCAGCTTTTCTTAATAATACAGTAATATTTTCTTGCTGGGAGTAGTTCACTGCCTCAATAAATTATACTATAATATTGATAAAGTAAAAATTCCAATTCCTTCCCAATTTTGGAACCTAATAGTCTTGTATATAATAGTAAAAATTCGATTTTAAAATATAAAGTTATCATCTCATCACGACACTTGCCACACTTTTCGAACTTATTAATATATCTAATATCTCAATTTTCTTTTATTAATTAACTTATTCTTATTCCTGTAATTAAAATTTATAAGTATTTCTGAGCATTTTAACAGAATGTAACATCTAGTCATGGAACAGTGAAAGCGTGTTTGTAAATAATTCCTAATCGTTACTTTAGTACAAAGTTGTAATTGTTAACAATTTAACATGTTGCATAGTAATGGAATGACCCGATCTTTTTAATTGCATTCATTTTGTTAATTGAATATTATAATGCAGTATTTATTGTGAAAAGGCCTAAGCTATTATTACGCACAAATGGGTATAATCTGTGGGTTATGTTGGTTAGAAGATTATTCGTTCCATAACAGGTATTTATGGAAGGAGTGGTTCAAATAGATAATAGACTCAATCAAAAATGTTCATATTGTTGTTTTTATATATATTTGATCCATTGATTATGCCGCTGTGTGTGATGTGTTGATTGTTTCCTCGACGCAACGCTCTTAAGATAATGAACTGGTTCTACCTCTAGATGTTTAATTTTCACATTTATAGGTTTGTCACTAATCGAAATGTTTATCGTTTTTATATGGTGACTATGTAATAAATAGTTAATATTATGAATTGTTTAAAAAATAATAATAAACAATTTAAGTTTTTTAATTGCAGTCTTTTAATTGTGTTACTGTTATAAGTATGGTTCATTACTCAGATAGAAATAAAACATTTTTTTTTGTATCATCACAATAATTTTAATAAATAATTCTCACTGGTTGATAATATTATGCGCAGTAAAGCGTCGATAAAATACGACAAAAGAAGGGTCGGTGTATGTACAGGAACATGCAGCTTGCCCGGTGCTCGGCGAGACATTTGCAGCTGATTTCACAATTTATAAACAAACTAAACTTTAATTCAAAATAATTTTCTTGCATGTCGACTCGACACGTTTATACAGGGTGTTTATTTAATTACGTGCCGAGCTTAGGGGGTTTTTCAGTAACGTTAAAGGATCCCATAAAAAATATCAACACAAAAAAATAAAAAAGCTATAGTCGGTATTTATGATTCCAAGAGCTGCATACCCGAGCCCGCGCAAGTCGCTATAACTGGGCGATAGCGGCTCGCGTCGCGCGGGATTGGTCGTGCGTCACAAGGGATCGGTTATAGCTGAGCGGCCTGATGCAGTTTGGGTATCATAATGATATAAATACCTACCGACGCTTGCTTTGTAAATTTTTGTTAGTTTTTTAAATATTTTTATAGGCTCCTTTTACGTTACTGAAACACCTGCTAAGCTATGGCATGCAAATAAATGAACACGGTGTTAATTTAATGAGCACCAGTAACATACAAATTAAAAGCATGCTACAAAGCTTCACTTGGCACCAGACAAGCGGCGCCGGCGCCGGCGTCCGCCCGCCAGGACAGTCCCGGCTCCGGGCTTGTTACACTAACTTGCATCTTATCCTCTACCACATACAATACAGTATTGTATCCACTTATATTCTGGGGTCAGCTTGCAACTAAAACATCCGTTATTTTCAAAACAGTATCTCGCCAGGTATGTGCAATATCAGATCAGTTTTATCACTGAAAATTAATTCCTCAACTGCTACGAAATTAACGGATATTTTTCATCGCTTTCAGCTCAGCATATTTGTACTATTTATAAACGTATATCATAGTTGTGTCAATTTTATACAACGTACTTAATTAAATCACCAATGGATAGTTATCAATATCACCGACAGTATAAATGTTACAAACGTTCAGTACGCTAGAGTATTGGATCGCCATACGAGAACCATTGTTTGAAACCCTTATTTGGTAAATCACGACTAGATTGCTAAAACTGCAATTGCTTACAAAACCTAGGGATAATTGCGTTTCGTGCAAATATCACTCGCAGCCACGCCCGCCACGCCAGCTACGAGCACCACGCCCGCCACGTGCACCATGCCTGGCACGCACGCCACGCCCTACACGCACACCACGCCGGCCACGCGCGCCTCGCACGCCACTCGCGCTACGCCCGCCACGCACGCCACGCACGCCACGCCTAACACGCTCGCCACGCCCGCCAGGCAGAACAAGAAGATGCACCGTCAAACTGTATCAATCTATCAATTAATGTCCACTATGAATTTGCCAGAAAACAAGTTTTATATCGTCGACTCTGCTTGTAGATAACATACTTCGTGAAAGAACAAGCGAATACTTTTATTTAAGCTAAGAATATCCCGAGAAGAAACGTTACAAATATTTACATTAACTGATTCTTGACAAGACTATTTCCAATTTAATTTACTTTCATGTGACAGAATAACTGTTCGGTTTCCATTTAATTTTAAAGTTTCGCAGTTCTACAAGACGTTACGGTGAAAATACTCATTTACTAACATTTATACATAGGGGTGTAAGGGACAGCTTCCCAGAAACTGATAGGGGTTGGTCAGTCAGTGACACTGAACAACTTCCACTAGGAAATTCTTTCAGGATGTGAAAATATATATGACTTTTCCATACCAATAGTCTGATTGAGGTAGACATTTTGTATAAAAAAGCCAATTTTTATTTTCAATTCCTGAAAGAATTTCTTAACATCAGTATCGGGTCGATAGACTCGATACCCACTCGACAGAAGAAGTATGCGGGACGCGGTCCCTTACACCCGGTATAAATCTATGTTGTCAAGATCCCCTGATATGTGATGTTACTGATACTTTTCTTTTCCAATAAAGCAATGACAATGAAGTACTACAGTCCGACGGTGCATTTAATCGAAAAATAAATAAGTCTTAACACCGGCATGCGGCAGCACGCACTGTCAGATGTTACAAATAGCTTACAGTAACAGTACAGGGCTATGAATATAATCGCTTAAGTGTATGCAATAAGTAGATTCAAAAACTTTTGGTCGACAAATCCAAGAGTTAAGTAACAATGAGATCCTTATATTCGAAATTAAAACGAGGGCGAACTTAAATCATTAACGCATACAAGTCCAAATATGGCCGCCCATTTCTGATAAGGTGCTTTTACTAAACATAACTAAAATTAAAATTGTGGCCATGTTTGGACTCGCATGTGGTACAGGGCTCACACCGGACGGAGACATCTAAATAAACACTCGGTTTTATTACACACCTCATTCATATCTGTTCGCTGCTTTATTACACGTTTCAACAGGATTCAACAGTACAGGCAATATGGATGTTTAAATAACAGGCGACGTGATGAGCCTATCTGAAACTTTGGCTCGATTAAGTTACGTGTACAATTGTCTTCCATGCTGGCCTGGGAAGCGAGAGAAAAACATAGAATACGCCAGCTGCATTTCCTCCCGTGGATGATGTAAAAACCAGCTAAGGGATCCCAGGGTTTTCGTATATTGCAATTTAGGCGATGGGCTGATAACCTGTCACTTCAGCAATATACCTACAAATCTATCCTAAATAACCCTCAAAACTTTGTCAGACGTGGCGGAACTACCTTTGTTTAGGTAGTTTACGCTCTGCCTACCCCATTAGGGATAAAGGCGTGATTATATGTATGTATGTATGTACAATTGGAATTAGAGTAGTACTGAACCCCATTGAAACACGCAACAAGTCGCAACCTTACCCCGTGACTCCAGCTCTCAAACATTACACGATACATACCCCCCCCCCCCCCGCGGGGCAGAGCGGGGAAGGGGAATGTTTGAGAAACCCTTCCCCTCCCCTCTCTGCCCCGCGGGGTATGTTGTGTGTAATGTGTGCGAGCTGGAGTCACGGCTTCACACTACACCAGTGCTGATCGCCACCCCGCTGGTATGTATCCGTCGCGGAACACAATTTAATCTATTTGTAATCAATATATCACAATTTTCTTCACGAAACGAGTATCGTCGTGTTGATATTAGTTCACAACCAAAAAGGTAAAATTTCGATTTAGTAATTATCTCGCGGGAATCGAACCGGCTACGAGCGGCACGGGACAAGCGGCAAACACCGGCCGGAACCTACACTATTTTGATTTATATAAGAATTGTTCTAGAGGAAACCTTTGTCAGAGTTCAGAGGTCTCGCCACGTCGCGTTTGCGCAACGTTGGCATAAAAGTAGGTTTCCGGACAATTTGTCACTTGCCTTATTTATAATTACATAATTCTATAAATAATTATATTACAATATAATCGAGCATGCAGGACGTGTCTTACGAACTAAATATGCATCGCTAATTAATGAGTATCATCGTGTTTTAGTAAATCATCGAGTTGCGACGCGCCTCGTGCGACTCGTGCGACGCGTCGCTCGCACTTATAAACGACACTATAGTATTTCCAATTCAGTTTTAGAATAAAGATAAACGAAGTTTCATGTCTTTTAATCAAAGAACTTCTTTTTAAAATTAGATTTAGCTATTAGATATGACAACATAATGAAATGGTAGTTTTAGTAATATAACTAATTTGCCAACACGTATCACGAATTATTGAAATATATTTTTGAATAAAAAGACATGAAACTATGTTTACCTTTATTCTAAAACTGTGTTGGAAATAGTATACATACATTATGTACAAAATAACAAGTAAACATACACATTCCTTCATAAATTGACATCATGTCTGCTTTATACAAATCATATACAAAAGCGTAAATTATTATTATAAAAAAGTAAGTCGGTGTCTTAAATACAAACTTCAAAAATGTATTTACTTAACTTAATCGAAACAAAAAAAAAAACGATTTACAATATAAAATACTGAACATGACTGATCAATAAAAAAAACATAACTGCCATACCAACTAATAGTATATTTGTATTTTTATGTACATTACTGGCTGGTAATATATCTTTCAGCTCGATATAATTACTATAACTATAGAGATTATGTCTAGATGTACGGAAAGGAAAGCAGTTCGCTGCGCGCAGTGTCTAGACTGACCTCGTTCAGCAGATGGCGCCACTAGGTGGCAAATATTGCCAAAATCAACCGGAGATTGTGTTGTACAGATTGACCGCCATTTTTGTTCACGTGTCAAGTTGCCACTATAGCTGTAATTGCTTTAATCGCTGTCGGTGTAACCTACACAAAATTTAGTTCCTAATATTGCTGACTCTGTCAGACGCGGCGGAACGGCCTTTGTTTAGGTCGTTTACGCTCTGCCTACCCCATAAGGGATAAAGGCGTGATTATGTGTGTGTGTGTGTGTGTGTGTGTGTGTGTGTGTGTGTGTGTGTGTGTGTATGTGTGTGTATTGCTGCCTGAACAAAAATCGCGGAGGTACTGAAATTTTTCAAATGTGACATGGATGCATAGATGGCACTATAGTGTTCTGAATTAGTCTATTTGTAGGATATTAAATAGATGTTTTATTATGCGTTTTCATTCATAACATATGAGATTTGTTCCGTATTTGTATGAAGCCATCAGCATCATTGTGTCCATACCCCTGCCAGGAATTGAACATACCTGGCATAGAGAAAAATAGAGGCAGAATAAGAGAGGGACTTATGCATTTCCTATAAGTCCTTCTCTATGGTAACTCTATGACAGGTATTTTTAATTCCTGGGAGGGGTATAAATAAACCAAATGTTGCTTTTGAGAGATGCCGACGGATTATTGTTAAATTCTCTAATTTCACATTAATTTCCGTAACATTCATGGAGGTAATAAGTACTGTCCTACACCTTGCACTTGACATAACCATGCTTGGTTTATGAACTCTATTATCACTGAGATACGGTTTATTTTTAATTGTCTATGGATGATATAAGTAAAACGAGTCGACAAGGATGGCAATACTAGAGCTATCTGTCACTGTCGCACTTATGCCGCTTTTTCTCTGACAGTTATTTTTAATTCCTGGCAGGGCTTTACGTAGTATATAAATTAGGTAACATTACTGGAAATGGGAAAAGACGTTTGCTGATGAGAGTGTAATTTTGACACTTTGATTATGATCCTCCCCTGAGTCTGTGCAGCTGTCTCCCCGCGCACCGCGGGCTCCTCACGGTCCGGCGGCGTCGGACGAGGCGCGGTCGGTGCGCGCGCCGGGCTCGGCCTCCGTCGAGTTCCGCTCGAGCGTCGCCAGCTCCGCGCGCGCCTCCGCTGGCGTCACCGTCCGCCAGTGCGGTGTCGCCGCCGCACCTGTTATCAATAAAAACAATAAAATGAGTAATTTAATACAATTTTGGGTAAGAATCTACTCATGAAACTCGACAACTTTCCTTAAGCGGCAGAGTCAAAATGTGAAGAAAAAAATGTATAATATAATATATATAATTTGGTATGGTATAATAAAGGACTTCCATGCTGGGCTGGGAGCGAGAGAAAAACATACAATGTGTCAGCTGCATTTCCTCCCGGGCATGCTGTAAAAATCAGCTATAGGATCCGAGGTTTCAGAATATTGTAATTTAGGCGATGGGCTGACTAGCTTCCATGCTGACCTGGGAGTGAGAGAAAAACATAGAATGTGCCAGCTCCATTTCCTCCCGAGCATGCTGTAAAAACCAGCTAAGTGATTCGAGGGTTTTAGTATATTCTAATTTAGGCGATGGGCTGACAACCTATCACTACAGCAATATAAGTATAAATCTATCTTAAAAAAACCCTTAAAACTTTGTCAGACGTGGCGAAACGACCTTCGTTTAGGTCGTTTACGCTCTGCCTACCCCTTTAGGGATAAAGGCGTGATTATATGTATGTATGGGCTGACAACCTGTCACTACAGCAATATACGTACAAATCTATCTTAAATAACCCTCAAAACTTTGTCAGACGTGGCGGAACGACCTTTGTTTGGGTCGTTGCCACTCTGCCTACCCCATTAGGGATAAAGGCGTGATTATATGTATGGTATAATATAATACAATATTTCCGGAGAATAAGGAGATTCCGAAAAGAACTTAAGTCACCGACAGAGCATAGCAAGAGTGGCAGTGGGCGGGGCACATTGCTCGTCAGATGGGCCACCGCTGGGGCAGGAAACTTCTGCGTCTGCCAAGGAACGGTAAACGCCCTGGAGCCGTGTTCTTGAACCGGTCTAAAGCGAATGCGCATACGAATGAGTAACGTTCGTGTGGGATTTCCATACTAATTGGCATGCGAAAGTTGGTCCTTCACATGGGAATTAGATTCGAGTGATTCAAAAATACGGCTCCTGGACGATCTGGTGAAGGTCGCGGCAAGCTGCTAAATACGCGGGAGGTGCTGGATCGATCACCGTGAAAATCCTTGGAGGAGGCCTGTGTCCTGCAGTGGACGTCTATCGACTGAGACGACGACGAACAGGTTACAGCTGGGCGGACGACCCGACGAGTCCTGGTGTCAGTTTCCAGTTTTTTTTTTTTTTTCATGGACCTTATTGCAACATACTACAAAGTGTATATAATGTAAACGACCGTAACGACCTAAAACGACCTAAACAAAGGTCGTCGTCCCTCAAAACTTTGTCAGACGTGGCGGGACGACCTTTGTTTAGGTCGTTTACGCTCTGCCTACCCCATTAGGGATAAAGGCGTGATTATATGTATGTATGTATATAATGTGTCACCGGACTAAAGGCGGGGAGTTGCTACACGCAATCTAAACCCTTAAATGCCAGTGGCAATGCCTTAAGGCGCTCACTAGGGCTCGAACCTCGGCTTATGGTGTTGCCTTGGGAATTCCTTATCGGAGAGAATCTACCCGGAACGTGCCGGTGTCGCCCGGCGTGGGGAGCTAAGGCAGGAAGTTTCCTGTCATAATGACGCTACCTTTACTATGCGGGGGTCTGACGGCGTAGCGCGACTCCTCGAAGCCGGCGCGCAGGCCGAGGATGATGCTGAGCGCGGACGCGTCCTGTCCGTGGCAGCCCGAGTACCGGTACTGCGGCTTCTTGTCGAACCGGCACCCGCCTGATTGCGCGCCTGAAAGTTAACACACACTGTTTCAGTACAAAGTTATTTTAATGTTTCTATTTAGATCTATAAATATTTGTGTTAAGAGAGGGCTATTTGGGTACCAAATGTCTTCATTTCTAACTCATATACTGAACACGCTCCTACAAGTTAACACGGAATGTTGAAGAAACAAAATTTATGATCATGATAAGCAGTAATAAAGGAATTAGCCAACACTAACCTATAGGCATGATGCAGTCGAGCGTGAGAGCGCAGCGGATCCAGGGCATCATGACCTGGTGGCTGCTCGGCGAGTCGGCCACGAGCAGCGCGCTGCCCTCCACCATCGGCACAAAGAGGAAGTCGTCGGTGCTGGCGTGCAGGTAGTGGAACATGCGAGGGTGCGTGAGTGACGTCACGGCCGCGCGCCGCGTCCACGCCACCACGTTGGTGGTGCCCGGCGGCGCCGCCCCGCCCCCCGCGCCGCTGCCCGCCGCCGCGCGCGCCCACAACTCCGCCAGCGCGGCCGGCGACCCCGCCCAGCGCTGCGACGTCTCGCAGAATATCACCCCGCCCACTCGAGACAGCGCGTGCTGTAAATGGTGAAAAATATACCATAAAATTTTGATATTACTTCCATGCTGGTCTGGGAACGAAAGAAAAACATAGAATGTGCCAGCTGCATTTCCTCCCGAGCATGCTGTAAAAGTCAGCTAAGGGATCCGAGGGTTTCAGTATATTGCAATGTAGGCGATGGGCTGACAACCTGTCACTACAGTAATATACCTTTAAATCTATCTAAAACAACCCTCAAAACTTTGTCAGACGTGGCGGAATGACCTTTGTTTTGGTCGTTTACGTTCTGCCTACCCCATTAGGGATAAAGGCGTGATTATATGTATGTATGTAAAATTTTGATCCAGTTATTTTGTTTGAGGTTTGCAAAAGTTTCAAATAAGACAGATAAAGTTTATGCTGGTGAATGTACCACTATCAATACGTCTTTTTTATTTATTTATTATCGACCCGCCCCGGCTTCGCACGGAAATTATCAGTGTTCCTCTACTATATTATGCATGTATTATACATATAAACCTTCCTCTTGAATCATTCTATCCATTAAAAGAAATCGAATCAAAATCCGTTGCGTAGTTTTAAAGATTTATGTATACATAGGGGAGAGCGACTTTGTTGTATACTATGTAATGATTTATTCAGAAACAAACAGAAGACATAACAGTCTTATAAAAAGGGGTCATCATCCGCATCTGTCTGTTTATCCGCTAAACTTCACGTCGATATTTTTTGCCTTGCATTCTGTATTAACTCTAACATTTACACAATGAGACACTGCTGCTATGAATCTACCCACTAATCGTGTGGGTGGAGCCGGTCTGGTGCAATAGCCAACCTGACCTAGGTGCTGCCGCACTATAAGGGAAAATGCCTTACAAAGCCTCGACTTTATAGGTCATGTGTCTCGATAAAAGTTAACAACATCCTACAATAGTAATCACACTCCTGCATGATGTATGTAACTTTACATTTAGTAATTAAAAGGCGGGCAATCAATTATTTTTTAGTCATTTGTAAAAATAAAGTGTGTTTAAAATTTAACCATGGACGCGTATATAGCTCATATATTAGCAAACCTAAACAAAGACTGCAGTTTTTTACCTACTTAATAGACGATATTTTTGTATAGGTCCATCAAACCGGAGATAATCACCTCATCGACCTTGAGTGAGGCTCGGAGTTTGATCTCGATTCACGAACGCAGCGCAGGCGCAGTCTAGCCACTCGAGCGCCAACGGCCGGCCCACGCTATATGCAAAAACTTGACGCAAAAAAAGCGTTGGCATCAGATAGCTAAATATAAGATCTAAATCAGAAAAAAAAATGCGTGCGGATTGAGCGCTTCCTAATAAATGAAATGGAAATAAAAAGGGTCTCATTCTTATTAATGGCAGGTAAAGTATCCTAAACAGCAAAGGGCACACGGATAATCTTAATCCAGGTGTCGGCTGTAGGTCATTTAGCATCTAAGTCGACTTGATACTTGTTTTGATTGTCTGGTGCAAACATTGACTTTGTATGAGGTGCATGTCGCGCGCCACGCTGCCACGCCGCCGCCACGCCACCACGCCACTGCCACGCCACCACCACGCCGCCACTACACCACGCCGCCACGCCACCACGCCACCATACATACATACATACATATCATCACGCCTTTATCCCTAATGGGGTAGGCAGAGCGTAAACGACCTAAGCAAAGGTCGTTCCGCCACGTCTGACAAGTTTTGAGGGTTATTACAGATGATCATGACGTATATTACCACGATACCATATGATACCACGCCACCAGTCGGCAAATAACGCGCTAAATATGTAACTCGCTGGGAATTTGAATACAGGTCACACGTGAACCTAGAGTACAGGTAGCTATTCTTTCTGTGCTCTACCTACTACCTAAAATTCATAGCTTGATCATATGTATGTATATGCATGTACATCTTTTGTTTAAAAAAATATTTTGGCCAATATTTGGTTTGGTTACGTCATTTTTGTATCCATTGCAATGCTTTAAATTCCAGTACAAAGAACTGCTCGTTGAACCTACGTAAGTAAGTATATTATTTTTTTAACAGACGCAGAGTGGGAACTCTTGAACATATGACTCACCTGATATACAAGCGACACTTATGCCCGCGCTTATGCGGAAGTGCAAATCAAAAAACTTGGGCTAAGTGACGCCCTCGGTCAAAAAATCATAATTCACTGAAAACACAATCAATCGAAAATCCGGTATAATCAGATTGACGTTAAAGCAATTAAGGTCATTCAAAACCTCATAAAGTTGTTACTCATAAATCTTTGTAGTTAAAGGTAGAATATTTGCGAAAACGTCCACTTTTGGTACTTTTTCTATTTGTAACTGCAGTGAACACCAAATTATTAATTTATAATGCTTAAAATGTCTTCCATGCTGGCCTGGGAGCGAGAGAAAAACATAGAATGTGCCAGCTGCATTTCCTCCCGGGCATGCTGTAAAAATCTGCTAAGGGATCCGAGGGTTTCAGTATATTGTAATTTAGGCGATGGGCTGACAACCTGTCACTACAGCAATATACATACAAGTCTATCTTGAATAACCCTCAGAACTGTGTCAGACGTGGCGAAACGACCTTTGCTAGGTCGTTTGCGCTCTGCCTACCCCATTAGGGATAAAGGCGTGACTGTATGTATGTATGTATGTATAATGCTTAAAATAAACTTCAGATATACCGGATTTTCGATTAATTGCGTTTTCAGTGAGTAATATTCTTTTAACTGATGAGAGCGCTGGCGTGCACCGGGGATCAATTTTAAGTATGGCGTTTATCATACCTTATCAATGACAAGGGCCATAAAAACATCACTGTATGGTTGGTATCGTTGTAATCTTTAGAATTATTCGTCCTTTACATGTAAACATCGGAATGCTTATACAAATCGATGCATACATAAAATACAATGTAACAAAACAATCTTTGTTTCAGTGCGTTGCTATTGACTATTAAATTAGATACGAATAATGACTTCTTGATAAGAAATTACTGGAAAGTCTGGAAACTACAATTATTTTAATAAGTGATTTTCGCGATATAGAATAAAAAGCAGTTATAAATGGAGAGCAGAATTAATATTAAAACCAAAGTCAAGGTCATGGTGAAATGTTTTGACAACATCATTTGGATATGCTGACATCGGTATTCTTTCATCGCTTTTTGCGAGCATGAATCATGAATTGATGATGTGCTCGACATGTATATAACACATCCACATCATATATCGTATCGTATGTCAGGTTATTCAATGGCCTGTGGATTAAAATTCGAATACAAAGTTTGAATGATATCGTGTAAGCCAATGTCGTTCTGCTACGTCCGACAAAGTTTTGAGGGTTATTTAAGATAGATTTGTAGGCATATTGTTGTAGTGATAGGTTGTCAGCCCATCGCCTAAAATGGAATATTCTGGAACCCTCGGACCTAATAGCTGATTTTTACAGCTTGCCCGGAAGGAAATGCAGCTGGCACATTCTATTTTTTTTTCTCTCTCCCAGTCCAGCATGGAAGATCTTCACTACAAGTACGCATGCACTATGAACTATAAGTGTTATAAACTGTCTGTGATAATTGATAATGATAAGCTAGTAAGTTGCAAGGCTCAATGCGCAGGAGTCATTAAGTGTGCACTCATTAAGTCCTCGCCGCGTAAGTGACCTTTTCCGTTGATTACGCGTCATACTCGCTACATGTCGCATTGTGGGGACTGAGATTGTTGAGTATGTAATCTAAACTGGTACTTGAGTATAATAAGGAGGGAAATAAGCTAATGACTCACTGTTGGGTGGTAATTAGTATTCTTCAGCGCCTATAGAATACTAGTTGTTTTTACTGAAATAAAAATTTGAAGCTATCGGTCGCCAGAAACTCTACAAATTACTATTTGACACTCTTATTCAAAACCCGTGGAAATAAACCCATGTGACAAGAATAGGACAACTGAGACGCCCTGGGAGTAGCTCTTCTAATTTCATTAATTATGTCAAACTGGTGACCACTCCAATTAACCCTGGTGTCAAATTTCATGCAGCCATGGCATTTGACGCGCTTGGACCTTCTATCTCATTAAACAATTAAGTGATCTAATATCCGCACCAAAGTAGGAACAACACACACGATTGCGTTTCTTATAGGGTTGCGAATACTTAGAGAATCACGCGCTAGTTTCAGTTTCAAAGCCTATGAGACTTGTGCCCATTTTGCGCCCTTTTTGCTTCTAGATCTATGATTTTAAGAATAAGAATCAGAAGGTTTCTAACATGCTGGACTGGGAGCGATAGAACTTGCCAGCTGCTTCCCGGGAATGCTGTAAAAACTAGCTAAGGGATTCGGTGTATTGTAATTTAAGCGGTAGGTTGACAACCTGTCACTGCAGCAATATACCGAGTGTAAGGGACAGCATCCCACAAACTGATAGGGGATGCTCAGTCAAAGACAGTGAACAACTTTCACCTTAGTTGTTTGCCTGAATTCTTTGAGAAAGTGTTTTTTTTAATCTTCCTTACAAAATGTCCACCTCGATCAGACAATTTGTCATCAGAAGGTGTTGGCCATACAGATTTATTGCACTTAGATCACGGCTCTACACGTCTGGGATTTGAACCCGTCGAATGGATATCCTACAATTTACCCTTTACCACAAGCCCGGTATACCAACAATAGAACATTAATCAAATAAACTAAACAGATATTATTAGCGGTCTGCGGTCGACAGATATACTTAAATGTTAAGACCAGTGCGAAGCACGGCTTCTCTGATGGGTCTTTATAAAACCTTCAATGAACAAGTATAAGCACAGGCTTATACTTGATACTTGTTACTTATACTTGATTACACAGGTATCTGATAGTAATTACACACAGGAAGACATCTGAATACAAGTAGCCCATTTATACGTACACACGTAGCCCCAACATCGACACGTATTGTAATTATCCGACCTTATCCGTGAACTGCAATGACAAGCAGCTATTGACGACGACTGCGCGGGCGCAGCATTGTTCCATACGAGGCTAGACGACGACGTCTACATGACACGTCCTAATCGTCTAGCGATCGTATCAGAGGTATCGTTGTTCTATGCTGGCGTAAAGGGTAAAAGTTCATATAAAGAGCAAAAAACAAGGTTGTCAGCTTCAGATGTGCTGCATTGTTGTAAAGGTGACGTCCATCAAGTTCAAGTTTTTTATTCGCAACAAAGTACATTGTGTTCGAAATAACATGTTTAAAAGAAAAAGAGACAGAATACAATATCAATTATCATAATTATTATCAAATACAACATGCAATTAATATAATTTTAGTTTATCTTTTTTACATTTATAGTAACAATGAATTCAGTGACACTCAAACATAGTCGACTACTAAATCATTTAGGTTTTTCGAAAAACTAAATATCGACTGCTTCATTTGTCTTCCTATAGCTTTGTATCTGCATGTCCTAGACTGATACAGGCAGCATTTCATTTCCCGCACGTATCTTATCTGATGCGAAATGTGTTTCGAATTGCCGCAGCGGCGGCGCTGAGCACTCAACTGATAACGTGATAATGTACTAGTAGGTTATACCCGTAGTGTTTACACATTAGGGAAGCGTCGAGTGCCCGCGTTATTGCGACAAGCGCGGCGCCGCCCGCCGATATCAAACAATATAAGTGGACAACGTGTACTGAAGTACATTACATTACACACATAAAACGAAAGTCCGTAACTTAATTGGAAAGCTATCGGTAAGTTGGGGCAATTTTTGCGCGAGATTGGCTCCAGTGTTTATGCTCTGGCAGCACCAGTTCAGACCTTGGTTTACTTCCAAAAATCTCTTTCCTTTCAATCGGTCGCAGATGATACCTATGTTTAGTACATACCTAAACATTTAAATAACTATAGGTACAATTATTCTTATCATTCTTATAAATGTATGGAAGGAGCTCCTTGTACATCAGGACTATATTGCACGTGCATGTGCAGCTCTCTATGACGCGTTTGAACACATTAGCAGCTAGAATTACCTACATGACCGATATACTAGAAATACTCGACATATCACACTATTCAGATTGCTGAAATAACAGGAAATATAAAAGGAAATAAACATTATTTTATTATTATTATTTTTTCTATTTATTTTAATTGCCGCAACATTAAATGGGCAAATTCCTCATTTGATGATTTATTCGTGGTTTTTCTCCGATCACGCTGAATCTTTGTTTCGAATGAAGGGCATCCACTTGGTACCGCTCAGACAATTTCGTTTGATGACTGGATGAAGACATAAACGAGTTAAAAACTTCCCAACAGTAATAAACCGGCGCCTACACCTCCACTCAGCTATTAACTACATCAACTCTCCGTCAATAAAACTAAACAAACATTTCGAAAAGTGACCATTAATGTGGCCTGTTTCAGACGGGCCTCATCAAATGCGGCTCACACCTTTTATGAAATTTAAATCTTTGACAGCAGCATCTTCAAGCCACCATGCGGCCCCTAATCTGCCAAAGGTAATAGACTAATAGCCTGAGGTTGAGTTTAGACTGCTGCTTCTAAGCACGTGAATTGCTCTACATTTCGTCAACCATCGACAACTTGCATCCAAGTCATAGCCTGGTTTGTTTTGCTATTAATTATATTTTTGAATCTACACAGTTGTAGACCGCAAGAGCACGCACAAATGTCATGGCTTATACATGCGGTCGTAGTTCATACATTGTATCGCTGTAATAGCGTCAATGGTTGGCATTGAGAAGGCGCCAATCGGCAGTCGTGTCACGGTTGCTAAGTGGTGGTTTATAAATGGGTCATTGGGACTTTCGCCGTCGTTCTCCGCGCGTCGGTGCAAGCGACTTCATTCGTCTAGAGATAAGACGCGCGGAAATAATTCTTCGGAAGTAATGGGTTTCGACGACACATTTTTATACCGATCTGTCGTAAATGTTCAGCCCTTCCGCAGAAATTTAACATATTCGTGATTATACTTGATCCTAGAAATAAGGTTGAGGGCGACCCCATGTCAGAGAGTGATTATCAATCAGGCTCTCGAAAAAATCTTACCTTCAAAGAGTCAAGTTTCGTCGACTCCAAGCCTCAAGGGTAACTTTAATAATTTATACAGGTTTCAAATTAGAAATGGAAGCAGATTTCTCTCTGGGTTCTGTATATTTTGGTATCACAAGTCACATTGAATCTAATGATTTATTTATTATTAGCCTGAAATGTCCCTCTGCAGGGAAAAAGCCTCCCTTCCCTCTCATGATTTAGAAAATCTAAATCCGAATGATGGTGTACTACAGAACAGTCATCAAAATTGGCACAAGCATGGCGTTCTTGCAGCGTTGCAGCCACGTTGCAGCGGTTCTTGTAAACAAACAAACAAACAAACACGCGTCCACGAGCGGCGTTTGATCGTGGCTCGGGAGTGACGTCACCAACGCAAGGACTTGTGCAACGTATCGCGTTACAGACAGGTGCGGTTTCTGCATGCCTTACCTTGCAGATTGAGCGGAGAATGTTATGACATAATTATGCAGAATTTAATACGACCTAAACAAAGGTCGATCCGCTACGTCTGACAAAGTATTGAGGGTTACCCGTAGCTGGTTTTTACAGCATGCCCGAGAGGAAATGCAGCTGGCACATTCTATGTTTTTCGGTTGTTCCTAGTCCAGGATGGACGCCTGTATCCCTACCTAATGGGGTAGGCAGAGCGTCAACGACCCAAACAAAGGTTTCTCTATGTCTGACAAGTTCTGAGGGTTTTTAAGATACATCTGTATATTACTGTCGTGACAGCTTGTCATTTCGGCCCAAACGCTCGACACCTTTAGCTGGTTTTTACAGTTTGGGGGGGGGGGAGATGTAGCTGGCACATTCTACGTTTTTCTATCGCTCCCGACTGCTAGACTTAGCATGGACAACAGCGCAAACACAGATTACTTTTCCAGAGACATACTCCAGTATTTGTCCCAAACTGCTATTAATATTATGGACAAATACAGACTTATTTGTTCCTACGAGAAAACTACACTAGTAGCGGGTGGCACCGCAGTTCGAAAAGCTGTCCACATCAAACCTATTACGTGTATGTGCGCGACTGCTTAGTTGTAATTAGCAATGTAACAGTCGTTGGAACAGTTGCCCCCAATTACACATTTGGGCAATGCCATCTCCCCTTATTATCGCTCGTTACTACGAAAGCTGAAGGTTACTGGCTCAATGTTTGTTGAGCTCAATTATCTGCGCTATTATCAGACTGGAAATAAAAACGTGAACACATAGGGCTAGGTTATTTTGGATGGCGGCATTCTGGCTAAGCTATCTAGAAAATTCTGATTTATAGGCTCTACTGCTGAAGTACCAAAATTATTCTGCACGCAACAAAATATTGTAATCCTTGTTAAGTATTCAAGTGCCGCAAATGCCTCCTTATTTGAAAATGTTTCTGCCAACAGCCTTTTGTTAAGCTAACACCACTTATCTGTTACCAAATATTGGTTAAGTGGTCGTTTTTAGAGTAGCCTATTCATGAATTAATTTGGATTATGTATCAATATGGTCGTTTGCATCGATAGGCTGTGAACTAGCGTAGCTACGCGTATCGGGAACAAGGACTGGGGTTACGCATAGGGATCATTTTTCTATGAGGTTTTTTTTCTATTTTCTGATAATTTTCCAGTTTGCCTGCAACACTATCACCGAAAAGAATTTGGCTTTTGCAAAAATACAAATATTTCCTAATTTTTATTAGTGAAGTATAGGTAGATAATTTATGTATTACAATATTATTCTAGAATTGTTCAAATTGTTATCCTTTTATTATATAATAAATAAATAACATATCTTTTATCCTATTATGCCTATTAGTTTTTTTTTAATTTACCTTTTGTGTGTAAAATATTTACTTCCAACATGATTTGATTGTGATTAGCTTAAATAAAATAGGTAAGATAAGAATAGAGTGGACTGACCTGTATGACTAGTGGTCGAAAGGCGTGGATGCTCTCATCGCTCACGTGGGATGGAAACTCCGACAAGTCTAAGTCTATCACGGCACACTTTGAAGAGTTGCAGTAGCTTTGCACCTGGAAACATTTTATGCACTTTAGTTACGCATGAATTTATTAAAGCATGGTGAAAATGTTTTGTTTAGTTGCTACTTATGATTATGGCTTCCAAGGAAAGATCCTTATCTTCATGGTTAAGGAAAATGGTACATGGGCTTGTGCCACGGTACAATTATTTAGTATCATGAAAGTAGCAATACAATTACATGAACATATATTCAAGTGGTTGATTGTTAGATACTTTGTCATTAAAATATGTTTATAAATTCAATAACAGCATAAAGTTTGTGAACTAATTATTGTAACTTATTGGCTGTATGTTACAGACTTTGTCCTTTGGTCATTTTAATTTATTCAGAAGACCAAAGCTTTGAGTTAACTCAGGTACTTACCACAGTCAACGAGTAGGGCTTGAGCCCTAAGTTGTACAAGAGTACAGTGTAGGGCAGGCGGGCTGCTGCTCGTACAAAGCTGACGGCCTCGGCGTGCTGGTCGGCGCGCGCGTGGCTCACCAGCACCGGCAGCGTGGTGTTGCGCGGAGTCCAGCGCGCGCCGCCGGCTCCCCCCGCGCCCCCGCCACCCACCAGCCCCAGCACCCGCGCGAACTGCTCCGACCCCACCAGGTGCGACTCCTCCACATCGCGCAGGTTCTCCTGCACCCCAGACACCTGCTGTTGTATACATTCTGTCTATGCGCTTTGCTTACAAATTTAATTTAACTATTAAAGGGCTTGCCCAAACTCAGGGGACATAATGACCTGATAAAGAATTACATTGCCATCATAGGACCAACTGACTGATGACTGATATCTCTAATCATGCGTGAAGCGGCCGATATTGAAAATAATGCGCTTAAACGCTATTGATGTTATTGTATTTTCAAAGGTTATTCCACTGATAAGAACTTTTTGCACAGTAGATTCTCGATTGGCGGACATACCTGAAAGTCCTTGATGTGGCGGGAAGTCTGCGTGACGATGGTCTGGAAGGATTGCGGCGGCTGAGAGTGGAACACGATCAGGAACAAGCTTATCGCGAACACCGACGTTGAAAACAGTAGGAAACTTTTAGTTTTCATTTTGTACACACATTCTCACCGTCACCTACTGACTTTCAACGTCCTTTGAAGGTAGCGTGAGCCCGGCGCTCCGCTCCCGCTAGCCTACATCATTTTGTTAATGTTCTTTCAGAAAATAAAATAAATCAATATCACGGACACAGGAGGCAAACTAAAGAAAATTGTCAAGCATTTTAATTAAAAGTTTGTTTGTAAATTACCAGAACAACGCTTTTATTTACGAGAAGCTTTCAGATTTATTCCGTACGCTTTCACTAAACCAGTACAAAACAATGCTTTTTGCAAAAAAATATATTGGATCGGACACAAACTCCAAGGCAAAACCACCCGCCGCCGTTGTTTGTCGCGCTTTTGACAGAATTGTCATTGACATAACAGTGGCAGTTTACTTTTTAATAAATCTCGCATTGGGAACATAGACAATAAGCCATGCAGCCTAAGCTTCAGTATTACGGGCTCTTCAGACCATCCGATCCTTTACCCTAAATCGGATAGTGTCACCATCTCATTAATAGCAGGTCACAGACCACAGTCACACAGTCGTCTGTAGTATCATAATCCAAATACTGATAAAATTATGACAGAATTTCGTTATACGCATTCCGAGACGCTTAACCAATCGAGTTTTAGCAAGGTTAAAAATTATTCTGCCCCTTGAGAAGCGCCCGTCCGACGAAATTTCGACTAAGTGAATTTTTATCTAGCCCGTTCAGAGGCGAACCGTAAGTCAAGTTTTATCTGACCGTGGCGAAGGTGCACGTTCAGTGTGTCCCGGTAGTCTAAAATACATACGGTATAAATTTTATACTGGGCCGTCTGAACGCATCCCTGATGTTATATTATCACAATATTATAATGATAATAGTCTGTAGCAGCGTTTAGACCATCAGTAGCACTGATGTGATACGCGATCCTGAGTTTCGTTACATATTACAATTATACAGAACATCAAGGGTGGATCAAGGGTACATTAATATTATTGACGTCAGTACTGAGTTGAGCTCATGCCGTGCGCTTGTATTTACGCTCGCCGTTATCCAGTCTGTAACCTAATTTGCATAATGGACATGGATGAAATTTCGTATACAGATGGATATGAAAAGTAAGAATAAGAATAGATGTCCATCAGTATTACTATCAGTTGTATTCAGTTATTATCATTAGTGTATTCAGTAATTTTATCAGTATTTGGAAAGTAATACAAATATAGCACGATATTACTGATGGTCTAAACGCTGGCTGTGATCTGTGTGTGACCCACCATATAATTGTTATAAAAAAACTGCAGACGTAAAAAAAATGTTATCCAATAATCCAATGTAGAATAGGATCGGGAGGTCTGAATGGGGTTTTATTATAATCAAATGGTCACACCGTTTTTGACGTCATCGCTCTCTTTTGACGTTTGGTTTGACATCTTTCATTCACGGCGGAATTTCGCCTTTCGTGTTTTGGTTGGGTTATTTTTAGAAAATTATCGTTTGTATTGAAGAGGCGTTGTAGTGCACAAAACAACAATACAGGCAGGGTGTAGTGAAGTGCATAATGTCGAATATATCGAAGAGGAGAAGAGAGGGCTCGCGGTCCAAGATCAAGGTAGGTTATGTTCGCGAAACAGCAAGCAGGTCATTCTTCGTGGCGGGGACTCCGCGCCATGTGAAACCGAGCGCTCTCCTCTCAAACAATTTTCTCTATCAATAAGTATACTCTTATTCGAGGAGCATGTAAAATATGTTAAATCAGTATCGTTTCTCATGTAGAACCTGTAGACGTCGTGGTTGGTGCATTTCACTTTTTTGGTCTTTGTTACCATTTGTCACGGCGCACTGCATGACTTCCTCACTTCACCTGTAACCTGTACTTACCTAACAGCTTCAATAGGAAGTAAGGCACACATTTTGTTCATGTTATCATTGGTGTTTCAATGTCACAGTGATCCCAGTTATCTTAAACTACCTACAGATAGGTCAATATTATTTATCAGATCATGTTTCAATGGTATGCATTTTACAATGTTATTTTGTTTAGAAACTAAATTCTGGTATTATGGTTTTAAAAAAATTTAATTTAAGTAAACAAATTGTTTAAATCATCTCCTTTTTACTTCTACTGTTCTCTTACCCAACAGGTAATTTCTTTTACCTATGGAGCCAAGAATTTTTATTAGTCATGAACATCAAAACTGCCGTACAATTTAAAAACACTGTAAGTGCTTTTGGATAGTTGCTTTTAAAAGTGGTATTACCCTACATTAATTTTAAAAATATAAGTATGATCCGAAAAATAAGAAAAAAAAACTACAATTGCGTTTCGCGGCAAATGTTGAAACACACTTACCTAATGTGTTTTAAATTTTGGGGCAGAAATAACTCGTTTAGATTTTACAAATAACACTTTATATTAGTTATGATTCATATAATAAATAAATAAAAAATATTTAAATGTTTTTACAGAGCATGGGCGACCACAAAGAGTTCCTGAAGCGCATCACTAAGACCCTGTATTACGGCCAGCTCCCGTCCCTGCCCTGCCTCAGTCTTCCTGTCACCGGTATTTACTAACAATTACTATTTGAACATTGGGACATAATTCTGATGGCCAGGTTGCTAAGTCCCCATTTAATGCACATTTTTTTAAGAACAAGTATGAATTTAAAATATTACAAGAAGAATTTAGGATGTTCTTCATCTTTAGTTTTAATTTTAAAAAGCTCACTCTAAAACTACTTTCATATATCATCTTAAAAAGAAATGCATGCCGTTTGATTGCAGTCCAATGTAACTTCAGAAGAAATTGTGTGAAAGTAGTTGAAAAGTGAAAGTAGAGTCCAACTATAGCACTCTCATCTTACCATGAACTGAATTCAACAAATGTAACTGGACCATTTCATTTTAAGTAGCCTGTAACATGTCCCACTTTTTGTTTGTACATAATTTAGAATTTACTTGTGAGATTTTGTAGTGAAAAGTGATATCTAGAGGCCGAAGCTGTTTTACATTTTTTGTAACTCTGAGTGATACACATTTTGAAATAAGTTTTTAATTAAATACTTTCCAATTTGTAGAGATCTCTTGCTCGGTGTGGTCGGAATGGCAGCGCGGGCGCTCGGTGCGGCGGCTGCACGCCGACTCCGCGGCCGGCATCTCGCGCAGCGCGTGCGTGTCGCCCGCGGCGCTGGTGCTCGCCCTGCTGTACATGGAGCGCCTGCGCAGCCGCTCGCCCGACTACCTGACCGCCACCGCGCCCGCAGACCTGTTCCTCATCACGCTGGTGAGTCACGAATATGAAAGGCAGCGGACCGCGTAGGTTTCGCTGGATTTGTTCAAATTTGGAGGTTGCTGTAATGGTATTTTCAAAAATCGTCCTGTTCGATCCTAGACATTTAAAAAATATACGTGGGGTCATTTATCAGTATTTTCGTGAAATGTCGCGCTCGCTTCGCTCGCGTAGCATATGGATACAGCTTTCGTAAAGAGCGCTTGCTTCGCTTGTATAATGTTACGTATTGCTTCAAATTTCATGTAGTGTCGTGTTGGTTTTGTAATTAATATATTGATTTATTTATCTTTATTTATATAATTTCCGTTTGTTTTCAGTTGGTCGGCAACAAGTTCCTACAAGACGACGGCGAGGACGAGGAGGTGTTCTGCTCGGAGTGGGCCGCGTCCGGGGGGCTCGAGCTCGAGCAGCTCAAGCGGCTCGAGCTGCAGTTCCTCACGGCGATAGTCAGTATTGTGGTGTCATATCTCTGAAATTACCACTGATGGAATATTTACAAGCTCAAAATCTAGTTGCTATTACTCACTGCTGATTTTGTTTTCTAGGTAATTATTGATTAATTTTGTTTCTTGTACAGGATTGGAACGTGTTCGTGAACGAGAAACACTTCGAGCAAGGCTTACAGTGGCTGGAGCGGCGGGTCGCGCTGAAGCAGGCGCAGCTGCGAGGGTTCTTCACGTACGGCGACCTGGCGGCGGCCAGCGACGGCGCGGCGCTGGCCGCCGCTTTGCGCGAGGCCGCCGAAGCGAGCGTGGCCGCCGCCGCGTGCTACGTGGCCGGCGTGCTCGCGCTGGTGACGTCGGCGCTGGTGGTGTCGGCCGCGTGCCTGCCCGCGCAGCAGCTGCTGGCCGCGCTGTGCCGCGCGCCCGTCCCGCTCGCCCCCGCCGCCCCCTCGTTCCCTCCGCCTCTCTCTCCCACGCAGTACGTCCCCAACTCGACCGACCTGCTCGACGACCTTCTGGAAGAAGCTCTGAAGCGACCGCAGTGCTGCGACGGATGGACGAGATACAGAGAGCAGACTGTGGAGAAACGGAACTGGTTCGACGGCGTGGTCGTGTACGACTGGAAGTCTTTTGAACCCTGGTGGTCCCGAACCTCCGTGCTGAACTGGCTGTACCAGAGCTCGCTGGTGAACCCGCTGCAGCGCTGGCTGGAGAGGATCAACGAGTACGGGGAGCTGTTGAAGCGAGACGCACACGCCGAGCGGGGCGCGGCGCGGTGCGGGGCCTACGAGCGAGCGACGCACGCTGATTGTCAGCGACTGAATCTCAGCAAGCTCGGCGCGCTGATGGTGTCAGTATCGGACCGGTAGAGCACATCCCTCCCTCCCCCCCCCGTGTTGTGATTACCGATAACGTTCACAATCGTACTCCTGCATCAGTGTGGCAAGATCTTAAGATTCAAACAAGCAACCAAAATATCGAATGGTCGACTTGTTCCCTGCGACCCTGATACGGATGTATTATTATGCTGAACAATGGCTCGTATTTATCACAGTTTGTTAGTATCTGTGGCATATTTTTCGAATGAAAATGCAATGTACTCTTATTAATGTGACTAATATTAATAACGCTCAATTTGTAAGCAATGTTTAATAATGCCCTCTGGTCCCTCAGCAAGCTGCCTCGCAGCTCATTATGTATTAAACTACATATACCTACTATCGGAACTATACTACATGTATCCAAACTGAACAACTTTTCTACTACCTGCCTGTTTGTGTACAAACTGCCTCTTGTTAAATTATTATATGTATATTTTTGTATGTGGCGTATGTAACCTATTATATTACTACTTAATTATTAAATGTCAGCATCGAAACTTTCGTTTTTAATTAAAGCAAAACCCAATAATTATTTATTAAACTAGTATATTATATAGATCATTTCATAAAAAAGTGATAAAAAGTAAAATACATAGGTGTAAAAAATATTTTGAGCGTAAATTTTATAAAATAGTATGAACATTATTATATTACGAATAATAATTCGTTATGATAAATGCACTGAATTACCTAAAATTAGATTAATATAATATTTACGTAAAATTATCAGTTTTACAACATTTTGGAAGATCAATATTGCCTATAGATTCGCCAACAAAGTCTACACAGCAGGGAGGAGATGATAAAAAAAATATAAAAAAATTAAATGTCTATAAATTATAAGGTAGTCCTGTTACAAAGAGGAAAATAAATGCTTTTTAAAATGGTTTAAATTGTAAAAAGGACAAGAAGACATCAGCTGCATTCTAAGTTTTGGGTATGAAATAAGAATGGATAAAAATGTTGAACTCCCGCCTCGACCGCGACTCGTGGTAACTACCTACATTAACAATGCATTATCACAGCATCATTAATTGCTAACATATATGCGATATCACTTATTTTTCAAGTTACTTTAACCATCTAGAACGGAACCAAAGATTTTTAAACATTTATTGGTATAATTAAATCTAAACAACAGCACATTTATTATACTATAAATAAGTACAAAACATACCAAAATCACTTTGGATACTTTTCTACTGTAAATTCCAGTGATGGACCAGTTAGCTTAATGTTGCCCACTCGCCGCAACAAGGGTTATAAATTATCGCATTTTTATGAATATAATATGAGTTTATGACTCTCCTTGCAGTGGTAGTGGTTTTAACTCTACCAATGAAATACTGTTTCGTTGTTCCAAACGGGCTAAAGGCCCCCTCAAGATACGCTAATGGCTAGGAAAGAGCATAGAAGGGCCAAGAGCCTTGCCTTGACTTCGGCCTATGTGGTTCAAAGGCAGTTCACACCGGGAAGCGGCGCGTAATTGCGTAAAGATGCATGTCAATTGTACCGCGAAGTCGCGTCGCCTCCCGGTGCGAGTAGAATAAAATAATATTTATTTATTTCCAACCACAACTATAGCTACGTTACAAACAGTTTGCACTTAAATAGATATAGGCATTGTTAGTTGTGGTGGACTGGTCGACCCTTATCTTGGTGTCAGTATGAGCGAGCCGGTCGGCGCTCAGTCCTCGCTCAGGCCGGGGTGCAGGTAGAGGTGCCGGTTGAACCCCCAGTGGTCCACGGAGGAGGTCTGCGTGCGGAAGCGCTTGCGCAGCTGCTCGTCCACGAGCGTGAACAGGTCGGCCACGTGGCACTCGTGCGCGCGCGCCGCGAACACCGCGCACAGCGCCTGGATGTACCACGAGCCGCTGATGCGGTCGCGGTTCGACGCGTAACCTGACACGGGGGAAACATTACTAAAATATGAGAAACAACTAATCAGAAATGTCAACCGCAGACAGGTTTTTACCTGCATTTTGGATTACCGTCCCAACGCTGTAGCCACTGCGGCACTTGTCTTGAGCGGCGCAATTAGTGACAGGTTGTTTCTTAGATCGTTATGAGTGGCTTTAGTTGGCTATAGCGTTGGGACGGTATTCGAAGGCAGCAGGATCGAATCCTGAAAATTTTTGATATGTTGTTTCTCATTTAAGTGCAAAAAACAGAACTTTGTTAGGTTGCGAATCCATTGAAGTGGAGCTGGATGGTGCACGATGTTCCTGTTGACGAGGTCAGCTGAATGTGATTTCTCAATTCGTACAGAGCTTCGCTCTTACTTTTAATCTAAGACACCTTAATTTGTACCGATCGCCCGTTCCTGTGGGCAGGCAGGCAGGCAGGCACAAAGCGGATACATGGGGACGAGTCTAGATAATGCTGCCTACACACATGACGGCGGCACAAGCTGAAGAAACGAGCTGTCCGTACGAAACCCAACATTAAGGCTGCTTTTCCACCAGAGATGTGCGAGGGAAATGTGTCGTGCGGGGATGACTATAGTCTGTCAACGTCGTGCTTACCGCGCCTTAGGGGTACAGACGTGCGCGGGGGGGGGACGCGGTAACGGGGGTGCGGGCGGTGAAGCAGGAGGGAGAGCGAGCACGACGCGTGCGCACATCCGCCAGTTGCCGGTGCTATCGCCGCGTGCTACCGCGTCCCCGCCAACGTCTGTACCCCTAGGGCGCGGTAAGCACGACGTTGACAGACTATAGTTGTGCTGTGAAAAAGTGTGGAGGTTTCCACCAAAGCTGTGCGAGGAAAATGTGTCGTAAGAGGATGTGTAGCGGAGCTGACAAAATGCGCATTGATGTGCGGTGCGAGCCGAGCGAGGAATGAGCATTAATGTTTATTAATGCACATTAGTGTGCTTCTCGCGCCTATTCCTCGCACACATATCTCGCTTGTTTTGTACTGACAAAACCTCGCGCCGCTAAAGCCGTTTCCACCAGAGAAGTGCTGAGCGAGGCGAGGTTAATGAAGCGAGTCCATTGGTTTTTTAAAAACACATTCCTCGCTACCTATCCTCGCACATTTCTGGTGGAAAAGCAGTCTAACTCCAAGCGCTAAGTAACCTTAAGCCGCGCGCGGCTCTCGCGCCGCCTAAGCGTAATTACTGTAACATGTGTATAGTGCGGTTGGCTGTGTATAAACTTAGCTTAGATCATAACTATATTTAAGTAGCACTCTGTACACAGTTGTCTACTATTCCTTAATAAATAAAATAAAAGCCGGCGGCACTATATATAGTTTAAGGGCCGTACAAATAAAACCGAGACGTTTAAGATCTCGCTGTACTAACCTGGCACGGTGGAGTTGGCGATGATGATGTCGGAGAACATCCTCTTGTCGTTGCCGTCGTCGCTGGCGGTGCCGTCGTCGCTGTCGTACACCGTGCCGTCCTGCTCGGTGCTGGAGCGCGCCTTGTCCCCCCCGCCCGCGCCCCCGCTAGCCCCCCGGGGGCGGGACCGGCGGCGTTGTTTCGCGCCGGGCTGGCGGAGGTGACGTGGAGCATTCGGCAGGTCCGTGTTTGAACCTCTGATGACAGGATTATAGAGGGGCTTTTTACAATACTTGAATTGAGGTGCAGGATAACAATCAACTTTTACCAAGGAAAAGTTCTTGGAAACATGATATTTCTTTTGTCGGCCTCAGGATGAACTTGTCCAAGACCAAAATAATGTTGAGTCATTCAACCGTACCAAACAGAATCGTTGGTAATAGCCCTATAGAGGCGGTCGAAGACTATATATATATATCTTGGACATTGATTATCCCTCGGCCGGCGAGCACAGATCAGAGAGAACGAAAGACGTGTACAGTTAGCTAGGTTGGGCCGCTTTTCGAAAACTAAAAGACAGTTTTGATCTAAAATCCCGCAAAACTTGAAGACCAGGATTTTTAACCATGTGTCTTGCCTTGCTTACGCTCACGAGGGAAAGCGTGCACAAAATTAAAGTCGCACAATGTTCAATGTTAGGAATCAAACTCCAGGATCGTGTTCGTAACGAGGAGATAAGACGCTGAACCAGAGTCGTCGATGCCGAAAAACGAATCACGAAACTGAAGTGGGGGTAGGCAGGACACTTGGCTCGTCGGGACGACGGACGGTGGACCAAGGCGGCTACGGAGTGGCTGCCGTAAGCATCAAAACGTCCAGTAGGCAGACCACCAGCCAGATAGACTGAGGATATAGTAGCAATAGAGGGTAAGCAGTGGATGCGGGGAGCACAAGACCGTGGTAGATAACGTAAAAATGAAGAGGCCTATACTCAGTAGATACGGGCTGAGATATACATGTTTTTATGGTTTACAAGAAAAAGATGGCTCCTATTATATACAGTAAATACCAGTCATACCGGTGATTTACAAGCAGATCTGGTAAATAAACCTTCGGACTGCCCTCCAGCGAAGGAATCCTATACCTATAATCCTGTAGCTGAAGTAGTCGATAATGTCAAATACGAGGTGGTCTTCGTCTCCAACACGATCTCTGAACGATAAGAGAGGGTCAAGATTGAAGGGACGAACGAGATGGAAGGGAGAGACAAAATAGACGGGAGGGATGAGAGCAATTTGAGTGACGAGAGGGAAAGAAAAACGAGAGGGAAAATATGGACGAAACGGGAGTGAGGAAGGGGAAGTACGAGTGGGAAGAGAGAGGAGGGACGTGAGAGGAGGGGACATCTGCCGGGTCCGTTAGTTTAACACAAATACAGTCTCTTCCATGGTGGCCTGGAAAAACATAGAATGTGCCAGCTGCATTCCCTCCCGGGCATGCTGTAAAAAACCAGCTAAGGGACCCGAACGTTTTAGTATAATGTAATTTAGGCAATGGTCTGACAACCTGTCTCTACAGCAATATACCTACAAATCTATCGTAAATAACCTTCCAAACTTTAGACGTGGCTGAACGAAATTTGTTCAGGTCGTTTACGCTCGGCCTACCCCATAAGCGATAAAGGCGTGATTGTATGTATGTACAGTCTGAGCGACTTACCGGCAAATCTGGAAGATGAACACCTTCGGGACGCCCTGCAGCGCGGGGAACCTCTGGTTGCTGAAGTAGTCGATGATCTCGAAGTAGGAGATGAGGTGTCCGTCGGAGCACCTGATGTCGGTGTCGCCGGTGCCGCTCTTGGCGTACCCGTGCGACGAGAACACCACGAACACGGTCTCGGGGCCCTCGCCGCAGATGCCGTTCTTGAGTGCTTCGAGAGCGTTCTTAGTTTCCTGGAGTTGAGAGTAATATTGGTCATTTTAAGTTGTGCTTCAAGAGCTTTCTTTGTGTCCTGGAGTTGAGAGTAATATTGGTAATTTTAAGTTGTGCTTCAAGAGCTTTCTGTGTGTCCTGGAGTTGAGAGTAATATTGGTCATTTTAAGTTGTGCTTCAAGAGCTTTCTGTGTGTCCTGGAGTTGAGAGTAATATTGGTCATTTTAAGTTGTGCTTCAAGAGCTTTCTGTGTGTCCTGGAGTTGAGAGTAATATTGGTCATTTTAAGTTGTGCTTCAAGAGCTTTCTGTGTGTCCTGGAGTTGAGAGTAATATTGGTAATTTTAAGTTGTGCTTCAAGAGCTTTCTGTGTGTCCTGGAGTTGAGAGTAATATTGGTAATTTTAAGTTGTGCTTCAAAAGCTTTCTGTGTGTCCTGGAGTTGAGAGTAATATTGGTAATTTTAAGTTGTGCTTTGTTGACCAATATTGGTCATTTTAAGTTGTGCTTCAAGAGCTTTCTGTGTGTCCTGGAGTTGAGAGTAATATTAGTCATTTTAAGTTGTGCTTCGAGAGCTTTCTATGTGTCCTGGAGTTGAGGGTAACATTGGTAATTTAAGTAACTGGTCCATTATTTAGTTTAAAATTATTTGACACACTAAAAACCCATCCGCAGGTTCGATGAAAGGCTTGCCAGATCGCGTAACTTCAGCTAAAACTAAGTAAGCAGAACCTCTTTTTTGCATATACATGTAGGACTGCTGTAGTGACAGGTTGTCAGCCTATCGCCTAAATTGCAATATACAAAACCCTCAGATCCCTTAGCTAGCTAGCTAGCTGGCACATTCTATGTTTTTCTCTCGTCCAGTCCAGCATGGAAGAAATGTTTTTTTGCATATACGTTACAAATAAAAACTATGCATCAAACGCTTAAAAAACATTGTGCGCAAAGGCAGTTTTATCGATGATATATTATGGTGATGTTTACAAAAGATGAGAAGTGAAACCAACCTTCAGAGATAGATTGAAGTAGGACAGCGTCATGAACCCGAGCTCGTCGAACAGGTACTTGAGGTTGTCGGCGTCCACGAGCGCTCCCTTGCGCGTCGTCTCGATGTCGAACTGGAAGTCCACGAAGCTGAACAGCACCAGCACGCCGCGGTTGCGCCCGCGCGTGTGGTACAGCTTTATGTCTACAACAAATGGAATAGCGGGTTAGTTTCCGCAACTCCATTTCTGTTTGCGCATATTTTGCGTGTAGGGTGGGGGCCCAATATTCGATCCATTCTGGTTTCCCGAGAAACCACAGCCGGACCTGTCAGTCAGGTTGGCGAGCACCTCTTGACATACAACAAATAAAAAAGTTGGAAGAAGCGCTTATTGTCTTTGCAGTAAGATATTTGCTAATTTACTTTTATATTTACCTCTTATCTTTATTTGTGATGGTTTAGTTCTGAAAAGAATGGAATAAGTAAACAAAATCACCCCACAATTAGCAACACATTTATAGCATATAAAATAAACAATGTGGCATCAATCAGCAGTCATCCTGCACTCTCTCGAGACCTCTGCAGAATGTCCCTTTCTCATGATGTCCCAATCATGCAGTTCAAGGATTTTTCCATTTTGCAAAAACGGTTATTTTGTAATATTTTGCGAAGTAACCCCTCTAAATACAGGGTGTAACGGACAGCGTCCCGCAAACTGATAGCTTACTCAGTCAATGGCGCTGAACAACTTCCACCAATTTTTTTTTTCGGAAAGTGAAAACAGTAATTGGTTGTTCCATACAAAATGTCCACCTCAATCAGAAAATTTGTATGGAAAAGTCATATTATTTTTTTACTTCCTGAAAGAATTTCCTGGTGGAAGTTGTTCAGTGTCGTTGACTGAGCAACCCCTATCAGTTTGCGGGACGCTGTCCCTTACACCCGTTAAAATAAAGTTTTGCTCTGAAACCTTTGCTACATTAGATGTCTGATAATTACAAGGACTGACACAAAATGGTTTTCTACATGGATTCTTAAGATTATAATCATAACTTACCGCCTCCATTGTCATCAAAAAACTTGGTAGACTTAATGACATTAAACGTAGGTATTTTATTAAGATCCAAAGTGCTTTCTTCAGGGTCTGTGGTTGGTGGAGTATCTGTGGATGGACCGGCTGGTTGTTGGCTCGCGGCTGGTGGACTTTCTTTAGGTTGAGGGGATCTCCGGGGCACGTTGGGATCTATTGACAAAATAAATAATAAAAAGCATATGAAACTGAACAGCTTTTCCAAAAAACACATAGGTCGAAATACGAAAAAAATTACCTTCCATACAAAATTTATCAGCTGATAGTGCGTGTGGTATGGGAAGTAATTTTATTTTCGTGTTTCGACCTAGGAATAAGAAAAACCTTTCGGAAAGTTCAGTTTCGCGGGCTGGATCATTTCCTTTCGGGTGCATATACCTTTTCTTTTGTTCATTATACATAATGAAGATAATGATGAAAGCATAAGGAAATTAAAGAAACAATTTACTTTCTTATCCGTAAGAGAGTTGGCAGAGTGTAAACAACCTGAACAAAGATTGTTCCACCACGTCTGAGAAAGTTTTGAGGGTGTTCAAGTTAGTATGGGGATATAAATAAATCAAATGAGGTATCATTTATTATAAGAAAGCCCTCACCATCTTGCTCCTTTCCAGTATTTTTTGTTTTTTTATCAGACAAGCTGAGGAAAGCACTAGTAGGGCCTGGTCCTGAAAGCATATTTATACATATATGTTCAAGTCAATAAATACATAAGAGCTTACAACTAATTATAAAACAGGCATTTTGATATTTGTTAGTGGCGAATTATTTGTAGCCACTTCAAGATGATGATACTAGCCAAGTGGCGCCCACATTAGTATAAGAATCATAATTCACAAAAAATGCAGTGAATCGAAAAACCGGTCCATATGAATCAAGTTATAGTAATAAAGATAATTTAGAACCTTAAAAAATTAGGGATTCATAGTTTGTTGTAGTAATAGGAAGAAAAATTGTGAATACCGGCCACCAACAGCAATTTGAAAGCAAGAGCAACAAGCAATGAATTTCTAATGTATAAGGTTCTGAATTATCTTAATTACTATTTTTATTTTATTTTGTATTTCCAGGAAAACCAACAACTATTAATACAAGAATACTTAAAATTAATACAAGACAGAAAGCCAATTACAGGATTTCACCAATAGATACTATAACTTGAGTCTGTTGGACCGGTTTTTCATTTCACTTTGTTTTTAGTGAATTATGTTTTTTTACTAATGGAAGCACCACTTGGTTAGTATTGCCACCTTCAGCTTAAAACAAAACAAGGATGAAAAGTATGTAGAAATCATGATTTCTTGTAAACTCATATACCACAATATCTATATTAAGTTCCCTGTACCTTGTTCTGAGCCTAATCAATTGAGTAGCGAACCTTGTTTCCCCTACCGTTGTGACGTATAAGCCCCTGCTTTACTGCCATTGGTGGGCACATTTGGCGGGAATACAGCTCCGGTAGAGGGCGCTTGCGCTGTGCGCGCGGCGCGCCGCACTCGACTTCCACTCTTTGGCGTTTGTTTCCCGACCCGTGCGGACGTATCGTGGAACGCTTGTAAAATTCAGTTTTCCAGAAATTTCTAGTGGATTTTTTGAAAATGAACCAATTTTCAAAGAAAAGTGTTCAAAAAATTCAATTCAAAGCCCCGCGTCATGTTTCGAGTTCCGATGAATATGACAGCTCTGCTGCCACGAGTTCAGAGGAGAAAGACCGGAAAAGGACCAGACGTCGCCGCAGATCCAGCCGGGAGCCGCAGGACAGTTCAAATCGGATGAGTAGACTTGAAAAATATATTTTAGATTTATCCAGTAAAGTTGATACCATTAATAAATCAGTTTTCAAGCTGCAAAATGAACGTTACAAAAATGCCAAGCGGAAGTCACGTGATGCTAATTCCGGTGGATCAGTGTTATCTTTACATCCGGATAGTGATTTAGAAAGGGAATTTTCAAATCCCGAAAACGAATTTGAATTTAAAAATTTAGAAACGACGGTTAAAAATAAATTTTTAAAATCAACTGATGTTCATGTTGAAACTTTGAACAAACTTCAACATTTTGATTCACCGGATTGGTCGCAGGTTAGATATTCTGATGCTCAAAAGAACTATAATTCAGTACCTGGTTTTGTTAAGTTAGAGAGTAACGACTTGGCCAAACATTTGGACCGAAATCGTTCTCTGGCATTCTCGGAGCGTTCAATCGCAGCCGTCACTCACGGCTTGATAATGCAACATGAGGCCTTGCAGAAAGGCATTACATCACTAGTAAACTGGCTTATGCAGCATGATGAAGTTTCTCCCGTCTCAGGACAAGAAGTGTGCGATAAAGTGAACGAAATATTTGAGTTGGAATACAATAAAATTAATATCGGTCTTTTACAAATGATTTGTGGGCGTCGTGCAGACTTAATTCAGCAACGACGTGATTTAATCCTGAACAATGTCAGAGACAAATATTTAAAGGAAAGTTTGCGAAAAATTCCTCCCACGTCTGAACATCTATTTAATGATCTAATGTTTTCAGATCTCATCTCTAAGCATGGTGGTATTTCTAAAGTATTCTTGAATGCTTCATACCGACAACCCGCGCAGGGTACTTCGAGCAAGCCGGCTCTTGCGCAAAGAGCCGCTGATCCCTCGACATCCAAAGCTTCTGAGACCATGCGCAATGGTCCTGGCCTGCATAAGTCTGCGCCCGCGCAGGGCCGCAAGAGACGTGCAGCGGATGAGCCGTTTCGAGGATCACGCGGTACCAAGCGCCAGCGCCGTCAGCCTGCGCGAGGTAATCGCCGAGACTATTGACTACAAGCAGCACTTTCGAGCGGGGAGGATCAAACACAGGGTAAGTGTTTGGAGGAAGCTGGGAGCACCTATTTATATCTTACGCATTCTAAAACGCGGTTATCGAATTCCTTTCGTAGAGAAACCCCCATTAATTCGTCCATCCAGAATTTCGGCACGTTTTCATACAAAAGTTTCCAAAATAATGACAGTTCAGATGAAAAATCTTTTAGATCAGGGTGTCATAGAAAAAGTAAAACTACCCTCAAGTCCAAGTTTTATTTCAACAATGTTTTTAACAATAAAGAAAGGAACTGGAAAACCGTCTTATCGCCCAATTTTCAATTTAAAATTGCTAAACTATTATGTTTTAATAGAAAAAATTCATTTAGTAAATATGTACAAAGTCCCAGACTTCCTCCAACCTCAAGACTGGTTGACGAAGGTAGACCTGTCGAATGCCTACTTTCATCTTCCAGTTGCCCCCGCTCATCGTCGCTTCCTTCGCATATCTTATGCAGGGATTACATGGCAAATGACTTCTCTTCCTTTTGGCTTGTCAAGTGCTCCAAAGGTGTTTGCCAAGCTGACGAACTGGATCCCGCAGATCCTGAGATCACAGGGTATTCGGTTGATCGTGTATCTCGACGATTTTTTAATTGCATCCCAATCAAGACGTCGGTTGATGGATCATACAGACCTGGTGGTCAGAACCCTTCAGAGTCTGGGTTGGGTTGTAAATTTCGAGAAATCAATCTTGATACCACAGCGCTCAATAGATTACCTGGGCATCGTTTGGGACCCTTGGTCCAACGAAAAGCGTCTTCCAAACGACAAATTACTGTCATTAGAAAACAAAATTTATCGAACTTTGAATGCTCCAGCCTGGTCGCTCAAAGAAATTCAAAGAGTCCTGGGCCTATTAAACTTCGTAAGTTTTGTGGTTCCAAGGGGCCGTCTAAACTGCCGTGCCCTACAAAAGGTCTGCAACAGCCTGCTGAAATCCCAAGTACCAAAATTGCTTTTACTCCCGCAGAGTGCCATAGCAAATCTCTTGTGGTGGAGTCAAAACTTTTCGATCCCATCTCACCTGCACCTCCCAGCACCGAGGTACTTTCTCTCGACCGACGCATCCGGTTCAGGTTGGGGCGCGCAGCTCAACACTTCGAGTCTGTCCGGCACCTGGGCACCTCACGAGAAAGCTCTCCACAGCAACTGCCTGGAAATGCTGGCAATTTTAAGAGTGATAGAACAAAAAGGGTATGTAATGTCCAACTCAAGTCTACTAATCCAGAGTGACAACCGGACAGTAGTGGCGTACCTACGCAACGAAGGTGGGACCCGATCGGAATCGATGCAGACCTTGACGCACGATGTCCTAGACTCTCTAGATCACTACCACATAGTTCTGTCAGTGTTTCACATACCAGGGCGTTTCAATTACGTCGCAGATCGTTTGTCTCGGGCCAAGTCCTCGACAGAATGGCGCCTCGTTCACCAATTCACGTGGCAAGTATTCGAACTTTGGGGCATTCCGGAAATCGACCTGTTTGCCTCCAACGAAGCCCATGTAGTGGAGAGGTATGTATCACTCGACCAGAACGACCAGGAAGCGGAATTTTGCAACGCATTTTCTCGCCCATGGCATTATCGACTGGCTTGGGTGTTTCCACCCCCATGCCTGGTCCCCAGGGTCCTGACACACCTAAATCAAGCGACAGGTATTTTTATTATGGTCGTCCCAGTGTGGGAGAAAGTCTTCTGGCGTCCAGATCTTCAAGCCAGGGCTCTGGATCCCCCCGTACCTGTGAACAACCTCGAACAGGTTCTATTAGACACGCAGACGAATTATGCCCCTCCACAAGTACACCAGTTGCATTTGGAGGTGTGGCGGATACAGGGTGGTCAACCTTGCTAGGTTCATGGAATGAGGCCCAAATTGACATTCTTAATAAAAGCTGGAGAAAATCCACTTTGTCCACTTACAAGCCCGCTTGGTTAAGATGGAGTAGATGGTGTAATGACAATAGCATTGACTTATGTAACCCGTCTCCAGCTGAGCTTGCACGTTTCTTAACCGATTTGCATTTAAATCATAAGTTGTCATACAGTTCCATTTGTTTACACAAGTCTGTGGTGTCTACTTTTTGTAAACCTACACCAAATAACCCTTTAGAGTTCTCATCTTATAGTCAGACAAACTCTTAAAGGAATTGCTTTGCAGAACCCACCTAAACGTAAATCCCCAATTTGGGACTTGAACATTCTGACAGGTTATTTATCGGCTAACGCTCCTATAAAAATGACTCTTTTTGAGATTTCCAAAAGAACTGCCATAATTCTTTTACTTTGTTCCGGTAGACGGGTTCACGATCTAACCCTATTGAGAATAGATGCACCTAACCTTATTTTTGAACAGGACTCTGTAGTGCTCTGGCCAGAGTTCGGTTCAAAAACAGACACAATATCCTATCGCCAGTCTGGGTGGCGTCTTTTACATTGCCAATCAAACCGAAATGTTGATCCGGTTTATTGGGTCAAAACATTAATCGAATGTTCCAGAGAGCGTAGAGGGGATATCAAGTCACTTTTCATCAGTACGTGTGGCGCAGTGAAACCAGCATCCCGTACCATTATTGGAGGCTGGGTGAAGGCGGCGCTTCGTGAAGCTGGCGTGCATGCCAGTGCAGGCAGCGTGCGCGCAGCTGTTGCCTCCGCAAGCTGGCTTGACAACACTCCTGTGGATGAGATCCTCGCAAGGGGGAACTGGCAATCGGCCACTACCTTTCATCAATTTTATAAAAGAGAAGTTAATTCTTCAGTATCTGTGAGAAATCAATTATTGTCTCATTTCCAATCTATTTGATTAAATATTAATTAACGTATATAGTTGATTCAGTCTATTAATCAATACTATTTTTGATAATTTACTTCATAATAATTATTATTTTTTGTATCTTGCACATTGGCGTTTTTCAATACAGCAGCGATACCAAACATCACTCAATTGATTAGGCTCAGAACAAGGTACAGGGAACTTAATATAGCAATTTTACCTGAAAATAAAATTGTTATTAAGTGTACTTACCTTGTTCTGAGCCTAAGTACATTCCTGCTGCTGTACATAATGTACCTACATAATTGAGTGCCAATGAGTGGAAGCCGCGAGCACAGCGCAAGCGCCCTCTACCGGAGCTGTATTCCCGCCAAATGTGCCCACCAATGGCAGTAAAGCAGGGGTTTATACGTCACAACGGTAGGGGAAACAAGGTTCGCTACTCAATTGATTAGGCTCAGAACAAGGTAAGTACACTTAATAACAATTTTATTTTCAGGTAAAATTGCTATATCTGTGACCGCAAGCATGACTCATATCATAGCTTAAAAAGATTTAACAAATAAATAGTATGTTTAGTTACGGCTAGGTCTGTAGAGTGGACTGCTAGGGTCAAGCTCTCGCACCAGGTCCCAGTAACCATTCTCCATCAGAGCGTCCAGTAGATGGTTGAAGGCGTGAGGCCCGCGCCGCGTGATGTCACGGTACAGCTGCCTTTTACGATTTCGCGTGTCTTTTGATGTGTCCTGCCAATGCACAGATGACAAATAAACAATGCAGTTCTTTCTGTGCTTAGTCAAAAACTAGTTTCACGAACATAATCATAATATTGCCAGGCAAAATAATAATAATAATAATCAATCATAAAAAAGATGATGAAATCATCGTCTAGCTGAGCAGAAATGACAGATGTACAGACAGGTGAGGTCTCGAATTTTTGGAGTTTTACTTACTTTATACGGTTCTATCATAGGGTCTGAGAACACTCCTTTCTCAAAAAGTGTGGAGACCATGAGGTCCAGGTCAGTTTGCTCCACCAACGAGCTAAAGCACTTTCGTATAGCGTCCCTGTGTTCCTTGTCCATTTTACAGCTGATTTGATTCACAGATCAGTTCACTGATTGATTGATTCTTATTCACAAATAGTGCAGAGTATAAAAATAAAGTAATACAACCGACACAGCGAAATTCATTCGCACAACGAGGAAACATACAACAAACAACACAACTCAAGTGAACACAACAAGATGCCAAGATGCTGCTAACTCGGGTCTTATTCTGATACTCAACTTCAACTCACGCTCAACTCGATTTGTGGTTGTTGTTCGAATTCGAAGAAGAGTTAACCTTTTCCATGCATAACAACTATTCTGTTCGACTTTGTTTTTTAAAATCTAGATTACTATATAAAAACTTATAAAAGCAACCATCTGTTTAACTATTTATGTTTAACTATCATAAGAGACACAATCATTCTGTAAGTTCATTTTTGGACTTCCAGTTCCAGAATACAGAAATTCATAGACGTTTTTTTTCTCTTACGCAAAGGTTTTGAATATTATCAGCCTTGCCTATGAACTGTCAAAAAACAGCTGATTTTGACATCCCAATATTCGTTAAAAAACATGAATTCTACTAAATATATTTGGTAGTAAAATATATTTCTGTCTGGCAACTGCCAAAATTTGACAGTTCCTCTACCTTACCTCTGGCTTTCGGCTATCGCAAGAGGGACGTGTGCTTTTCTTTGCTAATTTCTCCTGAATGTTTATTGAAAATGGCAGATACAGAGGTAATATCGTTAAAAACTGGTGTAACTATTAATTTAACACAAAGTGCGCATAAGTTATAAGCTCTTTTGTCTTCAGGTTTTAAAGAAATTAAAGGATATACCTTTTAAAATCCAGTCCGCAAGTTTGAAAGAGCGAAGGAGGGTTATCGGCGAGATTCGCGATGTTCTGTCGGCTCCAGGTAATAGCCACTTGTTTCATTATCTTCCTAGTGTATGCCGGCCAAGTTATGACCTGTTTACTTTGACCCAATTGATACGCAGTTTGTAGGTTATTTGGGTCCAGCTGTATTGATCCGTATCTGGGGATGTTTTTGACAAGAGTGCATTAACCTCACCTGCCGTGTTGCACAATGTTATAGGGGATGCGCAAGTGCAAACTTTATTGATTATTGGGTGTTATTTATCTTAAAATAGCCCTTCACAAACACAAACAACAAAACTTGGCATAGTTTAACCGAACATAAAATGAAGGAGTAAACTTAATGTTTATCATAACATAACGAATCACAAACAAATAGAATACAAGGCTTTTAGATACCTTAAATTTCACATCTAGTCCTACCAAAGTATGTATTTATTTATTGTTTACTGCAAGCAAATTTAGGCTTTATCTAATATAATAAAAAAAACAGCCAAGTGCGAGTCGGACACGCGCATGACGGGTTCCGTACCATTATCTATACAATATTAGACACCATATTTTAACCATTTGTTACCAATTACTATTATTAATATTAAGCAAAAAACCGGCAAAGAAATCATGTTTTAGTATGGGTCAATGTTCTCTACAACACAACTCAATGTTCTGTGAATATTACAAGCATTTACCTGTTGCTGTTTATAATATCGAGCAAGAAACGGCCAAAAAAAAACATGTTTATTGTATGGGGGGGCTCCCCCCTCAAATATTTAATTCTATTGTTAGTATTTGTTGTTTTCATATTAATGTTGTTGTGATCTGTGGTAAGCATAGGTGCTTGATTCTCTTGTTGACTGAACAAGATCAACTAACTTGTGGGTATATTTGGTTTTTTACATTGTTTCGTGCTACATAGCTCAATAAACATGCAATTACCGAATTTCGTGTTTTAATGTGAATCAGATTCAGAACCGGGTCAAACTGAAAATCAGCGCCATAGCTCCGGTTGTGGCAATATGCTGAGTTTGACCTGTTTCAGTATAGATGAGTTCTCTATAAGTAAGTTTAATGTTATATTGCATGTGTTATTGTATATTTTATTTATTATTTTAGGATTATCTGTACTGAATAAATATTTTTTCTTTCTTTCTTTCTATTAGTTGGCAAAAGAAATAAATGATCTGCAAAAATGTTGATTCTCTCACAATCACGGTTCATGATATACAGCCTGTTGATGTACAGAAAATCATGTATGTTGTATGGGACATACATACATACACATAATCACGCCTTTATAGCCTATAATATTATTTAATCAGGCAGGCAGTTGTAGCAACTGATAGTGCCTGTATCCCACTGTTCACGATTTGCTTGTCTTATTGAAGTTTTGTAGGTATTTGTCCAATTTGTTCTTAAAGACATTTGTATTCTGTACTGTCACTACATCTTAAGGTAGCTTGTTCCAGTTAGCAACAACTCTATTTGAAAGAAAGTGCTTGTGGGGGTTGTTGTGTAAGAAACAAGTTGTCAATTTCATGCTATGACCTTGCAAACGGCTATTTCGGTCTCAATTGAATAGTGCATCAAAGTTAGATAGCATAAAAGACCTAAACAAAGGTTGTTCAGCTTCAGAAACCCTCAGATACCTTAGTGGTTTTTATAGCATGGGAGCAAATGCAGCTGGCACATTCTATGGTGTATGGGAGCCCCCTTAATCATCATCATCTCCCTAGCCTTATCCCGTATCTCACAGGAGCCCCCTTAATGATTTATTTAATTTTGTTTTTAGTATTTGTAGTTAAGGCGGCATTGAAATAACATTGTTATGATAACATAATAATCATCAACTGTCTAGCTATCACGGTTCATGAGATACAGTCTGCAGTGGCAGAGAGAAAATCATGTTTGTTCTATGGGAGCCCCCCTTAAATATAAATTTTATTTAGTTTTTAGTTTATGAATATTAATGCATAATTTGTGAAAATATAATCTCTAGCTATCACAGTTCATGAGATACAGCCTGGTGACAGACAGACAGCGAAATCTCAGTAATAGGTTCCCGTTTTTACCCTTTGGGTACGAAACCCTAAAAATCACTTTTTTTTTATAGAAACAACAGAACAAGTGGTGCGGTACATATGTAGGGTGATTCTGCTAACACTGAACAGATACAGAGACACAACATCCCAATCCTACGTGAGGAACTTGCTGGTGTTCCTTGCAGAGAGACATCGGGAATGGACCTTCAAGAATCTGCTGCCATTATTGCACGATGTTTCTATACAACTGAGGCATACTGCTGCATCGTAAGTTATATTATATCAGTGGAATTGTAATTTTAAAAAGAGTATTTGTTTTTGCTGTCAAGTTTTGCGCAGTCAATTTTATTCTCATGATAGAAAAATAATTGACCTTTTTTTATTTTATGTGTCTGACTTATATTCAATTCATCTGGCAAATAGATTATTCTTTTTTTTTTTACTTCAGGTTATGTAACTTAATTATTAAGTTTATCTTACCATAGTATTGATTGATTTTATTAAGTTCATGTTTACATATTGAAAATAAGTTCGTTTACAACAATGTGATTTTAATTAATAAATAATTTACACATTTTCTGCTGCAGTAAAAGCACATGCACGACGGGTCTGATAGGGCTCCACTGGACCACGACCCTGGTGGAGACAGCTCTGAAAGCCTCAAAGGAGAAGGATGAGGGCGTGGAGTACAACACCCTGGTGCTCAGCCAGGCCAACTTCTTGGCTGTGGTCGTTGCACAGGGGGACAAGAGGAAGCATGAAAAGGCTTATTCTTTGGTGAGTTTAATTTTGAATATTAGTTTTATATGTTTTTTATGATACTTATAAAATTATCAGCGCACCTAAGCCGTAATATGTCCTTTGACTTACAATGAAATGCGCTTTTAGTACGTAATGTTGAAAATGGGCACACAAACACAAAGCTGCTTATCACTACATAGTATATAACAAAGTCGCTTTCTCTGTCCCTATATCTCCCTCTGCTTAGATCTTTAAAACTACGCAACGGATTTTGATGCGGTTTCTTTTAATGGATAGAGTGATTCAAGAGGAGATTTATATGTATAAACATGCATAATACAGTAGAGAAACACTGATGATTTCCGTGCGAAGCCGGGGCGGGTCGCTAGGTACCATTACATTATAGTCGTGGTTGGGAATTCGAAATTGATATATTTATGTTTTGTTTATTGTCATTGTATGTAGCTACACTGGTCGTGGGTCGTTGCGGGCAAGGCGCGCACTCAGCGCTGGTGGGAGGCGCTCGCGACGGCGCCGGCGGACGCGGGCCCGCAGCTCGCCGTCGCCTACTCCGCGCTCTGTCGCCACAACGCCGCCGCTGTTACCTCTGCTGACAGGGTAACACTGAAAAGATTTGATTCACTGTTATGTGATGTTCCTGAAATATACATCTTTTTTTAGTTGATGTACTTTTGATGTATTTTTCTTAACAAAAGTATTGTAAACTTAATAAAATCTTATGGTATTTAGCAACGACCTTTATCCAAGCAAAAAGCAGCAATAGCCCTTATTTCTATCTTCCCAGGCGAAAATGCTAGAAAGCTTCATTAAAAGCTTAATAAGCGTGAAGTCCCGCCCCAATGCGAACTACATCCGCGGCTGTTCCGACCTGCTGCGACTGTTGGAGCCTCAAGAGGTGCAGGAGACTCTGCTACCGGCGCTCCACAAGGCCATGCTGCGGAGCCCCGAGACGGTCATACAGGCCGTCGGGGAGGTCGTAGCTAATCTTGAGATCAACCTCGAGGGGTTGGTGGTGGATATCGGCAAGGGACTGATAGGTAAGTAATTTGTAAAATTATATTATGGGTGCTATATGTATTTCAAATCTAGAAGCTATAATGACAAAACAGCGACAATATGTAGAAGCGAAGGGAGGGAAGAGACGCATTGCAGGGATGAGAGGGAAAGGAGAGACAAGAGGAAATAGAATGACGAAAAAGAATGGAGGGACCAGAGAGAAGAGAGAGAGGCCAGAGGGATGGGAGGGACGTATTTTTTTTAGGTAATCAAGTCAATTTACTCCTAAAGATTTCGCTGACTCCAGTCAGCGAAATCTTTAGGAGTAAATTGACTTAGTAATGATGGTTGGGAAAAGGGTAGCTACCTACCTGGTCGGGTGTTGTGACCAGGGGACCGAATTCCAGAGAAAACTTCCGCGTCTACTGCGTTTCAAAACTTGTGTTCCTTGGTGTGGCGCCATCTGTCGGCTACAAATCAATCAAAAGCCCCATTCAGCATTTTGTTGTGTTGTACCCAGGCAACCTGCACTCGAAGGACGAGTGGGTGCGGTGCGAGGCGCTGCGCGCGCTGGCGCGGCTGGCGGCGCGCGTGCGCGGGCCCGCGTGTGCGCAGGCGCTGGTCACACACGCCTTCGCCGAGTACAACGGGGCCAGCGGCAAGCTCACCTCCAGCGAGGACAAGATGCAAGTGCTCAATGTAAGAACAGCATTTTCAAACGGTGGAAAGTTATGCGGGGTGTAAGGGATAGCGTCCTGCAAACTAAAAAAAATAATATATTTTTATGAAAGTGAACAAAAAAAAAAATTTACATACAAATTGTCTGATCTAGGTGGTCATTTTGTATGGGAAGTTCCAATTTGTGTCCTGAAAGAATTTCCTGTTAATAGTTGTTCAATTTCGTTCTATCCGTTTACGGAATGCTGTCCCTTACACCCGGTAATGTGTTGAGCTAGACACAAGTTATAGTATGCGTACATAGACCGTCGATACCGGGTGTAAGGGACAGCGTCCCGCGTTGCTCAGTCAACGACACTGAACAACTCCCAAAAGGTTTTTTTTTACAGGAAGTGAAAAAGAAGTGCATTTTCATACTAATTTTCTGATCGAGGTAGCATTTTTTTATTTCACTTCCTGATAAAAAAATTCTGGTGGAAGTTGTTCAGTGTCGTTGACTGAGCAACCCTTTGCACCCCGTAGATATTTACTTTTCTACATTTGAAAAAATAGCGAAGGATTACTTATACGTTATATTAATGTTTAACTCTCCCAGGGCGCGGGCGTGCTCAGTGCGCTCGGCGTGGATGACGAAGAGCGTGTGAAGCTGTTCGCGGAGGTGTGCGCGTGCAGTGCGCGCGTGCTGGACAGCGAGTCGCACGAGCGCACGCTGGTGGCCGCGCTCGACGTGCTCGCGTGCTGGCTGCGCGCGCATCCCACGCCGCACCTGCCCGACCAAGTCATACAGATATTCCAGGTACAGGTCTTTTTAAAACTCTCACGGTCATTCACATTACATACATACATATAGTCACGCCTTATCCCTAATGGGGTAGGCAGAGCGTAAACGACGTAAACAAAGGTCGTTCCGCCACGTCTGAGTTTTGAGAGTTATTTAAGACAGATTTGTAGGTATTATTGCTGTAGTGACAGGTTGTCAGCCCATCGATTAAATTACAATATACTAAATCCCTTAGCTGACTTTTACAGCATGCCCGGGAGGAAATGCAGCTGACTTATTCTATGTTTTTCTCTCGCTCCCAGTCCATTAAATTAAATTAATTAAAAAGACGGGGAGTAAACACGGGAAATTTACCGTGGTTTCCCTCTTCACCACTCTCAGTCGCTCCATGATCATGATGCATGAAACTGATATCATTTTAAGATTTGATTTTAGATTTGTCAACTAAACCTAAAATTAAAATCCATTCGTCACTTTCAGACTTAAAACATTAGAATAGGACAGGAGATCTATTCTCTCCGGTTTTTTTTATTTATAGTCGATGGTTTTATTTAGTGCTTTCGCCGTGCGAAATTCTTCTCGTCGGCCGAAGCGGCCGGCGGGGAGACGCCTTCGGGGCTAGGCCCCCTGGGCGTAAAATCTGTCGACGCCCGTAAAAACGGGCGTGGCGTGGGGTTAAAAGCCCATAGTGGGCGAAGAACGCCCCTCTATGGGCCAACGAAATCAGAGTCCGGTGGGGCGTGCCCGGCACTTTGGCCGACCGCGCGTCAAAAGCCGGTGACCGCCGGCGAGTCAGCCCACCGAGTGATTCCCTGTTCAGGGAGGCTCAGTGAGCGACTTCTAGCCAGGCGGTTGATGCAACGTCCGGAGGGACCGGCGAAGGTTGTCGGGGTCGCTCAACCGGTGAAAGTCATTGTCAGGGAAGTCATGTCAAGGGCCACCGGCAAGGTCGAGTCGTCAGTGTGACGACGCCCTCAAACCGGTGGCGTTGGTCATTCCGGGTTGTCAGTTCCCTCGTCGAGCTCCTCCACCACTGCGAGCTCGCGAGGGAATGGTTTCTGGTCAGGGGGGCGCGCGTGATACGGGGCCAGATTCCGGAGATGCTCGAAATCTGACTGATCTGCGCGCGCGAACATCCTGGTCGAGAGCCTGGACACGAACTCATCCAGGGTCTCGACTTTTAGGTCTCTCCGAATGACTTCGTTGCGGACGAACATCGGCGCATCCGCAATGGTGCGCAACGCAATTGGTCTCAGAGACCAACGCGTACCATGCAGGCGCGGCGTACGTAAGACGGGTCCTCACGTACGCCTTATAGACGCCGACCTTCATGCGCAACGGGAGCCTCGAGCAGAGAGCGGGACGGAGCAAAGCAATGGCAGCCCTTGTTTGCCCAATCACGTTCGCCACATGCTTACTCATGGACAGGCTTTGGTCTATGGTTACCCCCAGGTATTTAGCCTGAGGTTGCCACCCGATTTCCTCCCCATGAAGCTTCATTAGTGCTTTCACAAGCACTGGTTGTATTTTATACACAAGGGCTCCGCTATGAGAGTAAGCGGTACTTGATAGTCCACGCGACGCGTGTGTCACGTTCCAGATCCTCGGCAAAACAGGCCGGGTGAGAGCCGGCGCCCACGCTCCTTTCTTCCTTATGATTGGAAGAAGCGGTTGAATGGCGGTCAGCGGGAGCCAATCACAGTCCCGCGAATTAGGTCAGCCATTAGACAATAGCGTCCTCTTTCCGTCTCGCTCTGTTGCGTGGGAGGAAAGGAGAGGGAAGTAGGAATTTTGATTTTGGTGGTTATACCGCGAATTTTAAAATAATGACATTATAAGAGAAATTTGATAAAATGGCGTAAACAATCGTTTTTATTGTTACAGAAAAGCCTATCAGCGAAAAGCACAACACAAGCAGTTCGCTGCGCGTACATATCCCTGGTGTGCGGTGCGCTGCGGCGCTGCGCCCCCTCCGCCGCGCAGCGCGCCGCCCTCACCCCCCCGCTGCTCAAGTGCGTCGAGAAGGCCGCGCAGAACCCGCTACAGGTAACTACTGTCGACTTACATACTTTTTATAAAATACTTTTTACACTCTGGTGGTATTATAGTTTGTGACGTGATTTTTAAAGTCTATTCTATGTTCTGTTTTTACTCCATGTCAACATGCCATGCGAAAAATAATAAAAATATTAACAAGAAAAATAGGCAGTGTACTCTGTTATTGTTAAGTACTACAACTACGAGTGAGAGGGGCGGAACCAGGCGAAAGTGAGGGAGGGAGGGACGAAAGGAAAGTGAGGGAAGGGTGGGACCAAAGGGAGGAGGGGATGGAATGAAAGTGAGGGAAGAAAGGGACGAGAGGAAGGGAGGGAGGGACGGACGAAGTTAAGTAAGGATAGGGTGGGACCAGAGGGAGTGAGGGACGAAAGGAAAGTGAGGGAAGGCAGGGACTAGAGGGAAGGGTGGGATCAGAGGTAGGGAGGGACGAAAGGCAAGTTAGGAAAGAGAGGGACTAGAGAAAAGAGTGAGACCAGATGGAGAGAAGGACGAAAAGAAAGTGAGGGAAGGGAGGCACGAGAGGGACTAGAGGTAAGTGAGGAAAGTGAAAGACGAGAGGGAAGGAAGGGACGAGAGGGAAGTGAGAGATTCGACGTAAAAGTGGTGAATTAGGAATGGGAGGGAAGTGGGAAAAGATAGGAGGGGGATATCATACTTATTCTGGCGTTGTTTTTCTTGTCTGCCGGATGCACTAGTGGTGTACAAATGTGGTACTTCCCTCAGAACCCGGTGGTGAGCGAGGGCATCTGCGCGATGCTGGCGCTCACGCTGCTGGACGCGGCGCGCGAGCTGCCGCAGCGGTGCGCCGCGTGGGCCGCGCTCGCGCACCACGACAAGCACGTGCTGCTGCACGACAGGGTCATCTCCGCCGCCACGGACGATGGTAACTGTTGCGATCAGTATTTAAAACTAGCTTTCTTCCATGCTGGACTGGGAGCGAGAGAAAAACGTAGAATGTGGCGTGCTGTAAAAACCAGCTATGGGATCTTGAGGGTTTCAGAATATTGTAATTTAGGCTATGGATATGGATATTGCATAAATTTCAAAACATTGGTTAAATCTTAAAATTTAAGTCAAGGCGAGCTTATCTCTTTAAGAGATCTCTTCCAGCCAACCTAGTGGGGATGAAAGATGGGACTTCACGGGATATAATAGGTACAATAAGTAATCATAGTCATAGTATTTATAAACTAATATTGCACATATTTATCCGAATACATATATACACAAGTAAGTAGTTTATATCTAATGTATACGACCGCAGCTATCCGGCTTTGTCAGACGCTGAAGCTACGGTAGGAAGTTCGAGGTATACTAGGATGCCCTTTGCTGACAGTTATGCAAAGTACACGACTGAGGCTTAGTGAAAGTCGCTAACATCTGTTCACGGTATATTTCAACCCACATAAAAGTCTTACGTTGGTCTTACAAATTTAAACACTTATGCTTTTAAAGAAAACACAATGTTACCGCGTTTTAGAAACCTGGCAGTGACATCTGTGGATAGCATTTGGTACTAAATTTACATGATTCTGCGGTACGGTGTCAGTACAAATGTTAACAAACAGTTTTAATGTGTTGTAAATAATAGTAGTATGCGGGTTATACATCTAATAAAAAATTGGTCTCCAGTGCTGATGCAGGTGGTGGTGCTATGCAGGACGGTGCTGGAGCGGTACCCGAGCGTGGCGGCCGAGCCCGGCTCCCCGCTGTACCGGGCCCTGGTGCTGGTGCTGCTGTCCACCAGCAAGCCCGTGAGGAACCTGGCCCTGGAGGAGGTGAGGGCTCTGGTCGCCGACAAGACCAGGGCTCAGCTCGCCAGGAATCTTGTTGCTAAGGTAGGTAGAGCAGTGAAAAGAATACAAAATACTGGTCATTCATAATCATCGCACTTCAGACAGTAATGCTATTTCGGTTTAATTTATGTTAATATTTTTCATACTTTAATCTGTTTTTTTTTTCAGCTAAACGAGGTTCTAGAAGAGGGCAAGGTGCTAGCGGGTCGGGAGCGGGCGTCGGAGGGGGAGAAGGGCGGGGAGGTGACGGGCAAGATGCTCCTGGACGCCGCGCACGCCATCTGCTCCTATAACGGTGAGGTAGCGCACCCTGTGCTCAGTTGGAGACTGAGGGCAGGGTGCGAGCGGGCGTCGGAGGGGGAGAAGGGCGGGGAGGTGACGGGCAAGATGCTCCTGGACGCCGCGCACGCCATCTGCTCCTATAACGGTGAGGTAGCGCACCCTGTGCTCAGTTGGAGACTGAGGGCAGGGTGCGAGCGGGCGTCGGAGGGGGAGAAGGGCGGGGAGGTGACGGGCAAGATGCTCCTGGACGCCGCGCACGCCATCTGCTCCTATAACGGTGAGGTAGCGCACCCTGTGCTCAGTTGGAGACTGAGGGCAGGGTGCGAGCGGGCGTCGGAGGGGGAGAAGGGCGGGGAGGTGACGGGCAAGATGCTCCTGGACGCCGCGCACGCCATCTGCTCCTATAACGGTGAGGTAGCGCACCCTGTGCTCAGTTGGAGACTGAGGGCAGGGTGCGAGCGGGCGTCGGAGGGGGAGAAGGGCGGGGAGGTGACGGGCAAGATGCTCCTGGACGCCGCGCACGCCATCTGCTCCTATAACGGTGAGGTAGCGCACCCTGTGCTCAGTTGGAGACTGAGGGCAAGGTGCGAGCGGGCGTCGGAGGGGGAGAAGGGCGGGGGGTTGACGGGGAAGATGCTGAAGCTAAGTTAGCGAACTCTGTACTAATTTGGAGTCATTCTTTCACGAGTTTGGAGACCAATGTATTTTAATTAGTAGGCACAACCTTACATTCGTTATTGGTTTGCTAAGAGTTGTCGACACTCATTTAATTTCTGTTCATTTGTATCAACATTACCATTTAAGATAATATGATACAAATAGCATATTTCGCGTACGCTATTTTCCTACTAGTCATCGTATAAGAAAAAAAACCAATTCCTACATAACTGGTATCTTACAAGGACGAATTATGTTTAGTTAGTAACTAGTTACGTAGCTCCGGTTTCGTAGGCGGCCGAAGGGGTCAAATCATAAACTTTTTATAAAATGTCAAAAACGCTTTTTTGTATGAAATACTTGGTTATGACCTCACTCGCAAGTAAATATTGGGCTCGATTCTAGATTTGCCGGCAAATACTAAAATTAAAATCTATTTGTCACTTTAAGACTTTAAACATTGGAAAAGGACAGGTGATCTATTCTCTCCGGTTTTTTATTAATAATTCGTGGTTTAATGCGTTATGCTGTCATTTTTATTCGCCGTCATATGATATGGCGGATAAAAGTGACAGAAATACTAGGGAAACGTCATAATCGCAACGTCATAATCTAGCGGGAAAATTGTAAAATTATAGAGTATAAATCGCCTGTCCTTTTTCAATTTTATTATTTTGAAAGTGACAGATAGATTTTAATTACTTCTATGCTGGACTGGGAGAGATAGAAAAACATTGAATGTTCCAGCTGCCCTTCCTCCCAGCATGCCCGGGAGTAGAAGTCAGCAAAAGGGACTCGAGGGTTACAGTGTATTGTAATTTAGGCGACGGGCTGACAACCTGCCACTATAGCAATACATATTACAATCTAAAATTGCTCTCAATTTTTGTCAGACGTGGCGAAAGCGCCTTTTACGAGGCGTTAAACGCTCTGCCTACCCCGTAAGGGATAAAGGCGTGATTTATGTATGTATGTATGTAGATTTTAATGAAAGTTTGTGGAATCTAGAATCTAGCCAATTGAGTACGTAAATCAATAACTTCTATATTTTTAACTTATTAAATCTAAGTAAGCGTTTGTTTGATATCCACAGTATTTTAGTATAAATGCTTTGATGTTTTTTATCCACCCAATCATCATGTCTATTTATACGCTTCTTCTACGCAATTTCTCATACAATGAGTGTGGTCGCTTCTCACAGAGTACAACCCGGAAGACGCTCAGCTGCTCGCCATCGAAGCTCTGTGCGCGTGTCACCATCCACTAGCTGCCTCCGTGGACGCCCGGGCCTGGGCGCGTCTGCTGGCCCGCATGGAGCTCGAGCCCAGGAAGCTGGTGGCTCTATACGCCAACAAGCTCAAGAGCACCTGCATCACCGGGTACACGCCCAATGAGGTCAGTATCTATAGCATCCACTAGCTGCCTCCGTGGACGCCCGGGCCTGGGCGCGTCTGCTGGCCCGCATGGAGCTCGAGCCCAGGAAGCTGGTGGCTCTATACGCCAACCAGCTCAAGAGCACCTGCATCACCGGGTACACGCCCAATGAGGTCAGTATCTATAGCATCCACTAGCTGCCTCCGTGGACGCCCGGGCCTGGGCGCGTCTGCTGGCCCGCATGGAGCTCGAGCCCAGGAAGCTGGTGGCTCTATACGCCAACCAGCTCAAGAGCACCTGCATCACCGGGTACACGCCCAATGAGGTCAGTATCTATAGCATCCACTAGCTGCCTCCGTGGACGCCCGGGCCTGGGCGCGTCTGCTGGCCCGCATGGAGCTCGAGCCCAGGAAGCTGGTGGCTCTATACGCCAACAAGCTCAAGAGCACCTGCATCACCGGGTACACGCCCAATGAGGTCAGTATCTATAGCATCCACTAGCTGCCTCCGTGGACGCCCGGGCCTGGGCGCGTCTGCTGGCCCGCATGGAGCTCGAGCCCAGGAAGCTGGTGGCTCTATACGCCAACCAGCTCAAGAGCACCTGCATCACCGGGTACACGCCCAATGAGGTCAGTATCTATAGCATCCACTAGCTGCCTCCGTGGACGCCCGGGCCTGGGCGCGTCTGCTGGCCCGCATGGAGCTCGAGCCCAGGAAGCTGGTGGCTCTATACGCCAACCAGCTCAAGAGCACCTGCATCACCGGGTACACGCCCAATGAGGTCAGTATCTATAGCATCCACTAGCTGCCTCCGTGGACGCCCGGGCCTGGGCGCGTCTGCTGGCCCGCATGGAGCTCGAGCCCAGGAAGCTGGTGGCTCTATACGCCAACCAGCTCAAGAGCACCTGCATCACCGGGTACACGCCCAATGAGGTCAGTATCTATAGCATCCACTAGCTGCCTCCGTGGACGCCCGGGCCTGGGCGCGTCTGCTGGCCCGCATGGAGCTCGAGCCCAGGAAGCTGGTGGCTCTATACGCCAACCAGCTCAAGAGCACCTGCATCACCGGGTACACGCCCAATGAGGTCAGTATCTATAGCATCCACTAGGTGCCTCCGTGGACGCCAGGGCCTGTGTACGTCTGCTCATTGCAAGTCTATGTTTCATAGACTTTAAAATTCTCACGGTTATCAACATGAAATTGAAAAAAACAGGAAATTTTTCGTGGTCTTCAATTTACTCGTCCAAAAATGGAAAACCACAGTTTTTTCGTTTTTAATCAATCTATGTGTCATGGTCATGGTAATATTTGGTTTCTTCGACCAAACTTTAGTAACTAACTTTTCGTGCTTTTGTCTGAGTCTTTATTCGTAACTAGTAGCATCCTGTTAGCGGTGTCACCCGCTGCTAAATAAGTTTTCCCGTGGTCTACATTCCTGCGGTAAATAATACCCTATGTTACTCAGGGTGAACGTAGCGTTCTAACGGTGAAAGAATTTTTGAAATCAGTCCAACAGTTTTTCAGTTTATTCGTTACAAACATACACAATCTAATAATACAAATCTTTCATCTTTATAATATTAGTGAAGAATCACTAATATTATAAAGAGGAGTGGGATTCTTCACTGTGCTTCCTGCAATAGGACTTTCAAAACCAAATTTGGTTTTGCTAGTCACGCTCGCGCTCATGCAAGGTCCCAGGCTAGCATAAGCTAAGGGTGTCGCCGTCGACGGATACGTCTGGGAGGACATCATCATCATCATAATAATAGTATAGATAGCAACCGATATCAAGCTATGTGATCTAATTTTCATTCGCAGACGTTAACAAACGTGGTATCAACACTAGTAGCGACCAACTCGGAGGTGATGGCCGGCGCTGCGATACAGTTCGCGCTGGAGGCGCTGCTGGAGCCCGAGCTGCTGCGCGTCACCAGGGACGAGTACTTCACGTACCTCACGCCCGAGGGGGAGCTGTACGACAAGAGCTCCGTGCCAGGGTATGCGGAAATCCCACCTAGAAATCCCTATTGTTGGCATTCTACCGATTAACATCTTGAATTTGTGATGTACTAAAAAACATAAATTCATATAATCACGCCTTTATCTCTAATGGGGTAGGCAGAGCGGGAACGACTAAACAAACCGCCATGTCTGACAAAGTTTTTAGGGTTATTTAATATAGACAGGTTGTCAAGCCATCGCCTAAATTACAATGTGTTTTTACAGCATGCCTAGGAGGGAATGCAGCTTGCACATTCTATGTTTTTCTCTCGTTCCCAGTCCAGCATGGAAGAAACCGCCTGCGAAAAAGTTGAATGCAAATTTTCGCTAGTATCGATTGATGTGAAAATTATATCAGGCGCTATTGTTAATATCATCTATATATGTATTTGTTTATTATCTTTTTTACAATAAACTTATATCTATTACAAAAGTCCCACAAAACTGCTTACGCAGTAACACTATAAAACTATGATATGCCGTATAACATATTTTATACAATTATAAAAAAGACTATCATTTTGTTTTCAGGAATGAAGATTCAAAGGAGGTGAACCTGAAACGTGAAAGTAAGGCGTACAGCTACAAAGACCAACTGGAGGAGCTACAACTCAGGAGGGAGTTGGAAGAGAAGAGGCGGCGAGAAGGGAAGATCAAAGAGGTAAGGGTGTGAACACATTGCATGTGAGTATGCTTTGTTACTTCGCGGTCGTTCACTACTCGTGACCGCTTTGAAATATTGAAGTAACGATGAATATAATCACGGTTATAATTTTAATCGCATATGACTAAAATTTTACGTTGTTTTGTGCGATATTCGTATGTTTTCTTAAATTTTGCTCTTCCCAAAATAGATGGTCGTTTTTTTTTATCTTTAGTCATTTTTGTTTTTTCTTATAGTATACTTTTTCTGACATTACCAATATAAAAAAACATGTTATTTTATTATTTAGGTGCCGTTATCAGCAAAACAAAAGGAGGCGATCAAGGCGCAGCAGGCCAAAGAAAGCGCGGTGCGACAGAGACTCACTGCGGTAGGGAACCCCATGTTTTTCATTCATTTACGTTCCTGTTAATTTTATTTTAACAGGTTGTGTGCCCGCAAGTTGTGTGCCCTCACTCCTCCTCACAAGAAAAGTTTTGAAAATGTCTATGTTTTGCGAGCTATGATTTTTTTACGAGTGAGGGCGCCACCGCTCGCGGAGAGGCGTCTTAAAGACGTATCATCATCTCTCTAGCCTTATCCCGTATCTCACGGGGTCGGCTTCCTAATCTAGGGGATTGAACGAGGCTACTGGTTTTTATACAGAGCGACTGCCACCTGACCTCCGCAACCCAGAAGGGAAACCAGACCCAATCCTAGATTAGGTCAGAGTTTTCAAGCCGCCAATGCTTAGAACTGGCCTCTGATATGGCTTAACGACTAATATCTACGGTATTAAACGATATTAACCGGGACCAACGGCTTAACGTGCCTTCCCGAGCACGGAAAAAGCACCGAATAAACGTACAAATGAAATTCGAAAACCGAAAAATACATTAGTACGTGGTGAGATTCGAACCACGACCTCCCGCTCAGGAGGCAGCGGCCCTATCCAATACACCATCAGGCTCGTATGTATGTATTGAATTTATCTTCTGTTTTCCTCAGTTGAACTCCCGCCTGGTGATCGGCATCAAACTCCTGGAGGCTGTGCAGAAAGGCTCTCCGCTCGCTATCTGCCTGTGGGCGCGTCGCATCGTGGACGCGGTACTCGGAGCCCTACGGTCGCCGCTAGCAGCCCCATTGGTGGCCCAGCAGTATTGCCACCTGCAACCCGCCCTGTTGCCCAGATATGACGCTTTAGGAGGCACCGTGGCCCGAGTCACTATCAGGTATTAACAAGGCTCCTCACTTTCTATATGCTTATGGGCGCGCCGCATCGTGGACGCGGCACTTGGAGCCCTACGATTACCCCTAGCAGCCCCATTGGTGGCCCAGCAGTATTGCCACTTGCAACCCGCCCTGCTGCCTAGATATGACGCTAGGAAACTTAATATAGGTTTTAAAATATATATATTCTAAACTACGTTTTTTTTTTGTTTTTCTAACTTCTTGTTGTCATTTCCACATGCCCTGAGGCAAACTGGTAGATAATGCCTTTGGTGCTTAGTCCGCCCAACGCCCAAGTAATATGTTTGTGCATAATAAGTTAAATAAATACCATGCATGTTGCATGAGTCACCATCAGGTATTACGGAACTATCGATATTATTCTTTTAAACCTGTTTAAAGTGATAAAAGTCGTTGATGGGGTTTATCGGCTAGTAGATCTAACAAGCGCGTTCATACCCATTAACACTTTCGTCATTTCTCACGGGAGTGTGATAAAGACTTCCATGCTGGACTGGGAGCTAGAGAAAAAAATAAAATTTGCCTGCTGCGTTTCTTCCCGGATATGCTGTAAAAACAGCTAAGGGATCCGAGGGTTTCTGTATATAGCAATTCAGGCGATGGGCTGACAACCTGGCACTTCAGCAATATACCTACAAATCTATCTTAAATAACCCTCAAAACTTTGTCAGACGTGGTGGAGCAACCTTTGTTTAGGTCGTTTACGCTCGGCCTACACCATTAGGGATAAATGCCTGATTATATGAATATAATGATAAAAAATCACCTCATTTATGATGCTACTTTTTCATTACAAGTAACATCCTCTGTTAACTGGTCACCAATAAAACCTTGTCCTCCGTCAGGCTCCACAAGCCGCAGTGCGACTTGGACCCGGCCTGGGAACAGGAGCCCCTGGAGAGGGCCACCATCCGGAGCATCCACCTGCTGCACGCGGCCACGGCGGAGCCCGCGACCATACCCTCGGGGGAAGAGGACTCGCAGCCCAACAAGGGGAACTACTTCACGGCGCCAGGGTTCTGCTACGTATTCCCGCTGCTCAAACAAGGTATTTTAATAATATTCTAATAGATTTTTGCACTCACAGTGCTATTTATTTCTTTATTTATTTACTGTTTATTGTACACAATTAATATGAGAAAGACAATACACAAGGAATAACGACACAACAGGTACAGCTTATTTCTACTTAGGAATTTCTTCCAGCTGAGTGCAATAGCAATAAATATATCACTGAAAATATTAGAAATGACAAATCAAAAATTCGACCGCTCGATTCGAACTCTCCAACAACAATAATAACTCCGCATAGACACTTCGTCTCTAATAGAGTTGGAATGAATGGAACAAATTACCCGAAGACTTAATTTCGGAACCAAATGTCAATAAATTCAAAACCTTACTAGACAACACACACCATTGACCAAAAGAAATAGTCCACAAAGTAAAGCTGGATTCGGGCATTTATCAGTTGTTCCAACTGCATGTCCGTCTAAAATAATAATAATATAATTCGCAAAAAGAGAAAAAAATACATATCATAATAATAAGTAATAAATAGCAGATCACTAATTTGTCGCTCGGGACTTGGCTGCTGTAGCTTAGCGGTTTAGAGTGTTGGGCCGGTTTTCCAAAGACGTGGGTTCAAAACCCGTCAGCGGTCTAATTTTTGATTTATTATTTCTAATATTTTAAGGTATTTTGAATTTCTTAGTAGAATTAAGCTGTACCTGTTGTGTCGTTATTACTTATTTAGTGTATTTTTCATGTTACTTGTGTACAATAAACAGTAAATAAATAAATGAGATAGGCTTTTATAAACAGTCTCTGTTAACTTGTCAATATTTCTTTATCTACCAAACGAGACAGGGTTTTGTAAACGGTCTCTGTTGACTTCTCAATCAGGCTCATCGAATCAATATTTCTTAATCTACCAAACAAGGTAGGATTTTGTATACAGTCTCTGTTAACTTGTCAATATTTCTTTATCTACCAAACGAGGTAGGGTTTTGTAAACGGTCTCTGTTGACTTCTCAATCAGGCCCATCGCATCAATATTTCTTAATCTACCAAACAAGGTAGGATTTTGTATACAGTCTCTGTTAACTTGTCAATATTTCTTAATCTATCAAACGAGGTAGGGTTTTGTAAACAGTCTCTGTTAACTTGGTAAATAAATGTGGCAACCATAAAGTAAAGAATCAAGTTTCTTATACCTCTGTAACTGAACAAACTATGATAGAACTAGAATTCAGAAAACTATGTATACCCCTGCCAGGAATTAAAAAACCTGTCATAGAGGTACCGTAGAGAAGGGCTTAAGGGAAGTGCATAAGTCCCTCTCTTATTTAGTCTCTATTCTTCTCTATGACAGGTATTTTTAATTCCTGGCAGGGCTATAGTATGCTCTTTTTTTCAAGTTAACGTGTTGACTTTACTTATTTGCGTATTTTTTTCTTCCATTCTAGCCTAGAAGCGAGAGAAAAACATAGAATATGCCGGTTGCATTTCGTCCCGGGCATGCTGTAAAAACCAGCTAAGGGATCCGAGGGTTTTAGTATATTGCAATTTAGGCTATGGGCTGACAACCTGTCACACAGCAATATTCTTACAAATCTATCTTTAAAAACCTTCAAAAAGACGTGGTGGAATGACCTTTTTTTGTTTAGGTCGTTTACGCTCTGCCTACCCCATAAAGGCGTGACTATATGTGTGTATGTGTTCTCGCAGGATTGTCAAGCTGCGCGGTGCGGTCGCACGAGTCGGCCACGATCAACGGGCTGCACGTGATAGCTCGGCACGCGGCGCTGCAGCCGGCCGCGGACCCGCTGCTGCACCCCGCGCTCTTCCCCATCGACAACATGTTCCGCCTTCTCATTGATCTCATCAGTAAGTATACTGCCCCGCGGTTTGGTGGTCAGAGCATAGGCTCACGATCCGGAGGTCCAGGGTTCGCTTCCCAGGGGGGAACATAAAGTAGATATTTGTCAATTTATCACTTTGTGAGGTTTTCCTCAGTTTGGTTGTCCGAAAAGAAACAGGATTCCGTGCTTCAGAGGGCACGCTAGGCCGTCGGTCCCGGCCGCTGTCTTTGATAGTGGTCGTTACTGAAACTATTTCAGAGGTCTAATAGCTGTGCTACTAGGCGGTTTGAAAACTCTGACACCAGGGTTCATTGGATCGTTCGACTCGAGAATCCACTCGCTAGAAGAAGACGGTTACTACACACATGCCGCCATAACAAGCAGTCCGCACGAAAGTCAACCTGTGTGTAAGCAGTTTTAGAGGGACAAAATGGTACCCTTCTATCTTGAACTACACAACACACAGTACAATATAAATCAATTTACAAGTATTTATTCTGTCCCGTCAGGTAGCACATCAGGGCGCGTACAGACCGCGTGTACTGTGGCGCTACTGGAGACGGCGCAATGTTCGTCGCGCGGCGAACTCACGCTCGATGACGTCACCTGCCTGCTGGCGGGGCTGCAGAGCCCCATGGAGGTAATAATAACTCTTTATTTGCTTAGAACATGGGCAGTAATGGTGTTATACAATAGGGTACGAGAGTGCTAACATGTTTTGCCAAATACTTAGATTAGCATGCAAATATTTATACAATGGCAAGTTTATAGTATCAGATTAATAAGTAGTTTGAAATAATCTACGTAACCCACTTCAGGAACTCATTTCAGGCTTTTTAGTCATTTGACAACTGACGTTACTGTATTTTTGAGGGTTACTATGCTATTTTTAGTTCATATAATATCAACGAAAGAAAATCAGGTCAAGAGGTCAGATGGCAGTCGCTCTGTGTAAAAGCCAGTACCCTCGTTCAATTACCTAGATGAGGAAGCCGACCCCGTGTGATACGGGATAAGGCTAGGGAGATGATGATGATCAAAGAAAGAAAATAATAAATTCGTTTCTGGCAGGACTTGAACCCGCGTGTCTGGAATGCCGGTCCTCTACCAATAACCAGAAAGACTATGATCACTCGTTACTCCCGCTATCGTTTCTGTAGCTCAGTTGGTAGAGTGATGGACCGGCATTCCAGAGAGTCCTGCCAGAAACGAATTTATTATTTTCTTTCATATTATATGACGTTTTCTGGTTGTTCAGTTACCAAGAACCCAAAAATGTTATTAGATGAATATCTATACAACGTGTAACATAAAGGGTATATGCATCGTAAAATGTGTGAATCAACCCATGACACTGAACAACTTTCCCTAAGGAACACAGGTCAAAATACGAAAAAAAAGTTTGACCGTCCATACAAAATGCATTAGATGATAGCGCGTGTAGTATGGGAAGTCAAACTTACGACCTATGTTTCTTTGGGGAAGTTGTTCAGTTTCATAGGGTGTTTCATATCCTTTCGGGTCCATATACCCATTATGTTACACGCTGTATACCCCAAATGCCGTGATATGGTCCGTGTACAGGTGGTGCGGGACGCGGCGCTGCGAGCCTTGCTGCGAGTCACGAAGGGCTTGGAGAAGCTGCTTGAGAACCCCGACCACGCGCTCACCATCACGAAGAGACTACTCGTCGCCACGTTCGACGTGTCAGAGGACAACAAGTGAGGCTAATTATACATACATATAATCTAAGGGGGTAGGCAGAACGTAAACGGCCTAAACGTAGGTCGTTCCGCCACGTCTGACAAGTTTTGAGGGTTAAGTTTACTGCATATTGCTGTAGTGTCAGGTTGTCAGCCCATCGCCTAAATTACAATATACCCTCGAATCCCTTAGTTGGTTTTTACAGCATGCCCGGTAGGAGATGCAGCTGGCACATTCTACGTTATTCTATCGCTCCCAGTCCAGCATGGAAGCTTGCAAATTATAAGATAATGATAAATGATAAGAGTGGAACTCTGTGCCTTCGGATCTGTTTCCGGAACGTTATAACCTGGGCCTTTTCAAGGCGAGATTGAACAGGCATTACTAGGCAATCACGCTCCATCATCACTCCCCTTGAGGTGAGATGGCAGACAAATGATTATCCTATCCTATCAAGTATAAAAAAAAGAAAAAGATATTATGATAGTTTATTGTTTTTCAGAAATTATTACCACGTGGAAAATAGGGACACAATTAATTGATTCTCTAAGCACTGTCTCCTGAAAATTTTAATTGAATAGTACGTAAGTCAAAAACAAATCTCTGACTAGGACAGTAAAATCATGACGCGTTTCGTGCTTCCATCAGAGTACTAGCCGAAGAAGTGTGGAACGCCCTCCCGCTGGCCGCGCAGTGGTCCCGCGAGGCCGAGCTGGTGCACATGCTGCTGGAGGAGGTGCAGCACCCGGCGGAGCCCGTGCAGCGCGCCGCCGCCGCCGCGCTCGCGCACCTGGTGCACAGGGACGCCGGTGACGCGGAGGCCGCTCTGCAGGCGCTGCAGCAGACACATACCAGCAAGCTACCGGTAACTTAATCACATTTTTTTGTGTATTGAGGTACGGTGTTATCTTTTGGGGTAACTCACCTAACAGAAAAATGTTTATATATACTTTATTGCATAAACACAAAAGAAATGTAATTTACAAAGATAGTGTGCAAGGGCGAACTTATCTCTATGAAGAGATCTCTTCCAGCCAACTCAATGGTAGTAAGAGAAAGTGAATAATTTTGAGGGGACAAGAAAATGCAACATTAACAGAGACTAGTAAAACTATGCAGCTCTAAAAGAAGTCATTGACTGGTTAAACTTAAATAACCTAAAAATTCATTTAAATAAAACAAAATTGATTAAATTTCAAACATACCAATCACAGCAAATCACCATCGACGTGTCACACATGGGACAAAATATAGAAGAAGTTATTAGCACAACATTCTTAGGAATAGTAGTAGATAAAAACTGTAATTGGAAAAGTCACATTAACGTAGTATGTAAGAAAATTGATAAATTTATATTTGCTATTAAACGTGTACGACAAATTGTATCGCTTGATGCTGCACTTCAGGTCTATCATGGCTATGTTGGCTCGTTTCTTAGATATGGCTTTATAATCTGGGGTAACTCAGTTGAAGCGAATAGGGGTCTTTTAGCGCAAAAAAGATGTGTAAGGGCACTATGTGGAGCACACTTTAGAGAATCGTGTAAGCCTTTATTTAGGCAATTAAGAATATTAACCTTGCCATGTATTTACATACTAGAAATATGTATTTTTGTCAAAAAACACCCCGATCAATTTAAGACCAGAAAAAATATGAATTGTTTTAGTAAGCGATACGAACACTTATTATATATGCCAAGAACTAAGTTAGATCTGCGTAAGAGAAATGTATTTTGTATGTGTATTCAAATTTTTAATGCATTGCCCTCGGAAATTAAGGAACTTCCACTGACTACTTTTAAAAGACAATTGACTCAATATTTAATTGATAAATGTTTTTATACAATAGACGAATATTTAAAATGACATTTACATGCCTAAATTTATGACTAATAATAGATTGTAATTGATAGTTTGATTTAATTTATATAATTTTTGACCATAAACAAGTATGTTGACTTTATTTAATTCTAATGGGTTATAGCTTTTTATTGTTTTCTATAGTTTGATTCTTGTATGTAGTTATAAATTTTAACAAAATATTCGTACACCTAACGGTTGAGTGAAAGGACGCCATGTTATCTGTAACACCAATATGTACTACTCTAGAACGAATAAAAGATTTCATTTCATTTCATTTCAAACAAATATTTAAAAAAAGAAAAATTCTTACATACCTATACATAGAATAAATACCTACCGTATATTACTATCTTAAATAAACATACATATATACTATAATATGTAATGTTTTCAGTGAACAGAAATCAAGCGTATATTATATGCTATTCGAAAACTAGTTGATAGCAATTTTATCACTAAGGATCGTATTTACAAAGCAATATTAATATTGAGAGCAATATTAAGTATGGATTTAACAGTAACATTGTATTGAAATGACGTTTCTGATACGAATTCGAACTAGCTGTCAGTCTCAAGTGCTGTTTATAATTACGGGCCTTAATGACGAACAATTGTTATTCATACTGATAAATCAACGACTACTCAAAACGAAAACGTAGAGGTCTAACACCTCCGTCTAACAAACAAGTGAGTAGTCGTCGATTTATCAGTAGTTGATAGCTGTTGTTCATACTTCCTTTTTTCTAATAGTTGCATTTCGTTCCCAGATGATCCCAGCAAAGCTGGACCAGTTCGGCCACGTGGTGGACGAAGCCGTGGACGAGTGGGGCTCCCGGCGCGGCGTGGCCTTCGCGCTGAAGGCCCTGGCGCCGCACCTCAAGCCCGAAGCGGTGCCGGCCGCCATGAGGTTCTTCGTGGAGCAGGGGCTGGCCGACAGGAACAGCCAGGTCCGCGACGAGATGCTGAACGCTGCCATGGCCATCGTTGATATACATGGAAAGGTGAGTGGATGTTTCTTACATTTTTCAGAGTTACATACATACATAAATCACGCCTTTATCCCTTACGGGGTAGGCAGAGCGTTTAACGCATCGTAAAAAGCGCTTTCGCCACGTCTGACAAAAATTGAGGGCAATTTTAGATTGTAATATGTATTGCTATAGTGACAGGTTGTCAGCCCATCGCCTAAATTACAATACACTGTAACCCTCGAGTCCCTTTTGCTGACTTCTACAGCATGCCCGGGAGGAAGGGCAGCTGGAACATTATATGTTTTTCTATCTCTCCCAGTCCAGCATGGAAGTATTTATATATATTAAGTTTTTTTCAGAGTTAAATTCGTTTAAGTACATTCTAATGCATTCAATGGTATCACTTATTTCACCGGAGTATTAAGTAAGTATGTAGAAGTATTATAGCACGGTAGCTCAGTTGCTTGGAGCTCTGGAGCTGGGTTCAAATATCTACTGCGCGAAAGTTTTGGTTTCTATATTTACATACATACATACATACATATGATCACGCCTTTATCCCTAATGGGGGACCTAAACAAAGGTCGTTCCGCCATGTCTGACAATGATTTGAGAGTTTTTTAAGATAGACTTGTACGTATATTGCTGTAGTGACAGGTAGTCAGCCCATCGCCTAAATTACAATATACTGAAACCTTCGGATCTATTAGCTGGTTTATACAGGGTGGAAATGCAGCTGGCACATTCTATGTTTATCTCTCGCTCCCAATCCAGCATGGAAGCTAATTCTACATTTACATGTTTGAATTATTATTTTTTATATTTTTTCTTGTTTTCTGTTGTACAGGAGACCCTGAGCAGCCAGCTGCCCGTGTTCGAGAACTTCCTGGACAAGGCGCCCAAGTCGGGCGGGTTCGACGCCGTGCGGCAGTGCGTGGTGCTGCTCGTGGGCTCGCTCGCCAAGCACCTGGAGCGCGGCGACGCGCGCATCAAGCCCATCACGCTGCGCCTCATCGCCGCGCTGTCCACTCCCAGCCAGCCGGTAACCGGATTGCTACATGCTAATCCAGCCCGCTTGACTACTTTTGAATTCACTTCTTCTTCGTTTCATACATACATATAATCACGCCTTTATCCCTAATGGGGTAGGCAGGGCGTGAACGACCTAAGCAAAGGTCGATCCGCCACGTCTGACAAAGTTTAGAGGGTTTGTTAAAGATAGATTTGTAGGTATATTTCTGTAGTGACAGATTGTCAGCCTATCGATATAGATATTCTTCGTTTCAATGATCCAAATCATCATCATCATTTCCCTAGCCTTATCCCGTATCTCACGGGGTCGGCTACCTAATCTAGGGGATTTAACGAGGGTACTGGTTTTTACACAGAGCGACTGCCATCTAACCTCCGCAACCCAGAAGGGAAACCAGACCCAATCCTAGATTAGGTCAGTGTTTTTAAGCCGCCAATGCCTAACACTGGCCTCTGACATGGCTTAACGACTAATATCTATATATTAACCGGGACCAACGGCTTAACGTGCCTTCCAAAGCACGGAAAAAGCGCCGAATAAACGTACATATGAAATTCGAAAACCGAAAAACACATTGGTACGCGGTGGGATTCGAACAACGACCTCCCCGTTTAGGAGGCACCGGCCCTATCCACCACACCATCGGGCTCTAATGATCCAAATATTATAACATATATATAGCTAAAATTGACCCTTGCCAGTATTTGGCGACGGCTATTGCATTATCTGTCGCCAGGATTAGTTCCTCCCTGCTGCATGAGACGGGCAGCTGAGGGCAAGAGCAAATGTGGCATTGATTGTGATGAAGCTCCACAGTCGCAGTTTCGTTGCGTGCTGTCCATGAAGCCCCATTTTGCCGTATTTTCCTTGCAGCGGCCAACCTGCGAACGTAGTCGGTTTAGCGATTTCCGTGTCGGCCACTTCAGTGACCTTTAGTGACTTCAGGACTTTACTAACTCATTATAGAGGCTAAGTGGTGGTCACTGCATGGTGGCGCCACTTAGGCTCTATCAGCACTTTAAACCCTTCCTGCCCTTCGTAATCAAATCAACGATCATTTTATCAAGCCAAGTAAAGGTTAACTTAGGTTATCGGCGAATAAACTGAGCCTCTTCAAGGCCACACTGAAAGAGTTTCAATGTGAACTTTGTGTATGTTTAGGTGCAAGAAGCGGTGAGCAACTGTCTCCCGCCGCTGGTGTCGTCGCCCGCTCTGGAGGACGAGATCCCCGCCATCATGCAGAAGCTCATGAAGCAACTCCTCACCGCCGAGAAGTACGGCGATAGGAAGGTACGTTTCAATATTAATACAATAGAAATGACTCTGCAAGACATTCAAACAAAAATTTGGAAGTAAATATTTTTGCTCAAGATAAAACGATAGTCTAGCCTTGATACATACTTCGTTATGTCTAGCCTAGCATTATATTCCCCGGCGATTGAATACCTATCGAGTTAGCGAAAATACACCGTAATATGTATGCATCCTAAACTGGGAGTGATTGAAAAACATATTTTGTGCCATCTCCTCCCGGGCATGCTGTAAAAATCAGCAAAGGGTTTCAGTATTGTAATTTAGACGACGGGCTGACAACCTGCCACTATAGCAATATACAGATCTCTAACCCTCGAAACTTGTCAGACGTGGCGGAACAACGTTTGTTTAGGCCGCCTATGTTGTACTTGTCTTTTGTTGTTATCTGTTATGTTGTATTCTTACGTGCAGTAAAGTATTTTTTATGTTATGTTTACGCTTTGCCTATCCTATTTGGGATAAAGGCGTGATTATATGTATGCATCATAAAACTGACACTAAATTAAACTTGTATTGTAGGGTGCCGCATACGGCATCGCCGGTATCATCAAAGGTCTGGGCATCCTGTCGCTGAAGCAGCTGGACGTGATGGGGAAACTCACTGAGGCCATTCAAGAGAAGAAGAACTACAAGTACAGAGAGGGTGAGCACTGTCGTTACATGGCTGAGCTGAGGCTGATTTGTACTATGCAATAGTTGTACATTATTTACTTCCATGCTGGACTGGGAGAGATAGAAAAACATAGAATGTTCCAGCTGCCCTTCCTCCCGGGCATGCTGTTGAAGTCAGCAAAAGGGACTCGAGGGTTACAGTGTATTGTAATTTAGGCGATGGGCTGACAACCTGTCACTATAGCAATACATATTACAATCTAAAATTGCCCTAAATTTTTGTCAATCGTGGCGAAAGCGCCTTTTACGAGGCGTTAAACGCTCTGCCTACCCCGTAAGGGATAAAGGCGTGATTTATGTATGTATGTATGTATACATTATTTCTTCCATGCTTGACTGGGAGCGACAGAAAAACATCGAATGTGCCAGCTGCATTTCCTCCCTGGCATGCTTTAAAACCAGCTAAGGGATCCGAGGGTTTCAGTATATTGCAATTAAGGCGATGGGCTGACAAGCTATCACTACAGCAATATACTTACAAAATCTATCTTGAATAACCCTCAAAACTTTGTCAGACGTGGCGGAACGACTTTTGTTTAGGTCGTTCTGTCTACCCCATTAGGGATTAAGGCGTGACTTTATGTGTGTTGTATGTAATAGTTATCCTGCGTCTGATTTCACATTAACTCATTGACATCCCACTATTGATACCACACCGCTATCCCACTTCTGATATGGCACTGGTCTCCCACTTCTGACACCGGTTTCTCCTTAGGCGCGCTGTTCGGTTTCGAGATGCTGTGCTACAAGCTGGGCCGCCTGTTCGAGCCGTACATCGTGCACGTGCTGCCGCACCTGCTGCTCTGCTTCGGGGACTCGTCGCAGTACGTGCGCGCGGCTGCTGACGACACCGCCAAGCTCATCATGAGCAGGCTGTCGGCGCACGGCGTCAAGCTGGTGCTGCCGTCGCTGCTGCAGGCCTTGAACGACGACAACTGGAGGACTAAAGCGGGTAGGTTCCGAGACATTACATTTGGGACTAAATACGTAACCTAATTACCATTTTAAGTCGACAGGCAAGTTACCTTAAATTTTTGGAGAAATTTTATCCCTATAACTTCCATAGATTGGTTGGATAAAATTATTTCCAATCTTATGTCCTGCCATGCTGACCTGGGATCAAGAGAAAAACATAGAATGTTCCAGCTGCATTTCCTCCCGGGCATGCTGTAAAAACCAGCTAAGGAATCTGAGGGTTTCTATATATTGCAATTTAGGCTATAGGCTGACAACCTGTCACTACAGCAATATACCTACAAATCTATCTGAAATAACCCTCAAAACTTTGTCAGACGTGGCGGAACAACCTTTGTTTAGGTCGTTTAAGCTCTGCCTACCCCATTAGGGATAAAGGCGTGATTATATGTAATAAATTTCCAAGATTAAAAATCACATAAATTCAATGTTATTATAGTTTATTTCCAACTTTCTCGGAAACTAATACAGACCTATTCAATTAACAATTTGTCTTATTGTAAAGGTTCCATCGAGCTGCTGGGAGCGATGGCGTACTGCGCTCCTAAACAACTGTCGTCCTGCCTGCCCAGCATCGTGCCGCGTCTCATTGAAGTGCTCAGTGACTCCCACATGCGCGTGCAAGAGGCCGGCGCTGAAGCCTTGAAGGTCATCGGCTCCGTCATCAGGAACCCTGAGATCCAAGGTAAGGTTTGAAGAAAGTGTATAGAGGGAAGCATCTTTTTAAACGGTCAATTGATCTACCAATAGCTCAGTTTCGCGCCTCCAACTAAATAACTGCCTCCGTGGTCTAGTGGCTAGTGCCATGGGCTCCCGATCCGGAGGTCCTGGGTTTGATTCCCAGGGGGTAAAACACAAAGTTGATATTTGAGAATTTATCACTTTGTGAATTTTACCCTAGTTTGGGTAGGACATTGCAGGCTGAATCACCTGATTGTCCGAAAAGAAAAAGATTTCGTGCTTCGGAGGGCACGTTAAGCCGTCGGCCCGGTCGCTGTCTTTGATAGTGGTCGTTACACAAAACCATGTCAGAGGCCTGATAGTTGTGCTACTAGGCGGTTTAAAAACTCTGACACAAGGGTTCATCGGGTCCATAGACTCGATACCCACTCGACAGAAGAAGAAGAAGTTTCGCGCGTTCGTGTCTTCAATCTCCCGCACCTCATCCCCGATGGTATATCAAGACGTTTGCCCCCGTCTGTACTTGTGGTGGGTTTCCCATTCGCTATATCGAATGTCTCGAAGCAACCACGCATTTTCTTTGCCTTCGATGACTTCGACTTAGAAGCGGATGAGGTCCTCTTCAAACTTCCACTTCTAATAGTGCACCAATTAATAGTGTATTTGCCTTCGTGGTCTAGTGGTCAGAGCCATGGGTTTACGATTCGGAGGTCCTGGGTTCGATTCCCAGGGGGGGGGGGGGGGGGTCAATGTTGGTATTTGTTAATTTATCACTTTGTGAGCTTTTCTTACCAGTTTGATAAGGAGGCTGAATCACCTGATTGTACGAAACAGAAAAATAAACCGTGCTTCGGAGGGCACGTTAAGCCGTCGGTCCCGGTCGCTGTCTTTGATAGTGGTCGTTACTCAAACCATCGATCTAATAGCTGTACTACTAGGCGATTTAAAAACTGTGACACCAGAGTTCTTCGAGTTGTTGAACTCGAGAATCCACTGGCTAATAATAAGAAGATGTGTACCATAACTTGTACAGTGCGAGCGAGATATCTGTTGAACTGAGAGCGTTGCCACTATCACCTGTCAGTAACAATAGCCAAGTTTCAGTTCCAAATATTGACATGATTCGTGTTTCCAGCAATCGTGCCGGTGCTGCTGCTGGCCCTGCAGGACCCGTCCAACAAGACGTCGGCCTGCCTGCAGACCCTGCTCGACACCAAGTTCGTGCACTTCATCGACGCGCCCTCCCTCGCTCTCATCATGCCGGTTAGTCACACTACTCCACTGTGTTAGGCGCCTTTATTCCTAATGGGGTGGGCAGAGCGTCAACGACCTAAGCAAAGGTCGTTCCGCCACGTCTGACAAAGTTTTTAGGGTTATTTAAGATAGATTTGTAGGTATATTGCTGTAGTGACAGGTTGTCAGCCCATCGCCTAAATTACAATATACTGAAACCCTCGGATCCCTTAGCTGGTTTTTACAGCATGCCCGGGAGGAAATGCAGCTGGCACCTACTATTTGTTTCTCTCGCTCCCAGGCCAGCATGGAAGATATACATATACCGAATGTAAAAAAAAATATCAATCAAAAGGTAACAAATTAAATCACTTTCCCTACGAAAAATAAATAGGTCAAATCGAATTATTAAAAAATAGGTCCTACATACAATACAAAATTACTCGAGTCGCTGTCTCCATTTGTGTGAGACGGCAAATTAATTTTTCATATTTCGACCCATGGGTCGAAAAGGAACATATTCCTTGTTCAGTTTTATGGGTAGGTTTAAATCATTAATATTATAATATAATATTGTAATTTAGATTTTTGAAATCTGTCTTAAATAAGAATCAGATCAGACGTGGCGAAACGACCTTTGTTTAGTTCGTTTACGCTCTGCCTAACCCATTAGGGATAAAGGCGTGATTATATGTACGCATGTATTTTAAATCATAAAGTTTGGTAAGCTAATTTTTGTGTGAAACGATGTATTCTACATTAAAATATGTTTTTCAATTGACGCTTGTAGGTGGTGCAGCGAGCGTTCTTGGATCGCTCGACGGAGACGAGGAAGATGGCCGCGCAGATCATCGGCAACATGTACTCGCTGACCGACCAGAAGGACCTGATGCCGTACCTGCCCACCATCATGCCGGGGCTGAAGAGCTCGCTGCTGGACCCTGTGCCAGAGGTAGGCTTCTTCTGTCGAGTGGGTATCGAGTCTATGGACCTGATGCCGTACCTGCCCACCATCATGCCGGGGCTGAAGAGCTCGCTGCTGGACCCTGTGCCAGAGGTAGGCTTCTTCTGTCGAGTGGGTATCGAGTCTATGCACCTGATGCCGTACCTGCCCACCATCATGCCGGGGCTGAAGAGCTCGCTGCTGGACCCTGTGCCAGAGGTAGGCTTCTTCTGTCGAGTGGGTATCGAGTCTATGCACCTGATGCCGTACCTGCCCACCATCATGCCGGGGCTGAAGAGCTCGCTGCTGGACCCTGTGCCAGAGGTAGGCTTCTTCTGTCGAGTGGGTATCGAGTCTATGGACCTGATGCCGTACCTGCCCACCATCATGCCGGGGCTGAAGAGCTCGCTGCTGGACCCTGTGCCAGAGGTAGGCTTCTTCTGTCGAGTGGGTATCGAGTCTATGGACCTGATGCCGTACCTGCCCACCATCATGCCGGGGCTGAAGAGCTCGCTGCTGGACCCTGTGCCAGAGGTAGGCTTCTTCTGTCGAGTGGGTATCGAGTCTATGGACCTGATGCCGTACCTGCCCACCATCATGCCGGGGCTGAAGAGCTCGCTGCTGGACCCTGTGCCAGAGGTAGGCTTCTTCTGTCGAGTGGGTATCGAGTCTATGGACCTGATGCCGTACCTGCCCACCATCATGCCGGGGCTGAAGAGCTCGCTGCTGGACCCTGTGCCAGAGGTAGGCTTCTTCTGTCGAGTGGGTATCGAGTCTATGGACCTGATGCCGTACCTGCCCACCATCATGCCGGGGCTGAAGAGCTCGCTGCTGGACCCTGTGCCAGAGGTAGGCTTCTTCTGTCGAGTGGGTATCGAGTCTATGGACCTGATGCCGTACCTGCCCACCATCATGCCGGGGCTGAAGAGCTCGCTGCTGGACCCTGTGCCAGAGGTAGGCTTCTTCTGTCGAGTGGGTATCGAGTCTATGGACCTGATGCCGTACCTGCCCACCATCATGCCGGGGCTGAAGAGCTCGCTGCTGGACCCTGTGCCAGAGGTAGGCTTCTTCTGTCGAGTGGGTATCGAGTCTATGGACCTGATGCCGTACCTGCCCACCATCATGCCGGGGCTGAAGAGCTCGCTGCTGGACCCTGTGCCAGAGGTAGGCTTCTTCTGTCGAGTGGGTATCGAGTCTATGGACCTGATGCCGTACCTGCCCACCATCACGCCGGGGCTGAAGAGCTCGCTGCTGGACCCTGTGCCAGAGGTAGGCTTCTTCTGTCGAGTGGGTATCGAGTCTATGGACCTGATGCCGTACCTGCCCACCATCATGCCGGGGCTGAAGAGCTCGCTGCTGGACCCTGTGCCAGAGGTAGGCTTCTTCTGTCGAGTGGGTATCGAGTCTATGGACCTGATGCCGTACCTGCCACCATCATGCCGGGGCTGAAGAGCTCGCTGCTGGACCCTGTGCCAGAGGTAGGCTTCTTCTGTCGAGTGGGTATCGAGTCTATGGACCTGATGCCGTACCTGCCACCATCATGCCGGGGCTGAAGAGCTCGCTGCTGGACCCTGTGCCAGAGGTAGGCTTCTTCTGTCGAGTGGGTATCGAGTCTATGGACCTGATGCCGTACCTGCCCACCATCATGCCGGGGCTGAAGAGCTCGCTGCTGGACCCTGTGCCAGAGGTAGGCTTCTTCTGTCGAGTGGGTATCGAGTCTATGGACCTGATGCCGTACCTGCCCACCATCATGCCGGGGCTGAAGAGCTCGCTGCTGGACCCTGTGCCAGAGGTAGGCTTCTTCTGTCGAGTGGGTATCGAGTCTATGGACCTGATGCCGTACCTGCCACCATCATGCCGGGGCTGAAGAGCTCGCTGCTGGACCCTGTGCCAGAGGTAGGCTTCTTCTGTCGAGTGGGTATCGAGTCTATGGACCTGATGCCGTACCTGCCCACCATCATGCCGGGGCTGAAGAGCTCGCTGCTGGACCCTGTGCCAGAGGTAGGCTTCTTCTGTCGAGTGGGTATCGAGTCTATGGACCTGATGCCGTACCTGCCCACCATCATGCCGGGGCTGAAGAGCTCGCTGCTGGACCCTGTGCCAGAGGTAGGCTTCTTCTGTCGAGTGGGTATCGAGTCTATGGACCTGATGCCGTACCTGCCCACCATCACGCCGGGGCTGAAGAGCTCGCTGCTGGACCCTGTGCCAGAGGTAGGCTTCTTCTTCTGTCGAGTGGGTATCGAGTCTATGGACCTGATGCCGTACCTGCCCACCATCATGCCGGGGCTGAAGAGCTCGCTGCTGGACCCTGTGCCAGAGGTAGGCTTCTTCTGTCGAGTGGGTATCGAGTCTATGGACCTGATGCCGTACCTGCCACCATCATGCCGGGGCTGAAGAGCTCGCTGCTGGACCCTGTGCCAGAGGTAGGCTTCTTCTGTCGAGTGGGTATCGAGTCTATGGACCTGATGCCGTACCTGCCCACCATCATGCCGGGGCTGAAGAGCTCGCTGCTGGACCCTGTGCCAGAGGTAGGCTTCTTCTTCTGTCGAGTGGGTATCGAGTCTATGGACCTGATGCCGTACCTGCCCACCATCACGCCGGGGCTGAAGAGCTCGCTGCTGGACCCTGTGCCAGAGGTAGGCTTCTTCTGTCGAGTGGGTATCGAGTCTATGGACCTGATGCCGTACCTGCCCACCATCATGCCGGGGCTGAAGAGCTCGCTGCTGGACCCTGTGCCAGAGGTAGGCTTCTTCTGTCGAGTGGGTATCGAGTCTATGGACCTGATGCCGTACCTGCCCACCATCATGCCGGGGCTGAAGAGCTCGCTGCTGGACCCTGTGCCAGAGGTAGGCTTCTTCTGTCGAGTGGGTATCGAGTCTATGGACCTGATGCCGTACCTGCCCACCATCATGCCGGGGCTGAAGAGCTCGCTGCTGGACCCTGTGCCAGAGGTAGGCTTCTTCTGTCGAGTGGGTATCGAGTCTATGGACCTGATGCCGTACCTGCCCACCATCACGCCGGGGCTGAAGAGCTCGCTGCTGGACCCTGTGCCAGAGGTAGGCTTCTTCTTCTGTCGAGTGGGTATCGAGTCTATGGACCTGATGCCGTACCTGCCCACCATCATGCCGGGGCTGAAGAGCTCGCTGCTGGACCCTGTGCCAGAGGTAGGCTTCTTCTTCTGTCGAGTGGGTATCGAGTCTATGGACCTGATGCCGTACCTGCCCACCATCATGCCGGGGCTGAAGAGCTCGCTGCTGGACCCTGTGCCAGAGGTAGGCTTCTTCTGTCGAGTGGGTATCGAGTCTATGGACCTGATGCCGTACCTGCCCACCATCATGCCGGGGCTGAAGAGCTCGCTGCTGGACCCTGTGCCAGAGGTAGGCTTCTTCTGTCGAGTGGGTATCGAGTCTATGCACCTGATGCCGTACCTGCCCACCATCATGCCGGGGCTGAAGAGCTCGCTGCTGGACCCTGTGCCAGAGGTAGGCTTCTTCTGTCGAGTGGGTATCGAGTCTATGCACCTGATGCCGTACCTGCCCACCATCATGCCGGGGCTGAAGAGCTCGCTGCTGGACCCTGTGCCAGAGGTAGGCTTCTTCTTCTGTCGAGTGGGTATCGAGTCTATGCACCTGATGCCGTACCTGCCCACCATCATGCCGGGGCTGAAGAGCTCGCTGCTGGACCCTGTGCCAGAGGTAGGCTTCTTCTTCTGTCGAGTGGGTATCGAGTCTATGGACCTGATGCCGTACCTGCCCACCATCATGCCGGGGCTGAAGAGCTCGCTGCTGGACCCTGTGCCAGAGGTAGGCTTCTTCTGTCGAGTGGGTATCGAGTCTATGAACCCGATGAACCCTGGTGTCAGAGTTTTTAAACCGCCTAGTAGCACAACTATCAGGCCTCTGACATGGTTTTGTGTAACGACCACTATCAAAGACAGCGACCGGGACCGACGGCTTAATGTGCCCTCCGAAGCACGAAATCTTTTTCTTTTCGGACAATCAGGGGATTCAGCCTGCAGTGTCCTACCCAAACTAGAGAAAAATTCACAAAGTAATAAATTCTCAAATATCAACTTTGTGTTTTACCCCCTGGGAATCGAACCCAGGACCTCCGGATCGGGAGTCCATGGCACTAGCCACTAGACCACGGAGGCAGTTCAGAGGTAGGCTAAATCTAATACACGACAAATTAATTTGGGTTCCAACGGTGCTATTGATTTTGTACCGTTGGTTAGGACATTGCAGGCTGAATCACCTAATTGTCAGTTGTTGTGTTGTGTAAGGCCGCCAATTGTACTAGTTTTCTTTTTAGCAATTTGTTATTTCTGTGTTTTTGTGCAATAATAGTAGATTTTATGCCGAGTGCATAAAGCAAGTCATTATTATCCGAGATCGTTATATGAAGATGACGAGACGTCAGATGAAGAAGTCGAGGATAAAAATGATTTGTGCACGAGTTATAAACTCTGCTTTTCACTTCGATTGCGAAAAAATAAAACAGTAACATAACATAATAACATTTATTTAATTAAAATTCAAAGTAAAATTTTACAGCTTCTTTCCCGCTACTTAACTTTTTTTAATTTTTGTGCATGATTTTCGGGCAAAGAATAAAATATATACAGCCTACTCTTAATTTATTCTGGAATATTGTTTTTTTTTAGTGATGAATATGTCTTGATATTTAGTTACTTTTTCGTATTATCTTATTATAAACCAAAAATGCAAATAGGGAAGGATATATTATAAATTAGCAAGTTTTATCCGTGCACAATTTATTATGTTTGGCTGCATGGTCTAAATGGTCACTGCCTTAGTATAGATACATTTAAAAAGCTACTTTTTTGCCCTTGTGCATAAAGTTCAACTTTATGTCGCCTAGATTCTGCATAAAGTAGTACTTTTTCGAGCATGAGAAGTGAAAAGTATATTGTATTATCTGAAAAGTAAAAGGATTCCGTGCTTCTGAGGGCACATGAAGCCGTCGGTCCCGGTCGCTATCTTTGATAGTGGTCGGTATTCAAACCATGTCAGATGCCTAATAGCTGTGCTACTATAAGGCGGTTTGAAAACTCTGACACCAGGGTTTATCGGTTCGTTGTTCGACACGAGAATGCACTCGCTAAGAAAAAGACCTTTAACTAAATCTTGGCTAAAATTATTACCGTCTCTTTTTCTTCTCTGACGATAGAAAATGATAGGTATAGACTTATATTAGTTACGTGATGGTTTTTGCAACCACAAATTGCTACCAGTGTGCTACAATTAAGAGGAAAGAAACAAGTCAACTCATGCTCGTATTTATAAAGCGATCTCAACATTGAGACCAATATTAAGTATGGATTTGACAGTTCATTTTGTACTGGAATGATATTTCTGATATGAACTCAAACTCGAGTGTTGTTTTTAAATACTACGACAATCATCGTCTATTTTTATCAGTTTTAAAAAAAATATTCTTTATTGCCTTAAAATGCAAAAAATGAAGTTTATAGTAAGGTATGCAAGGGCGAACTTATCTCTATGAAGAAATCTCTTCCAGCTAACCTATTGGCAGTTGAGAGAATGAGAAACATTTTAATCATGTTGAAACCTTCCGGCTTTTCACTGAGCGTTGTCGAATCCCCAGGTGCGGTCGGTGTCGGCGCGCGCTCTGGGCGCCATGGTGAAGGGTATGGGCGAGAGCTGCTTCGAGGAGCTGCTCCCGTGGCTGATGTGCACGCTCACCTCCGAGTCGTCCTCCGTGGACCGCTCGGGCGCCGCGCAGGGGCTCGCCGAGGTGGTGGCCGGGCTCGGCGCGCAGAAGCTGCACATGATCATGCCGGGTAACTATTTTTAGGGACCAGAAGTTGATATTTTATTTGTTTTATCAATCATCATCATTCGCTTGCCCTTATCCCATTTACTTGGGGTCGGCGCAGTACGTTTTCTTCTTCCTTTCAACCCTGTCAGCCGTCAGTTCAACACTCACACCTTTTTTAGACATATCATCACACACCTTTTTTAGATATTATTATACATATCTTTCATGCAGTCCATCCATCTTTTCTTTGGTCGTCCTCTCCCAACATATCAACATATATATTTTATCCAAAAATCATTTTTTTATATATATATTTAATCGCTTCACATCTCTATATAAAGAAGAGACGTATTTCGCCAACAACAAGTAGAGTATCACTCAAACCACATAAGAGACTGTTCGGTAGAATAATTTTGAAAGAAGGAACAGAACATACAATAAAATGATACTAATATAAAGAAAGGATGAAGAATATATAATAAGATAATTAACAGGAAAGTGCCAAATAAATAGATAAATGTTAAATAGATACCTTATTATAGTTACTTATAGTATTTCCAATTCAGTAGAAAAAAGGTTAACAAAGTTTCATATATTTTTATTCAAAAACTCATTCCAAAATAAATGGTATGTGTTCGCAAATTAGTTAAGCTACTGAAACTACTATTTCATTATGTTGTTTAATCTAATAGCTAAAACTTATTTTTAAAAACAAGATCTTCGATTAAAAGATATAAAAATTTGTTTACCTTTTTTCTAAAACCGAGCTGGAAATACTATAGTTATGCGAAGACACGGTATTATTATTGACAGCACCATCTATGCCTTTGCTTTGTTATTGCTACCTAACGAGATGTAGCAGTTGCTAGATAAACGAGTTCAAAAGTCAGTCGCAACAGTTCGCAAGTGTGGTCGCAAATAGATAAAAGGTTAAATGGCATTACCTAGCGCCATCTAGAACACAATTTTGTACTAATTAGCGGTGTACGCTCTCTAGTATGGCGATCGTCAGTCCTCTTGTATTATTCGTCCATGGCTAATGTAACAATTTTGTTCCTTCTTTGTGTTTACGTTTTGTTTTATGTTTTTTTATGCAATAAACTTTTTATTTATCTATCTATGACGTAACTGTATGCTGGCCGGCGGTGATTGGCTAACGAGGCTGACGTCACACCCGCCATTTTAACCATAGGAATAGTACAAACTGGCGCCACTTTGTGACACTCTGGAGTACTAATTTCTTATTATGTTACCGTTGCTTTGTAATAAATGGTGCTAGGTAATCTTACTCTCACTATACAATCGACCTCCGACATCGGAGTGGTCATCTCTATTTCTAATTTAACAACAGAAGAAATTCTAATCTAATGTAACAATTTTGATACGAAACATCTGCTGCAGCAATGTTAATTTTTGAGAAGAAGAAAGACACTTTAATATTCGCACCGCTCGACTATACTGCAGCGAAATATCCCGAAGCCAGTGTTACTTATTATAATCTTACATACATACGATCATGCCTCTATCCCTAATGGCGTAGGCAGAGCGTAAACGACCTAAACAAAGAACCTTCCGCCACATCTGACAAAGTTTTGAGGGTTATTTAAAATAGTTTTGTAAGTATATTGCTGCAGTGACAGGTTGTCTGCCCATCGCCTAAATTACAATATACTGAAACCCTCGGATCCCTTAGCTGGTTTTACCGGCATGCCCGGGAGGAAATGCAGCCGGCACATTGTATGTTTTTCTCTCGCTCCCCGTTCTTGACTTGCTACTTATCGTAATGTTAATTGGCAGAAATCATCCAGACGGCCGAGCGGCAGGACATCGCGCCGCACGTGAAGGACGGCTACATCATGATGTTCATCTACATGCCGGGCGCCTTCACCGACGAGTTCACGCCCTACATCGGCCAGATCATCACGCCCATACTGAAGGCGCTGGCCGACGAGAACGAGTACGTCAGGGAGACGGCGCTCAAGGCCGGACAGAGGATCGTCAATCTGTATGCTGAGACGGCTATCACATTGCTTCTGCCAGAGGTATGTTCTACACGTGGTTAACTGCTTTGCAAAGCAAAATTACAAGATTGAGGGGTCTAGTATCAAACTCCGCTAAAAAGATATTTGTTAAATGTCGGCAAAATTAAAAACAGAAAACACGCATGTTGAAACTACTTTTACTTCCATTGCCATTTTTATCAGGGTTTTAGACAATTTCGCTACTAAATGTTCAACTGATCTTACACACACCATCAGTAAAAAAAAAACTAGAAAAGCGTTATAGTGGGTTTTGAAACTAGACTACTAAATACAATACAAGCAAAAAAAATATAATAAATACTTAGATCGTAAAGCAAATTAGACAAAGCAATATGTTTTGTTCGGAAACAGATCTTACCCTCTTGTTTCTTGTTCTTAGTTGGAGAACGGGTTATTCGACGACAACTGGCGTATCAGATACAGTTCGGTGCAGCTCCTCGGAGATCTGCTGTACAGGATCTCAGGAGTGTCCGGCAAGATGAGCACGGAGACAGCCTCGGAGGATGACAACTTCGGAACGGAACAGTCTCATAAAGCCATCATCAGGGCGCTCGGAGTGGAGCGGAGGAACAGAGTGCTCGCCGGCCTGTACATGGGCAGGAGCGACGTGGCGCTCATGGTGCGACAGGCGGCCTTGCACGTGTGGAAGGTTCGTTACTTGTTGTACAGTCTCATAAAGCCATCATCAGGGCGCTCGGAGTGGAGCGGAGGAACAGAGTGCTCGCCGGACTGTACATGGGCAGGAGCGACGTGGCGCTCATGGTGCGACAGGCGGCCTTGCACGTGTGGAAGGTTCGTTACTTGTTGTACAGTCTCATAAAGCCATCATCAGGGCGCTCGGAGTGGAGCGGAGGAACAGAGTGCTCGCCGGACTGTACATGGGCAGGAGCGACGTGGCGCTCATGGTGCGACAGGCGGCCTTGCACGTGTGGAAGGTTCGTTACTTGTTGTACAGTCGCATAAAGCCATCATCAGGGCGCTCGGAGTGGAGCGGAGGAACAGAGTGCTCGCCGGCCTGTACATGGGCAGGAGCGACGTGGCGCTCATGGTGCGACAGGCGGCCTTGCACGTGTGGAAGGTTCGTTACTTGTTGTACAGTCGCATAAAGCCATCATCAGGGCGCTCGGAGTGGAGCGGAGGAACAGAGTGCTCGCCGGACTGTACATGGGCAGGAGCGACGTGGCGCTCATGGTGCGACAGGCGGCCTTGCACGTGTGGAAGGTTCGTTACTTGTTGTACAGTCGCATAAAGCCATCATCAGGGCGCTCGGAGTGGAGCGGAGGAACAGAGTGCTCGCCGGCCTGTACATGGGCAGGAGCGACGTGGCGCTCATGGTGCGACAGGCGGCCTTGCACGTGTGGAAGGTTCGTTACTTGTTGTACAGTCGCATAAAGCCATCATCAGGGCGCTCGGAGTGGAGCGGAGGAACAGAGTGCTCGCCGGCCTGTACATGGGCAGGAGCGACGTGGCGCTCATGGTGCGACAGGCGGCCTTGCACGTGTGGAAGGTTCGTTACTTGTTGTACAGTCGCATAAAGCCATCATCAGGGCGCTCGGAGTGGAGCGGAGGAACAGAGTGCTCGCCGGCCTGTACATGGGCAGGAGCGACGTGGCGCTCATGGTGCGACAGGCGGCCTTGCACGTGTGGAAGGTTCGTTACTTGTTGTACAGTCGCATAAAGCCATCATCAGGGCGCTCGGAGTGGAGCGGAGGAACAGAGTGCTCGCCGGCCTGTACATGGGCAGGAGCGACGTGGCGCTCATGGTGCGACAGGCGGCCTTGCACGTGTGGAAGGTTCGTTACTTGTTGTACAGTCGCATAAAGCCATCATCAGGGCGCTCGGAGTGGAGCGGAGGAACAGAGTGCTCGCCGGACTGTACATGGGCAGGAGCGACGTGGCGCTCATGGTGCGACAGGCGGCCTTGCACGTGTGGAAGGTTCGTTACTTGTTGTACACAACAGCACCTTTAGGGTAACAGGGCTGCTCCAAAGCAATGGAGTTTTCTCAGGTGTTCATTTACATATTTAGATAAAAAATCATATACTTGCACAGTTTAACAACTTGCACTGTGCCGGCCAGTATGGTCTCAGCACAGTGGAGGTGTCAGATGTCAGGCGGTACCGAATGAATGCAGGAATCGGGATAATGATGCAATAGAAATGTCAATATAATTAAAACCCGACCGATACCACGGAATGTCTTTATTACACTAAAAATGCAAGTTACAAAATTAACGTATACTAAAACTAGAACGCGGACTCAGCGTTTACACATACAATGAAAGTTATGTACGATTGCTCGTACATGCACAAATATACACATACATACATATAATCACGCCTTTATCTCTAATGGGGTAGGCAGAGCGTAAACGACCTAAACAAAGGTCGTTCCGCCACGTCTGACAAAGTTTTGAGGGTTATTTTAGATAGAATTCTAGGTATATTGCTGTAGTGACAGGTTGTCAGCCCATCGCCTAAATTACAAGATACTGAAACCCTCGGATCCCTTAGCTGGATCTTACAACATGCCCGGGAGGAAATGCAGCTGGCAAATTCTATGTTTTTCTTTCGCTCCCAGACCAGCATGGAAGTAAATATACACAATTTCATGAATAAACGTAAACAATTACCCGATAAATCTTCATCGGTTTACCCTGTCACCTTAAAGATGTTGTTGACTGTACATGTTTCCAGAAGATTTAAGAGTTTCTACGACAGATTCTGTCGAGATATTTTCATAATTGATTTGTAAATGTTGCTGTAAGCTCCTCATAAAAAATCTCGCTAGGCCCAATCAAATCTGGCGAGACATATGGCTGAATTTGGGCGCCGTGCGCGCTCTGAATTTAGGTGCCTGACATTTGCTCTGAATGTAGCGCCTGTCGGCGAGCTTTGAACTAGGGTGCCTGACGCTCTAAAGTAACTTATTCTTAAAGCAAACATTCAGTGTTACCTTGCAACAAAATTTGAGTAATTTAACCGTTTCAGGTGGTAGTGACAAACACCCCGAAGACCCTGCGAGAGATCCTGCCGACGCTGTTCACGCTGCTGCTGGGCTGCCTCGCCTCCACCAGCTACGACAAGCGCCAGGTGGCCGCCAGGACCCTGGGGGACCTCGTGCGCAAGGTAGGTCACGTTCTTCTTAATACCACGTTTCGAAGAGTTTAGTAAGTGCTGCAAGCAGCAAGGCGTCTTCACGCCCAGCGCGGGTTGGCTCTCGTAGTCTCTCATTGATATTCATATCTTTCTATTGTTCTTTTATTCTTTAAAAAGCATGTTCGAGCCAACTCGAACAATCTTACTGAGCGTGTCGCGCAGTTTGTCGACTTGCTTACTAAATATTATTGACAATACTGCGTGACATACTGAGCTTGTAACTTACACGCATGTAATACATGAATAATTCTATAGTTACGTGTATTAAGTAATATCAATATAAAATAGCTATCATTTCATACAATAAATCAGACTGCAACAAGAACTCTTCGTCTCAATACCTCGCACCCGCGAGCGCCATCATAAACCGTCCGCTTGGTTCCATCATGGGCAGGCTTTGCCAGCAATGGCAATGTCCTGTAAAAAAGTACTAAAGTTCAATTTGTATCATCCTTTGCATGTCATCACACGGTACGTTGAGAAGTGACCTTATGAATATGTATAAAAGAGCTTGATGTTTGCAGCTGGGTGAGCGCGTGCTGCCGGAGATCGTGCCCATCCTGGAGCGCGGGCTGCGCTCGTCGCGCGCCGACCAGCGGCAGGGGGTGTGCATCGGCCTGGGGGAGATCCTGGCCTCCACCTCCAGGGATGCTGTGCTCAGCTTCGCAGACGGATTGGTAAGGAATACGAGTATAAAAATAAATTGTTACCACCCTAGAATGGAGCGATAGAAAAACGGCGTCGTTCAAAATTAATTATCCGTTACAACATCTCAAAACATCGATGTAGTGCTAGCTCACCAACAACATCTGTAATAAATAATATGGCGAGATCATCCACAAGATTCACTTCAAGAATACTTGCTTTGTACAATGACGTATGGGATGAAGCAAGCTCTTATTTGGCAATGCGCATAAATTACAATAAATTGCAATAAAGAGTGGATAACCAATTCCAACATGATTCCAACTTAATTGAATTGCTTCTCACAATTTCTCAAAGTGTCTTAAACAACTTTTATGAAGACGGTGACGCTCGATGTATAGGATTTTATATTTAAAAATGATACAACTGACTGGTCGTTTTTCCCTTCAGGTGCCAACAGTCCGCACGGCCTTGTGCGACCCGCTGCCCGAAGTACGCTTAGCGGCGGCGCGCACGTTCGACTCCCTGCACGCAACTATTGGCAACAAGGCTCTGGACGACATTCTACCTCCAATGCTGGACGGACTGAAAGATCCCGACCCTGCTGTCGCTGATGCCACCCTCGATGGACTCAAACAGGTCGGTTCACATCATTTTCTGCTAGACTGTAGACCGTAAAATACTCGTTTCTTGGAGCGGAGAGCTGTCCTTGACGGATTTTTGTGTTGCTATCTTCCGAGTGGAAATCAATGAGATCCTTGTTGTGAATTCCAATCATGATAGCGTAGAAATACCTGACGAGAGCCTAATGCTTCGCTTAAGATACGAGCAGCGTGCATAAATTCAAATTTAAAATATCTTTATTACTCACACGCTTAAACCAAAACACATTAAATAACAATCACAATAGTACGGTTTGAGAGTAAAAGGTACGGGGTCTCGGTATTTTGCATCCATGTTACTCAAAGCAACAGTGGTAGCACTGATTTTCAGCCCTTACTTACCATTTTCATACACCATTCAAAAACATGCATGATTCACACAGCTAGCGCAAATAATTTATTAGGTCAAAATTATGATTTACAAGTTATATCTAGTTGCAATATTTAGAACTAAACTTACAATATAACGCTACATTTGTTTTCATAATTACAACCAATGATCATACTAAGCATTCAATAGAAGCCTGTGTTGTGGCCATTGGATGTTTACAAATCATACTTATTAGATGAATATGTCTCCCACAGATCATGGCCATCAAGTCCCGCGCCGTGCTGCCCTACCTGGTGCCGGTGCTGACGGCGGGCGGCGGGCCGGACGGGCGCGTCGACACCCGCGCGCTGTCCGCGCTGGCCGCCGCGGCCGGCGGCGCGCTCGCCAGGCATCTACCGAGAGTGTTGCCAGCTCTGCTGAGCGCTCTACACTTGGCTAAAGGAACTGCCAATGAAGCCAAGGAGTTGGAACATTGTAGGGATGCGCTGTTGCCTGTGGTTGATGCTGCGGGAGTCAGATGGTGAGTTTTAGAATATTTAGATTGATCAAAATAATATGGATGAATATTTTATTTATACTAAAAGACAATAATATAAAAGAAAGAAAATAATAAATTCGTTTCTGGCAGGACTCGAACCTGCGTCTCTGGAATGCCGATGCATCACTCTACAATACAATATACATTATTGCCAAAAGCACAGCAATTACAAATAACATAAACTGCAAAGTAGTATCATTGGCGGCCTTGTTGCTAATGTAGCAATATCTTCCAGGCAACCAGGCAGTAGGAGACAGAGCAAAAAAATTGCACTCTACCAACTGAGCTACAGAAACGGTACAGGGAGTGATTTATCATAGTCTTTCTTATGTATACGTGATAGCGACGTTATTGTTGTCTTGTTACCGACCAGAGTGGTAAAAGAGTTCTTATAATTCATTGTAAGTATTTGACATCGTTCGGTATAACAAACTATTGTCTATTTTACTTCCAGCATCATCGACACCCTCCTGGAGACGATCCGCACGAGCGAGGGCGGCAAGAAGCGCGCCTCAGCGGCCTTGCTGTGCGCATTCGTCACGCACACGCGCGCAGACCTGTCCCCGCACGTGCCGCAGCTGCTGCGCGGGCTCATCCTCCTGTTCGTGGAGACCGACAGGGACGTGTTGCTGATGGCGTGGGAAGCCCTCGCCGCACTCACCAAGACGCTGGACGCAGAGAGACAGATACAGCACGTGTCGGACGTGAGGCAAGCTGTGAGATACGCCGCGGCCGATTTGAAGGGAGATCTGCTGCCCGGATTCTGTTTGCCCAAGGTTAGTGAGGTGTAAGATGAGACTAGCTGCATACATCTGTGACATTGCTATGCTGTTTCAAGCCGTGACTCCTGCTCTCAAAAATTACACGAAACATACCCCCCCGCGGGGCAGAGAGGGGAAGGGAAATGTTTTTGAAACCCAGTTACGGATTTAGAGGCATCTTTTATGAAAATTCTGCTGTAATTGTTTTCTATTTCGATAAATCACATGATTTTATTTATTACAAAGTCAGTTACAGGATTTAGATGAAATTATTAAATTGCTGTGAATTTCGCAGGGCATAGCACCAATCCTTCCCCTATTCCGTGAGTCGATCCTGAACGGTCTCCCGGAGGACAAGGAGAACGCCGCGCTCATGCTGGGAGAGGTGATCAAGCTGACGTCAGCTCAGGCCATCCAGCCGTCAGTCGTGCACATCACGGGGCCGCTCATCAGGATCCTCGGAGACAGGTAAAGCCGCGCTCATGCTGGGAGAGGTGATCAAGCTGACGTCAGCTCAGGCCATCCAGCCGTCAGTCGTGCACATCACGGGGCCGCTCATCAGGATCCTCGGAGACAGGTAAAGCCGCGCTCATGCTGGGAGAGGTGGTCAGCTGACGTCAGCTCAGGCCATCCAGCCGTCAGTCGTGCACATCACGGGGCCGCTCATCAGGATCCTCGGAGACAGGTAAAGCCGCGCTCATGCTGGGAGAGGTGGTCAGCTGACGTCAGCTCAGGCCATCCAGCCGTCAGTCGTGCACATCACGGGGCCGCTCATCAGGATCCTCGGAGACAGGTAAAGCCGCGCTCATGCTGGGAGAGGTGGTCAGCTGACGTCAGCTCAGGCCATACAGCCGTCAGTCGTGCACATCACGGGGCCGCTCATCAGGATCCTCGGAGACAGGTAAAGCCGCGCTCATGCTGGGAGAGGTGATCAGCTGACGTCAGCTCAGGCCATACAGCCGTCAGTCGTGCACATCACGGGGCCGCTCATCAGGATCCTCGGAGACAGGTAAAGCCGCGCTCATGCTGGGAGAGGTGATCAAGCTGACGTCAGCTCAGGCCATACAGCCGTCAGTCGTGCACATCACGGGGCCGCTCATCAGGATCCTCGGAGACAGGTAAAGCCGCGCTCATGCTGGGAGAGGTGGTCAGCTGACGTCAGCTCAGGCCATCCAGCCGTCAGTCGTGCACATCACGGGGCCGCTCATCAGGATCCTCGGAGACAGGTAAAGCCGCGCTCATGCTGGGAGAGGTGGTCAGCTGACGTCAGCTCAGGCCATACAGCCGTCAGTCGTGCACATCACGGGGCCGCTCATCAGGATCCTCGGAGACAGGTAAAGCCGCGCTCATGCTGGGAGAGGTGATCAGCTGACGTCAGCTCAGGCCATACAGCCGTCAGTCGTGCACATCACGGGGCCGCTCATCAGGATCCTCGGAGACAGGTAAAGCCGCGCTCATGCTGGGAGAGGTGATCAAGCTGACGTCAGCTCAGGCCATACAGCCGTCAGTCGTGCACATCACGGGGCCGCTCATCAGGATCCTCGGAGACAGGTAAAGCCGCGCTCATGCTGGGAGAGGTGATCAAGCTGACGTCAGCTCAGGCCATACAGGCGTCAGTCGTGCACATCACGGGGCCGCTCATCAGGATCCTCGGAGACAGGTAAAGCCGCGCTCATGCTGGGAGAGGTGATCAAGCTGACGTCAGCTCAGGCCATCCAGCCGTCAGTCGTGCTCGTGCACATCACGGGGCCGCTCATCAGGATCCTCGGAGACAGGTAAAGCCGCGCTCATGCTGGGAGAGGTGGTCAGCTGACGTCAGCTCAGGCCATCCAGCCGTCAGTCGTGCACATCACGGGGCCGCTCACCAGGATCCTCGGAGACAGGTAAAGCCGCGCTCATGCTGGGAGAGGTGATCAAGCTGACGTCAGCTCAGGCCATACAGCCGTCAGTCGTGCTCGTGCACATCACGGGGCCGCTCATCAGGATCCTCGGAGACAGGTAAAGCCGCGCTCATGCTGGAAGAGGTGATCAAGCTGACGTCAGCTCAGGCCATCCAGCCGTCAGTCGTGCACATCACGGGGCCGCTCATCAGGATCCTCGGAGACAGGTAAAGCCGCGCTCATGCTGGGAGAGGTGATCAAGCTGACGTCAGCTCAGGCCATCCAGCCGTCAGTCGTGCTCGTGCACATCACGGGGCCGCTCATCAGGATCCTCGGAGACAGGTAAAGCCGCGCTCATGCTGGAAGAGGTGATCAAGCTGACGTCAGCTCAGGCCATCCAGCCGTCAGTCGTGCACATCACGGGGCCGCTCATCAGGATCCTCGGAGACAGGTAAAGCCGCGCTCATGCTGGGAGAGGTGATCAAGCTGACGTCAGCTCAGGCCATACAGGCGTCAGTCGTGCACATCACGGGGCCGCTCATCAGGATCCTCGGAGACAGGTAAAGCCGCGCTCATGCTGGGAGAGGTGGTCAGCTGACGTCAGCTCAGGCCATCCAGCCGTCAGTCGTGCACATCACGGGGCCGCTCACCAGGATCCTCGGAGACAGGTAAAGCCGCGCTCATGCTGGGAGAGGTGATCAAGCTGACGTCAGCTCAGGCCATACAGCCGTCAGTCGTGCTCGTGCACATCACGGGGCCGCTCATCAGGATCCTCGGAGACAGGTAAAGCCGCGCTCATGCTGGAAGAGGTGATCAAGCTGACGTCAGCTCAGGCCATCCAGCCGTCAGTCGTGCACATCACGGGGCCGCTCATCAGGATCCTCGGAGACAGGTAAAGCCGCGCTCATGCTGGGAGAGGTGATCAAGCTGACGTCAGCTCAGGCCATACAGGCGTCAGTCGTGCACATCACGGGGCCGCTCATCAGGATCCTCGGAGACAGGTAAAGCCGCGCTCATGCTGGGAGAGGTGATCAAGCTGACGTCAGCTCAGGCCATCCAGCCGTCAGTCGTGCTCGTGCACATCACGGGGCCGCTCATCAGGATCCTCGGAGACAGGTAAAGCCGCGCTCATGCTGGGAGAGGTGGTCAGCTGACGTCAGCTCAGGCCATCCAGCCGTCAGTCGTGCACATCACGGGGCCGCTCACCAGGATCCTCGGAGACAGGTAAAGCCGCGCTCATGCTGGGAGAGGTGATCAAGCTGACGTCAGCTCAGGCCATACAGCCGTCAGTCGTGCTCGTGCACATCACGGGGCCGCTCATCAGGATCCTCGGAGACAGGTAAAGCCGCGCTCATGCTGGAAGAGGTGATCAAGCTGACGTCAGCTCAGGCCATCCAGCCGTCAGTCGTGCACATCACGGGGCCGCTCATCAGGATCCTCGGAGACAGGTAAAGCCGCGCTCATGCTGGGAGAGGTGATCAAGCTGACGTCAGCTCAGGCCATCCAGCCGTCAGTCGTGCTCGTGCACATCACGGGGCCGCTCATCAGGATCCTCGGAGACAGGTAAAGCCGCGCTCATGCTGGAAGAGGTGATCAAGCTGACGTCAGCTCAGGCCATCCAGCCGTCAGTCGTGCACATCACGGGGCCGCTCATCAGGATCCTCGGAGACAGGTAAAGCCGCGCTCATGCTGGGAGAGGTGATCAAGCTGACGTCAGCTCAGGCCATACAGGCGTCAGTCGTGCACATCACGGGGCCGCTCATCAGGATCCTCGGAGACAGGTAAAGCCGCGCTCATGCTGGGAGAGGTGGTCAGCTGACGTCAGCTCAGGCCATCCAGCCGTCAGTCGTGCACATCACGGGGCCGCTCATCAGGATCCTCGGAGACAGGTAAAGCCGCGCTCATGCTGGAAGAGGTGATCAAGCTGACGTCAGCTCAGGCCATCCAGCCGTCAGTCGTGCACATCACGGGGCCGCTCATCAGGATCCTCGGAGACAGGTAAAGCCGCGCTCATGCTGGGAGAGGTGATCAAGCTGACGTCAGCTCAGGCCATCCAGCCGTCAGTCGTGCTCGTGCACATCACGGGGCCGCTCATCAGGATCCTCGGAGACAGGTAAAGCCGCGCTCATGCTGGAAGAGGTGATCAAGCTGACGTCAGCTCAGGCCATCCAGCCGTCAGTCGTGCACATCACGGGGCCGCTCATCAGGATCCTCGGAGACAGGTAAAGCCGCGCTCATGCTGGGAGAGGTGGTCAGCTGACGTCAGCTCAGGCCATCCGGCCGTCAGTCGTGCACATCACGGGGCCGCTCATCAGGATCCTCGGAGACAGGTAAAGCCGCGCTCATGCTGGGAGAGGTGATCAAGCTGACGTCAGCTCAGGCCATCCAGCCGTCAGTCGTGCACATCACGGGGCCGCTCATCAGGATCCTCGGAGACAGGTAAAGCCGCGCTCATGCTGGGAGAGGTGGTCAGCTGACGTCAGCTCAGGCCATCCAGCCGTCAGTCGTGCACATCACGGGGCCGCTCATCAGGATCCTCGGAGACAGGTAAAGCCGCGCTCATGCTGGGAGAGGTGATCAAGCTGACGTCAGCTCAGGCCATACAGCCGTCAGTCGTGCACATCACGGGGCCGCTCATCAGGATCCTCGGAGACAGGTAAAGCCGCGCTCATGCTGGGAGAGGTGGTCAGCTGACGTCAGCTCAGGCCATCCAGCCGTCAGTCGTGCTCGTGCACATCACGGGGCGGTCGGAGACAGGTAAACACATACAAAAACTTTCTAGTTTAGTTATGGACATCAGACTTTCACAAATAAAACGTAATTCTTTTATACAGTTTGTGGCTGTTTGTGTATGTTTTGTATATTAAATATTTGAATTTTCAGGTTCAACTCCAGCGTGAAGGCTGCAGTGCTCGAGACTCTAGCCTCCCTGCTGTCCAAAGTAAGTCTTATTTCATGACGAATAATCCCATCGAAAAGCTAGAATTAGGAGCATTCCATGGAAATCGGTAACTTCTTATTTTAAAAAAATTACGCATTTCATAATTTTGCTACTATGTATTATTAACAAGGCAGTTAATTAGTTGTTGTGTATACATCAGTAGTTTTTCTTTTACTTCTAAACTTCTCATGAAATACGGACCAATACACACTACTCTCTTAGTCTAATGTTCAGTATAAAAACTTGAACATATTCGAAGATTGATGTTTCTTTTGTTGTAGAAATTCTATAGTTATTTCATCTTTGATAAGAAACCTGATACTCTTATTTACAATATAAAAAGTGAATTTTGTTTTTGGGGCGAAAATCTGTAAAAATGTTTTCAAAAATTACTTCGCATCTAGATCGTGTCGCTTACGTGATAAATAAACTCATTAAGTCTCGTAAAAACTAAACTTGCGGGTAGGTGTGATTTTAATTTTATTTATAAACATAACCCACTAGAAGCATCAGTTTGCGGTGGATTATCAAGACATTGTACTTGTCTGAAAAAAATTATTGGGTTTTACGTGTGTTGTCGCTTACGTGACGAATTTATCGAGAATCGTAGATACCTAACGAAACACAAGAATTATGATGGATTCACCACAGCCTAGTGCGAATTCTTTACGGATGCTAAAATTTCGCAACAAAAAGAAGGATGAAAATAAGGAAAGTGAGAGGATTAAAAGGTTTCAAAAAGAAAAAGAGGAAAAAAATTGCGAAAAACAACTTGAAGAATTACGAATAAAGAAACGGAATAATAAGAGGCAAGAAAGGGAAAGAAAACGACAGCAGCAACTAGATTTGAACAGATCAGATAATTACGAAGCATCAAATGCAGGTGATTCTTCAATAACCCTTTATAAATGTAAGCAGGCTTATAGCAAAGCAGTGTTAAAATGCATACGAAGCTTACCATCCTGCCAAATTACACAAAAAGTTGGTGTTCACGGTGTATGCAATCGCTTGGGAATAAAACTTGCGCAAGAGATGGAGAGGGATCTGAATCTGACCGATAATCAAGAACGCGAAAAAGAACAGACAGTGAGAGATTTCTTCTTCAGATCCGATATAGTCTACACTTGTCCAGGCATGAACAAATGAAGAGCATGGCTGTTTGCAAACAGGGGAAGAAATTTACTAAAACATTACCTGACAATGTTTATGAAAGAAGCATATGCTATTTTCTATCAGGAAAACCCCAAAATTTTGCAGTTTGCGCCCACCGAATGTATAACTGCTTAAAAACACACCTGTTGAGCAATGTTAGTGTAAACTTCATGAAAATTTTATCATGAAGTTGAAAGGAATTAACATAACTTACTCAAATCAATTTTGAAAAGACGTAAGTGTGGATGATCAGTTAACATCCGAATGCTGGAAAAATGATTGTGATAACTGCAAAAATAAAAAATAAAAGGACGAGCCAAGCAATGTGACAAAAACTGTTAATTGGAAAGAGTGGGTAAAACTAGCTGATAACAAAATTAAAATAAGGGTCAATGAGACGAGCTTATGGGACTTTACGAAAAAATTGTATTGGGTTACGCTGAATTTGTAACTCACGCACAAATCAAAAGGATTCAAAGCGAGGAGTTCAATTCCGATAAAAAACGCGAGGACACTAGAATTTTGCAAGTACACTTTGCAATGTCCTACTCGAGTGAGAACCAAAATGAGATACAGAGCGCGCTTTGGGCAAGATCCAGTGTGACTTTGTTCACGGCAGCTGTATTTTTCCGAAATCAATGCCAATCCTACGGAATTTGAGACAGACTCTTCTCCTCAGACTGTCCAAATAAAAACGAAGACAATATTTGTGTTCTTCTTCTTCTGTCGAGTGGGTATCGAGTCTATCGACCCGATGAACCCTGGTGTCAGAGTTTTAAAACCGCCTAGTAGTACAACTATCAGGCCTCTGACATGGTTTGAGTAACGACTACTATAAAAGACAGCGACCGGGACCGACGGCTTAACGTGCCCTCCGAAGCACGAAATCTTTTTCTTTTCGGACAATTAGGTGATTCAGCCTGCAATGTCCTAACCAAACTGGGGAAAAATTCACAAAGTAATAATTTTTCAGATATCAACTTTGTGTTTCCCCCTGGGAATCGAACCCAGAACCTCCGGATCGGGAGTCCATTGCACTAGCCACTAGACCACGGAGGCAGTCAATTTGTGTTTATGAATCATCTTTATAGCCATTTTTTTAATGAAAATTATGAAAACAACATGTACGCGTTGTTATTTAGAGTGATGGCCCATCGTTTGAGTTTAAAAATAAGTTCATGGTGCGGTTACTTAATTATTTAACAAAGAAACAGTATAAACAATTTTGTTGGAAATACTCTGCAACTTCTCGCGGCAAAGGAGTATTTGATGGAGTCTGTGGTAACGTTAAACGTCTGATAAGACAAAAAACAATGTCACAGCGGCAGGATAGCTCTGTATTGCAAACAGCTGAGGAGTTTACTTTGCTTGTTTCTAATTTAGTCCACAATACAAAAATTATATACATACCTCAAGCACAGATTGAGGCGGAAATTGCAAGAAAACCTCCATAGGAAAAGGTGGATGCTTGCGCTGGGATATCAAAATTACAAGATTTGAAATGTGACGGAGAGGTCGTACTAAGGGCAAAAATATGCTCTGTGTACAGAAGAAACAGTACTCCGGCCAAAAACGAATAACTTTATTTTATAAAATCGTACGTGTCGCCTTACGTGACAAGCCTGTCGCCTACGTGACACAACATTTATGTTTGATTTTTTAAAACTTGTAATTGTTATATTCATAAAAAGCGTGTTCAATAAACATTTATTCTTTATTTTAGTGTTTAAATATAAAAATATATCCCTTGTTTTAATAGGTTCGCTAAAAATTAAAAGTTTATCACATAGCTTACGACTGCGGTTGACTGGGTGTCGCTTACGTGACGCTTTTTATTTGAATTATTAGTCTGATAGTTTCAAAATTTATTAAATATAAATGACATGTATTTGTTAAGCTTTACCCAAACTATGTGTAGGTACCATTGTTTATTTTCTGCAAGGTTCAATTAAAGTGTTAAAAAGGTGTAAACTTAAAAAGACGCGTACGATTGTCGCTTACGTGACCATGGAATGCTCCATTAGATTTTTTACACTATCATCTATCAGATACACGTTCTATTTTGTAGATTTCCTCACGACACCAGCTTACGAACCTCTTTGCCCTGTAACAGATTTATATTCTTAAAGGGAAGTCAATAACTTCCATTGTTCTAACCATCTAAAAAAGAGCCCGATGGTGTAGTGGATAGGGCCGCTGCCTCCTGAGCGGGAGGTCGTGGTTCGAATCCCACCATGTACCAATGTGTTTTTCGGTTTTCGAATTTCATATGTACGTTTATTCGGCGCTTTTTCCGTGCTTCGGAAGGCACGTTAAGCCGTTGGTCCCGGTTAATATCGTTTAATACCGTAGATATTAGTCGTTAAGCCATGTCAGAGGCCAGTGCTAGGCATTGGCGGCTTGAAAACTCTGACCTAATCTAGGATTGGGTCTGGTTTCCCTTCTGGGTTGCGGAGGTCAGACGGCAGTCGTTCTGTGTAAAAACCAATACCCTCGTTCATTCACCTAGATTAGGTAGCCGACCCCGTGAGATACGGGATAAGGCTAGGGAGATGATGTCCTAACCATCTAAACAATAGTATCAGGGTCTCGTGTTAAAATAGGTGTACCTCAAGGTTCGATATTAGGTCCATTTCTATTTCTAGTGTATATTAATGATTTGCCCTACATGATAGAGAATTTGTCAAAGATTGTATTATTTGCAGATGATACATATCTTATATTTAAAGTTGATAGACATATACAAAATTATGACAACGTAAATAACACTCTTGGACAAATTCATAATTGGTTCACTGTTAATAATTTAGTGTTGAATGCGAAAAAAACCAAATGTATAAAATTTACTTTGCCTAATGTACATTCTTCCAATAATTATGTTGTACTTAATAATGAAAAATTAGAGTTCACCGAAAGCACAGTTTTCTTAGGGATTACACTTGACTCGAAACTTCAATGGCTCCCTCACATTACATCTTTATCGAGAGCTCACGGATGTTGCTACAGCAAGACTTGTATATTTTAGTTATTTTCATAGCATTATCTCCTATGCAATTTTGCTGTGGGGCCGCGCTGCTGACATTGATTCAATTTTTGTTTTGCAAAAACGGGCTATTAGAGCAATTTACAAACTCAGATGTCGTGATTCCCTAAGAGAATTGTTCAAAGAGATAAATATTTTAACCGTACCATGCCAATTTATATATGAAAATATTATGTATGCAAGGAAAAATATTGATAGTTTTACCAAAAATGGTGACAGGCATAACTGGAACCTTAGAAGCAAAAATAAACTTGACTTGATTGACCAACCCCCGATTAGGTTAGTTAAAGTTAAAAAATCATATTTAGGTCTAAGTATACAATACTATAACAAAATACCTGACCATATATTAAATTTGTCAGAAAATCAATTTAAAGATACTATTAAAAACACATTATGTCGGAAAGCCTATTATAAGTTAGATGACTATACTAATGACAAGGATGTATGGAGCTCCGATATTTCAGTGAAGCCTAAGAAATTGGCACACATTGCGGTCACAAACCCTATTTTGAACAAAAAGAAGGACAAAAGTAAGAATAAGATAAAACGAAGGGAGGGGCGCAAAGTGCGAGTTTCTCATGCTTCTTTTTCATTGTGATATAGTTTTATTTTATTTTGTGACACAGATATTATTTATTATATTTTTATTCTTTGTAATAGACTCGCTTGTGACTTTCTAAAAGTGGTCTTAAGAATTGGAAATAAATGATTTGACTTTGACTTTGACATCGTGTACTTAGGTGGGCGTGATGCTGAAGCAGTTCCTGCCGCAGCTGCAGACCACGTTCCTGAAGGCGCTGCACGACGGTGCGCGCGCCGTGCGCGTGAAGGCGGGCGCGGCGCTGGCGCAGCTCGTGCTCATCCACAGCAGGGCCGACCCGCTGTTCGTGGAGCTGCACAACGGCGTCAGGAACACCGACGACCCCGCCATCAGGGAGACCATGCTGCAGGTACGCTGCACATACATACATACACGCGGGGTGTAAGGGACAGCGTCGGGTTGGTCAGTCAACGATACTGAACAATTTCCACCTGGAAATTATTTCAGACAGTGAAAAAAATGGCTTTTCCATACAAATTGTCTGATCGAAGTTGTCATTTTGTATGGACAAGCCAATTTTCATTTTTCTTACACCCGGTATAATCACGCTTTTAATCATAATGGGGAAGGCAGAGCGTAAACGACCTACACAAAGCTCGTTCCGCCGCGTGACAAAGTTTTGAGGGTTATTTAAGGTAGATTTGTTGGTCATTTTGCTATAGTGACAGGTTATAAGCCTATCACCTAAATTGCAATATACTGAAACTCTCAGTTCCCTTAGGTGATTTTTGCAGAATGCCCGGGACGAAATGCAGCTGGCACATTCTATGTTGTTCTCGCTTCCAGGCCAGCATGGAAGAAACAAAAAAATATTATGTATCGCATATGAATTCCATCCGGATAAAGATGCATCAAATAGTATTCTGCGTTGATTGGGCGTCAGTCGTCATTCGTTACCATATTTTTATTTACTAATAACTGTGCTTCTTCTTCCTCTGTCGTCTGGGTTTCGAGTCGATCGACCCGAAATACCCTGGTGTCAGAGTTTTTTAAATAGCAGAGTTTAATATAGTTTGTGTAACGACCACTACCAAAGCCAGCGACCGGGACGGCTCAACGTGGCCTTCGAAGCACGGAATAATTGCGCTGCCAACTGTAACTGTAAGAATAAGACAAAACGAAGGGAGGGGCGCAAAGTGCGAGTTTCTCATGCTTCTTCTTCATTGTGATATAGTTTTATTTTATTTTTTGACACATTTAATTTTCTTCGTAATAGACTCGCTTGTGACTTTCTAAAAGTGTTCTTAGGAATCTATTTGTAAATAAATGATTTGACTTTGACTGTCCACTACAAGCAGCTTGTCCCCACAGGCGCTGCGCTCAATAATCAGCGCGGGCGGCGACAAGATGTCGGAGCAGCTGGCGCTGAGCGTGCTGGCCACGCTCACCAGCGCCGCGCTGCTCGCGCACCCCGACGACCCGCCGCGCGCGCCCGTCGGCGGCTGCCTCGGCGCGCTCATCCACTGCCTGCCCCCCAACCACCGCGACGCCGCCATCACGCACCACATCCTCGCCACCAGCAACCAGGACGACTGGCTGCTGCAGCACGGCCGGTCCTGCGCGCTGTTCGTCGCTCTGAAGGAAACGCCGGAGATTATGTATAAAGAGCCGAACGAGGAGAAGATAGAGAAGCTTCTGCTGAGCTACCTGCAGAGCGACAAGATCCCCGTCGTGTGCAACGGCATCCGGGGCATGGGCTACCTCATGCGGCATCTGCTGCGAGCCAACCGGCCCGTGCCGGCGGGAATACTCTCACAGTTCGCTAGGGTAAGTGAATCTCTTTGAAGCATAATGTACAAAACGCTTAATATCTATACACAACATTACCACGTTATTTTCAAATGTATTCGCCACTTACTTTCACACATTATTTTGACTATAATATCTAGTTAACTCTTTTTGCGGTTTATCTCACGACCATAAAAAAATAATAGGTTTTATCTAAGTACAGTATTACGTTCATTTCTGTTTCATCAAGTGTAGTTAATGTTACATATGTTTGAGGCATGAACGTACTTAAGTTATGTTAAGCCGTGACTCCAGCGCACCAATACATACCCCCGCGGGGCAGAGGGGAAGGGTTTCACAAACATTTTCCCTTCCCCTCTCTGCCCCGCGGGGGGTATGTTTCGTGTAATCTTTCAGTGCACGAGTCACGGCTTTACGGTTAATGGTTATCTTGATTCGTCAACGAATTGGAGCGAGGCCGTTGGACCGGCCACCGTCACTACTAACTGAAAGTGTACACGACCCTCTCCTCCGCAGAGCATGAACCACAGCAGCAACGAGGTCAAGCAACTGATGGCGCGCGCCGCCTCCGTGATCATGGAGCCCTCAGACGCCGCGGCGGAGCCCCCGGGCGCGTCGGGCGCCGGCGGGGAGGTGCTGCGCGCGCTGCTGCCCGCGCTCGTCAACGGCACCAAGGAGAAGAACTCGTACGTGCGCGCCAACGCCGAGCTGGCGCTGCGCACCGTGCTGCGGCTGCACGACGAGCACTACTATAAGGTAAACAGCTGATCTTATAAATAAGTTACAAATCGCGTTGATATTTTTCGAGCTCTGATTTCCTACGTTTTGTCTGTGGTAATACGCAAACAGCGTTCTGCCAAAAAAAGAAAAAAAAAAAAGGTAAACAGACATGCGTTTACATACATACATTTTGAACGCTCCCGTCTGGAAGATCTTGATGCCAAACACCATTTGAAAAACTCGTCCCAAACCCACCTACAACTACACATACAACTCCGATGGGATTCTTCCCTGTGCTTCCTGCAATAGGACTTTCAAAACCAAATTTGGAGTTGCTAGTCACGCTCGCGCCCATGCAAGGTCCCAGGCTAGCATAAGCTGAGGGTGTCGCCGTCGACGGACACGACATCATCATCATCACAAACATGCAGTTATCCCTAATGGGGTAGGCAGAGCGTCAACGACCCAAACAAGGGTCTATCGCCACGTCTGACAAGTTTTGAGGGTTGTCTAAGACAGATCTGTATATTGCTGTAGTGACAGGTTGTCAGCACATCACCTAAATTACAATACACTGAATCCCTTAGCTGATCTTTACAGCATAGGATTAGATGCAGCTGGCTCATTCTATGTTTTTCTCTCGCTCCCAGTCCAGCATGGAAGAAGAACATGCATTTATTCGTTCAACATTCGAGAGGTACGAGGTAAGTGAACATACGAAGCATTTGCCTACAAATTTGTTGTTTAAAGTATGAAGATATAGGTCACCACAATCACGTTTAGTTCAACATATATTTTCCTGTGTCCTAAGGTTACCTGGTAGAAATTGCTGCTTAACAATAAGGATCGCCTGTTTGTACTACTAATTGTTTTTATTTCCTGTTTTTTCTCATGTCTTTTCTGTGCAGTAAAGTATATTTTTTTCTTATATTGAAGGAGAACAGAATCATAAATAGGTTAGGTAGCTTATTAGAATTACAATATTGAAATACTTTGCCAGTCTTGTGCAATGATTTTAGCATCATTTTTGTCTAGTATGGTACTCTAAAATAAAACAATAATAAATACAGATGACTGCAATCTGAATTATCATGCACCATTCAAGATATGCTAATAAAGTTTTCCATCAAAGTAACCGTGAGTTATGAGCAGAATGGGTATTTATGCAGGTAATTAAGTGCGTAGATAATCAAGCGCGGTAAATACTTCAATTTTCTTCAGTTATAGTTGCTATTGTTTGTTATCTTATCGTACATACATATATATAGTCACGCGTTTACCCCTAATGGGGTAGGCAGAGCATAAAGACCTAAACAAAGGTCGTTCCCCCACGTCTGATAAATTTTTGAGCGCTATTTAAGAAAGGTTGTTCCGCCATGCCTAAGAAAGTTTTGAGCGCTATTTAAGATAGATTTGTAGATATATTGCTGTAGTGACAGGTTGTGAGCCCATTACCTAAATTGCAATATACTGAAACCTTCGGATCCCTGGGCTGTTTTTTACAGCATGTCCGGGAGGAAATGCGGTTGGCACATACTATGTTTTTCTCTCGCTCCCAGTCCAACATGGAAGAATCTTATCTTACCACTTATCAGATAAGCGATAACAACATCTATTTAGAGAAATTATGGAATAACGCAATTTTAAACCAAATCTTCCATGCTGGACTGGGAGAGATAGGAAAACATAGAATGTTCCAGCTGCCCTTCCTCCAAGGCATGCTGTAGAAGTCAGCAAAAGGGATTCGAGGGTTACAGTATATTGTAATTTAGGCGATGGGCTGACAACCTGTCACTACAGCAAAGCACATTACAATCTAAAATTTTCCTCATTTTTTGTCAGACGTGGCGAAAGCGTCTTTCACGAGGCGTTTTATGCTCTGCCTAGCCCGCAAGGGATAAAGGCGGGATTTTATGTATGTATGTATGTAAACCAAATCTGAATATACTTAACTGCAAAATATTATGATTAACTTATCTATTTTGATGTATCTGTGGCGGTATCGCTGGTAGAATGTTGCGCGTCTCTGTTATGTGGTTGTTTATCAACACGGGTTGAATTCCCACAGCTGTGGATATGCAACATAACTCGTTCACATAACACATTTTTGGGATGTTTATGTTTATACCGGTTGTAAGGGACAGCGAGGGGTTGCTCAGTTTATGAAACTGAATAACATTAACCAGGAAATACTTTCAGGAGTTGAAAAATAAAATGACTTCCCGTTACAAAATTACCACCTCGATTAAACAGTTTGTATGGAAAAGCATTTTTTTTTATTTACTGAAAGAATTTCCTGATGATAGTTGTTCAGTTTCATTGACGTAGCAACCCCTATCAGTTTGCGGGACGCTGTCCCTTACATCCGGTATAAAAAAAAACTGACCATATTTTAGGGCGTGAACATCTTTTTACCCAAGGAACATAGGGCGAACAACGAAAAAAAAAATGGGCCTCTGATACAAATTGACTCGAACCGCTGACACTCGTTGTATGGGACGGCCAATTTGTTTTTCGTATTTCGACCTATGTTCCTAGGGTTAAGTTGTTTAGTTACATGGGTAGAGTCACACCCCTAAAATATGGTCAGCTATTTTTTTTACATATTGTATTCTTATTTTTGCTGAAGTAATAAATAGCTGTTTCCTAATTTCAGATTAGCGTTTGCCATACTTTTGCATGCTACATCTTTCTTTACGGAAGGTTTTCTTTCAATCCCTTACTACTTCTACAGTTACTGGCAAACTTCCATCGCCCTACAAAACGTGAACTTTGATTTTCGTGTTGGTTCCCCCTACAACTTCCAAAAAATATGTAATACTAGCGACCCATCCCGGCTTCGCACGGAAATAATCAGTGTTTCTCTGCTTTATTATGCATGTATTATACATATAAACCTTCCTCTTCAATCACTCTATCCATTAAAAGAAATCGCATCAAAATCCGTTGCGTAGTTTTAAAGATGTATGCATACATAGGAATATAGGGACAGGGAAAGCGACTTTGTTTTATACTATGTAGTGATTTCTCAATATGTCCGACCTCCTGCATCGGCCATCTGCAAACGATTTGTTACGCCCTCGTTTGTTGCAGTGGCACTACTTCTCAACGGTGGGCTTGCTCTTCCTGGCGGCGAGCTTGCTCATCCTGACGATGAACTTGCTGTTCTATGCTTAGCTGGATGTGCCGCAGAAGCCTCCCTTCTGCTCTCATCTTGTGTTTGACTTTACCACTTCGGTAGCCCACCGTTCCGCCCCCGCCATGGCTGAAGCGGTAACTTCTTTCTCAGTCCTTTGCATGAGATAGGTTATTATATTTCCTCCAGATATGTCACCAAATGAGATTGGATTAAATGTGCAGTGGTAATTTTATTGCAAGCTTACCTATTTGTCATATTCGGCCCTTTACACGTGAGTTTTCTTTTCGCAATCGTCAGAACACAGGAGTTAGGTTCTCATTCATCTCATGCACATAATGTTCAGGTGATCTTTTTGAAATTATCTATTGTTAGGAATGGAAAAATGCGGTCACTGATGTTATATTTACTTCGCTACTCTTTATCAGTAACACATGCAACATAGTTATTATTATGTTTTATTTTTTGTTATTTTCTCATAATTATCATAAGTGTTCATGTTTTGTTTGTATCATCCACCTATTAGCATAAACAAATTATTAATAATTTTGAATGTTTCTGATTCCTATCATATGTATTTTCTCTACTCTTATTGTTTGTACTACAACAAGGTTTCAACATGTGTTCAAACTGGAATCTGGCACCCAATAATGGTGATGTGTTGTTGCAGCAATGCACGTCGCTGCTGGAGGCGGGCGCGCGCGAGGCGCTGGGCGACGTGGTGGCGCGCGTGCTGCGCCGCAGCGTGCCGGACACGCGCTACGAGGAGCTGGACTGCACGCTGCTCTCATAGATACATACCTGTAGATCAAATCATGTACCTCTTCCTAAATGTTCGTTGTTCATGTAATTCCAACTCTATCATAAATCAAGTACATTGTGATGTGTTGTATCAAAATATACTTGATGTTATATTAACATGTGGTTTATTCAAATATACTTGATGTTATTTATGTCTTTGATGCGTTTTATTTATTTTTTGTGCCTATAGTTTTCTATACTTAAAATATGCAAAGAAAAGGCCATGAAAAACTTGAGCATGAGCTGATAACCTAACTGATAACAATGCCCTTGCGAAATGTTATAACTTGAAAAAACAGTATAAAACATATAAAAAGTGGTATTCCCCTTACAACTAGAAATTTTTTCATATTCCCAACCAAGAAAAAGTTTGTGGCTGTTCTTGAAATTAGAACACAATAGAAGTCAATAGGTTCAAGGTTACATAATAAAAAGAAAAACACAGTAAAACAAGATAAATGTTGTGATTAATGTTTATTAACTACTGTCCCTATGGAAGTATTACAATCATGTCCATAAATTCAAAAATTAAATAAATACCTAAAATAACACTATTATCAATAGCCATTTAAATAACAAGTATTTGAAGTATTTATTTTCCATATATTAAGTTTGGAATGTAATAGAAAAATATGTTTGTAAAAGAAATGCAAGTTTTACGTATGAATGACTTACGTAGCATTAAATTCTTCATAATCTAGAAATAAAGACATATTCTTATATTTACTATCACGATAAAAACCACCTGTGACCTATTAAAGAGAAAATGTTACAAAAACTGGAGCTAGAAAGGTTTGAATTTACAGACTTAGAATTCTGAATTATCTTTTGGCTTTTTGGAGAAGCCTTTGCTCTGTACGAGTTCGTTGCACTCGCCGCGCTTGAGGTGCGAGAGGGGCAGACGCTCCAGCTCCTGGTCGTGATCTCCGAGCAGCACCAGCTCCGGCGGCGCGCCCGTGATGAACTCCACCTCCAGGCGGTCGTACTTGGGCGCGTCCTCCATGATGAACGACTTCACCTCCGGCAGCCGGTTCAGCGAGCACCCTCGACAACTCTGCAATCGGGAAAACATGTCACAGAAACCGATAGAACGAGTTTCGAGTGGGAGTATCAGAGTGATATCAGAATTTATTTATTTACCTCGATTCTTGCAGAAACGATTTCCGAATCCGAGTAAGCTAGCACAGACGCAAATAGGACACAAAGCGCTATTAATGTGGCCTTCATTTTTATTAATTATTTATTGAAATCGTAGCTGAAACACGGCAAACCGGACCGACCGACAGACCGACACTTTTTGACAAATCGTTTTGACATGACAGCCATAGACAAGGAGATGATAAGGTTAGAAAAACTACCACTTTTGGTAGAATTTCAAATTGTTGAACGAAAACCAAAACGTCAAAACAAGCTGATTGATCCCTATAGTGATTCCTGTAATAAATAGAAAATAAAATGGAAAAACGGCAAGAAAAACTATCAGAATTACACAAATACATCGAGGGAGTCGATAAGGAGATTACTATGATCCTGCAGAGTCTGCAGTGGGATCGGAAACATCTATTGGAGGTTATTTCTTTTGATTTGTTTATCAATAAGGATTTCTCCACATTTACAGATAAAAGATTCTTTACGTTCTTGATCCTCAGGACAGTGTGTTAGTGTCATGCAGCTATGACGCAAACCACCGAGTGCCGCCGGATAAGAGAAGCAGTCATGAGAAGGAGTGTTTCTTGCGCTCTCAGGGCTATGCTCAAGATGACAGAATGCTGCCGGAGCCCCTGGATGAAAATACTCCTACTAGTGTTAGATTTAGTAAGTAACAAACAAACATTATTAATTCCTGTTGAAGTAATGTATATTCTCGATAGGTTTTCTTTGCCCTCATAGGTATCGATTCCTTGAGGATAAACTCAATTACCTAAATCTTGACAAAAAATCTTGCCGATCCTTTCTGTGCTGTCATGGTCATGATAGAAAATGACAGGTAACAATTTTAGTTGATTTTGTGCACATATTAATTGCCCCCTAAGAGACAGTTATTATAGCGTGTTAATAGTCTACTTATTATGAATTAGCTCTGCAAAGTTGAAGTAACTTTTGCAAGTTTGAAAAAAAGAATTCATGCAAAAACTTTGTGTTTTGTTTCAGATAAGGAAGAGATCACAGATATAATTAACAAAGCTGCAATGAATGACATATCTTTCAGGAGAGGTAAAATATTGGGCCAAATGTTACAACATTTTATTAGATTGTAATAATTACCAATTTCATTTATAAATTGCTTCTGATTTTCAGTCTTGATTTTACTGGCTGCAACAATATGAAAACAATATCCTTTTTTGTATCCTTTAAAAAACTAATTATTAACAGAAGGAATCATTTTAAATTAAGTTTGAGAATATACTGGACATTTCATTTTTATGGTTACAAAATATCATCTCATCAAATCATAGTTATTCTGTAACAAATATTATCTTTATGTAATGCAAGAAACTAGGAGAAAATCCTAGAAAATATGTACAGAAAATGCAATAATAAAATAAATTAAAGTATATCACTTCCTTGACTGCTAAGGGCCAGGCAGCACAGAATATCCCCTCACTGCGGAGAGACTGCAAGCTACATACACATCGGACGAGCGGCGCGCCATGTATGATGCTGTGGTCAGCGCCGCGCCTGATGAATACTCTGTTGAAGACATGACTTTACCTGGGTAATTCTTCTTTTATACACTTGGGGCAAACTTCTTGAAGTAACTTTGGCGATCAGGTGCAGGGCGTGACGGCAGAGGAGTCATGAATCGTAGAAGCCGCGCTATTGGTAGACAGTTGATATTTGTCTCCCGCAACCGCCCACCATGAAAAAGATTGTCTCCATCATACATCAACTCTTCGCACATATTTTTATTTAAATCTTCGTTCTTCTTCTTCTTCTGTCGAGTGGGTATCGAGTCTATCGACCTGATGAACCCTGGTGTCATAGTTTTAAAATTTGACACCAGGAGTTTTAAATCTTCAATTACACACAAAAATATGAAACCATAAGACACAAATTATACTGACATATTTTTGTATTGACATAGTTTTGAATACCTAACAAACAATAGAGACAGTGTGGACATGCATCCTGCTAGTATAGATGGAGCAATGCCCTACGATTGGTGGCTGGCCTAGATCTGGTAGTGGACTAACACAGGTTAATCATAATGAGCAGGCATATTAGCAGACTTACACTTGTTCTTACAGGTGTAGTGGCGAGGAGAAGCCGCGGCCGAAGTCAAAGCTGGAGGTGCTGGCGGAGCTGCGCGACATGCGGCGGCGCAGGGCCAAGTACCGCGGCGTCGGGGCTGCCTCCAACAATTACTCAAATGTTCTACGCGACGTCATCAAGACACAGGTATGAATAAATGTTAGGTTTAATAGAAATAATACAAATACAAAAATCCGTTCTATTACATTAATTTAATTAAAAAAGTAAAGCAGTTTTCAAAAGTTTCGCAAGTCTATCAAGAGAATGTTTTTGAAAATATCTTAATATTCCAGATGGAACTATTTACCGGTGTGAAAGATGAGCCTGATTCTGAACCAAAACCTGTCAACAATACACGCGAGCAAAAAACAAATTATAAATATAATTATAATTCTGCAGATGATGATAAAAATGATAGACATGAGAAACATAGAGCTGAATACAAAACTGAACGAAACGATGAAAATAGCCGTTCAAGGGATAGGAGATCTTACGACACTCGTAAAGAAAATTACCATAGAGAGGAGAAAGAAAAATATCGACAGTATGAGAAATATGCAGACAGGTCTAATAAAAACGAAAGAGGCTCTGAAAAGTATTACAAAAAAGAAAAAGAATATAATTTAAAAGATTATTACGAAGAAGAAAATGGTCACTCAAGGTCGAAATATAAGGATACAAGCAGGCACAAAGAAGATAGAAGATATACAGATAAATATTCAACACGAAGTAAAAGCCACAGAGAAGCTTCTGAAAGTAGAAGTGAAAGAAGTTACAAAAGTGAAAAACACACTGAATTAAGTTCTAGAAGTACCAAACGACATCGAGAAGATTACGACGAAAAATATGAAGATTCTAGAAGTAAAAAGAAACATCGCGACCGAGATGATTCCAAACATAGAAGCCATCGTGACTCGAAGCGTGATGACGAACATTCAAAATATAAGCATCATAAGAAATATTCGTGAGTTTCGTGACTCTAATAAAGTTTTATTCCACGAAATAGTCGTATTTATTTAACCGTTCCTCATAATTTAGGTTCAGGGAACTCATTCGCGATTAACGCGTGCGCTGAGCCAGTGAGCATACATTAAAATTAGCAAAATATGAAAAGTTTTACAAATGATACTTTATTTACGTAGCAATTGTTGGTTGGATAACGCACGGAGGCAAGCAGCGTGAAGAATTGAAGATGCTATCTCAGATTTAGGGTACCGCAAAAAGAAAATAAAATTTAGTAATACCGTAATACCAAATATTATCTATCAATATTTAAAAAAAGAGCAGTGGATCTGACCTTCACACTGCTGGCCTATGTTTCTTTTTATTATAATAAATGCTAAGCCACCCTGACAGGAAAATTTGGATTCTGGTAACAAAACTAAAATGTATACCAGCCCACTAGTTCAACTTTTTATTTGCCTGTACCCTAAGGTTGCCTGGAAGAAATTGCTGCTTAGCAATAAGGCCGCCTATTTGTACTACTATTTGTTTCATTTAATTTTATTCTCTCTTGTGTCTTTTCTGTGCAATAAAGTATATTCTTATCTTATCTTAACTTGCTCGATTTTGATAGCTATTTTGAGTTTTATAGTTCAAGTCGTTTGCTTAATGAATCTTGGTGGAATTTCATCTATTCTTCCAATAGGAGACAACAACTCGCCCCTGACAAGATTTTTTTTTATGCGTCTGCGCGTGTCTTCGAACTGCGTACCCATGTTACAAGAACAGTTACTGTAATGTGATATGTCGCGATAACGTTACGTTACCCATTTGTGCGTGCGATGTTTTACATTTGATACGCGATGAAGACGTAATAGGACGTATCTATGAGCATCACCATTTTAACATTCATGAATTCTCAATTTCTCACGCATAATACGAGTATAATAATATCTACTAAGTATTTTAGAGCTTTCCTATAAGAATTTATTGTTAGGACTTATGCAAACTCTACCAATCCTCTGGTAACAAAGCAAAAGCCTAGAAGACAAATCAAACTAGTTCTATAATTTTGCAAAGTAATGTAGTGGTAATTGTTTTGAATCAGCTCTTACTCAGGCAAAGCACATCAAGTCTACGTACATAATTTGTCCTTAACCAATCAATTATACACGGGTACATTTATAATTATGGGTAGAGCTCGAATTATACCTATGGTTACCCAACAATTTACAACGATATATCGGGTGTAAGGGACAGCGTCCCGCAAATTGAACTGACTGAGTGGATGCTCAGTCAACGATACTGTACATTTTCCACCAAGAAATTCTTTTAGGAAGTGAAATAAAAATTGACTATTCCATACAAAATATCCACCTTGATCAGACAATTAGTATGGAAAAGCCAATATTTCTTTTCACTTCCTGAAAGAATTTCCTGGCGGAAGTTGTTCAGTGTCGTTGCCTGAGCAACCCCTATCAGTTTGCTGTACCTATTACAAAGCTTATAAATGTAGAGCTGATAGATCGATTGATGATATAGCAGGTTTACATAATCTGCGTAAAATAGATTACACAAAACCGAGTTCAACTTAGAGGAGAAACTTTGGACTTTCTACAAATGAGCTTTATGATTGAGTTTTAGAAACCCATTTGAAATTTTCTTCACCACTCCAATCCCTTTTTTGTAATGAGAAAATGCGTATTGCGTTCCCAGAGCAGTTTTCTACCGCTTTACTCTTAACATACGTAATATACCACCCGTACAGTGGTGCTGCACGCTGTCAGCCTCCTCGCGCGCAATCAGATACTCATCTAGATAACACTAATTGCGTATTGTATTATAAACTTACACTTGAGTACGAGAAAATTATCGTAAATCTTGTAGACATCTACTCTATTTATTACTCATTTTCTACTCATTGATCGTTACCGTGTCAGCGACTCTACTTTCTTTGATTCTGCTGTGAAAAGTGCGTTAAGTTTTCCTTGACTATTTAGAAAGCATTCTGCGGGTTAAAATTAAAATTAGTTTCCTCGACTATTTAGAAAATACTATAGTACTAGTAGCTGTTTAGTTCGGCTGTTAATAAAAATGAAAATGTACACTTAGGCTCGGTAATTAAATATGTGGAACAGTCATAATCATAAACAACTTGTAATCTAACAAGTTTCTCTTCCAAAAGAACGAGGGTAAAAAATATGCAAAAGAGCAAAAAGTTGGTGAAAAGCGGCATTAATTAGATCTGTAATGAACACGTGATTGCTCATGGCACGGAGGAGGAGAACCGACGAGACTTGGCGTTTCTAGGTATACCAAGTTTATGTGCCCGACTAAAGTGAGGTATGGAAGAATGCGAAGCAGCTCACACTGGATTCATAGTTTAGTTTAAACTTTATTCCACTGCTACGTGACATACAAAGCTGTAGCACACGTGTCACAAATAACCAGCAATGGATCTAGAGCAGTGTTAAAAGCACACGGATGAGGATAGAGTCATTCGGAATGGGTGCGCGCGCGCAATGGGAGTGTGACGCGCAGACGCAGAACGCGGGAAGTAGAAAACTGAATGCTCGACACACATGCCCCCCAAACGAGTCGCCACCGACCAGACGACTAGACAAAAGGGTTTGTGGGTTTAGCGCATGATTATCAGAGTATTACTTTTAATATTCATTGAGCCACCCGACCGTGGCTAATAAGCTGTGCATGTTTAATTGTTAAGAAAAGAAACACAAATGTTAATTACTACGTTGTAATTATTTATTTCGAAATTGTGAGTTAGTCATAGTTTCCTTCATACAGCTGTGTTACACAAAATTGGCCCTCTAGTTCCGTGGTGCAATCGGCCCAATGCCATTAAGTTTCACGTCTTGATCGATGTGTAACTTGGGGAAAAACAAATGCTTTTGAATTTGGTCACACTTTGATGAAAAACAGACTTAAAATCTTGCTTGGTTGATCTCTATCATATCATCAAAGTTTCGAAATGCTGCTAGATATCTGCTGCTGAAATAACTATATTTTAGTAATTTTTTGCTCCATAAGGGTGGGATATCATTCAGAGATTGATTGACCCAATCAGGTAGGCATCTTCATCGTCCTTGTTTGTTGACCACACTACCAGCTGTACAGTCCTTTAGGGTAACAGGGCCGCTCCAAACCGATGAAAATTTCTCGGGTAATTGTTAATGCTCTCTCATGAAATTTCGTATAGTTGTGCAGGTTCTTTAACTGTACAAGTATATGAAATTTCATCTAAATTTAGTACAGTTACACGTACCTACAGTAACCGTGATGCAGTTAACAATAAACTACACGACCAGGATAATTTTTCAAGAAGGGAACAATCGCATACGTAATGATCATGATCGCTACATATTCGTAGTTGCAAAAACATGATTTAACTAATATAAGTCTATACCTGTCATTTTCTGTCATTAGAGAAAAGAAAGGGACACCAATAATTTTAGTCAAGATTTAGTTAAGTTGTGCGCTCTATGAATCGATAGCATTGTCGCATTTTGTATTTACCCGCAATGTAGTAATCGTCGTTGGTGCTAACTCGGTGGTTTTTGAAACTCATCGTGAATTTTATCTAGAAAATCCTTTCAAGTTTCTCCATTTGCCTGTTTGCAATGAGAAACCAGCCCACACTCAATTACTGAAGTCAGTGATACCCAACAGACCGTAATGCATGCGCGGGCGCAAGCGTAGATGCAAATTTATTAGAAGATCACTTTTACTATAATTACACCGGTAGAGAGGCTCGTTGCATTTGCAAACAAATTATATGATCAGAGATCGAGATAGTTTCTTACGACTGCTCGCCACTTGGTATTTTAGTATTATTTATGTACTGACCGATGCCGTAATAACTGTTATGAATTTATTAGAATCTAGACTAGATGTTATAGGAGCCTCTGCGAGTGTTATCAGATGCATACATCTAATCTCCGCTGTTGTTGCTAGCCCTACTAAGTATCCTACCTTACCCTAGCTAAGTATCTAACTTAACTACCTATAGGTACCTACGGCTTTCGCCGATGGTAAACTAATTAATTGTTTGATTAATTGATATGAATAATATTGAAAAACAATAAAATCGTTAGTTTTTTAGACGGTTTAGTATTTGTCAAGGATGCACAATATTTCTTGCGAGAGGTGTTGGAATGAAGTTAGGGCTTAAAGCAAACTATACAAAACGACTCGAATAGAGGTGTAGCCGACAGATGGCGCCACATTAAGAAACACAAGTTCTGAAACGCGGTATCGAAGTTTTCGCAGCGATTTGCAGATATAGAAGTTCCAAACTTTTCCGGTTGGACTTTGGTCCCCTGGTCATAACACCCGACCAGGTGGTTAGCTACCCTTTTCCCAACCATCTTTTGCCATCATTATTAAGCCAATTGGCTTCAACATTTTCTGCTAAATTGGTGACCCCGGCGAAGATCTGCAACCATGGAGCACATCAGCGGACATCATCATCGTAATCTTCAACTTGGATTTGGCGACACACAGCTCACAACACCACAAAATCGCAGTCACAGGCATGACTCACCGACTGACTGCATCACACCGATGACGCCCGACTCACTGGTAGTCCGATAGCGCTAGGTTTTGAAGTTTCAAAACTCTTAAAGTTTTTTGTTTTTTTGCATACAGTTTCCGGACCATTTGCCCAACCTAATACATTATTTTGTGTCATCCTAGGTACTTGCATAGGTAGAAATTTAGGTATTTGTCTTTTCGATCAGTATTGGACAAAAAGATAATTAGAGATGCAAATATTACTTCATGGTAATAACGAGATAGTTATTGATGTACATAGGCATTTTGTGCCATATGTGTCTACGAGAATCCTAATATTTAACCAGTACCTAATACGGCACCAACTAGCTCTAAAATAATATAACAATAGGTAAAATAGGTGTTACGCGTTTCAGAATACTGATATCTGTTGTTTAAAATATTTTGTGTCGAATTCATCCACGACGTTTATAGATTTTTATTTTTTTCATTACTACAGCCTGTAAAATCCACAAAAGAAATGGCAAGTTATTAGAGTTTACGTGTTCTTTGTTATTATGGTGTAACAAAACACTATTCATAATTTGTGTTGTTTTTATCCACGAACTTCTAATATTAGGTACGTACCTATATAAGAATGGCGAGCGCAGGGACCATCGAGCGCGCGGAACATCGCGCGCGGGCGCGGGCGCGGGTGGCGGGGGGCGCCGGCCAGCCAAAAGCGCGGACGCGTGCATTTTGTTTACATTAAGCAATTAGTAAAAGTTAGTTATGAAACTGTGACAGACTTAAATGGAAATCGAAATTGAGTTATTACCCGACCGGACCAACGAAGAATAATGAGATTTTTGTTCGTTTTTTACTGTAGATCACGCCTGTTTTTACTAAATTGTTACTCCTGTGTTTGTTTTTTCGTAATTCCACACTGAGATCTCTTATAGGTACCTTATTGAATCAAATCCGAAAAAAATATATGTCACTCATCATTAAAAAATACATCAGGACTAAGTAGGTACGTACCAGTGTTTTTGCAATAACGATAGTTTCACAATGGATAGTTGACCTTGAAAAAAAGTATAAGTAGACTATCGCTATCGCAACAAAACTAGTACGTGCCAAGTGATATTAAGGTAAAGATAGGTAGGTATTTGTTTGATACACTTCTTCTTCTCACTTACTGTCATAAAATCTTTCGTTTGCAAAGTAAGGTAGGTATGTTTCATTCCACTGCATGACTCGGAGAGCCTGCGGGAGGGAGGGTGAGGGGCGGGGCGGAAAGCACGGTTAGCGGCTTTGGCGCCATCGCGCGCACTCAGTTGCCACTTTGATCTCATACTTACATACTTACACGTTCATCTCATACTTAGGTATTAAGTAATAGAAACTTATATTTAATGCAAAAACCATAAAATAATCTTAGTTTTTGGAATAAAGTATATACATATAACTATTTATAAAAAACCGTTTCTCCCCGGCTACATTCGCCCAAAATGGTTTTTAGCCGATTTCGACGTTTGAAACCGCTTGGTTGAACCGGCTTTACATCTATAGTAGTGGGTAAAAACCCATTCAATCCACCCAGGTTTAAACCGGGTAATAACCCAAATCACCCGGTTTTAATCCATTATCACCCAATTTTTGGGGTTACATACATACATACATACTATCACGCCTGTATCCGTAATAAGGTAGGCAGAGCGTGAACAAACCAAACAAAGGTCGTTCCGCCACGTCTGACAAGTTTTGAGGGTTGTTTAAGATAGAACTGGATAATACTGAAGTGACAGGTTGTCAGCCCATCGCCTAAATTACAATATGCAATCGAATCCCTTAGCTGGTTTTTACAGCATGCCAGGGAGGAGATGCAGCTGGCACATTCTACGTTCTTCTGTCGCTTCCAGTCCAGCATGGAAGCTTTTTGGGGTTACAACCGGGTACTAACCCAAATCACCCGGTTGTAATCCCTTATCAATACCCAATATGTGGGGTGAAAACAAGGGTCAATAGTCGATAAAAGACATGGAAACTCCGCCAATTTTGAAGATAGGATCTTCCAATTTTGTGTTACTACTCTTAATCTACTCTTCTTCTTCTCCTAAGCCTTCTTCCTATTATCTGGGGCCGGTTTTCCTTGTATGCCTCTTCCATTTTGGTCTATATTGTGCTGTTTCGGCGTCTATGTCCGATTCTTTCAGGTATTTTTGTACCGTCATCAGCCAAGTGGCGGGGTGTCTTCCGCGGCGTCGCGTCGTCGTAGGTAAGTTTAGGACTATTCGTACCATATGGTCCTTAGGGCGCCGAAGCACATGTCCTAGCGTAGCTCCGGTTTCGTAGGCGGCTGGAGAGTCCATACCATCGTAGGCGTCGTTCTTCGACCTTGTCTATAATTGGGTCAATTATTTATCTTCCTCTGATGTGGACATTGCGAACTTTTGTCCAGCAGTGTGACACCCACTGACCAGCGTAACATGCGCATTTCTGTAGTGTGAAGCTTTGACAAGTGTTGTTTAGTAGATGCCCAACATTCTGTACCGTAGAGGTGGCAGGTCTTATGGCCGTTTTGTACAGTTTGCCTTTAAGCACAGCTTGGACATTCCTAACTACCATGTCATTTCGACAGACGGCATGTTGCACTTGGCATGCGTTTGTGTGTGTGTGTTATAAGGGTTGACAAATTTTGTTATACCGGTCATAATCATCACTTGATAAACCAACGTTTTAAAGTTGTTCACTGTAACTGAATATTTAGAATAGATTATTTTTTGTATGTATTTACTTACCGTCTGTCATCACTGTGGAATCTAAAAAAGTTCCTGTTGGAGTCATCTCTTGTAGTAGAAAGACATCCGTACACAGAACAGTACCTAACCATCTTTGGAACACAAAACTTGATTATTTCCGTTACACTGGGAAACATGTTTGCGCCATACCCGCTAAACGTACGCTCAATGTGGCCCACAACCCGGCGCGGAGTGTGACGTATGTCGGACAGGGGAAGAGAGGTAAATGACCATTCTGTATGTAATACTATTATATATTCTGTGCTTTAAGTTTAATGTGCATCTTCTTGTCACACATAAACTTCGGCGCTTCCATCGAATACAAAGCACAAACAGCGGCCAAGAAACTGGGTATCCTGAATAGAGTGAAGCGATACTTCACGCCTGGACAGCTTTTAACCCTGTACAAAGCACAAGTCCGATCCTGCATGGAGTATTGCAGTCACCTCTGGGATGGCTCAGCCAAATACCAACTTGCCGCACTCGATTCGGTGGAACGCAGAGCCAAGAGGCTTATTGGTGACGAAAAACTGCTAGAAGTCAAGTTTTATAGCCTGGAACATCGCCGTAGGGTTGCTTGCTTGTCGGTCTTCTACAGGCTGTACTTCGGTGAGTGTGCTCAAGAGCTCCACGACCTTATCCCGCCAGCTCCCTTCTACCATCGGACATCTAGACGCACCGCAGGATACCATCCATACCTGGTTGATATTCCACCAATACGTACTAAGCGCTTCCAAAACTCTTTTGTAATGCGCACGGCAAAAGTGTGGAACTCACTACCTGCGTCTGTGTTTCCGAACGCCTTCAACCCCCAACATTTCAAAGTTAGAGTGAACAGGCATCTTCTGGGTGAGCTCGCACCATCGTCGACTCCGTCTCAGTCGTTTCCGACCTAGACTGGAGTCAAGAGCAAACCCATTTTTTAATAAAATAAAAAAAACATTACACCTGTGAGTTGTCTCAACTTCATCCATCCCGTAGTTGTTCTATGGGTTACATTTCGCTCAATTTTTCCGTCATTGCTAATGATTTATCTCAAATATTTATGTATGGACGCCCCGTCTATGAAAAGTTTTATCTGGCTCATGTCCGTGTGACCATCAAATATACACGACATATGCTCTGTCTTTTTGCAACTAATCTTAAGACAATTATCTTCAAGTGACTTCAGCCAGAGATTGAAATCAGTCTGTAGGTCTTCCACTGAGTTTGATATCAGAGCAACGTCATTTGCATACAGTATTATTCCATGGTGTTCCATGGTACAGGTTTTTGGCAGCGGTTTGTGAGATAGTCCTTGGTTACATTGGTGACGTTAAATAACAAAGGGCTCAAAGCCGACCCTTGATCAACGCCAACTATAATTGACAGTGATATACAGATGCCTGGTGGACAAACGACTTGAGGTGTAACACCATTGTACATATCCTGTATGAAGGCGATGTATTGTTCTGGGACATTTTAGGCTCTAAGTGCATCCCAAATAAGTTCTCGGGGCACGTGATCGAAAGCCTTTTCTAGATCAATAAAGATCATGTGTAGGTTTGTGTTATGTCCTCTGGCCTTTTATTTTTGGGTCGGAAGGACAAGGTGAGTGCCTTTCGAAGCTAAGCCGTCCTGGTAAAAAAAAGGTTGGTTCTGTCCTGCTACTCTTTATCATAGCTAACCTTCAGTCGGTATACGCTTTTATATCCAGAAATTTCTGGACTTCACAGGGCCGACGATACCTGCCAGGAGAGATATTATAAACATATTGTGTAAATACCACACGGACTTGTCCGGATGGGATATTGATGGGAAGGTGATGCCAACCTCAACAGACAACTGGTCGGTGACTTCAACTCACTAGCCGCACAACCAAACAAATCCCCCATAACTAATAGATCTTGCGATGGTCAAGCCAGAGGTCGGTCTTATCATTTAAATCACATTTAAACCTTTGACAACCATGTATGCTCCGACCATCTCAGACCAGCCGGCAAATTCCAGGCTGCTGCCGTCGAGGCAGAAGATACTCACACGGCATACGGCACGAGGTACAGAATACTCCCGGGAACCAGTTTCAACACTAAAGGATGTAGGTGAGCTCACAAGCGAGTTCGCGACTGCAATTCAGCGAGCAACGGAATATGCTGCCGTTCTCTACTAGAAACTCCCGCATGCTTGCGCATGAGGATTGGCGTCCATAAGGCGTACGTGAGAACCCGTCTTGCGTATGTCGCTCTAGCATGGTATGCGTATGTATCTGAGATTAATTGCCAGGGACTGCGGGCCCAGGAGTCGAAGGTGGAGCGTGCCATTACATTACATACTTTGAGAGACCTATGAGACCTTGGATGAGTTCGTGTCCAAGCTCTCAATCGAAATGTTTGTGCGCTGTGACTGGTCACATTTCAAATCCTTTCAAAACGTGGCCCTGGTATCATGTTCATACCCTGATAAAAGAAACAGAGTTATGGAGAGACAGAGGTACTGACAATAGCGGAGGGACGTTATGCTGGGATGGGTGGGAGCAACGGGAGGGACGTGAGCGGAGGGAAAGAGGGATGCTTGGACGTTGAGGCAGGAGGGACAGATAGGATTTGTAGAATGGGTAAGCCGACAGAAAGGGGATTATCGGAGAGACTGAGGGATGGATAAGCGGATGGACGGATGAAACGATTACGGTTGAACAGAGGGACAGAGTGACGAAGGGACTTTAGGGTAGAACGTTAATGGGCTGGGAACGTGAGAGACCAGAGCAGCGGGCGTAACTGAGAGACGGAAAGGATCTCTAAATCATCTATGACTGAATATTCTACTACCTCCATGCTCGTCAATTTGTCTGCCAAAAGTAGAGAGGGTTAAGCAATTTAAAAGAGGTCCCTGGACATTGCCGTCTTCTGCAACTGCACTGACAAGAGATAAGGTTCTGACATATAAGATTGTTGCTGGCAATGCACATCTCCTGTAACTACTGTTACAAGCCAACGCATGACCACCACTGTATGGAGCAGTGGCTACGCCCAACTATTTATTTCGTGTTATTTAAAAACTACTGTAGGATATTATAATATATTAAATATCGTTTTTTCCTACATAGATTATGAACAGTTTTACAACGAAAAAATATTGTATAATGCCAGCAGGGCACACTCCTTGATCTTTTTGTCTTATTCCATACAACAAAAATGCAAAAGTTTTTTTCCAGACAAACTATCTGTTTTAGACAAAAACTTGTTATCACAATTATTCATCAGAATGTAAAACCGACTGATGGGTATCTTAAAATTATGAAATTTAATAGTAAAAACCCTATGTCCCTCATTTAGCAGTTTCGACCCACTGTGCGGCGGAACTCGAACCAACAACCTCTAGCTTCGTAGGCAGGAAGGCAGGGTCACTACTAACTAGGCTATCCGGCCGTAAAAATCTAGTGGATTTTTAATCGACATACCGCTTCTCGTTACATCACTTGTACACACACCTATGTACTCTGATGACTACATAGGTACCTATCAGAAACTACTCCGTCAGACTGTTCAAAGTGGTCACACCACACATAACAAAAATATTAAGTAATTCTTTTTAATTCGTGTATATTTTGTTTCACTGACTGTACACTACGTACCTACTCGAAGTGGGGCATCGAGAAGCGTTATATATAGCAAAAAAGCTGTAGGTAGGTATGCCGATAATTATTCAGGTTCTAATCGTCGCGTCGTAAAATAATATTGACCATATTGACCGTCTAAGCATTGACCATTGACATACGTGGGTATTCAGATTGCAGGCGTGCGTTTTATAAAAATACATTTAGAAAATTCGCACGTCTTTTCGTTATTTTATTTTTATGTCTATGCTAGCTGTGCCCGCGACTCCGTACGCGTGGTGGTTATGCTTTTATACGTATATCTATAAAGTTTTACGTGAGTTAACATTGAGCCGAATAAAAAAAACATCAAATCGGATAAGATACAATCAAAATTTAATTTCCTACCTACCCCTCAACTCAGGTGGCTTGATTATTTGTACCCTATGTTTTTTCCTAGATAACAATCAGTCGAATAAAAAAAGTTTGATCGAAATCGGGTAAAAAACAGCCAAATTCGAATTTCCTGTCTACCCTCTAAGTGACGTGGCGTGATTTTAGGTATCCTAAGTTGCAACCCGGGTAACACCGAGTTGAATTAAAAAAGTCCCATTGAAATCGGTTAAGTAGTTTTGGCGTGATGTGGTAACATACAGACATACAGACAGACAAAAATTCTAAAAAAAACGATTTAGTCTTTATATCGTTACTAATGTCTAAATTCAATGTACAGACACCACCCTTCTAGAGATTTATTATATGTATAGATAGATATAACTGTATAAGGTCATTTTAAATCAAGTGCAAATATTAATCGTGTTAAACCCATGGAACTAAGCAACTTTCCCTAAGGAACATAGGTCGAAAAACAAATAAAAAAAAATAACCTTCCATACAAAATGCTCCAGCTGATAGCGCACTTAGTATGGGAAGTAAATTTTTATTTTTCGTAATACGACCTATGCTATGTTTCTTAGGGAAAATTGTTCAGTGTCATGTGTAGATTCACAGGTTTCAATATTTGCACTTGATTTAAAATGACCTTATAGTACCTACGTAGCGGAGATAACCGTACCCTATGAATGTGTGCGTGCGTATGCCCTCCGCCCGCTGCCGCCGGCCCGCGTCCGCCTGTTTCGACCGCATCTATTGTTTTCGTGTTTTATTCATTTAAATATAGTGCATGAAAGTGACACAAATTTAGAATTATGATTATTCATGCATTTTTGATATTAAATTAGTAAACTCTAATAATTGTAATATTTTTCTGGAGCTACGGAAGCTTGGAAAAACAAAATAATTAATAATCTTAAAAGTGCATGCCCTAATTTGGCACAAATTTATTTAATAGGCATATGAAAGTGATTTGAGTAAGGAAACAGTTATTTCATCAATTGTATTTTTTTTTGCACTGTTTTTACATAGTGACCCTAAGATGTCAGTTTGCACTGGACGAAGATGGCACAAACCAGGTTTGCACACTCCGCAGGCTATCCTAGATATGATATTATAGTTATTTTAAAGTTTAAATTAATTTTGCCAGTTTTAATTTGAATAAAAAAAAACAACTACAAATCATCGATTTACTGAAAATGCAAGTACCAGATGTGACACAAAATGCAAAAAATATGATTCATAAATACGACTGTATCCACAGGCAAGAAATAAGCAACTTTAGAGTTTTTGAAACTTATGGTGTCAAAATAGACCAGCGCTATCGGACTATGGTTAGATAGAGCAACAAGACGCCTGACTCACTGGGAGCAGCAACAGGACGCCCGACTCACTGGATGTACAGCAACAGCTATGGTTTCGAACTCCAGTGTAAAGGGGGAGTACTGTAGCTGACAGATGGCGCCACATCAAGAAAGACAAGTTCTGAAACGAGGTATCGAAGTTTTCTCAGCGATCTGTAGATATAGAAGTTCCAAAATTGTCCAGTAGGACTTCCAGTTGGACTTCGGGCCCCTGGTCACAACACCCGACTAGGTGGGTAGCTACCCTTTTCCCAACCATCATAATTGTGCCAAATGGCTTCAATAATTTGCTCCTAAAGAGGCATTATTTTATGTATTACTTAAGGCTGCTAAAAGGTTACTACGCTACAAGGTTAGGTAAGTAGCTCAAAATCGGTTATTTGAAAACAGGAATTCCATTAGAGTTTAAAACATTAATGTTTTCTATTTTATAGCATATACAATGGCAATTACTAATAATTAAGTTGTCATTGGAAAGGCAGTTTGTACGTCCGCCTGTCCGTCTGTCTGTCTGTTCTGTATAATGGTGTTAAGCAACTACAGTTACACTGATTAATGACCATAAACATATTCCTGCATTAGCAAATATTATTGTATCAATGAATAAGCATTTAACCACACTTGAACTCGATTATATTATTCGTTACTAAATTATTGCTTGCTATAAATGGTTGATAGCATTGGAAAAAATTGCAGTACTTGATAGCAAAAGAATAATAATGGCGAAATGTGTACAAATTAACATAGATAATAATTAATGACATGGGACTCTATTTTTCACCACATGAGAACATTAAATACCTTGTTCAACTCAATATTTATTATTTTAGAGAAATTAGGGCGTCTATTTTGAAGAGTTCTTATAAAGTGAAGTTAAATTAGGAACTTTCGCTTTTGTTCTATCTTCTTTCTTTTTCTGATTTCCGTTTTTCCGGCTAACTGCTGCTGGGGTTTGATTTCCGGCTTCGTCTTCTTACTTTGCAACATCTTCGGCATTCGCTGGTGTTAGATTATTATTCCCATCCTTCTCAATTATGTCTGCGTTTGATCCGCTATATGTAAACAACATGTCATGCAAAGATCGTTTATCATCATTTTCCAGCGACTCTACTGTTTCTTTATAAATGAAGATTTGAAGTGTTGGCATTCACCAAATATTCAAGTACTGTCTTCTTCCTTCTGTTTTTGGTATGTTAATCGTCAATACTTAGCTTTGCAAATGTTTGACCTTATAGTAGTGTGGCGGGGGCCCGCGGGCGGCGACGATGGCGTCGGTCGGTACGAAAAAAACAACCACGACACCGCACGCGCCCACGACTTTCATCCTTGCCTTGGACAACAATAGGCATGATCATTTATAGTACTATACTACTGTAAATAAGTACCTACCTACAACATTTGGGACTGGTTTGATCCTTTCGTCATAGAAAAATAATAGAGCTTTTTCTGTCAAGATTGTGACGTCCCTCACCCTAATAAACTTCATAAACTTGGCACCTTCTTGTCCGTAAGGTGCCTGACCTACACACCCGTATACAATCTAGAAATTAATTAATGCTCCGATTAGAGTATGCAATCTGAATATGCGGTGCATAGATTGTACAAAGTCATGTTTTCATTAAAGGCCCAACATAGAGCTACAACGGGAATGAAGATGTTTCTATAACACCTTGTTTGAACTTTAACCTCAATATCCCGCGTTGGCCGTTGCCCATCGCCGCGGGCGGCCGGCGGGCGACCGGCGGGCGGGCCGCGCGGGCAGTCGCCCCAGCAATCGCCCCAGTCGCCTCGCCGACTCTGCCGTAGACGCTCGGCTTGGCAGTGCTGGCTGTACGTCTGTGCTTTCGCGACGGACTGACTAACTTATACGCTCCTAGTACTAGTGTTTGATCTGTGTGTGAAAACTTTATAATTCGTGATTTTAGTGAATGAACAGTGTTTTTTTGAAGTGCATAAAAGGATTTTTTTCGTATTGTTATTGGTAAGTATTTTTTAAAATAAATCTTAAAGGACGTTAACGATTATAAAGGCTGTAAATTATAGGCCTATAAATTTTATTTGGCAGCATTGTAATCTTTCTTTTAACATAATGTGCTTTTTATGTGACTTTGCGAAGTCGTCAAATATTCCATAACTTTAATTTCCTTTTTTGAATAAATATTATTGTGATGTAGAAGAAGTATTTTATTCCAGGATAAAAATAAATAAATTCCATTCTATCAATCCTTCTAATACTGAAAATAACATTGAGAAGTACCTACCTAGTTACATTATTGTTAACAACATAAAAAGCTAATGGCAAAAATTCTATACCAGGTGTAAGGGACAGCGTCCCACAAACTGATAGGTGGTGGCTCAGTCAATGATACTGAACAACTTCAACCAGATTTTTTTTTCAGGAAGTGAAAAGAATATGGTTTTTCCATGCCTTTTTTTTTCACTTCCTGAAAAATGTTCCTGGTAGAAGTTGTTCAGTGTCATTGAGTGAGTAACCACTATCAGTTTGCGGGACGCTGTCCCTTACATCCAGTAGTTCACTACATTAACAGTCGTAAACTCTACAGTTTATTTACGAGCACAAGTCGGTGTAAATTCTTAGTTAATAGAGTCTCTTTTATAAGCACTTTCTTGCATAAGTTAAGTACAAATACCAGTCTAACTCATCGTGTGCTTAATGAACTCGATTCCCATAACGCCGCCTACATCTATACAGATACATATTCTTAGCTGCATCATCCTAATTAACAGTTCTAACTGCGGATAAAAACCGGCTCTCGGACTACAAGCTCCAGATAGAACTGTGACGCCACAAAAGCAATTGATTTACATAATAAACTGCTGCTGGAGTTGATTTTCTAAAACTGCTCACTTGTTGGACTGGAAGCGATAGAAAAAAAAATCAGCTGCTTCTTGTCCCAGGCTTACTGTCTATCGCAAATTAGGCGTTAGCGTCAGGCTGACAACCTGACTTTATACATATTCATTTCTGAAATTACTCTCGATATTTGTCAACATCGCAGTAACTCACTTTCATGCAGTCTGTGACGCTCTGCCTGGACACCTACATAGGCGTGAGTCAAGTGATTTACATAAGAAACTGCTACTCGAGTTGATTTTCTAAATTCATGGTGATTAATAGCATGTACCATGGAGTAAGGCGTGGCGTGGCGCGCTACCGTGGCTTCATTAAATAGATGGCGATCAGCAAGTGAGATGGCGATGGCGGGGAAAGTTATTGCGCATGCGCCGGCCGGACACCGCGCATCGACTCGTGCGCACCTAGAGGAGAAACCAGCCGCAAAAAAGCAGATTACATGGAGATATCATACCTCACGTTTCTATCACCCATCGCTGCCGATAATGTGCTGGTGACTTCACAATTTCATTTATTTATTGACGTGAATTGCGAATTACCAACTAATTTTATAACTACGAGTTTGTCTTCTTTCACATCGCAACCACTGGACGGATCAGTATGATCAGTAGATAACTTTGCACACAACCTGGAATACAACAACATAAACATACTTATAGACAGCCTATGACAAAATACTCTTTTCTCTTTCTTATTTTCTCTATAGGAAACTCTTTTCCACGCATGAAACTGCGGGTGGAAAGCTATAGCTTAAGTTTTACGTCTAATATTCTTCTAATCGCCGTCAAGAGATAAACATTACAAATTGGCACCATAAGCGGCATTTACCAAGTACCGGCTGACGATGTGAAAATTGTCCGGATGGTGGAAAGCAGGATCTCACCATCATCTGGGAAACTGGTCACGCGTGCGCCGCGGCAGTTTGACGTAAGGAAAAAACGGCATAAGTAGTGTACAAGTAGGTCATTCATCACCTCTAATGAATGGAGCGTGTGTAATGTATCGAAACATCCCACGGGCGACAAAAACCGCCGATTCTCGCTGATCGGGAATTACGCAAAGCCGCGAGAAAGCCGAGATGCGCGGGCGCACGCGAGGCGCAGATTTACATGCGTTCGGTTTTTATTGCCTACTTATTGATATGGCTTCCTGGTGCCTGATCAGATCACTACTGATCACCTAAGTAGAAATACCAGATTACGTGAAACTGGTCCATGATAATTTGTTCCTCTGGTTTGTGGTTAAGTTTTCTTGTAACTTGAGTTAGTAAATTACACATTAGCAGTATTTCATGAATTATATTGCGGAGAAGTTTATATAATCTTATGCCACCATTGAATATGAATGAATCGAAGTATAGTTGCATAACAAAGCCCTTTACAAATTATAATTACAGTTTCTTAAATTCTATTATTGGTTGTAACGACGATGAACAATAAACTTTGCAACTGTAAAATCTGATTTTACTCACTTTATGATACCTACATACATACATATAATCACGCCTTTATCCCTAATGGGGTAGACAGAGCGTAAACGACCTAAACAAAGATTGTACCGCCGCATCTGACAAAGTTTTGAGGTTTATTTAAGATATATTTTTAGTTATATTGCTGTAGTGACCGGTTGTCAACCCATCGCCTAAATTGCAATATACAGAAACCCTCGAATCCCTTAGCTGACTTTTACAGCATGCCCGGGAGAAAATGCAGCTGGCACATACTATGTTTTTCCTTCGCTCCCAGGCCAGCATGGAAGGACAGCACTTGATGATTCAATTATTATTGTCGGTGCACGACCTCGCATCACTTGTTCACTCTTGCGTGACACATCCAATTAGTGACCTTTCCAGTCTGATAACAAAAACCAGAAATATTTGAACCGTTCCTTCGTTTGATCGGCGCGTTCGCTATTTAGCCGGTCGCAGGCGCAGAAGGTATTCCGTCCCACTATTGTTCGAATGAACTTTAAACAATCACTTTCTTTATATCGTATTGGAAATAATAATGTAGACAGATCTTCTTCTGTCGTGTGTCGTGTGGGTGTCGAGTCGAACGACCCGATATACCCTGGTGTATTATACCTAATGGGGTAGGTAGAGCGTAAACGACTTAAACAAAAGTCATTCCGCCACATCTGACAGTTTTGAAGATTAGTAGGTATATTGCTGTAGTGACAGGTTGTCAGCCCATCGCCTAAATTACAATATGTATACCGAAACCCTCGGATTCCTTAGCTGGTTTTTAGAGCATGCCCGGGTGGAAATGCAGCTGGCACATTCTATGTTTTTCTTTCCCAGTGCAGCATGGAAGAACCCTAGTGTCAGTATTAAAACCGGCTCTGATATGGTTTCGTTTAACGATCATTATCAAAGACAGCGACCGGGACCGATAGCTTAACATGCCCTCCAAACCACGGAATCTTTTTTCTTCCAGACAGTCAGATGATTTAGCCTGCATTGACCTAGCCAAACTGAGCAAAATGTCACTAAATAATAAATTGACAAATATCAACCCTCCCTTGGGAATCGAACCCTGGACCTCCGGATCGTGAGCCCATGGCTTTAAACACTAGGCCGTGGAGGCAGTAAGACAAATAGAGTTGAACGACTGTCCGCTGTGCTATGTACGTAAGTAGTGTTATGTCTGGTAATTATAGATCGTCTTTGTAATGAGAGAAATTGCTGGCGATGATAGACAGAATGCAGATGACTGTGGATTCATTCACGCGACCAGGTTGATAAACTCGTGCGCTTGTAATATGTATATACATACATATAATCGCCTTTATCCCTAATGGGGTAGGCAGAGCGTAAACGACCTAAGCGAAAGTCGTCCCGCCACGACTGACAAAGTTTCGAGGATTATTAAAATACAGCCTAAATTGCAATAAGTTTTACGTTCTGCCTACCCCGTAAGGGATAAAGGCGTGATTTTATGTATGTAAATTGCAATATACAGAAACCCTGGGATCCCTTGGCTGGTTTTTACAGCGTATCTGCGAGGAAATGCATCACATTCTATGTTCTTTCTGGCTCCCAGTCCAGCATGGAAGACTGAAAAGAGAAGATGTAATATCTGATTAATTATAATATAAATTTACTTTTGAATATGTTACGGAAACAATACGTTAAGAAATTCGGTTTTATTTATAGTAATTTATTTAAAAAAAATATATATCAAAACGTATTATAGAATATCAAATTGAAAACATGTAATTATTCTACGTGAATCTGCTATGCTATGATATGATATGTTAGCATAATGAATACGAATAGATAGAGCCATAACATTTATAGAAATAACTCATATCCTACGCAAAGTTATGATTACACCAAAGCATCCATTTTAAATACAATCATTACGTATCATTTTGTAACGTTTACGGACACGTACGTAAAGATAAATATTATTCAACATGAAGGTTTGGCAATTCTGCGAAACTGATAGATTGAAACCAGTAAAATAATTACAAACAGGTGTGAGTCACGCACCGTAAAATTGCCCAAACATTTCTGAGTCAATATTGAAACACGTTTTTTATTAAAATAACGAACATACATATAATCACATCTTTATTCCTAATGGAGTGGGCAGAGCGTAAACGACCTAAACAAAGATCGTTTCGCCGCGTCTGACAAAGTTTTGAGGGTTATTTAAGATAGATTGTACGTACGAGGGGTGGCTGATAAGTAATCTACCTAACTATGAAAGAAAAGACTTTGATGGCTAGTTTATTTTTATTTTTCTATATAGTCTCCTGCAAGTGAAATACACTTATGACATTTGCAAATAAGTGACATCATGCCGTTATAATAGTAATTTTTATTTTGCTCGTCAAAATGGTCAGTCACAGCCTCTTTCATTTCTTCGTCCGTCGAAAATCTGCGACCCCTCAATTTTTTCTTTAAATCTTTGAATAAGAAATAGTCACAGGGAGCCCGATCTGGACTATAAGGTGGATGGTTAATTTCTGTGAAGCCGTTTTTGCTCAGGGCTGACCTCGCCGTTAAGGCTGTGTGTACAGGAGCATTGTCTTGTAAAATCAGAACACCTTTGCTGAGTTTGCCTCTCCGCTTTTCTTTGATTTGTTCACGAAGCTGGTCAAGCAAGTTTGCATTATATTCAGCATTCATTGTTGTATTTTTAGGCAAATAATCTATCATCAAAATCCTTTCGACATCCCAAAATACGGTGGCCATTAGTTTTCCAGCCGACGGCCGAACCTTGAACTTCCTTGGCAGCTTTTCTCCTTTAAATTTCCATTGCATTGACTCTTGTTTGCTTTCCGGATCCCACTGGCGAATCCAAGTTTCATCACAGGTCACAATTCGACAGATAGTCTCTTTTTCTTTACCTTTGACCAGGTCTAGAAATGCCTGATAACATTCTACTCGCCTTTGTTTGTCAAAGGGGGTCAACATTCTAGGGACCCAACGCGCGCTCACCTTGGACATGCCCAAATGTTCGTGAATAATTTCATGAACTCGTTCCTTGCTTATGCCCACACCTCTGGCTATCTCCCACTGCTTGATTCGCCGATCTGCAAGAATCAGGTTCTTCACCTTTTCAACATTATCTGCGGTAACAGCAGAAATTGGCCTTCCACTACGTGTGTTGTCTTCCAGGCTCTCACGGCCATGTTTAAATTGCTTCGACCAAAACTTTATGACGAATTCAGAAGGACTTGAATCACCAAACACCTTTAACATGCGCTCTCTGATCTGCGTAGGCGTATTTCCTTCTTTACTTAGGAATTTAATCACTGCTCGATGCTCAAATTTCATCATTTTGCAATTTTCTTTCGACATGGTGAAATCAAAGCCGCGCCAAAAAAACAAAAGCAAGCGAAAAAAAATAAGCGTCATAATTTTGAAAAACGAATAAATATAGAATATGATTTTGCAATGGCCAGTTCGATTTTCAAAACTTTCTTTAACAAAGTAGATTTTATATCAGCCGCCCCTCGTATATTGCTATAGTGACAGGTTGTCAACCCATCGCCTAAATTACAATATGCACAAACCCTCGGATCCCTTAGCTGGTTTTTGCAGCATGCTCGGGAGGAAATGCAGCTGGTACATTCTATGTCTTTCTCTCACTCCCAGGCCAGCATGGAAAATGCCGTTGCTATCGTTATTTGCTCAATTATTGAAATTGTATTCGGCGAAATTTGTGCACTCGCGCGCGTTGATGTCTTTTGTATGGAGCCGTTCTTACTTCACGAAATTCGTCTGATTATTAATGTGACTTGTGACTAACTTTATAATTATCATATGAAAATGCACAATATTTACTGCAAAGTAGTAGTTTTAAGTTAAGTTAAGATTGTTTTTATAAAAATATAATTTTTTACAGCCCCCCCGTGCTGTTAGAATTGAAATGTTCATTAACCGAAATCACCTTCATTTTTTAATTTATTCTAATCCCACACCCCTCTTACCTTTCTCTAGCATCAAATTACTAAAACCCGCTTTAAACCCGCTGAGTTTTGTTTAATTATAATAACGGCGTACAACAATAGGTCTCAGTACAAACCCCGGCCCTAATATAATTCGTTAGAATTAGAAGGAGATTTGTACATCTTACAAAGCTCCCGTATCCTGCCCTTTGCTTCATTTAATTAACTCTATTTAATACAGGAGAATGCAAGTACAGTCAGCAATAAAATATTTTTTTAGGGTTTGATAAAATAAAGTAAATATATGGAAAATTTATAGATGATTTTTTTTATTAGTTCCGGTAATCAACAGGATACTGAGTGTAGGTATATCAGTAGTGTTATTAAGTTAAGAGCTAAGCCAATAATAGACTACCCCTACATTCAATTTTAAATGATCATTCACATAACTTATGTGGACCGTTAGCATTTCAAGTTTAATTTATTCTGTAAAGATTATAGCTCGGCTGGTTTGAGACGTAAGTTTTAGTTATCTATATTTTTGTTTGCGGTATAGTTACTACTTCTAAGCTTACTCACTTTCATATTCTCCCTTCTAATATCCTCCCTCACAACCAACCCCATAATAACCTTACCCTCTAATCTTATACACTTCATTAAAGCCACCCCGTTTTTTGCCCCCAGTACCTCTACATTAGACCTTCCATATCGCGCCCCTTTTCTTCCAGCTCGCTGCCGCTCGGCGGATGCGTACGCGTCGAAAAACCGTTGATGTTTATCAGCCGAGTCGAGTCAAGCTTATAACGGCGGCCGGCGGTTAGAACTATAATTCACTCTAGTTTTTTACCAGAGTATACCAGGTGGTCATGTGATACGCGAAGCTTTTGATTAGAAAGCTATATTAAAGTAATCGTTTTGGAGCTGCGATTTTGTGATGTTAAGTGGATCTTTTAGCTGCAAATTTATCTCAAAATATTTAATTCAAGTAGGTTACATGGAAGCTTTCATTTTGCGTTATGTTTTAAGACCTCTACATTGATCAAACTAAGTAAAAGTACGCAAAAATGGTCAATACATCCGCATGCACAATCACAAAACAAATAATGTTCATTGACCGATAGATTTATCAATTGTTGTCGCAATTAACCAACTCAATACCGTCGAACAATACACCAATACTGATGCAGGAAGCGGCGGTTAATCCAAAAGCAATTACGTCGTCCACCGCAGACGCGGGGCTGCGGGGCTGCGGGACTTGCACAAAGCCCTGCGTCGGAGTTGAGAACAATGCGTAGCGTAGCGGTAGGCGGTAGCACGGCGCGCGCTCAGGGACAATACCATTGCACTGTCACAGAGGACTGGCATTGATCGGACAAACAACGACAATTTACTAAAGAAATCAACGAAATTGGTGTCAAGATATAACAATAAGACACAGTATTTAAAGCTGTAGTAATAATTTAAACCCCAATAAGTAGTTGTGTAGCGTGAAATAGAACTACAAATATAGGCGTAATTACAGTATAAATGCACAGCATTTAATATGTTCCAGCAGACAGCCGCCGTATTATCCGCCCATTATCGTGCATTACAATCGGAATACCAACACTTTAGATAAGTGCTTTGCCTTGCTCTCGGCTGGAGTGTTTGTCTGTTTATTTATACAGCTATAAGCAATATAAGAGGCTACAATCGCCCTTCCTCGATCGATCGGATCGAACAATCGCAATATCGCGACAAAGGCCGGCCGCCGCCGGCGCACGCGCCGTTGTATTGTATTGCGAGGTGCCATTACAATTGCGTGTTTTGACCAATTTAAAACAGTTTGTTTGTAGACAATACAATTATAGGCTAATAATAATTGCCTAATAAGAAGTTAGAAGTATTTGGAGAAAGAGATGTACATGTTAAGACATTCAAATGAAAGTAACTCGAACTAATAGCGCAAGGGTCAGCATCCAAGAAAACTTTCTCGTAATGTAATTCTTAATTAAATGACATAAAAAGATGTACTTTTAAATTAATTGTATCTGATACAAGTATCATAAATCTAAGTTTTATATTTCTGAGAAGCTATAAACGTAACAAAAGATGCAGTTAATAAAAATTAACGCGAAAATATAAAATTTTCACTTGACAATGAGATTATAGTCGGTCGTCAATCATCCCGTACAACTATACAGGGTGTATGGGACGCATCACGCACACAAAGGGTGTTCGTAAACCGACTGACAATCACATCGGATTGACGTTTACTGTCGGGGACAATCTAACTGCTCCCGTGTGGCGACGGGATTAAGTTACGAGAATACAGCGGTTATCTGGAGGATGTAGCGATTGTAAACATAAGAGCTGGTTCGCGCTGTATTTAGTTAACAAGACCATTGGGGATATGTGATATCGCAATGAATGACAGTGAAACTGAGTCAGGTCATGCGACCGGCCGTTTTACTGCATATCTCAGTTTCACAAACAAAATAAAACCTATTCAATTAAACGAGTAGTAAAGTAGAATCATTTTACAATTTCTTACACACTACATACACTACTTACTAACAGCCACCCTCAGCCACATCAGTCTTCTGCAGAACAAAGTGCCTTAATCATTGTCACCACGCTTGCTACATAGGAAGCTCTATACTGCCAAAATTCAGTCCTTTGGTAGAAGTTATTCTAAAGCGGTTCAATTCTAAAGAATGCAATAACATGTTCTTCTTTCAGGCAACTTGTAGGCAGAAGAGTACATAATAGAAGTAAAATCGGCTAGTTTCGGTCAAAGATTTACGAGAATAATTTCACGCCCTACTCTCTAACTTGCATACCTTACATCAACTGCGCATACGTCTGTTATCCATAATTATTGACGAGCATCGCTCGGGGGTTGAGGGTAGTTGGTTGTTCGCTGTAACGGCTCAAGTGGGGTGGAACAATGCCAATATTATATTGTAAACCGTCACTCATCTCAATAATGCGATGTTGCGTCACACGTAACATGGCTATCATTCTATCACATACAAGCCAGGAGATAAATTTATTATTGGAGAAAGTAAAATTCACTCAATTTATATCAATTATTGCACCAGTTCTCATCGGTTATTTTGTTACATTACGGTTAATTTTAAATAAGCATTCAAGTACCGGTAGTGAAAACACATAATTGCTGAGCTAAAGTCAAGTTGATAAGCAGGTACGTACGTGGTAGCAAGAAGCGTTCGTTGGTGAAGACGGGTGTAACATTTTAATAATAAAAATTAGGCTATTCCTTGTACGTGGATCAATTAAAGCCTGTTTCGTACTGCAGAATAAAGAAGTCGTTGCCGGCTGCTGAAATTATAGCGGTTACTATTTCGTAGCATAAAAAACATACTGCACTATATTCGTGTACTCATAGACTCGTAGTTACGATTAATTACTGAGTGAAAGAAATGTTAACGCGTAATTTAGAAACGCTTGTGTTTATTCAAGCTATGGCCGCGGAGGGAGCTTCGAGCTTTTCATTCAATAGCCATAACTGTAAAAGTTCGTTAGTTATGCGAGTGTTATTATATATTAGATACGTTTTTGTTTAAAACCAGTTTGCCCGGTCGCTCTCGACAATGATTAAAGCAGTCATTTATCTAACTGCCAACAGAGGGGGACTGACTCGAGGGCCCGATGTTTCATGTTTAAAAAACAGTTTAAAAAACTCAATCCAAACGTCCCGACGAAAGAATGGGCTCAACAGTAACCCGATACTTTAGTGTTTGTAATTTATTTGCAACAAATCTTTTTGTGCGTTATTTGAAGCGGAATGGAAGCCCGCTCACTGTCACATTCACACACGATGATGTTAAATTGTGTAGCGATGTGTACAGTTGATATTGTAATTACTCGCGCTTCGTTGAATCTGATATTTCGACCTCTATCGAGTTACACGTAATTTTGTTTGAAGTATTTTTTGTGAATCTCAGTTATCTGCATGTTTTCCGTTCTCATAATGAGCGGTCGTAGGACGTGGCCTAGAATGGGAGCCTTGAAGAGGCGAGGGCGAGGGCAGGCTGATTGAAGCCTGATGCCAATCACTGCGGATCGTGGTTTGCTCTACATGGACACGTCTAGTTACTGAGGCTGACCTGCGGTTAAGCTAGTTGATGCTGGTCTACGTATGCGGATTAGATTCTTCTTCTTATAGAGTTTTACGAATCGACTTATGACCCGATGAACCTTGGTTTTAGATTTCTAATCAGAAAGTAAGAGCTAACCACTATCAATAACAGCGACCGGTACCAACGGCTTGCGCTTACAGACATTCAGCTGATTCAACCTGTAGTGTCTTAACCAAACTGGGGAAAATCTTACAAATTCATAAATTGACAAATATCTACTTTGTGTTCCTTCTGTGGCAACGCAACCCACGACCTCCAGACCGGGAGCTCATGGCTCAGACCACTAGACCACGGAGGCGGCGTGGTTCACTCTACATGGCCACGTCTAATTACTGAGCCAGTCCTGCGGTTAACAGGCTAGTTGGAGCTAGTCTAGGCAGATTAGATGACTTCTTACGAGATAAGTGTGGTGAGGAACGCTGCAAATTGATTTAGATACTGTCATTATGCCTTACGCTGCCTAATGGCATCCATCCATCGCAAATTAAAACATTTTGCAATCGACGCTGCATGACATTATCACAGCAATGATTTTAGATTACAAGATTAATTCGGTTTTTAAATAGACGTTTTCAATATAAAAGTACTACCATGTTTTAATGTTGATATGAAATAGAATTAATTAATTTCAGTTTATCGGTTAGTTTCTTTCATGTTCTATACGGCCTTCAATCAGGTTTTTTTTTAGCTCATCACGGAATTGTCAAAGAGTAACAAGAGAGCAAGACTTAAATTTTATGCAGCTATTTTAAATACATATCATTTTTAGCGGAGAAATATCCCTGCAATCGTTTACCACCCACAGCGTAGCAAATTACCAGTTAATGCGTAAAAAATAACGATCTTTAGCGGAGCGGATCTATCAACATGTCATTTGCGGACCACCTTTTCTCGGAATGAGGTAATTCTCTATCTAGAAAACGAGATTACGTCCTAATCCTCTTGATATTCCCTCGGCGACTGCGCACAGCATTCGCCACTCATAAGCGCGCGCGCACGTCAGAGCAGATAATCCAACGCGCGTTTTTTGCGCGTGCGCGTTCCGCTTACGGACGTCCGAGCCGATCAGATAGCGCGCTCGGATTTCACGCTCATCATTCTAATCACAACAGATTTATACAACTACTGTGTTTATAGTATGTAGTTTTATCCCATACTGTTTCTTTTAAGGTGTTATCGCGGCATCTCTCGAGACAGTTACAGTTTCTTTCAACTGTCCAAGTAATTAGTATAACACATTAAATATAGTGAGTTTTATGACTGGAACAGTTAGGCGACATGATCTGATTATGATTTGATTATAATCTGCGGTAATCGTGACATCTGTGTGCGTCCAACTGTACTCTTTGGGTCTCTAGCTGTATTTCATTTGATGATAGTGCTTTCGGTGTATTGAAGTAGGGTATGTATGATGTGCTGTCATGTCAATAGAATACTCATAGATTTCTTCCAATTAGTTGAACTCCTAACCTAACCGGAGAGCCCGATGGTGTAGTGGATAGGGCTGCTGCCTCCTGTGCGGGGAGGTCGTGGTTCGAATCCCACCACGTTCCAATGTGGTTTTTGGTTTTCGAATTTCATATGTACGTTTATTCGGCGCTTTTTCCGTGCTTCGGAAGGCACGTTAAGCCGTTGGTCCCGGTAATATCGTTTAACACCCTAGATATTAGTCGTTAAGACATGTCAGAGGCCAGTCCTAAGCATTGGCGGCTTGAAAACTCTGTCCTAATCTAGGATCGGTCTGGTTTCCCTTCTGGGTTGCGGTGGTCAGATAGCAGTCGCTCTGTGTAAATATCAGTACCCTCGTTCAATCCCCTAGGTTAGGTAGACGACCCCGTGAGATACGGGATAAGGCTAGGGAGGGAGATGAGTTGAACTCCTAACCGCTTAATTTTCCTATTGGAATAGTATCTGGTTATTATAATTTTGTATAAGACTTGTTCCTATCAGCCTACAAGTAATGCGCCGTCACTTATAGGAGAGTGTTATGAATGGTCCGTTATTCGGCTCGGGAAAGGCAGTTTCTTGTCGAGTCGAGCGCATCCCGACACAACCGGCGCAGTGCGCAGGCGCACGGCTCGTGGGAAGCGCGCACAATGGGCTCGTTTCACGGTTGGCCGCGCGACCTGTGCCCTCCGGCCCTGAAAGTGCAACTAAAATAGACTTCGAAATCCATAGCTCGCTGTAAAAGGGCATGCAAGAGGTGAAAGTCAATGAGACTTGCATTGGATAACGCTCATGTATCCAGCAAGTCCAGCACCCTTTCCCCCTCGCCCCACCCCCAATGCGCCCGCGCACCTGCGCGCCACGCTCCGCCGCCGCCGCACCAGCGCCATTGGGAAACTCGGGCACTGCAAGTGGATTGTTTGAAGAAGTCGTAATAGATACGGCGGTTATCAGTCCGTAGGCGGCTTTATCTCTATTGATGCAAATGAGGAGTTTGTTTGTGAGAACTTGACTTTACAGTTTGCGTAATGCTAATATCGAAAGATAGAGCCGATTAAATAGTTTAATTTGTACTGCAACAAGTATAGTAAGATAGTGTTCATTGCCACGCCCGCGCGCCCTGTCGGAGTTTAAAAAATAATGTTTTGTATAGCTTCTTTAAAAAGAAACATTAATCTGTTTTCAAATGAGGCAGCAGGTGTATCATCAAAGAATTATCGTGAATGGCGGGTTATTTTTTCATTTCAAATGCTAAAATAAGAATATGAAAGTGCTGCAATCGCTACCCGTTGAATAATTTTGTTATATAATCAACATATTCCTGATTCTTCCACGCTGTCCAGGGAGCGAGAGAAAAACATAGAATGTGCCAGCTGCATTTCCTTCCGGGCATGCTGTAAAAACCAGCTAAGGGGTCCGAGGGTTTCCGTATATTGTAATTTAGACGATGGGCTGACAACCTGTCACTACATCAATATACCTACAATCGTATCTTAAATAACCCTTAAAACTTTGTCAGACGTGGCGGAACGACCTTTGTTTTTGTCGTTTTACGCTCTGCCTACCCCATTAGGGATAAAGGCGTTATTATATGTATGTATAAAGTATTTTATATGGATAAAGGCCTGATAATTTTGTTTAGCTTTGAATTTGTAGAAAACATAGCTAAAAAAATCCGAATGGAACCAGGAAACCTTCGTCTTTAACCCTAATTGTCGTTTTGGTGCACTACAATACAATTTAACGGCAATGAAATGAGTTTCCCAGCGGGAAGTGGCGGCAGAATTTCACTCAGGTATTGGCAGTTATCGTAGTTTTTGTCATCAACACGATAAGAAGGCGACGCACGCGCACCAACCGTTGGCACGGCGTTGGAGTTTGTCACTTTTACGGACTCATTACAACTTCGATAGACGTGACTTTATCTTATTATATTTTGTTGTGCGAGACTCATTATTTTGAATCTGAGACTTAATATTACCAGATGACGTGAAGTAAAATCCGCCGTTCAAAAAGTGCAATCCTTTTATTTATATTTTCTCTCAAACAGCGACTGTAATTTTGAGTCACTCAAAATTCATCTCTCGAAAGTTTTTACGACCGTTATTAACTGACTGTTAAAACCAAAATTAATGTTAGTTTTTAATTAAGAATGTTATGTCCCGTAAAAATTGTCTTACGTAATGATACATGTACGTGCGTAATCCTTTTAAATAGTGTGATATTATTATTTTAATAAGATCATCAAAGCAATTGTTCGGAACATGACACCTCTATGAAGTAATAAAATATTGCGGTGATGCGAGATTCCTTATTATTGTTCCTCATCTACTTGAACTCATTAAGAAGAAAATAATAGCGGTGTAGTTGAGGAATCCCTCATTAAAATAGCTAAAACATTCTCGAGCAACTTCTTAGTATGTTTTAGTATCTTGTTTGAAGATTCCAGCGAAAAGTAACATAGCGTGTTCATAATTTTGCATTGTTTCGAATAAAAACAGGCCTATTCATACATTTCATCATAAACAAATGCTTTTGTTATTAAAAAGTATTTGAAGGCATCCTTGGTATGCGTATTCTTCATTTATAACATTATGAATTATATAGAAATTCTCTGCTAAAAACTAAAACATTGTCTTCCGTTCGAGTTAACATCTAACCTCATGTAAACCCGTTCACTAAAACCTCGTAGATAAATTAAGTTGCATACATAATGCATTAGTTACAGAAGTAATTAATTCAGAGATAGCAGCGTGGCGGCCATTGCTAAATAACATCAAAGGAAGTGCAGCATTAACATTACACCCACTCATACTCATCGGGTGCTTTTTATTCCGCAATACAATGTACAATTCAAGCAAAATATTTATAATCTAAGTAATAATAGCATAAGTAAATAGCATCATTCTATATGCTTGCTTAGTGTTCGAACTTTTACTTAAATTAAATTTATGCTTTTAATGCATAAATTTCATTCCACGTGAAAATATCTTCTTATGAGTATGAAGGCAGAGAGCTCACTAAAATATGTATATCTTTGGAATCTCATGTGTATCCCATAAAGAAAAAAGTAATAAAAAGAAGCCACTTTCTTGCTGGGTTCGGTCGGCGGGACCGGTTGTGTGACCTTAGTTTTGAACCATTTCTCTGCGCACGCGCGTTTCAAGCCTCCACACCGCCACACCGCCGCCGCCGCCTGCGCAGCCCTCCGCCCTTCCAGCGCCCGCGCACCACAATTATGTATTCACGCAAACTGCTATTTTGTGCGTGTAGGATCGTATTAAATTCGCATTTTCTAAAGTAAAATGTTCGACATCTTCGTACTGAAACAAGGGTCTTTGGCTTGTATTTGGCTACACTTCCAAGGCTAACCTACATTATCTTTGCGAAATATTTTTTGTTTTACAATAAGAGCCCTCCCTTCCCAAAAGTAATTAGTTAGCCAGGCTCTATCATGCAGTGACAAATCAATATCGTATAAACTTAACCATAAATATAAACAGTAAAGTGACTCTTTGGTTATAATGCAATTCTCACAAGTTGCACCATAGCGCATAGAGACGTGTACTCGTATCACCTGGCATATGCATGTTACGAGCATGTTTACAAAATGTGCGTATACTAACTACTAAAGTTGCATAAGCTAGGCTCTACAACTACAAGTGATTAATTCCCCGCACGTCACAGTCACAGGCCTAAAGCGCAGGGGATTGATTTAGTGCGTGTAGTTACTGTACTGTCGCAATCGCATGCGCATAAACCGATACCTTATTTTAATAGTCATTAGATCATTACGCATAAATCAAAGTTACTTAAGCTTCCAAAGTTTATTACGCTTGCGGTATATGATGATTTTACGGGGACGTTTTTGCTCAGTAAATCTACAACAGTTTTTTTTACAACAACGTTATTATCTGTTTAACGTTACAGTATTAGTTTTGCAATAACTGCGCCATTATGTAGAAATTCTCAAAAACGATCCAATTTTTTGACTAAAATTACTTATATTATCATGTTCCCATGGTTTGAGTCCAAAGGCCTATTACCTGTGCTACTAGTTTGAAAACTCTGACACCAGGGCTCATCGGGTCATTCGACTCAAGAATTTATTCGCTAAGAAGATGTATTCCCATTTGTTCTCTGTTGAACAGTTCATGTTGCTATTGCAACATTCATCACATCATTGCCCCTAACATTAGTTTATCTTTATTACTCATGAATTATGTTCCAACTTCATTACTCGCGCTTTTGTTAAAGAGTCATAAAAGTATATAATGAATAATACCTATTAGGTTATGTGAACTTAACAACCTTCTATTGGTAGGGTTACTACGTGAGAGCCATTAAATGGTCAATTTTATAATTTGTTACTTGTCTAATAAGAAAATGAGTGTTGTGTGTTAATTGTGATGTATGTAATCTGTGGCTCAGCTGATATTTTTAAGGTAATAATGTTTTTAGGGTGCTACTAAATTGTAAGATGGATGGCAATTTCTCTTAAAAATATATTTTCTGTGAATCGGTCGCGTAGCTGTATTATTTAGCTAAAAATACCAATAATCCTCGATAATAGCCCCTCCAGTGTTGCCCCTCCACTGGTAACGAGGATGGGATACGTTTTGGTTATTTATATAATTCCTATAAATACGAGTATATTAATAAAATGCTGAAAACTAACATTACAACCCTCTACTAATATTGATTGCAAGGCGAGCATGTGCTTCGGGATAGGGTTCAGTTACGAAATTAGGCAGTGGTGGATTATTCGAGGGTAAACTAGACCGACTGACCACTGATACGACCTGTAGGTATCTACATATCTACACACACCCATTTGCTGAAGGCTATAATTTATACAGACGTTTTGCATGTTTGCGTAAACCTCAAGCCCGAAAAGGCACGCAACGTGCGGTTTAAGGAAAGCACCTTGCAGGATTCTCTTTGCCAACCGACGAAAATAAACTACATATATGTATGTACGTATGTCGTATATGTTCTAAAATAACCCTGTGGTTTTGGCATTATATTATTTCCCACTCACATTGTATGTTCTTGTTTCAAAGTTAAAAGGTTTCCTCTCAGGAGTATAGAGTACCAGGAGCGCATGGGATGGCGGCTGTGGTCGCGTAGCCTTGATTTATTGGCTTCCAGTCAATCCAGCCAACCGCTCATCATCATTCGACGACAACCGCTTCAATTACTACCTACGCGATATAATGGCTTAATCGTATTAAAGTCAAACCGGTTATAGGTAAATAATTGAAGTCCTATTACACGATTACATGAAAACTATTACTCTCTTAAAATTAACTGATTTCTTTTTATACAGGCCGATAAATTCCGTTTTGTTTTTTGAAGATGTTAAATAAGAAAGTACCTAAAGCCAATAACTGTCTCATATGCAACTTTCTTTTTGTCGAGAACGATCTCCACTTTTTTATTTTTAATGTACGAATATTTCCCACGGTGATACTATTAATAACCAGATTATATCGATAAATAAATCAACTATCTAGTGAAATTATCGACAAGTATCTCGTGGTTAATGTAGAGCTGCGACCAATCATGGTCTCGCTTCCTCTACAAGTAAAGTTGATTATGGTGGCTGGTGCTGCCAGCTGTAGGAAATTAAAACTGAACTACTGTTGATTAATCAACTGAATCTGAGATCTTAATATCCGGATAATTTTATTATGCAACTACAAGCTTCAATGTTTATATTAGACTTATTTCCTTATGGGAAAAAAGTAGTTATAGGTAGGTGGTTTTTATAGACACGCCCATATTCATAGAAAAAATCTGTTTCAGACGAATAGTGTGATAAACTATTTGCGCAGCCGTACCTACTAAATGGTAATTCAATCTTCTTAAGGAAAGATTTTAATATATTTTGCATTTAAATAGTATTTAAAAATATATATAATTCTTCATTAATATGCTTATCGTACTTTAATTTAGCTTTGACCGTGCGTGGTTGGAAGTTACAATCAAGAAAATGATCAGAAAAATATAAATATTATAATTGAGGTTAAATTAGCAATTCAGATTCAAGTGGGTTACCGGATTATGTTGATAAGTTGGTTGATATATGGTATCGTTAATGGAGATGTTATGTGTATGACAGTTTATTTACTACCCGCTTCCGTGGAATACTAGGTTACTTGCTCTACTTTACATTCTGCATAGGTAGTATGTAGGTACAGAAGAATAATATCTCGATGCCCATTTCAGAAACCAATAATAAAAGGAAACGAGAAGTTAGGAAAAAGATTCAAGAGATCAAGGATATTTTTGTTTAGCTTTAGGTTACTGTTGAGTTTTATCTATACAGCTACACAGATCGTTTAGGTCCTCCCAACGCAACGGTTGTACCAAATGACAAGCGACACGCGATCTAAAAACTCCAAGTCTTCCACAACACAGCGTCATCCCCTGTTCTTATCTCCCGTTGCTCAACGGAACTTTTCTGCTGCGTCATGTTCCTATGGGGGACGGGAGCATTATCGTGTTTTCTAATGACCCTGTCCTCACTGATGTGCTTCAACACAACACTGCTCGATATCCATTGCCTACTCTTCTCTTGACTCAAGTCTAGATCAGTGGTGATCAAAACAGGGTTGACGATGGAGTGACACACTTAGGCCCGTATTGATAAACAGTACTTGAGACTGCCAGCAAGTTTGAGTTCGTATCAGAAATGTCATTTCAGTACAAAATGGCCTGTCAAATCTATACTTGATATTGCTCTCAATCTTGAGCTCGCTATATAAATACGAGCCTTAAACGCTGGTGGTCGCTGGAATCTGGCAGGTTGTATAGCAAGCTGAATGCAGAACGTACTACCGTACTCAAATCAAACAAACTTATCATATCAACAAGCCCGTGCCGTTGCCTGGTTGGACTGATACGATGCTGATGACATAAAACTCTAAATCAATGATGCACATGTCAAGTAAAAATTGGCAATGAATACCAAGCAGAGGAAGCTCACTAGTAAATATACAGCCAGGCGCTAAAAGAAATCCCCTTCGCGTCATGTGGTGGTAATTACGCCAGCTGTCGGCGCCGCAGAGCTATCAATCTTGGCTAACCGTCCCACATACGTAGATTTCAATTATTTAGGCGGCCAAAAATATATTTTTCTCTAAAATAGCTATACGTACAATAGGAAATTAAATTAAACCCTTTTTGATTCGAAAAAATATATTTATTGATTATGCAACATATTTACATCAATAAAATACCAAAAAATTAATATTATTTTACAATTACCAAAAAAATAAAAAAACGTCTTACGAATTATATATTACAAGCATAAATACGGTAAAATGTCATGTATCTATATCTTAAATATACACTTATCACAAATAAAACACATATTTTACTTTGAGAGAAAGTAAGCTACTTCAAAGTAAGCAATCTCTAGGTACAAGTATTTGGTTTGGCAGCCATCAACATTTCCATAGTTTCAGGAAGGAATACTTTGTGACAAGGTTTCTTGATTTTTCTGCTTGAGCTGATCAGGGGGTCTGATGTTAATAAAAGCCTGTTAAATACATCTAAATTGCATTCCTTTCTAGAAAACTTCCTTGCAAAGTTAAGCCTGTACGATCGAAAATGCTTGTTCCGGGCTTCTGCTGCCTCCTCAGATAACTGGCCAATAGGAAGTAACGAGTGACTTATGATTTGCCCACCATGCATCAGAATTTTGTGCATAGTCGGCGTCATTGGATGCCATCCATACAGGTCCACGTACAATTTCGCAGTGTCATATGCGTATTTGTCATATTTTGCGACATCAATTTCATGACCACTTGAAACAGTCTCCAATATAACTTTGAGCCTGTAGATAAGCTCAAAGCTAATTCCTGTGATCTCCGATGCCAGTTCAGGGTTGTCGAAGAATCTCCTGCTCGTGTTGCCATCATTAGTATTGCCAAAGTTAGCCTTTGGCATATCTATAAGAAGTCCAGTTTCGTTACGAAATCTGACTTGAATTTCGGACTTTCTTTGTGCTTCCAATTCCTTTTCTTCTGTAGTTTTCCTCTCTCTGTATTTCTGCACAGGTAATTTATATGCTAAATGGAGTATACTTTCGAAAAGCCGAATTCTAGCATGTAATACTGATAATCCGAATTCTAGAGCTTCAGAGCTCACATCATTCCTCTTGTTTAAATCGTTGAAACTTTTAGAAGTAGCTCCACAGATGTAGCACTTCGAAGTTGATTTCGTGTCCATGGCCGCGTTACACACCTTTCCGTCTACCATTGTCATTTTAAGCACATGGCCAAACTGATACTCTTGGTTGTTTAAAATGACTATCGTATTATTGAGCAGCCTAACTGACTCTTGCACATAATTTATTTCGTTCTTCGTCACATCTGTAGACTCTTTTGCATACCGAAATCGGATAGGACGGCAAAATCGTGACGAGGATGGTGTTGGGTTTTGCCATATTACTTTTTTGTTTTCCTCTCTACAAACAATGCGTAGCGGCACAAAAGAACTCAAGAAAATGTTTCCATCAGAGTCAGTGTCATGCTCAAATTTTTGTTTAAACTTGGATTGCTGAGAGCCGTCACAACCCCATTTACAGATAATCGTTAACGACTTCCTTTCTTCTTCGTTCAGCGTAATTAGCACCTCTTCCAGGAATATTGAGAGGCGTGTCACAGTAAGATCTATTAAGCATTGTAAGTTGCTTTCTGCCGAAGTATCTGTAACATTCATGGATTCTTGTGGGGGATAACATTCTTGTTTCGCCTTTAGCAACAAGTCGTAGCAAGGGAAATGTTTTGGGTTTGTTGCTCTTATAATTTCATATTGCCGTCTTGAAAGATCAGCTTCCACGAACATCTGAAGTGCTTGCAGAGGCGTCAGCGGAGGTAACATGTCGTCGTCGTTATTCACTTTAGAATAGGCAGATCTATATTTGCTGGCTCGTTTCGGCGAATTAGTAATTTCTTTGAGAACTTTTGAAGCATTCCTTTGCCCAGTGTTTTGTAAAACAGATTGTGCGGCGTGGATGATGACGTCATGCTCCAAAGTCGCACGAATTTCTTCGGTTTTTCTTCTTTTGCTTCGCTCACTTAAATCTTCGAAAGATTTTGCTTGTCTACCTTGAGGAGAAGCCGATTCCATCGGAATCTCGAAAGTTCCTTCTAACCAACCTCGGTTATCTTCTAGGAAAACTTTTTCGTGTTTACTGGCTTTCTTCCATCTTTTCATGAATTCGGTTTTGATAAAGGAATACCTTTGCTTCAAACGTTTTTTAGCATTTTCAGTGTCCCCATAACGTATCACAAGAAAATCTTCATACGAATCGAGTTTTTCCCTTAAACTTGGTAAATTTTGTTCTTGCACTTGTTCAAACAAGTACTTCCGAGTCACTATTTTAGTACCCGAGGCACCAGATGGACCTGAAACAAAAAATAATTAGAATTAATACAATTTTGCACGAACGTGGTATTTTTTCTCAATTTTGACCCCTTACATTCAAATGCTCTTATTTTCGAAACGCGCGGGTTTCCGCGGCCAATTTTTTACTGGTATAATAGAAATACAAGTAAAGTATTGAAAAATAAAGAAAACATTGCTCGGACGGACCCTTAAGTTAGTTAAAAGACATATTTCATTGTTAGAAACACAAAAAAACTCACTTTTTTCAAGAGCTATCTTTAAAAACTAAAAAGATTATTAAGGGCAGTAGAAAATAAAAAAGTTACTGTTGAAAAACAAAGGTTCTTACCTGAATTACTGCAATCCATCACTGTCACTTGAAAAGAAGTAGTTGGAAAACAAATACAAATTTTACAAAAGTTGTAAGTTTAGGAGCGCCGAGAACAGACACGTACACGTAAAGCGACTATCGAATTCCGACTGCTATAGGGAAGCTCTTGCGCATCTAAGAAGGGTGGGAGGGGTTGCCCATTGTATTCCCGGAACTGTTTACTACCTGAGTAAATGGTTATCTTATCTTTAGTTGTTTTTTTGAATAGCGAGTTTTGGCCGCCTAATTACTTGAAATCTACGTATGTGGCGTCCGTCCGCAGATGACGCGGCGAATAGAACTTTGCACACCTTTCCGTTGCGATTTAGATGTTTACACCTAAATTGTTGTCGTATTTCGTCATAGAGCGGGCGTATATTATTATGCGTAGGTATCTATGCTAATGCGTTAATTTCAACACAAATAACGAGCAGGCGATTATAAATTACTTGGAAAACTTTCAAACAAACATCGTATTTTGTAATTCTTACGTGCGTTTCTATAGAAAAAGACGCCGTGTTTTAACAACAGTTTGAAGTTAACGGTGCGTGCCGTGGCTCTGGCTCGTGGTAATCGTAATGATTGTGTTTACTTTGAGGCCCTAACGGCAGGTTGTTGGTTGTTGGCAAATTGCGACGACCCTCCGGCTTCGATCACTTCGATGTTGCTCAAATTGTTGGCCATCAATCGGTCAAGCTTGATCGCATAGTTGTTTGTATCAACAACTTTGTTTTTGACTTGCTGATGGATAGGTTAATATTGCAAATCAGTAACTAATTTCTACGCATGTTCCATTCCATAACAACATAAAATTTCCAGAAAGCAAAAAGTTACATTAAAGCAATCTTAGCAAAACAAGTCTAGTAACTATATAATGACCATAATTCTAGAGTTTATTTTCAACACGTCCAAGAACTTTCAAACGTCGAAGTGAAATAAAATCCTTATTCTGCTTTTTATTTCCTAACAACCTTATAATTTCTGCACGCAATTTCAAGTAGTTAACTTTGAACTTCAGGTACATGTTCCTGCCTCATGGAACACGACATGACGGGAAGGTTTATAAACTCGTGGATGAGCTCGGAACACGGGCTGGTCTCGGTGCTTCCTAGAGTGGCTCGTGCTTAGTAATGCCGTGTTGCCGACAAGACTGTAAGATTAAGTGTACGGAATACAATAAGTTACGAGTACATACACATAATCACGCCTTTAATCCTAATGGGGTAGGCAGAGCGTGAACGACCTAAAAAAAAAAGTCGTCTCGCCACGTCTGACAATGTTTTGAGGGTTATTTAGATAGAATTGTAGATATATTGCTGTAGTGACAGGTTGTCAGCCCATCGCCTAAATTGAAATATATGGAAACCCTCGGATCCCTTAGCTAGTTTTTACAGCATGCCTGGGAGGAAACGCAGCTGGCAAATTCTATGTTTTTCTATTGCTGCTAGTCCAGCATGGAAGTACAATAAGTTACGGTTTTTTTTTATTTGGTGATAGCAAGAACGAACTAACCCGAAACGAAATAAAAGGAAAGGATATCAAAAAGCAAACAGTAAAATGAAGACGCAGAAGATTACTGATGAACATTCGATTTTAAAAGGTAAGGATGTATAGAACTCTTGTTCCTATCTTCATACATACCGATCGACACATATAAAGTTATCAAATACACAGCTGAAATTGCTTGCTCGCTCCGCGTCTGGTAATGACTTAACCCTATATTCTGCACCAACCGGAGACTGGTGTGCGCTACACGAAGTGGTGGTGTGGTTCTGCACCTGAGCTGAGTTGAGTAGTGGTTGTGTAGTATACCACTGTGCGGAATTGCTCCGGAATGCGAATAACTGCCTAACTGCGAACGGTTATTGCATGCGGATTCAATTTGCCGTTTGGATTCTGCAGAACGTGCTCATATTTCTCTGCATTTAACAGAATATGTCCGTTTTGACGGGGAATATTTTTTAAACGACACGTTGGGTGTTTTTACACTAGACGGCACGGCGACGGTGCCGTCACGATGCCGTGTCTCTGCTTTTCCACTAGTCGGCACGGCAACGACACGGCTACGTCCCGATAACGTCCACCTAGTTCCAATCTGAGCGCACACACATGCGCATGGTTCGTAGGTTCGTACGAATACAAAACACATGATAGATAAATAGATAGATAAAACCTTTATTTCATTTCTAACACGACATACCATAACAAAAAAAAAGGAAAATGTATACATTTAAATGATGAAAACCAAAATTAACATACGATAAATTTACAACAAACTATAGACTAGAGCTTAACTAATTATTAACTAATATTTATAAGTGTTGTATCCGTGGGTGTACGTACGTGGGTGTATGTGTGTGGTTGTTGCGTTATGTCGTGTTAGTGAAAATGGCGCTGACTCAGCATGTGTCGCAGAAAAACCACGACGCTGTTATTCTGCCAGAACCATAGTGAGTGCAGTCCGCGCCACATGCAGTTTGGCAGGCCGGCGACGGTACCGGTGGGAATCAATGCAATCTTCCACGGTACCGTCGACATTGCTGTGCCATCGCCATTGCCGTCGCCGTGCCGAACAGTCGAAAAACGTTCAATTAAACAAACTAGTGATGACGATAAGTCGTAGGTAATGTGAAAAATGTTTAAGTATCATTGAGCAACAATCAAAATTCCCTTCACTCTATTTGTACATCTTGAACCTCGTAGAATTTTAATGAAATCGTTAAAACTTGTCGTAAATCTGGTAACAAGTGAATAAATAAGTCAGTAATAAACAAACCAATTAAATTACATCAGATTTACTGTCGGCATTCACACGACCAGTTTTCGATTGTGTAATTTTGATGACATTAAAAGTCCAAGTAAGTGAACTGATTTTAATTATTCACTGAAAATATTCAGGCAGAAGCTATTTCAGTTTAAGTTTAGTTTATTCGGTAGCCCGCAGACATATTCCTCTTATAGGGAAAAATTCAATGCGACATATTTTTCAAAATAAGAGCATTAAAAAGTACGGTTTGATTGAAAACTGAGGCACAAAGGCAAGTTCCCATTGCATGTTTAGAAAAAGTAACTCGTTTTTGTCTGCAACACGACTTTGTCGAAAATTATGTATCACTTATGATCACACTCATAGCCCCCACTAGGATTCCCTGTATCGGGGTGCCATGAACATACACAGAAACAACCACAAAGAACACCCAGACCCAGAAACATTTCTGGAATTATTAAAAATAACAAATCAAAATTGGTTGCTGTAACTTAGCGGTTAAGAGCGTTAGGCCGGTTTTTCGCAGACGCGGGTTCAAATTCCGTCAGCAGCGGTCGAATTTTCGATTTGATTTATTATTTCTAATATTCTCTAATATTTTTACAAAATCACCTTATGACATGACATATGCAATATTTATAGCTGGTAAAGCTATTAAAAGATCTTAAACAACCTCGTAATCGGTATGAAAACAAACATGAAACCATTCGAGGTAATACTGTCCATGTCGAATGCGAAATTGCGGCTGCCCGCAGCGTGAAGGACGTACACGCGAGCGAACCCGCGCCGCGCGGCTAGCGTGCCCAATCGCACACGACTACACCATAGAGATACGCCGATTATATTTGACCTTTAATGTAAAGTATACGGTATTAAAATTGTTTATTTACGTTAGGTAACATATTATTTTGTCAATGTAGGTAGACTTCTTAACATTGCGAAATAATTTCATTTATGTGCCTTTATTGCTTTAAATCAAATTCAAGTAATGTCTATAATTTATTATTTCATAGTTAATCTTTTACATGTACTCTGTTGTGCACTTCTAACGCTAATGATCCAATTAGAACTTCGTAGTTCTGTAATGTTTCTAACTTCCTCCATATAAAAGACATAAACGAGCGCGTCATAAATAATTAAAATTTATTTTTTACTCCTCGCTTCCTAGTCGCGCTCTCTCCACTTCAACAATTAATTACATGAACTAAAACAATTAAGAAGTAATAAAATTTACAACAAAAGTAGCAGATTCACTTTTCGCGAATCGTGCACAAGTCACTTCCTACAGTTCTCAAATTTATGTGCGAATTCTGAAGATAAAGGAACGTGTTATTAAATAATTTAAAGAAACTAGAGAAAGTGAGACTGGTATGATAAATGAGGTATTCTGCATCACTTGTTACCATTTGACAAGCTTCTTTTTGTCTCACAGCATTAAAATATACAATACAAAGTTCTTTAGGTATAAATTAATTCTATTTTTAACGGCTCGGTCGTAGATTAGTAAGTAAGTAAGTAAAAACACTTTATTGTACACAAAAAAACAATAAACACAAAAATAAACTTAAATTAATGTGCACAAAGGCGGTCTTATCGCTTGAAGCGATCTCTTCCAGACAACCTTTGGGTAGAGGAGAATGTAAAGAGAAGACTACACTACTCGTGCTAGTAATACTTATAGTATTTTTAACTCAGTTTTAGATTAAAGTTTCATGTCTTTTAATCGAAGATCTTGTTTCTAAAATAAGTTTTAGCTATTATATATAACAAGATAATGAAATAGTAGTTTTAGTCATTAATTGCCAACACATATAATATATTTTTGAAATATGTTTTGAATAAAAAGACACGAAACTTTGTTTACCTTTATTCTTAAACTGAGTTGGAAATACTATAGATATTTTACAGAAGTGATGTCTATTTAATGGGGATCTTAAAGACTGTAATTTATGGCGAATTTTATTAAATCTGACATTGCGCTCGATTTAATGAGTTTTAAATTATAGGCTGTTGACATCTGTTGATTTTCTCCGTTAACCTTTTTTATAGCTTATGCTTTAGTCAAGGCTTAACGGTAGTGTGTGATTTCTGAAACAATAAGGATATTTTATATTATGACTTATGTATAACAATGTAGTAATAATGTTTTTTATTACCTTGTTACGCGTATTTAACCCGTAATTAGGGTACTACAACGTACCTAGTAAGGTGAGCTACACGACTACTTAATTAACTTGCCTGTTGCAACTGATAGTCTTTTGTTTATATCTAGGTACCTATTCATTAACGTACCTATTAAGTTTGAGCAGTGGCAAGAATTGTAGATTGCCTATTCAGCAGAGGATAAAAGCGTTCGTCTACAATATTATTTCCTCCCGTTTGCTCGGAAAAAGCTTCATTATTTAAAAAAAAACAAAACCTACATTCATTCTTTTCGGTCCTCAAATTCGCAGACGCCTGCATTTACTCCAATCGACAACAATGACCATTAACGACCGCTGCACGAAATCTTTAAGGACACACCAGTGTGGTTTAGATGTGTTTTAATTCACATTATTGATTATTTTATTTATTACATAGAGTATCCTATCTTATGTAGTATATATTTCTTCCATGCTGGACTGGGAGAGATAGAAAAACATAGAATGTTCCAGCTGCCCTTCCTCCCGGGCATGCTGTTGAAGTCAGCAAAAGGGACTCGAGGGTTACAGTGTATTGTAATTTAGGCGATGGGTTGACAACCTGTCACTAAAACAATACATGTTACAATCTAAAATTGCTCTCAATTTTTGTCAGACGTGGCGAAAGCGCCTTTTACGAGGCGTTAAACGCTCTGCCTACCCCGTAAGGGATAAAGGCGTGATTTATGTATGTATGTATTTATGTATATATTATGTATTAGTTTATCATAAGATATGTATGAGTATATTTTATTGAAATATTTATTTAATAGTGTGTAAATATTGTCTAAGTAGGTATTATATTACTACATAGTAATATGCACTATCCCGCTTTCTGCTTGTACAATTTCTATACCCAAAGGTTGCCTGGTAGAAATTGCTGCTTTAGCAATAAGGCCGTCTATATTGTACTGTCACGTTTGTTTCTTTTTATTTCTGTTGTATGTGTTTCTTTGTGCTATAAAGAATATTGTATTGTATTGTATTATTTTAAGGTACAAGACAACTTTTTAAATTTATAAAATGGAATTAATGAATGAATGGAATGCGCACATGTCAAATGCGCTATGCAAATAAATGTCAGAATATTATTGAGCAATCTCAAATTTGTTGTTTGTTTTTAAGGGTATTCTTATTGTTTCCTTGCAAAATGAGAGAAAAGTTATAAAACTGTACTTCTCTCAGCCGAAATAGCAATGCGCCTCGGCCTTCCAAATTTACTCGACCTTAAATTGTTTTTTTTCTACCTCGAAGTACTATTATTATAATTTATAATGAAGAAATATATGAGACTAAAGCACTGGTATCATCAACATTATAATAACATAATATGTAGAGTTTGCATCTCTCATTATGCGACATATTTGCGATATTATCACACATGTCGAGTATCATACTCGGCGCGGCGCGCGGCGGCATCGGCAGTGGCTGTGCCAGTTATTGCCTCATCTCGTTACATGGCGTGGCCATAGTGTGGCGAGTGTGGTGACATGGCTGGGCAAGTGGGCAATTTGTCCATTTGATTTGCGAGTATAGTTGTCAGGCGGAATATGCTTAGCAGAACGGGCGTTTAAAATAGAAGAGGGATTTTATAAAATAATTTAATGACATGCAGTTGGCAATAGTATAAGATATAATTAAGTACGAACCATACATAGGGATAGTATGATGCATAAATGGCTAGATTCGCTTAGAATTACGGTAATTTGATCAAATTTGTACGTCTCTAAATTAATAATTAAGGCACTACAGAGATACTTTGTAAGTGACTAAAATATAATAGAAAACATCTATTATTCATGACGTCACAAACATAACACACAACACAGTAAATACATTTTTAAACAAAAACAGAACAAACGGAAGTGAAATAAAATATTGATATAAAGAGTAACTATTATCTAATCTGTGATAAAGGTACCTAAAATAAACAGTTAATGCTACCGGAATGTGCGTGTCGCGACGTCACAATAAAAGGACCCACTCAGCTTATGCCGCGATCTTGTAAAACAACTTCAGTGTACCCGCGTTTACTCCCAATCCATGCATCAACTGAAAAATCCTACTCAGTAGTGAATTCTACCGCAATGTCTGTCTCGGCTAGGTAAGGTAGGCTAGTCTTGTTCAGCTTGGTTTAGTTTTTGCGTGTTGTCGCGTCGCAGGCGCAGGTACCGTACTGCAACAATTTGTCAGATTGATTTGCGACGACAGCTGACACGAGCCAGCCTTGCTCCATCTCGGGACCACTAGTTTCTATACACTACAAGAAACGGGGAACGAAGAAAACCTACTAAAATTATCAATACTACGTAGATACCCACATTGTTGTGGTTTGTATTACAAAGTAGACTCTATTAGATAGATACATAGATATTTTATATACTAGAAGACATTATGTAAAATTTGAAACAACAACAAATACATACATACATATAATGACGCCTTTATCCCAAATAGGGTAGGGGTAGGCAGAGCGTTAACGACCTAAACAAAGGTTAATCCGTCTGACAAAGTTTTGAGGGTTATTTAAGATAGATTTGTAGGTTTATTGCTGTAGTGACAGGTTGTCAGCCCATCGACTAAATTACAATTTACTGAAACCCTCGAATCCCTTAGCTGATTTTTACAGCATGCGCATGCTTTACAGTTTTTCTCTCGCTCTCAGGCCAGCATAGAAGAAAAAAATGCATCGCTATTTAAAATCATAACCACCACGCGTACGGAGTCGCGGGCACAGCTAGTTATATATATATTTTTACCTGACTGTCAAGGAAGGGTTATTTCATTTATGTTTAATCTTTGTTGTTTTGTCTTTGTATCTGTTGAACTTACTGCACGCATAGGTTTTACTGTAAATGCAGTAAATAAGTTAACTTCAATAAATTAATTAGATTTTTCTATTGTTGCAGTTCGGATGAAGCGACACCGCCATAATGTCGGCGGTGATGAGCACACTGTCCATCATCAGTGGCGGCCGGCGGGCGCATCGGAAACTTGCCTCCAGGTGTGTATATTATTATTCTCAGGAAGACCTAATTCCTCCTTCCATGCTGGCCTGGGAGCGAGAGAAAAAATTGAATGTGCCAGCTGCATTTCCTCCCGAGTATACTGTAAAAATCTGCTAAGGGATCAGAGGGTTTGAGTATATTATAATTTAGGCGATGGGCTGACAACCTGTCACTACTGCAATATAACTACAAATTTATCTTAAATAACCCTCAAAACTTTGTTAAACGTGGCGGATCGACCTTAAGACCTAATTTGTCCGGTGAATATCCTGGATTCCCTACTAACCTCCACTTTATCATTGCATCTTTATACAAGGTGGCGCAAAAGAAGTCATCCGATGTTGTTTGGCTCTCATTTTTTTTCTAAATGAAAAACTTCGAATCTGTTTTTTGATTATATTTATTTGCACCTTTAGAATTTTACTGGTCAAGTCGAGAAGATGATATCGGCCAAATGGGCGCCGTTACAATTGATTGCCATACGGGCTCGTTTTATGGCATTTTTCATCACTTCGGCGAGAACTTCGGGCGACAGATTCTCGCACTCGTGTCGAATGTTGTCTTTGAGGGCTTCCAAGGTCTCAGGCTTGTTGACGTAAACACGAGACTTCAAAAAACCCCATAAAAAGAAGTCCGGGACCGTTAAATCGGGCGATCTGGCCGGCCAGTGCAAATCGCCAAAACGAGAGATTAGGCGACCCGGAAATGCCGCCTTCAGAATGTCGGTTGTGGCTCGTGCAGTGTGCGCCGTTGCCCCGTCCTGTTGGAACCACATGTCCTCCAGTCCCAATTCGTCCAATTGCGGCAGAAAAAATTCGGTCAACATGGCCCTATAGCGCGCACCGTCCACTGTTGTCGTTTGACCCGCGGCGTTCTCGAAAAAAAATGGCCCGATGACTCCTCCAGCGTGAACAGCGCACCACGCAGTCACTTTGAGCGGGTGTAACGGCTCCTCGTGCATCACTCGTGGATTCTCGGTGCCCCAGAAGCGATAATTTTGCCGATTCACGTAACCGCTGAGGTGGAAATGAGCCTCATCGCTCATGATGATTTTGGTCGAAAAATTGTCCAATTCTTCCTCGAGATTGAGGATGGCTTGGGCGTAGGTTACGCGCGTTTGGCGGTCGGCAGGCAGCAGCTGATGCACGGTCTGGACTTTGTAAGGAAACATCTTCAAGTCTCGCACCAAAATTCGCTGCAAGGACCGCCGGCTGAGGCCCAATTGCGTGGCACGTCGTCTGGTCGATGTTTCGGGGCTCACTTCAACGTCCTCGGCTACAGCGGCGATATTCTCGGCAGAACGGGCGCTCCGGGGCCGGCCACTCTTAGCAACGTCTCGTGTGGTCCCATACTCTTCAAGGTTGGTGGCTAAACGTCGCAGTGTTTGCGCAGTCGGTGTCGGACGGCCGGGGAATCGGCGACGGAATTCGCGCTGCGCCAACACCACAGACGAATTGTTACTCAAAAAAATAGACACGATTTTTCCGCGTTCTTGGGGAGTGTATCGCTCCATGGCTTGTTCACTTGTATTCTGCATCTGTCTAGTCCACAAATGTCAAAACAGATTTGACATTGGCGGCCATTTGCAAAAATGAGAGCATCTTCCAATAGGGTGATTTCTTTTGCGCCACCTGTTAGTTTTCTATGGTTTAGCAAAGCATCACGTAAATTGGTTTGCGACAGTGCAAAGCTGTAGGTATAAATATAGTTAGCTGTAACTGACGCAAAAATTAAATTAGTCATTAATTTGCTTAGAAAAAAAGAGCGGCTGTCATGTCAAGTTAACATAGCCGCTATTCGGTCCCTCCTTTGCGTTGTCAGACAACCTTGGACACCAAAAGATAAAACCATCACAATAGGATCTTCACCAGTGTAAACTCCAGGGCAGATGATCAAAGATACCCCGCTTAAGCAGTGCGAATGTATTGAATATCGATGTTTATCTGTCGGCCATTACGCGAATACAAATGGCGCCTATTACTCCGGCGCAGGCGCAGTCCGCCGGCTGACTTTACACTATGCAAATTGAAATTAAACCTCATTTGCTGATAATTGCACGCGAGCGAAAGATACGCCTCTACTTTTGTTATTAATAGTCGCCATTTGTTGTAATGGATTGAAGAGGAACGATACCATTTTATAAATGTTCCGATAGTATATCTTCTTGGCTCAGAATACTGCATAAATTAATTTGGAAGTGGAGTTAAATGGTATTTCTTTAGTGAAAGATATTCAAAAGCTGGTTTCGACAATACGTAGCGACTATTAATAACTAATCGTACAGTTTAGGGGAAACTGCTATTATAGAGGTAAAGATCGGTATTCTTATAAGGCAAATAAAAGAAAGCTTCTCTTGCTGGCACGCGATGGGTGGCGCTGGAGTGCGATACGAGATATGATGCCATATCCATATCGTTACTCTGCGTGGGCGCAACTCTCTATGAAGCCCACTCTAGCCGTGATAGTGGAAATGAGATGATTGGCTTATAAAATTTAGATATTCGTTTTATTATGCAAATAAACAGATAAAAAATCTTACACTGATTGTAGCGTAAAACAAAGAATTGCAATCTTAAAAGTTGTTTGGAATAATGTTTCTTTTATTTAGTTCTTATATGTATACATACATATATATATATATATATATAATGCCTTAATCCCTAATGGGGTAGACAGAGCGTAAACGATCTAAACAAAGGTTGTTCCGCCACATGTGTCAAGTTTTGAGGGTTATTTCGAATAGATCTGTATATTGCTATAGTGACAGGTTGTTAGCTCATCGCCTAAATTACAATACTAAAACCCTCATTTTTTTTACTGATTTTTACAGCATGCTCGGCTGCAGCTGACACATTCTATGTTTTTCTATCTCTCCCAGTCCAGCATGGACGTGTTTATTCTTATGACCTTATCGCAGTGTCTTCGTGTCATCGCGACCATTGTGATTTTCTGCACCAGAAAACTTGTGTTTACTATAATTTAATGTTAGAATTATAAAAGTAATTAAGAAAATAAAAGCGAAACCTAACTTAAAAATAGCAGTGAACAATAACAATAAAAATTTCAAAAATGAAATCGACAAAAAGCTGTGCAGTTTAGATTAGAATCTCAGAACAATGCAGGGAACAATCTTGAGATTAATTTCCACGTCTCAAGCTTGTGTTGGAGATAACAGACAGAGATTTGTTATACCCATTCATCATTGAACAAGTTGCGAACATAGAACATAAAGTAACCAAGGTTCATTATACAATTATCCTTGACTTGCGCTTTTAATAATCGCATCTTGTGCTCGAGAAACAGTAAATCAAATGGAACCAACTTTTGTTTTCATATTGGAGATTAAGTAACAAAACATTAGCTTCTAATTTTTATTCAGATTACATATAGTTAGTTTTTGTAGATGACAAAATTCGTCATAGCAAAAGTAGAGAACAGCAAAATGTCTCCATCCAAGCAATTTAAATCGACCTTATACAGAATCGCACGCCGCCGCGCCGCCCTCGTAGTTAAGCATTATTCTCTTTACTAACCCGTCTCAAATCTCTTCTCAAGATGTTTTAGTTTTTATAACTTGTACCTAACTGGTACCTATTGTGTTTTTGAGACGTTTTTATTTTTATCCTCAGCGCACGGAAGTCTGGTCAATTTTCTGATGCGGGGGAGGACCGCACGCGCAGCCAACATGACCTCCGACAGCAACGCTCCGCTTCCCTGGTGAGTTACAACCTTATTTTATTATACGTAGCCTGTCTAATAATGAAGACTAATGTGTTCTTTACGGTTTAGTAAAGAAGTGCAGTCCAGTTAATAAGAAAGTTGGTACTAACAATAATTTCTCCGTCACTGAAATACCTAAACAATGTAGATTCACAGTTAATTTAACTCTCTATCGATTTTAGAGCAAGTATGATTTGCTAATGCTGCTGTGGTAGTCGTAGGTATTTTTCAATGATACTGCTAAGACAGCTTACTGCTTCATTTTCTTTACTGTGATTGCTCTGTCTCATGCGCCTGCGCTTGTGAAGAGCTTCACAATTTACCGCAATGGCCGCACTTATCGAGCTCTCAGCATTATTTACGTCCTCGAAGGCATTTGTAAAGCTAAGTAATACCATTATTTATACCCCGTGAATAATGAGCTTAAAACGGCTTTTATACTTTATCGAAAGTATCATTTTACCGCTATTTTTCTTAATTAACTTTTTGTGTGTGGATTAAGACTTGAATTTCGAGTTCTAAACTAAATCTATAGCCAGCATTCTACAAAGCAAAGCTTGCTAACGTTTTCAATGTAATTTGAATGCTAGCTAATGGTTCAAATTACCCGTTAATTTGTTTATAGTGTAGGCTATAATAGACGGCGGTGTTCTGACAATAAGCTTGCGATTTATGCTGTGATCAACTGATCATCGGCGCTGGCAGCAATGTTGGCAATGTATGCGTGGGCGCACGCGGCCCGCCTCTGGCGCCCAGCGTGTGGCAATGTGACGTCACAAGCATGCTGCTGTTGGTTGTAGAACATTCCACTACCGGTAGAAGTCTGTGTTGGGAGAATAGCTCGGGTTAATGCGGTGATCATCGGCGCTGGCAGTAATATTGCCAATATATGCGTGGGCGCACGCGGCCCGCCTTTGGCGCCCAGAAGCGTGTGGCGATGTGACGTCACAGACATGCGGCTTGTTGTAGAACAAACCACTACCGGTAGCAGGTCTGTGTTGTGAGAATAGGCTAGGGAAAAAATGAGTTTGGGAAATCAATCTAACAAATCACATCAAAACTTAACCATAATAACACCACCATACCATATTAACCTAACACATAAGAACCATAATTATTACACATAAGAACTTAACCTAAGTTACACACTACGAACATTAGTGAAGTTCAACATAATTATATTAATCCTTATAACATAACTTTGAAAAGGTACTGGGCAGGGCATTGCAGGTATAATAAATACGTGATTGCGACGATATATGTAGTACAATTATATATTCTGTGACGATACTCTCCAGAGGATTAGGTGTTTGTTTATTACACAAATTTATTGTTTCGCAACAGCTCGATCGAACTGTCTGCATCACTATTAACTAAAGGTTAACGATCTCCTCCCACTTTCCGACACATTTCAAAAATTGGTAAGATTAATTATTATCAACCAGCAAAATGCGAAACAAAACAAACCAAATATCTCTATAGGCCGGTTCAGGTCAAGATTGTGTCAGTATCTCAGGCGTTGAACAGAGCCTGTTAGAAACAGCTAACTATATGGTTACAGATAAATAAATTACACCCAGAACACAATAACAAGATTAACTGTTTGACAAGTCGTCGACAGCTGCAAGTATCAACACCTATTGTGTTCCGATGCGGACTATTCATTACAAGGTTCCGTATATTATTTATAACTCGCTGGCATGCGCATGAGTCGCATGACGAAGCTCATAGTAATCTGCGGCCATCATAATAACAGATGAAGTGTGGGTGGTACTCCATTGAAGCTGAAGCGCAACTAATTTATCTCAAAATCAGACTTTTACTTTCAGCGGCAGTCGTGCAGGTGCCTCGAAGGTGGAGTTGGTAGATGACTCGACGATTTGTTTGCTTTCTACTTTTATTTTGCACGTTTTTCATGACTGGATTTGAATAAAGTCGAGCACGAGGCAGAAAAACGTAATCGGTGAATAAAATTTGCCACAAAAGAAAAGAATCAATTTGCTTTGTTTGCAAAATTATATACATGATACATTCATGTTCATTATTTGACATCGGTTCCATATACTATTGGGATAATACCCTGTGTCTATTTGCCCTTTCTCATCTAGCACATTTGTATTGAACTCCCAGCTTGCCGCAACGTTAAAGAAGAATGGCCGATTACCAATGCTTGTCGGAAAACAATACCACCCACATTACAACAGCAACACGAGAACCTCTCACAAACAACCCGAGCTTGTTTACAAGGGGCTTACAATTACAAGAGCCTACACCGAGAGCTTGCAGCTCGGAGCGGCGCATGTTGGCCTCAACACGACGATGGTCTAAATGCGCCGCTTTGTCCAGTAAAAACTCATACTATGGGCTCGATTCTAGAATCATCGGCTAAAACTAATGTCATATAACGGCGGATAAAAATGACAGATAACGCAAAAACCACCGGCTATACATAAAAAACCGGAGAGATTAGATCTCTTGTCCTTTTTCAATGTTTTTAGTCTGAAAGTGACAAATACATACATACATATAATCACGCCTTTATCCCTAATGGGGATTACCCCATTATTATACGTGGCGGAACGACCTTTGTTCGTTTACGCTCTGCCTACCCCATTATAATCACGCCTTTATCCCTAATGGGGTAGGCAGAGCGTAAACGACCTAAACAAAGGTCGTTCCGCCACGTATAACAAAGTTTTGAGGGTTGTTTAAGATAGATTTGTAGGTATATTGCCGTAGTGTCAGGTTGTCAGCCTATCGCCTAAATTGCAATATACAGAAACTCTCGGATCCCATAGCTGGTTTTTACAGCATGCCCGGGAGGGAATGCAGCTGGCACATTCTATGTTTTTCTCTCGCTCCCAGTCCAGCATGGAAGTAATGGGGTAAGCAGAGCGTAAACGACCTAAAGAAAGGTCGTTCCGCTACGTTTGACAAAATTTTGAGGGTTATTTAAGATAGATTTGTAAGTATATTGCTGTAGGGTTGTCAGCCCATCGCCTAAATTGCAATATACAGAAATCCTCGCATCCTTAGCTGGTTTTTACAGCAAACCCGGGAGGAGCTGCAGCTGGCGCATTCTATGTTTTTCAATCGCTCCTAGTCCAGTATGAAAGCAGTGACGAATAGATTTTAATTTTAGGTTTAGCCGGTTACATACATACATAAATCACGCCTTTATCCCTTACGGGGTAGGCAGAGCGTTTAACGCCTCGTAAAAGGCGCTTTCGCCACGTCTGACAAAAATTGAGGGCAATTTTAGATTGTAATATGTATTGCTATAGTGACAGGTTGTCAGCCCTTCGCCTAAATTACAATACACTAGTTTAGCCGGTTGAATCTAGAATTAAGCCATATGCTGTCCGTACCTACATAGATAATCAGACGAACAATCAGATACTAGGATTTCTTTTATCTCTCTACACTATGGTGACTGCGTCTAGGTACCGGATTTTCAGACGGGTGATAATCTACTTTTCGAAAACCCATTTTAAATTACTTATTCCTAGTTTTTGAGTTTGGGAACAGTAATGCTCCATCTTTCTTCCAGACAGAAGAAAGCAAAGTATTTAAACAATTCAAGTGAAGTAATTCAATATTTGATTATTTAGCTACAGAATTGTAAATCTAGTCTACAATGTTTAATAGGCTGCGCGTGCGCCGGTCGTGAGTCAAGCCGTGTGTGCAGCAGGTAGGAGTCTGTTCCATTGTTGCTAATCGTGTCAAGTGCGATTACACAGCAGCTTATGTAGGTAATCTGTACGTAGTTCAGCTACTCCATATGTTGTTATTATGAAACTTTAATTCATCTCAAAGTTTTGATGTAAATTGGGTAGCGTTTTCGTTTTTCTGGAGACGCATCATGCAATAAACAGAAACAACACTCGGTCCTGAACCGATATTTACCTAGTTAAATACTGAAATTGAATTTGGGTTCCTCTGTCCACTATCTTATAATTTGTTCAGACCGGACACTCCCAGACTCTACATACACATTTATATATCCTAGAAACCATTCAGAGTAGAAACTTCCGGCTCTCAACGCGCTTGCAATTCCAAACAGCTGCAATTACCAGGCGCAGAATGTAGACATCGTGAGCAAGAGCAGCTCGGCTTCCCGCGGCTTTCCTTGCTGAAACGCCCGTTTCCTCTATAATTGGACCAGCACGAGATCAGCGACTATTATGCATACTCAGAATCTTCTTCTACTTGAATGGGTTTGCCGAGTTGAAGAACGACCCAAACCTAAGAGTTAGTAGGAGTTTTTAAACCCACATGGTTTGCGTAACGATTACTATTAAAGACAGCGACCGGGACCGGCTGTTAAACATGATTTCTTTTGACAGAAAAACTTAACCAAAAAAACTCAAAAATATTATTCACAAACATCAACTTAATGTTCACCTCGTGGAAATCGAAACCACGACTTCCGAATGAGGAGCCTATGGCTCAGACCACTAGACCACGGAGGCAGTTTCCTCGCTTCCTCAGTAAATGGAGCATCAGACCATCACCGGACGAGTTCTGGTAATCAAGTCTGGTTGAAATTGATACCCGGCAGAACTGGTTCTATGAATAAACCAGCTGAAATGCCCGTGTTATCCAATTTACTGGTACGCGTAAAGGCGGAATAGAAATAGTTAATTGCTAACAATTTCTATTAATCGAATAGGAATTTATTCGTATTAACAGCAGTTTGTTCAACTTTTCACCACTCATAAAAAATAGAGAAAACAATTACCTACTAATTCGTACCAAAGTATCTAGTCTTACAATTTAAGCGCTGTAGACCACTACAGCACCTCGAAAAAACATACGCATTCTGTCTACCTTGTATTGATGCAAATGCAAGTAAATATTTAAGGGTACATATTCTTAGTAATATTTACTCGTGACTTACTTAGTGCTTATCTCATTCATTACGCTGTAAAAGTAAGAGTAATTAATAGTGCTAATCTGAATCTAATGCTAGGCTTTCCCCGTAAGAGCATTACTTACCGCTAATTAGCAGCTGGCAACATTAAAACGAAACTGCAATTAGAGAACATTACCACATTTGCAAACAGTACCTACAATGGATAAGATTCAAGCCTTTATTGTACAAAGCAATGGTTGCCAAACTTTGCTGTGAAGGTTTTCTTTGAAAGAAATATTATTCAAAAAACTTATCTAAATGTCTCCTTTTATGTTTCTTCACGCTTCAATGGCTGATTGCGTCTCGTTTGTACATATTTTATGCTCAATTCTCCATTACTAATTGAAGTACTATTATTCTCTGAGGACAATAGACTAAACATTGGGCTTGATTCTAGATTTGCGGGCTAAAACTAAAATCTATTTGTCTATTTCAGACTAAAAACATTGGAAAAGGACAGGAGATCTATTTTCTCCGGTTTTTGAATTATAGTCGGTGGTTTCATGCGTTATCTGTCATTTTTATCCGCCGTCATATGATATGGCAGAAATACTGGAGAAACGTGAAAAATCTAGCGGACAAAGTGTAAAACCATAGAGTATAAATCGCCTGTCTTAAATTTTATTATTTTGAAAGTCTTCTTCTTCTGTCGAGTGGGTTGGATAGTGGGGTCTATGGACCCGATGAACCCTGGTGTCAGAGTTTTTAAACCGCCTAGTAGCACAACTATCAGGCCTCTGACATGGTTTTGTGTAACGACCACTATCAAAGACAGCGACCGGGACCGACAGCTTAACGTGCCCTCCGAAGCACGAAATCTTTTTCTTTTCGGACAATCAGGTGATTCAGCCTACAAAGTCCTACCCAAACTGGTGAAATTTCACAAAGTGATAAATTCTGAAATATCAACTTTGTGTTTTACCCCCTGGGAATCGAACCCAGGACCTCTGGATCGGGAGTCCATGGCACTAGCCACTAGACCACGGAGGCAGTTGAAAGTGACAGACACATTTTAATTTTAGCCGGTGGTAACTAGAATCGAGCCCATTGACTAATTCATGCATTTTTAATCGCCATTAATGTCATTCAAAATGGTCAATACATTAAATATTGCATCTCTACATTAATTTTATAAAAGCAATTCACAGCTTGTGACGCTCTCACATATCACCTAAATATAAAAGCAATTTCGTCTGGTATTAGTATTATTGATCTTCCTTACGGGACTGGGAGTGAAAGAAAAACAAAGAATGTTCCAGTTGCCCTTCCTCCCGGGCATGCTGTAAAAGTCAGCAAAAGGGATTCGAGGGTTTCAGTGTATTGTAATTTAGGCGATGGGCTGACAACCTGTCACTACAGCAATACACATTACAATCTAAAATTGCCCTCAATTTATGTCAGACGTGGCGAAAGCGCCTTTTAGGAGGCGTTTTACGCTCTGCCTACCCCGTAAGGGATAAAGGCGTGATTTTATGTATGCATGTATGTATTAGTATTATTGTTTAAATTGAATTGCTAATTAGCAGGTGTTTTATTTCCATGCTGGACTGTGAGTGAAAGAAAAACATAGAATGTGAAACATCTCCTCCCGGGTATGCTGTAAAAACCAGCTAAGGGATTCGAGAATTTAAATTTAGGCGATGGGCTGACAACCCGTCAATGTAGCACATAATCATCTGTAATAATAAGCCTCAAAACTTGTCAGACGTGGCGAAACGACCTATGTTTAGGTAGTTTTTGCCTGCCTACCCCGTGAGGGATAAAGGCGTGCTTTTACGTATGTATGTTTTGAAGCCACTGGTCTAGCTTGACTCACGCTGCACTGATTCTTGCGCTCATTATTTAGCTTATCAGCCCGTGGCGCGGCGCGGTGGATAGCACACTTGGTCAACAAGCGGAGATGTAGACCATGCCACGCGAAGGGCGCATGGAATTATAAGGTTTCGCTTTCTTTGTTATTATAAAGCCGAGTCTCTAGCGCGTAAACAAAACACGAAACATACCCCCCCCCCGATGAGCAGATAAAAGAAGACTTTCTCGAACATTTTCTTTCCCCTCTTTGCCCCTCGGGGGTATGTTTCGTGTTTTGTTTGAGAGCAGGAGTCACGGCTTAAGGTAAACAATCATGATACATTAAAGGCTAGATTCGCATTACTTCTTCTACACAAGCTCAAGCCTCCGATACAAGTAATTGTTGATTTAATTATCGTCTTTGATCACACCTAATTGCTAGGATTATTTTATATTTTAATAGAGGCAAGTTTTCTTCCATGCTGGCCTAGGAGCGAGAGAAAAACATAGAATGTGCCAGTTACATTTCCTACCGGGCATGCTGTAAAAATCAGCTAAGGGATCCGAGGGTTTCATTATATTGTAATTTAGGCGATGGGCTGACAACCCGTCACTACAGCAATATACCTACAAATCTATCTTTAATAACCCTGAAAACTTTTTCAACCTCTGTTTAGGTCGTTTACGCTCTGCCTACCCCATTACGGATAGAGGCGTGATTATATGTGTATATGTAACTTTACGGGTTCACATTGGAGTTCTGCATCAAATAATTTGCTCTGTGTTCCATACCCGTTGTAGGCATCTGCGTCAACTCCCCCATCCATCACCGACCCTGTGTCGACCAAAATTTGTTTACTTATATACCAGCATATAGTATTTCCAACTCAGTTTTAGAATAAAGATAAACAAAGTTTTATGAGTTGCCCAACTTAAATAGCAAAGGGCAGAACACGTATGTCGTAGAGATAATGACAGATAGAGTGCTACACTGGAAACCCCGTGAAGTAAGAAGTGTTGGTAGACCACCAGCCAGATGGTCTGACGACATAAATAAAACAGCTGGACCGACCTGGACGAGAATCGCCAGAAACCGAAACGGATGGGGAGGACATCAGCAGGCATACGTTCAACAGTGGACAGATATATGCTGAAAAGAAGAGAGAAGAAAGTTTCATGTCTTTTAATCAAAGATCTTGTTTCTAAAATGAGTTTTAGCAGCTCTCATGAGTAACAGCGAGTTTGACTTCGTATCAGAAATGTTATTTCAGTACAAACTGGCCTGTCAAATCCGTACTTAATATTGCTCTACAGTTCGATATCGTTTCATGAATACGAGCCTAAGTAATTTAACTAATTTGCCAACACGTATCATTTACCTTTATTCTAAGTTAAGTTAATCTTGATCAATGGCTTAAACCGAGTTGGAAATACTTATAGTTGTCTAGTTATCGCTGTTGTCAATTTTACGTTACGATTGTTCTGGCACGGTGCGCGTGCGCCGACGGGCGGCAAGTGGCCACTTGGCGGACACAATAATGAACACATTACCTGTAATTGACGGGACGGATTGTAATTATGATTATTGCACTAATAAGTAAGTGGTATATGGTAACTCGTCACGCGTAATGCCCGCCCTATAGCTAGCGGCTGTTTTGTAACCGCTACGGATTTTCAGACGGTTTCTCGATTTGCTGTGCAATGTTTATTGTAATTTGCTGCCACATATCACCACAGAATGACCGTTTTTCCACTAGGCGGCACGGCGACGGTGCCGTTACGATGCCGTACATCTATTTTTCCACTAGACGGCCCGGCAACGACACAGCAACGTCCCGATAACATCCACCTAGTTCCAATCTGTACACATGCTGTTTGGCATGCCAGCGACGGTACCGGTGAGATCAAGTGGAAAAGTGTTCTACATAATTTCATTGATATATGATTTTCACAGATTATCTCTTCCACGGTACCGTCGTGCCGTCTAATGTTAGAAGCGCCACCGCCTCACGATTCATTCTCTATTATTATTTTCGTACTTTCCAGTACCTAGGTATAGGTATACAAACTAACTCTGAACATGTTCCGATTAAGTTTTCATGAAGAGCGGTTCGAATTATGATTGATATAGATTAGATTGAGGTGGAAGTTAAGAAAATAGTCCCAATTGTTTACATGCACTAAAGTACTTTTCTGCTGAATGTGTGTATTTGTGTTTCTTTGTGCAATAAAGTATATTGTATTGTACCTACACTACATGTGTTAGAAAAAAACAAACGAAAAAAAATAACACGATGCGATGCAATGGAATGTGAATCTTTATATGTGTATAATTGAAGACTAACATGTTTTCCAATAACATGGGAAGTTGTTTATAGGGTTAAATTAACCCGCGAGATGTTTTTGCACGTACTAGTTGTAACATTTTATTGCAAAGACGTGTATTCTTTATAGGATTTCTAATAGAATAGTAGACATTATAATTGTATTGGAATTAACGTAAGGGTTGATTACACGTATTGAAGAAGGGTAATGAAAGAAACTCTAGAATGTTCTATCCAAAATAATTAAGGGTCGAAAATGCACTCAACGGAAATGCTGTCATGTCGAAAACATATGCCTCCAAATTATGAGCCCATAAGCTCAGTCCAGTAGGTCACAAAAGCAACTTAAGTCTAAGTACCTACCTAAACTCAGATTTAGAATAAAGGTAAACAAAGTTTCATGTCTTTTAATCGAAAATTTTGTTTCTAAAATAAGTTTTAGCCATTAGATATGACCACATAATGAAATAGTAGTTTTAGTCAATTAACTATTTGGCCAACACTTATAATTAATTTTAAAAATGTGTTTTTCAAACAAAAAGACATGAATCTTTTATTCTAAATCAGAATTGGAAATAGTATCGCTATGATTTTTAGTATGCATGAAATGTGTATGATATTGATGAACAACACCTAACGTGTGATTGTTTGTTTGTTTCAGCAAACCCTGGAGACGGGCAACGCAGGCACCGGGGTCACCAACCTCGAGAGTCTGGAGGCCAAGGTCCGTGACCTTCATTTAAATTTACAGAACGTCATTCATAAATAATTGATTCCCTACAAAAGGACATGCATTAATATTATAACATAAAAAAATAAAAATACTGCCTAAATAAAATAAAAAAAACATCTCGTCAGGTGATCTATCATTTTGTATGGGACATAGAATAAGGACCTAGGCCAGTATTTATAATCAGCACTTGAGAATGACACATAGCTTAAGTTCGAATCAGAAATGTCATTTCAGTACAAAATGACCTGTTAAATCCATACTTAATATTGCTCGCAATCTTGAGATTGCTTTATAAATACGGCCCCTAGATCCGGTATGGGATGTCATAATTTGTATTTTTTTAAGAAAAGTTGTTCGGTAGCTACTTAAATAATTGTACTTAAAATTACCTTTAATTTGTAATGAGATGGAGATGTTCTTCGACGATCCTGTAAGCACAATGATTACATTTTAGAAACGTACGCATTTCTCGACGCATTATGCGCAAAAACTTGTCGGCTGGCTTTACCGATTACAGGCATAATCATAATGGTGTTTTTGCGTTGCACTTTACACTCTCGATCGTAATCGTAAATCATAACAACAAGATTATCCACCGTGATTTCATGCCGGCTTAGCAAGTAGAGATGCCAGTCAGACATCAAGACAACGTACATTGATGTTTTTTGTACAATAAGTTCGAGTTACGTTGTGAAGAAGTGTTGATGAACTGTAAGCTGGTATTTGCGTCATAGCTATCACAAATTCGTCACGTATAAACTGCGCGCGCGTCGCTGTGTAGACTCGGTAGACATCAACTCGCGCCCGTAATGTCTTTATTGATCGATTATTTCCGAAATTGGTATTTTTATGTAAGTATTGCTATAGCCCCGGTTTTGTTTAAAAATATAGATAATATTCTTAGGTTACGAATACTTAGACGTGGATAGATTGTGTTCATGTATCACAAATTATTTCCATGCTGGCCTGGAAGCGAGAGAAAAACATAGAATGTGCCAGCTGCTTTTCCTCCCAAGTATGCTGTTAATACCAGGTAAGGGATCCGAGGGTTTCAGTATACTGTAATTTAGGCGATGAGCTGACAACCTGTCACTACACCAATATACCTTTCAATCTGTCTTAAACAACCCTCAAAACTTTGTCAGACGTGGCGGTACGACCTTTGTGTAGTTTACGCTCTGCCTACCCCATTAGGGATAAAGGCGTGATTATATGTATGCATGAATGAATCTCAAATTCGTTACGTTCACGTATCAATGCTGTACATACAAAAGACATCAACGCGCGCCCACAATGTCTTTATTGTGCGATTATATGAATTTAAAAAAAATTTATATACGTACAACTAGTGTGAAACAATTTTAGGCTAAACTGTAGTATACTATCTAAAATACCCAACCAAATTGTGTGATAAAGAAACCTAGTAGTGTAAGAGTGATGATAGGAATTTCTTGTTTCACCGTTCTTATCCAATATTTATTTTTCCAGCACACTTGTTCTTATAACATCCTAGTTCGCTTTTCTGTGAAGAAAACTATAATAATTAATTAATAAATCCGTATAATCGGTTATAATGACGGTAAACTAGATTACCGTTAATGAAGACAAGAGCTTTCGTAGAATAAGCAGAACTTTGCATGTGATCGCGTCGTTAGATCCGCGAACCGAGATATACTGAGGTTTTTCCAATACGTTTGTATGTACATTGTACATTATATGCAGCGGTATTTTGCGAGCTTGAATTTACTAACAGTTTATTTTTTAAATGACGGTAAGCATCTCCGTATGCGATGAAATTATTACTGTGTGTGATTATTAATGTGCGTTACTAAGTAAATAACATTACTCTTGAAAACTAGACATCCCTTATATTATTTATAAGCAAACTTCCATGCTGGCCTAAGAGCGAGAGAAAAACATAGAATGTGCCAGCGGAATTTCCTCCCAGGCATGCTGTAAAAAGCAGCTATGGGATCCGAGGGTTTTAGAGTATTGCAATTTAGGCGATGGGCTGACAACCTGTCACTACAGCAATATACCTGCAAACCTATTTTAAAAACCCTTCAAAACTTACTGTCAGACGTGGCGCAACGATCTTTCTTTAGGTCGTTTACGCTCTGCCTACCCCATTAGGGATAAAGGAGTGATTATATGTATGTGTATATTACAAGCAAATTAGGAAACGCTCACATTCCCGCGACTAAACCTTCCCCGCCGCGATTGTATGTCCTGATACCACAGACGTGCAAACCTTACATGCACAGCCCACCCTTTACATTAACATTATTACATAACTGACTTGCATAAGATATGGTAAAAGTCACTTCCTCTAAAACCCATGGCAATTTAATGGTTTTGAAATTGTAAGACTCTTGTTGGGATCATAGAAAACAGACTATAGTGAAGTGACCCATACTTTGGTTGAAATATTCAAACTGTCAGCTCGACCGATGGTCGAAGCATAAAGTAAACTTATCGAGTATCTACATAAATCAGATGCATGTCATAACGAGAGGCCGATGAGTCCGGCATTATTCAGCACAGAAAATTTATAACTCATCGTCAGTATTATAGCCGCATCATATTTTAAGGATCAAGTAAGATATCGTAAATTAGAGCCTCAAATATTCATGAATATCATAAGTAATAAAAATGGCGCTTGACTCACATCTGTCCGCACAAAATCAGGATCAAAGGTGATTGTAACAATCACAGGTATGTGTGAAAATAAATGAATTACATGTGAGTAACAGCCAAGCCCTATAAATCGGCTTAGAATTATCCCGTGCATCCCTCGCTTGCTCCTGCATTATGCAATGCAGCGATACCATCTCCATCTTCACGCAACCAGGCGCAGGCGCAGGCTCAGGTTGGTGTCCTGCCTGTAATACCCCGTGGGTGGTAAAACTGGGGACGTGATAATGTAAAATACGGGTCTTCTTCTTAGCGAGTGGATTCTCAAGTCGAACGGCGACCCGATGAACCCTGGTGTCAGAGTTTTCAAACGGGTGAAGTATAGAGTTGCCTCTTTATATCTTTTAGGTACGATCTTACTTAGAATGGAATTAACTATCCACAAAAATGAAGATTTAGTTAGGTATTATAAGTAGCCCTCTGTAGTAGGTCACCCCCTCAATTTCCCTCTGTAATTCTATTTATATAAGTTGATTCTCAATACCTTTGGCAGGAAAAGGGAAAGGTATATATAAATATTTTACAAACCTTCTCTGGGCACCACAGTAGAACGTTGCAATGTGTTATGATTAACGAAATAGCACTAAATTAATATATGTAATAGTCAACTCGAAGCTTGTCGATAATTTCTTCCGCATACTTGAATTGACTATGAAGTTTCACAACCGCAATTTCGGAGGCAAAAAGCATAAATAAATGTTTAAATGCATGTTTAGTGGAATACACGACTGGTAAAGTGAGTCTTCGCTTCCTTCCTGGCCGAAGCGCAGAGTGTGGAACGAACGTCGCATGCGCATCCACCGCGACTAACTGCCTCGGTGGTCTAGCGGTCTGACCCTTGGAATTTCGATAGGGAGGACCCGGGTTCTAACTTTCTGTTATTTTTTTCTAATTTGCCTCGTTGTTCAAAAAGTAAGATGATCCATACTTCTACTTAGCGAGTGGATTCTCGTATCGAACGACCCGATGAACCTTTGTATCAGTGTTTACAAACCGCCTAGTAGCACTGCCATTAGGCCTCTGACATGGTTTGAGTAACGACCACTATAAAAAACATCGACCGGGACCAACGGCTTAACGTGCCCTCCGAAGCACGAAATCCTTGTTTCTTTTCGGACAATCAGGTAATTCAGCCTGCAATGTCCTAACCAAACTGGGGATAACCATCAACTTTGTGTTCCACCCTGGGAATCGAACCCAGGACCTCCGGATCCTAAGCCCAGGGCTCCGACCACTAGACCAAGGAAGCAGTTAATCCATACTGTCGGATGGGCATATAAAATAATAGACAGTTCTCATATGTTGCGCAAATGCTCAGGCACTAAAAACGTGCTAAAAACTAATTGGACACCGTCACCGAAAATCGGTTGGAAGGACTTTATTAATGTAAGTCTCCTTCCTTCCTGTCCATTGCGCAGAGTGCGGAACGGGCGACGTCGCTTGCGCCTGCGCATCCACCGAGACTAACGAGCTATAACTTCCGAGACCTGCTATTATAAGATGACTCATTTAATTACGGACCTGGTCATGGCAGAGGAAATTTCAAATATTTATTTAGAATTATGGCATGATAGTATGATGATATAGGGTCAGCAGCCCGGAAATATGAGTGGAAATAAGATTACCTTAAACATTTAAAGTGTAAATCTCTGTTGCATACGAAACCTATTGAGCCATTCCAAAACGCAAATTTTAATTAATCGTTTACCACCACTTCACCATTCACCAGTCGCACTGAACCACTGTACAGCCCGGTACAGACACTAAAACCTCGACACATGCGCATATTTCACGACTCTGCAATTTCCCTCATTACTGGGCCTCTACAACTTTCAAGTACTATTTGATTTACATTACAGTTAATGTATTAATCTCCTTAGTTCCTAAGGCTTACCGGCTAAGCAGTGTACTTGTAATTTATAGTTGCAAATAACGAGCCTTGGCCGTTAGGCGCGGTGCCGACCCTTGCTGTTTGTACTGGTGGCAAAATGCCGTTCATATGCCGTTGCTAAAGCCAATAATAATAAACTTAACGGCAATGCCCTTGTCGAGATAACGCGGAACATTTTGACTATCTCTTTCCTTGTGTATTTGCTTGTCTAGGTAATTTATCGAGAATATACTTTTTTCATCTCATCGCTGCTTCATTAAACATCTCTGTTGTTTTTTGAAGTTATTTATTCAATTTTTTCGCTAGAAAGCTAGAATATCTATGCTATTATCCAAATGAGCCAAAGTATGAATTTACCGGACTTCATTTTCATTGGTTTTACATGATGAAATAAATATTTATTTTATGTGTAAATGTTTGTTTGTAGATGGCCAGCATCGAAGTATCATTAGCTGGATCGCGGCGGCGCAGCGCGGGTGCACGGGACATCTCGCGCGAGTTTGACGCGTTGCGCAACGCCCTCACTGACAAGGACACACTCATACAAAGGTATGTTCTCATGAAACACCCATAGGATTAATCCCAAGAGACTGAAGTTGACATACTTATCTTACACGGTATAGAGAAGCTTTTCACTCTTTACTTAATCTATAGCGTATTGTGCAATAAAAAAACAAATATTATCTTGTTTCAGCCTGAAGAAACAACTCAGTGCTTCCCTAAGCGCGGCACGTCTAGCGGCCCAAGCAACCTCGCCGGGGGGTCAGCGGGGGTCGCGGGAAGATGTGGGCATGATGCTGTCAGCTGAAGAGAGGAGGGCGCTAGAAGACAGGGCGGCAGCGGTCAGAGCCGACCTGGAGGCCAGGAGGAACAACATACAGGAGCTCAGGAGGCGGCTTGAGAAGACGCATGTCACAGAGTAAGTTCTATAACCCCAGATGATGATAGTAAGTTACCAGAATAACATGTATTGGAAACTTACATAGAAGATGACACCTTTTGTGAACCTTGAAATCAAAACGAATGCCATTCGACCTAACGAATGCTCCTTTTACTTGCCAGTAACATCGACACGCGCATCCAGCAGGCCGAGCTCCAGTACAAACTGGGAAGGGAGGAGCTGGAACTTCTGTCACTGGGCGAGCAGGCGCGGGCACTCGCTCAGCTCATCGAACAAGCCGATGCTGCGGCTAAGAAAGCTGACACCCCCACTTTATTCAGGTGCGTCTATAATGAGTGAGTCTTCCATGCTGGACTGGAAGCGAAAGAAAAACATCGAATGAGCCAGCTGTATTTCCTCCCGGGTATACTGTAAAAACCAGCTAAGGGATCCGAGGGTTTCAGTATATTGCAATTTAGGCGATGGGGTGACACTGACAACCTGTCACTACAGCAATATACCTTATAAATTTATCTTAAATAACCCTCAAAATTTTATCAGACGTGGAGGAACGACCCTTGTTTAGGTCGTTTACGCTCTGCCTACAATCGGGATAAAGGCGTGATTATATGTATGTAGTCTATAATATAAGTAAATTCAAATACCGGCTAGGGTGAGGAGGAAAAAGTTAGAGCTGCCACTGATGCTAAGCGTAAAAAAATTAAAATATGTGACAGCGACGACATTTCAAAATGCTCACTCCCTGCGCCATACAAAAGACATCAATGCACGGCCATAAATAGGTTTTTTTCAGGCATTGCTATTTTCAGACACAAGTATGTTTCATCTAGCTACCAAGTAAAGTGGGAACTTTACTGGAGTACAGAGAAGGGAACTCTTCAGGCTCTTTTTTTTGCTTTGATAAGCATCTCATCGCCGATATCCATGAGAAGTTTTAAGCAAATAATTCGACTCTAATCGACTTGAAACCGGTACAAAGACGTTTTATCTGACAATTATCTATCAGAGTAGAAAACCTCAGTGTGATGCAATCTAAAAGCTCTTTTCAATCAATGCTGGTTTTATCTAATGGTAGCGGAATGATCTATTGTGCGCGCCGGTTGCGCGGGCGCCGCGCCGTTTCCGCAGTACATGCGCCGGAGTGACCAGTAAATTGCAATCATACCGATATACAGGTGGTTTTAGTATAAGAGTAAGTAAGCACATAGGGAAAAATATTCAGGTTAGATCTAGAAATATAAACTAGAATAAAGTCAATAAAAACAAAAAATACCTATGATTAGTTTAGTACAAAGTAACGGTTGTGATTAAGAGTTATATCTTTATTATAGGCACCTTAAAATAGTTTCTGATAAGGTCAGTATTAGGGTATCAAACTGGGCTTAGTTCTAGATTTATCCGGCTAAACCTTAATTTAAATCTTTCTGTCACTTTCAGACTAAAAACATTGGAAAAGGACAGGAGATCTATTCTCTTTGGTTTTTGATTAATAGTCGGTGGTTTTATGCGTTATCTATAATTTTTATCCGCCGTCATATGATATGGCGGATAAAATTGACAGAAATACTGGAAAAACCTGCAAATGCGCGTCTTTATATAGCGGACAAAGTGTAAAACCATAGAGTATAAATCACCTGTTCTTTTTCAATTTTATTATTTCGAAATTGACTGATAGATTTTAATTTTAGATTTAGCCTGTGCTCTAGAATCGAGCCCAATGTCTAAGATACTAGTGCAATTTATTATTTATGTAGAATCACCCTGTACATTGGTCGGTTGAGTCTAACGCCTTTGAGATTCTAATTAGAATTACTGTGCAGCTTTACGACGCTATTGGGAGGTATTAAACCTTCCTCGCCTATGCGGTCCAATAGAATCCACTGCCCATTTCTTGAAATCCAGTGACTCTAGACTTCCAAGTTAAGTTTTATGGAGGCAAATACCTGCTACTGTGGACCTGCAATTTATAACTAGATTTAAAGTGTGAAATCTCCGTCTATATTTATATCTATGTACTAATTAAGATGTAAAACTATAACGAAAAGCTCCAAAATATAGCCTGGGGGATAACATAATAGTATTTTTTTTGTAAGTCAACTCACAGTTTATTTTTATAAGATGTAAATCCTTGTATAATGGTGTGCGTCTCCCCACCCAGCCCAAACGAGATAGGTGTTTTTATCATATATCAGGATTTAGAGCATAATTGGAGCACCCACATACTGAAGTCAGTAAATTGGAGCATCAAAAGGAAAGACGCTGCGAGCTAAAAACCGTGGGCCGGCTGGAGAGATTCTCGTCAGCGAGCCCATGCTAGATCTCAGGTACTGTTGAGAGTAGAGCAATGTGTTATATCTCTAGATTTAGAGCATAATTGGAGCAATCTGCTGCCGAAAAATCAACTCCAAAACTGTAATATGAAAGGAGTTATACGCGAATATCTGTGGGCTCGCTGGGGAGACGTCTCTCCAGCGAGCCCATTTGGATCTCATAAACGGTAGGGATTTATGTTTTGATCTAGAGTTCGACATATGTGCCCTAATTGGAGCACTAAGCTCCAAAAAATTAAGTGCTGTGTGTTCAGTAGTTTTTGAGATATAGGTCTTTGAAAATGGTATGTACGACGAGACGTCTCTCCAGCGAGCCCATCTGATGCGCAATAACTACCGAACGTAGATTCTTCGAAAATAGCTCAAATTAAAGCTTACAATTAGAGCACTAAGCTCCAAATAGAAGAAAGTTCTAGGTCTTACAGATTTCACGCTATAAGCAAAAAACACTTTTGCCGCCAAAAAATTCAAATTCCCAAACCGCGTGACGTTGCCGCTCCGTGCAATGAGCAAATGGACGCGTCACGAAACGTTCATTCAAGCAAAAATATATCTTGTGCAGCTTAGTTTAAGAGTGTTTTTAGTCTAACCGAGCCATGAACATTCTAGAAATAATAGTCAGGCGCCCATATCAAATCCACTTACCGCATTTGTTAATTTTATTATGAACATATATTTTATAATTTTATTAAGAACTTATATATTTCAATCCAAGAACCTGTTTACCCACTTAAATCCCGGTTTCAAATTTAATAAGTGTCCCGATTTGGACACTTTCTTAAATTTGAAAAAGACAATAATAAGTAGGTACCTATATTATGATAATTATAATACAATTTATGTTCATAATAAAATTAACAAATTTTTCAAATTTAAGAAAGTGTCCAAATCGGGACACTAATTAAATTTGAAACCGGGATTTTAGTGGCTAAACAGGTTCTTGGATTGAAATATAACAATTTGACAGATTTGTTAAAGTATATTACCTACTTTTTGTAACTTTATAATCAGTCTTGGTTATAATTATAAATTTTTACCATAATTTTATTTCGACATAAATTGAGATCTAATTTAAATTACAGTAATTGTTTTAATTACAATAAAATATACTTAAATATACCTATACTTTGTAAAATATAGCTCGGGTCGTATGACAGCAGGCAGTAAATATCATAACATCACAGGTGCAAAAAAGACTCCTTTAAAACTGTATGTGTTTGACATCAGTCATAGTACCCAAGCTACATTTTACAAACTATAACTAGGTACTTACTTACATAGAATTGACAGTGATTGATGACTGATGAAAATCGTGATGAAAATAAAATAATGGCGGCAATTCTGGACGCACTGTTTCTTACAATGAGATTATTAATTTGAACGGGATTACTACCACGATTGTATTATACCTCGAGATTTCATCCCAGTTCCATGTGACATGGTCACGAGCAGACTATTTATTTACTAATTAGCACTATTCTTTAACTAAAACAATACTAAACAATATAATTCAAGTAGATTTTGGGACATCTTATTATCTCATCATATCATCTAATTAATTATATCAAATTATACCTACCTAGTACCTACTTAAAATTTGAAATCTTTTTAAACTGCAGCCACAGGCGGGACGTACTTTTGTTTGTCACCTTCTTTTGTATACGATAACATATTTTGAGCCACCTGTTCTTTTATTTTTTTTTATCAAGGTTTTTATAGATTTGATTTAATTTCAAACAAAATTTGTAATTTTAGGAAATCTGTAGGAAATTGTTATAAATAATATGATACAATTTATGTCCATAATAAAATTAATAAATGCAGAAAGTATGTTTGATATGGGCACCTGACTATTATTTCTAGAAAGTACTTGCCTCGGTTAGACTAAAACCATTCTTAAACTTAGCAGCACAAAATATATTTTTGCTTGAATGAACGTTTCGTGACGCGTCCATTTGCTTGTTGCACGGAGCGGCAACGTCGCGCGGTTAGGAAATTTGATTTTTTTTGCGGCAAAAGTGTATTTCGCTTATAGCGTGAAATCTGTAAGACCTAGAACTTTCTTCTATTTGGAGCTTAGTGCTCTAATTATAAGCTTTCATTTGAGCTATTTTCGAAGAATCTACGTTCGGTAGTTATTGCGCATCAGATGGGCTCGCTAGAGAGACGTCTCGCCGTACATACCATTTTCAAAGACCTATATCTCGAAAACTACTGAACATACAGTACTTAATTTTTTGGAGCTTAGTGCTCCAATTAGGGCACATATGTCGAACTTTAGATCAAAACTTAAATCCCTACTGTTTGTGAGATCCAAATGGGCTCGCTGGAGAGACGTCTCCCCAGCGAGCCCACAGATAATCGGGTATAACTCCTTTCATATTACAGTTTTGAAATTGATTTTTCGGCAGCAGATTGCTCCAATCATGCTCTAAATCTAGAGATATAACACATTGCTCTACTCTCAACAGTACCTGAGATCTAGCATGGGCTCGCTGACGAGAATCTCCCCAGCCAGCCCACGGTTTTTAGCTCGCAGCGTCTTTCCTATTGATGCTCCAATTTACTGACTTCAGTATCTGGGTGCTCCAATTATGCTCTAAATCCTGATATATGATAAAAACACCTATCACGTTTGGGCTGGGTGGGGAGACGCACACTGTATAATGATCATTTTCAAGTTACTCGTTCGTGTCGTGTATAGGTATAATTCGCTGCAAATAAATTAATTTGCATACTTAGTGTTATCCGTCTGACAAACACATAAGTGAATTTAGGCATTGTAGGTTAAATACGAGCATGCATGAACACTAAACGATGAGTAACAAGTTGAATAGGTTTGAAGATTTTACGTCTACATACACTTAGAGTGTTTTAAGTACATAATGTATGTTTAAACACATTATGGTGAGAAGGCGGACTTCCCACGCTCAATTTGAACGGCAAATAAAGCTTTAGCGTGTTTATCTGTTTAGTTTACGTACAAGTTGGTTGTAAAGAAAATTTGTTTACCAAATTTATTGTCAGGGCATAAAGCAGCGTAACAAAATGGCTCTTACCAATCTTTATTTATTTAACATTAAAGACATCTTCCGCCTCCTACAGTGTGACCGCCATTACTGTTGTACAGGCGGTGATATTAGGAATTAAATTTTGTCTAGGTTATCTACACTGAGAGCGATTGAAGCAATGACAGCTATGGTGGGGACTTAACAGGTGAACAAAAATTCCGGTCTAAATCTATACACAACCATACATACATAAATCACGCCTTTATCCCTTACGGGGTAGGCAGAGCGTTTAACGCCTCGTAAAAGGCGCTTTCGCCACGTCTGACAAAAATTGAGGGCAATTTTAGATTGTAATATGTATTGCTATAGTAGCCCATCGCCTAAATTACAATACACTGTAACCCTCGAGTCCCTTTTGCTGACTTCAACAGCATGCCCGGTAGGAAGGGCAGCTGGAACATTCTATGTTTTTCTATCTCTCCCAGTCCAGCATGGAAGAATCTCTCCCAGTCCAGCATGGAAGAAATATATCTATACACATCAGTGTAAAATAGTGATGTCGAGAGGTTAATGGAAGTAACTGACAAACTGATAGGGTTGCTCAGTTAAGGACAACTTTCCTACGTATATGTAGGTATATAGTTCAGTTTTCTGATGTAGATACGTATTTTCCGCCTCCTACACAACATGTGTAAAGTAATGGTGTCGAGAGGTTAACGCGTTGTTTGGGAGAGGCGTGAATATGGCGTGAAGATCTGCGATAGTGGCGCCGAACTACAAACAGCTGGTAATTGTTACGCAGATTACCCAAGGCTTTGTTCAGATTAGATACCTTGGGCTTTGTTCTCAAGCTTTCTTTCCGCCATCGGTGGTGGTGGTGGGCCGGCGGCGGCGGTGGGAGAATCTCACCAAACCCGGCAATTTGATCACGGGAGAGAGTGAAAACTCCGTTTAATTTAGCTATTTGCATTCTGAAATTGTTGTTTAAAACTAATAACTATAAAAGTGTATTTTTTTCTGATAAGCGTTTTTCCTCCCTAACTCTGGGGTCCGTGCTTTCCGGCTCTGCCAATACTAGAATATATAGAATAATATTTATATGCATCTACACTATAGATTCTACGGTGGAGGCAATTCGTATGCGCACAAAATCCCAAAATCTTGACTAAAATTGTTACCTGTCCTTTTCTATCACGAGAGAACAGAAAGGGACGGCAACAATTTTAGTCACGATTTAGTTAAGTTGTGTCCTCAAAGAATCGGTACCAGTGCCTCAAACTTAAATCAAACTGAAACATGCAAAGTACAGCGCAAAAGCAAGTTATAAACCTGCCTTCGATCACATTCATATTGGAGCCCCAAATAGCTTGCCATGTTCCTTCGGTGTGTAGCCATTATTTTTTAGTTCAGTTTAATCGTTGAGTCACTCTCAACTTCAACACTTGTTTAGGCTACAGAGCCAAGATTAAACCCATTCTAGAGTTATAATAACAATGAATACTAATATTATCCATTGAAAAGGAGTAGTATAGTATTGTAACATAAACTACACTTTCCCATCAGCAGGCGGGTATAACGCAAGTAACCGCTTGTGTTCCTCCGGTCCCACGACCGCCCGGGAACATGCTCCGAACAATAGGATCATTGCTCTATCAGTACACTACTAACCGCAGACTAATAATCGCGTATTGGTATTGGATTCTCACGGCTGTGGTTTGCGGTGCGTCTGCGTACGCGCAGCGCGTGGTACCCTGTACCACTGTACCCTCGAGATAGTGACCTAAATTGTAATATTTGGTCTTCTTCTCCTTTATACATACATATAATCACGCCTTTATCCCTAATGGGGTAGGCAGAACGTAAACGACCTAAACAAAGGTCGTTTCGCCACGTCTGACAAAGTATAAAGGGTTTTTTAAGATAGATTTATACGTATATTGCTGTAGTGATAGGTTGTCAGCCCATCGCCTAAATTACAATATACTAAAACCCTTCTTCTCCTTTCTGTTATATCCTATTCTCCTTTACGTATTACTAACCACTTATGGATATTATCTGAATTAAATAAATTGAATTGAATGAATTTATTCGAGTTTTTTTGAGTTGGCGGACCCAATGAAACCTGATGACAGATATTTTAAACAGCCTGTGGTTTGATGTGACGGTGAACTATCAACAGCCCGAAACACTGAATCATTTTTCGTCACAGACCATCAGGTGATTCAGCCTTTATTCAATAAAGTTTATTGCGTTCCGCCCGTTCCCCTTCGTAAATATCAACATTGTGTTCCCCCGCGGCAGTCGAACCTGCGACCTCCGTATTTCGAGCCGAAGGCTCAGACTACGGAGGCAATTGCGGTTACCGGTTGGTACTCCCGAGTCAGTAACCTACTTAAAATATGGCGTAGTCGGTAAAGCAAAGGTTTTGTAATGTTGTTTGTTATTCTATATTGTGAATCAACTTGTGTTTTTTCCTATTTGTATTCAAACGCTGTTGGTTTCTATTAGTTCGTGTTACGCGCGGTTGTTTTGTTGTTTCTTTTATGTTATGCGCGTTTGAATAAATATCTATAACAATATAAAGTCAACTGCACACACTACACTTATATTTACATTGTAAACGATTTAAGCAAAGATAAAGTTGACTTAGCTTTATCTACAAAGTTCGATGCAAAATAGGATAGAAAAGCGCTTCAAATAAGATGTTTAATCAGCAACTCGACCAATCACATAGTATTATTCTGAAGCGCTGCAATCTTCGCAATAAAATTACAAAGTAAACCTGCACATTAGACGAGATTGCTGTTTCTTGCGTGGGTTCTAGACACAGACAAGACGAAGCTAGACATTCAAATCGGCCGATTACTTATGCACCACAAACCGTGAAGTTTTCCCATCAGTGGAAACGTGCCTCCAACTCCCACGACCTGCTAGTTGATACCTCTCACTGTTGTACTAGACTGGTGAAATATGTCCCTAGTAAGTTTAATTGCTTAATCACTGGAAGCCATCTAAAATGCCGCTAGGTACAGAAGACAACATAAAAGATATAGTATTAGTTACGAAAGTATTAGTTAAATTCTGTGACCAGTAAAATTCTGCAAAAAATGATCGCGGGTGTCATTGTAACTAGATGACGCTATCTTAACGATGTGCAGCCATATGCAACGTTCCCCGTAGAAGCATCATTTTGAACTGTGTTCCTCAACTTGGTGCATCTGAAGTATGAACACCAAGTGAACTTCTAGCAATTGAAAATTATTCAGGACACATTCTTTCTGCATTTGACTCATAGTGCCTTCTACAAAGGAACCAGTAGTGTATATTCCATATAAAGTTCAGTGTTTATGTGTATAAAGTAATGCCCGTAGCTCTTTCCTGTCTGTGCTATAAAATAAACTTTATATCCTGGTAGGTTGTTAAAGTGTTCGTTAGGCTGCGATATGGACAGGGCTAGTGCTTTTGAACCCGTAAAGTCATATTTTAAAAAGATGTCCGGTAACAGGTATTTATTGGAAACCTGTCGTATTTTTTCACTTACCTTAACTGCTTTCAAAGATTCTTTGCTTTAGCTTAGAATTCTCATAAAATCTTGGTAGGATACCACAATCTTGCAACCAACTAAGTAACCTTAATAATCTAAGCATATTTTATCGCTGTAATCTAAGGCTGTAATGTATGAATAAAAAATCCTTAGACCATAACAAAATATCAATTATTTTAAACATTTTGTTGATATTTTATTGCGCTCATAGTAGAGCGCCATTTTAGCTGTTTCCTTGAAAACAGCGTGGCTGCACTACAGTTACAATAAATACCTATTTGCGACTGTAGCACAGCTTAATGAACGCTTTTTTATCACTATTATCGTTATTAAGCAAAGTGCAGCGGTGTGTGGCTGAAGAGTAGCTGTGTACTGGTGTTAGGTGCCGTTCAGTGCAAGGGTTATACATGTAATGGTTAGGCTGCATACAGACGAGCAGCGCTCGCCAACTGCAGGTACAACTGCACCGTCGAGAGTCGACTGCAGCCTTCGTCTTGCAGTCGTCGGTGACAGACGACGGCTGCAGTCGATGCGTCGACGATGGCTGCAGCCGACAAGTGGCAATGGCTGCGTAGTCTAATACCTGCAGTTGGCAAGTGCTGTTCGTCTGTATGAAGCGTTCTACACGCAACTTCTTAAGGAACGGTGGGTTTTTGTCGAGATTGATTGACGAAGTAATTGTTGATTGATTCATTACTTACCGTTGCAATGTAGTAAACGTTCATTCAGCAGCCTTATGCGTGGAGGCAGTAGAATTTATATTCCTCCCTGTTTGTATGTCTCTGTTAGCCTACATAGCTTGACGAGATTACGTACCGTTGTCTTAACTTATATGTGTGCACTGTATAATTCTAAATATTTTCTATATATTCTAGGTATTTTTAAAAAAGTTATTACGCTACGGTACATATAAAAAATATTCACAAATGGGACACAAAACATTGCAGTGCCTGTCAATTGTTAAGTATCGAATCTTCTCACGTCGTTGTGTCATTACGGGGCGTTATATTATGTTACTTTTACACGAAAAGCGTAAAGCAATAAACTTTTAATTAAACATATAACCTAATGCATAATACTTTTACATAATGTAAATCTCACGACTAATTGAAATCACGCCGAGGAGCTACTTTATTATAGGTTACGATGCCATTAAAGTTAATTATTTGTACACGACATTCGTCAAGCTGCAATGTACAGCGATAAAGTTTATTAGCCAGAAAACATGCCAAAAGTAATTAAAGTTTAGGGAAAGCATCGCAACCAATTGTAACATTAGTAACACAATAGACAAAGTGTTGAAGTTGACGGATCGCAGAGAGTGTTAATTAAAAAACAATTTCTGTGAGAATTCTTCGAAGAGGTAAGGTGGTGTTTTGGGTAAGTTGTGGTGAAGTAAAAGCGGGTGAAAGTGTTGTGGTCGTTGACCATTATGGCTCACGGGGTTGACCAGGTCACGATATTACTGATGTCTATTTTACTTATAGAAGTGATCTAAAAATATCTAGGGAGATCAACAATACTCTGTTGTGTTGAAGCCAATTACGCCTAGCTTTTGATGTTTTTTGTTGCTTATACATACATACATATAATCACTCCTTTAACACTAATGGGGTAGGCAAAGCGTAAACGTCCTAAACAAAATTCACCACGTCCGACTTTGAGGATTACCTCACATAGATTTGTAGGTACGAGTATATTGCTGTAGTGACAGGTAATCAGCCCATCGCCTAAATTGCAATATACTGAAACCTTCGGATCTCTTAAGGCTGGTTTTTACAGCATGCCCGGAAGGAAATGCAGCTGGCACATGTTATGTTTACCTTTCGCTCCCAGTCCAGCATGGAAGAAGATTTGTCGCTTATGCGTCTCATAATTTCTGCGGAGAGGAATAGATTCAATAGATAAGATGCAGCCTTACCGTTATTATTTCTATGTGCTAATAAGATAATCCTACCGGGAATAATGTGTGTAGTCATATTAATAATTCAAATTCCTCTAAGCGTTATGAAAGAGCTAGAATATCTCGAAATTACCAAATCATGTCACAATCAGGAACAATGGCCGACATTTACAAGTCAATCAGCAAAATCACCGTTAAGTAAGACTTGGAGTTATTGCTTTATTATATCGAGGAAACGTAATAAACAAAGCTCAAATAGACGGAAAGTTAATAGCCCTTCCATCTTTAGCTACCTTCAGTATAAATATGTAACAGACATGACGAACATCCAGCTACATCCATTCAAACCCGCATAATATCCAGGATTTATGACGCTATGATGCCATAGAAGGGTCTCCGTGACAGGAGATTGAACACCGCGGCAACATTTGATAACATTTCAAACAACAATTTATAGAAAACAATAACCGTATATTCCCACGAGTCTAGAATTTCTTAGCTCCCGGGCTATCCCATAACACCTAGTCCTATTCAAGATTATGCTTTGACGCCTTCTGATAAAGATCAAATTACTTACGCTGATAGCTTTCTAAGCTAGCCTGAGCCTAAGTGCTTCGCGCCTAGGTTTTTAAAGGAAAATACACTTTCAAACTCTTTCATAAGCTTGAGATCCCTCTTGCGAATATCGCAGTATAATCCTTCCACATGTCATGCGCTCGCGCAACATCGCGCGCCATATCGGGACGTGATAAATCAACATCTCGGTATTGATGCGCGAGTGTAACTGCATATTGCCATGTTTAATGCATCAGGCGTTGGGCGTTGCATTGAAATGTGTAGGGGTCGGTGCTTATTTAATCCTCAACGTTTATGACCACCCGCCGCCGGGAGGTTTCATCGCGCATATGCTGGATGGGAGTCTGTGGAAATGTTACATATTAAAATGCGAACGACATTGTTGAGATATAAATTAAATTCTTTTCTATTAATAAGATTTAATTTGTAATTTAATCATTAATTTACGAATTGCAGTATTATCCCCGATAAAAAATCTATTAATTATGAAAATATTAACTTAAATATTTTATAGGTGCTCTTTAGATGATGTCTAGATGTCTTTTACACCGAGATACGTAAAATCATTAAATAGACGGAAACTCGTGATAAGTAATATCCAAATTCTTCTTCTCCGAGTCTCAGTCACAAGGAGACGTCCAAAAATAAAATATCCAAATTAATTCCAATCTTATCCAAAGTTTTGGAACTTCTTAAATTCTTCCATGCTGGACTGGGAACGAGAGAAAAACATAGAATGTGCCAGCTGCATTTCCTCCCGGGCATGCTGTAAATACCAGCGAAGGGATCCGAGGGTTTCAGTACTCGTATATTGCAATTTAGGCGATGGGCTGATAACCTGAAAACTACAGCAATATACGAGTACCTACAAATCTATCTTAAATAACCCTCAAAACTTTGTCAGACGTGGCGGAACGACCTTTGTTTAGGCCGTTTACGCTCTGCCTACTGCATTATGTATAAAGGCGTGATTATATGTATGTATATTTTGGAACTATGGACGACGTTGTATGTAAAGTTTTCATGCAAGCAATGCTCGAAAACTCCATATACAATCGTGCCCATGCCAAATACTTATAAACAAACTAAATTTGTTGATCATTTGTTCTACTATACAAAATAAACAAAATAGAAAGGCGTCTAACTTGGATCGCGTGCTGCGCAGACGCAGTTTACGTCTCGTTATTTGACATTAGAGCGGCCATCATTCTCGCATTACTGCGCTAATGGGGGTAGATTCAGTACTGTGCGTCAAAGCATTAAATGAACGTGGTTATAAAAAGAACTAACGCCGCTAACATGTAATGCAATTTTTGTTTGATAATCCCCCTCGATAGCCGGAAAGGGAAGAAAGACCTAGAAACCCTAGACGACTTACTTAGATTCTTTTGAAAAAGATTAGGTTAATATACCTCAGGATCGCGACAGGTAGAAGGAAAAAGGGGAGGCCTTTGTCCTGCAGTGGGACAGTACAGGCTAAAAAAAAAAAGTCCATACAATGCAGCGCCCCCGCCCGCATTCATTTAAAGCCTTGACACACTGTAGACTAGCGTCGTTAGCCGTTTGGCAGGCTAAGAGAGTGACATTTGTAAACAACTCTTTAAAAACAAATATATATTCTTCAAGACTTTAATTTTAATACTCATTATGCACAATTCTGCCTTTTTTAAATCTCCTCTACACAAAGGTTGTCAGGTTGAGATCGCTGTCAGCGATAAGACCGCCTTTGTGCACATTTATATATGTCTAAGTCAGTTTCTGTGTTACTTCCATGTTCCATGTCAGTTACTTCCATGCTGGACTGGGAGAGAGAGAAAAGTATAGAATGTGCCAGCTGCATTTCATCGCGGGCATGCTGTAAAAACCAGCTAAGGGATCCGAGGGTTTTGTATATTGTAATTTAGGTGATGGGCTGACAACCTGTCACTGCAGCAATATACCTACAAATCAATCTTAAATAACCCTCAAAATTATGTCATACGTGGCGGAACGAGCTCTGTGTAGGTCGTTTACGCTCTGCCTACCCCATTAGGGATAAGGGCGTGATTATATGTATGTATGTATGTTCTTTATAAATGTTGCACACATTTATAAAGAGTTTTTACTTACTTACTAGATTTTTTGAGACATATTAGATCAGAGTTTAAAAATACAAATCGTCTACTAGTCCACTAAAAGTGCACCAGCATGGCACGCTTGGGCATTCAGTTTCGAAGTACCGATGGCAGTTGCTCAAGTTTAAACTTCACCTTTGAAGCAAAGAAAACCTGATCTTTACCTAATATTCTTTGGCATCAGACTTTATACCTAACGAATTTCCATGCTTAGCGTTTCTCTTCCCATTTTGGGCTATATCTCGATCGCGCTCACTCAGCCCTCCTCACCACGTCTCCCTAACAACCACCTCTCTGGCCGTTTATTATTTTTACAGCGCCATAAAGCTGAATAGCAGCGCGGCTTTACAGCGTCAGACATCATAGTGGATGCAGTCCTCAGATCAAGGGCTGCACTTGCTGTGCGAATATCGCAGTTATGACAGCATAATAGAGTCCACCTGTTTCAAGTGCATGCGCTGGACTGTGCCTTATTTCTGTCTCGTCAGGCTTTAGTTGGCTTTTAGATCTATTCACAGAATCGTCTGCATAATTTTGAGCGATGGTTATGTTATGGGGATCATCGGGATAGTTCTGTATGTTTTACGACTGCAGCTGTCTTTTAAGATGCGCGAGCTTTGACTATACCTTCACCTTTGACTCTACAGGTGCGATTGCCATGACTGTATTTTTGAAGTTTCATGCTGGACTGGGAGGGAGAAAAACATAGAATGTGCCAGCTGCATTTCCTCCCAGGCATGCTGTAAAAACCAGCTAAGGGATCCGAGGGTTTCAGTATATTGCAATTTAGGCGATGGGCAGACAACCTGTCACTACAACAATATACCTACAAATCTATCTTAATAACCCTCAAAACTTTGTCATACGTGGCGTAACGATCTTTGTTTAGATCGTTTACGCTCTGCCTACCCCATTAGGAATAAAGGCGTGATTATATGTATGTATGAGCTTTGACTCTACTTTCAGCTCGCCTTTACAGGTGCAACTGACTTGACTATATTTTTGAACAGTTAAATAGAAGTGCTCCTTCTTCTCTGACTAATCCCTCTAACGAAAGTCACCATATCTAATAAAGTAGGCGTAATACTTAGATTTTTATCTAGACCATCTACAGTGATGACTTTATTTCATTTGTTAGTGTTATGTATAGTGGTCTTGTCCCTACATATAGCATGAAGTTTCCTATAAAATGTCTCCTTCCACTCGCGGCTCGAGCACGTAGCGTTGGTTGCGCTTGGGCAGCTCTCGTGGGAACCGCTAGTTTCCACATGAAAATTCAAAACCCGTCAATGTCCTCTACGGTAATTCGTCGATTGATTTAGTATCTGCGTAATACTTGAGTGATAAATCGCATGGGTGTAGCTATAATAATATATATGCTCTATAAATTACATAAAGCGGTGTAGCTTAGACTCCTTACTTGCTTTCGCTTAGGGATGGTTGAGAAAATAATTGCAAGTAGGTAGGCAATTATTTCAAGTAACAAACAATATAATATGTATATAGACACGTCAATATCCCATCGACTTCGGAGTTTATAGCACCCATTCCCAGCAAAACATTTTACCTCGTTATGCCAAGCAAGGAGAACCTCAAATAGATAAATGCTCAAGTCGAGGGCCATTCTTCGAGTCTCGTAAAATGCTGCATAAAGGTACAACCGCGTACAACACACCATGAGTGTAAATCTGGCCGTATCGGACGAAGAAAGGCCAATCAATTCCATTGAAGGTGCGAGCGGTCGAGCCCACAGGGTGTAGCGGAAAAATAAAGCGGTTGAAAATTAATCTTGAAACTTTGAGGAAAATACTTACTCACTTTTGTAAATTAAGGTTCATCATAAATTATACCAACATTATCTTATGTAGTGTAGACATTATTTTTAAGTATTTTCTTCACTGAATTGAATTATTTCACGACGCATGAACCCAATGAACCCCAGTTAGGCTTTGATAAGGTCTGTATTGAAACTTCTTCTTAGCGTGTCGATGGAACACGAGAAATTATATATCGTACTGACCCAGAATTCAGCCACTTGTATTGCGGATTGACTGCCTTTCATTAAATCCGCTGGCGTGCAAGTGTTGGGGCACCCCGGGCATGATGTTAAGTGTGCCATGATTTGTACTGCACCGCAAACACAGTACACATCGGAACTAGCCAAAAATCCCCACCTGACCATGTTCTCCTTAATTCTGCCAACCTGAGTCCGAAGCCTGTTTAAGGACTTCCAGATCGGTCACGGTAGTAAGATACTATTAAAACTACTGTCAGTCTAAGCTGAAGTCGCTACCTATATTTTGTCGGAGGGACTGGCTAGGTGCGAATTTACGCGTCGAGCACAGGACAGCCGCATGCGCAGCCTAGCGTAGGTGTTGGCGGATTGGCCTGCGAGCCTGAAAAGTAGGGGGACTATGCTTTTTAAAATTTGTAGAGAATTTCAGGGGGAACTCCCAACTACAGGAGCTACTGCTAATGCTGACAAACTTTTTCTTTAAAGTCGTCTGTCGTTGAGACCTTCACGTATAAAAGATTTGGCAAAGACGAAGATGTAGAAAACAACACACGATATAGAGCCGCAATTACCTTTCCTAACTTTACACAACGAAACTTGAAACAACATAGCCAAACATCCTTAGAAACAAAAGTAGAATCACAAGTTGTAACCCATGGGCATAATGGTAAGGTCAGTGTTCTCCGCGCGCCCTCGGCCGTGACTCCGCTAGTACCTATCGTAAGTACTTGCTTATAGCATCCACCAGCCGACCGACACACGAAATACACCACCAGAGGTGCTACACCTTTGGTTTTGGTCCAAAGACGAATGTGTTACACACATTTGTAAGCAAAGTGTCGAGTCTCGTATTTTAGCGGAGGTTGTATTGCAAAATGTTGTGTGGGCCATTTGAAAAATATTTTTCACTGAAACTTCACATAGGTAGTTTTCTGTGATCCTGAATGCATATTTTACCCTGGAGCCATTGAAAGCCACTTGGTAGGAAGCGAGGGGAGGGCACGGAAAGGTTTTGCCGGAAATCCTTCTTATATATAGACGGCATGTTTGATATCGCTTTCAGATAATTAAAGAAATCATTTTCGAAAGAAAAAAGATTTCATTTCAATAAAAAAAAAATGCTAACTACCCCTTTTTTTAGTAAACAGGTGTATCCAAATTTGAAAAAGGTGGCCAACCACTGGCATACAGTAAAGTACTTGCTTTACGTCCTGCGATGGGCAGGATAGCGCTCCGCCCGGCCGTGTCGGATGCGGCTTTAAGCCTCGCCACTCGGTTCTTGTTGTCTTTTTGCAATAGACCTGCGAAGCCTTCATTATACGCCAACCTTCGCCCCGAGGCAGGACTTTTGCTTTTCGACGAAGCTTTCTTGAAACTTTAAATATAACTTAGAGATAATTTTGTAAAAACCGTTGCGATTGTAACCAGTAATAATACTGGTAGCCTAGACAGACTATGCTGGCAGACTGTTGGTTTGCAAGTAATTTTAGATAGAATATGTACAGAAAATATACTAATTTAGTACAGTGTACAAACCCTCGCGATTCGAGGGGTTGTAGGTGTGCGAAACGAGAGCGAATGGACAATAATAAAAACACAATCAGTGAAAATAGCAAACTACCTATTATATTATGATGGTCTTCAACTCCTCGGGCCCGAGATTTACTTCCAGAACTGCAATCCAAATGCTGGTGGCTGCTAGTGATGACTACTTTTGGTATAAATTAGTCGAAAAACGCAAATGGCGTGCGCGCGCGTCGATCGTTCGGTTTTGACAAGCAGCAGCCTAGAACAATACTACCCTCACCAATATATAACAAAAATATTTAATTCTAATCTACTTACAGAAACTGCCGCTAGTGTTGCAAACTATTTATATTTGATGATGAACGGTAACTTTACAGAGCTTTTTACCAGTTTATGTTTTTGTTGCAGCACTGTGCGGGACTGCGGAGGCAACGCGACCCTGGTGGTGGCTGAAGCAAGGGAAGGCAACTGGGGCGCTGGAGTCAGAAGCGGAGTAGGCGCCACCGTTGAATGGCCCGGAGACCATCCTGCTTTGAGGGCAGGGGACAGGTAAGCGACCCTGGTGGTGGCAGAAGCAAGGGAAGGCAACTGGGGCGCTGGTGTGCGCAGCGGAGTAAGCGCTACCCTTGAGTGACCGTCCTGCTTTAAGGGCAAGGGACAGCTATACCATCGGACGATAAGCCATGCTTATGACAAAGTTGTAAGAACGGAACTAACAGTAAACTTTGGGTTGATGAAATGGAGAAATAAGACATGTAAACGATCAGATACCATCATAAAGCTCAGTTTAGCTCAATAACATTAAGCACTTGCTTAAAGAAAAGGTATTCCTCCTTCAGGATATCGAGAAAGATAGTGGCATACTGGCAAGCTGGCAACGATCTGAAATTTTGTCCGAAAATCCGAAAACGAGTTGTCTTAAATCTACTAAAGTTACGAAACCATTGGGCAAGTGTTTTACCGCGTGAGGAGACCCGGGGCCGGGTCAGAGCCCTGCAATCTCGGCTCGGATCTGATCTCCGGGCCGATAGGGCATTCCGCTGCACGACGAATGTCTTATTAAAACGCAGACGCAACGGCCAACTACGATGTTTATGGTGTGATGTACGGATGATAAATTCTACCGTTAACTGGATACTCTTTTCCAGCTTCGAAAATCGAAGAACTTCGAAATTAAATGCTTTGGTTTCCCTTTTCCTACTGTTCTTGCCCGTAAGACTGTTCCTAAATGCTGTGCTAAGTACTCAAGCATTTCTAGAATCTTCCTACGTAGAAACTACTCATAACAGTTTACCTAGGAGCACAGAATATATAATAGTACTACATACAAAATGGACATTCACCTCCCTTGCCCAGTCCGACATACGTCACACTCCGCGCCGGATTATGGGCCACATTGAGCGTACGCTTAGCGGGTATGGCGCGCGCATGTTTCCCAGTGTAAAGGAAATAATAAAGTGTTGTGTTCCAAAGATGGTAAGGTACTGTTCCGTGTACGGATGTCTATCTACCACAAGATATGACTCCAATAGAAACTTTTTTAGATTCCACTGTGATGGATGAGAGACCGCAAGTAAATTCATATAAAATCTATTCTAACTATTCAGTAACAATGAACTACTTTAAAACGTTGGTTTAATCAAGAACCAGATTAATCAAGTGATGATTATAACCGGTATAAAAAAAAAATGTCAACCCTTATAACACACACACGCCAAGTGCAACATGCCGTCTGTCGACGTGTGACCAAAATAACATGATACTAAGAAGTGTCCGAGCTGTGCTAGGAGTCTAGCTCTTCTGCGAAAATCCCTACTCTACCAACTGTGATCTAAATAACTTCCTCTGCTAATCTTGACCATAGGTAATTGCTTTATACAAGATAAATAGGCTAATACAATTAGGCGGGCTTATCGCTGCGATCGCACGGCTAATGACGCGGTGTATAAATCACGTAGAGCAGGCACCCGGGGCTGTTGTCGGACGCGATTTGTATAAGTCGCGTCGCGTCGTGTCAGTACAGTCGCAGTCGGTGCTGTGCTGATACACGAACAAATTATTATACATTCTATTTATGCTTCTTTTTCTTCTATCGAAATTTTAACTATGCTATGCTAACTACCTGAAATATACAAATATGGACAAAGAAACAGCAAGAGACAGAGTAAAGTAGTGCCACCGTGAGGAAAATCGTCTCTTGATGGTAGAAAGAAAACTAAACATAAAGCCGCCCCAGTAGTAGTGCAGTGTACGGGACACCCGCGACCTGAAGACGTTATGTCAGTGGCCTGCCATTAGGGCCGGGTTTCCCTAGATTTTTCATAGTTTAGCGTCCAATCCGATTAGACTTACATACTTTACAATGATCTTGACCATTATTTAAGACGACATCAATCTATTTTTAAAATGTTGCGCTCGCGTAACATTTAGATTAAATTTTCTCTAACTGCCACGATCTTGACCATTGTTTAAGACGACATCAATCTATTTTTTTAATGTTACGCGAGCGAAAATTTTCTTTAACTGCCACGAACTTGACCATTGATAAAGACGACATCAATCCATTTTTTTAATGTTGCGCTCGCTTCGCTCTCGTAACGTTTAGATTTTCTTTGACTGGCACGCTCACGTCTCTTGCGCAGCGTATGAATTCAGTTTTCATGGAGTGCCGCGCTGACTTCGTTTGCGCAAAATTTTGAGGTAATTGCGCTCACATTGATTAAAAGATGATTCTTAAAACAAAGTTCATCTACCAACCTATCTTTACCTCCAGCTGATAAATTAATCTAGTTATTTTAAAAACATAAAGAATACAATACAAAAATAAATTCTTAATTGGCAGTTTTAATAACAAACGCCTGGGAATTATCAGCAAATACACTCGCTTCAGAAATATGTTCTTAATTAAACAAATCGGTTAGTAACTTTACTTGTAAGTACCGCGTAACCTTTTTATAAATTCCCCTCATGTGTGTAAATAAGATAACCAGATTAGCATTTCAAAGCGGCGTCGACGCAGTTTTCCCGCGATTAAGCGCCTGCGCAGGTGAGGCGGCGCGGCCGATATCGCGGCGTTACTGACAAGCGGTTAACCCGCGATTTATCTCTTAGACTTAGAGGCATACATCTAGTGCTCTTAGAATGAATTCACTAGCATCAGAGCACTAAATTACAACTTATGCATGCTCTACATTTTACATTAACGCGATACTAGCACTACTACCGTGTTCTAATGTAAAGGGCAAAGCAAATAACAAGTCCTTATTATTTTTGATTGCTTATTCGAGGAAGGTATTCAAAGATCGGTATTCCACATATTCCTTGCAATTGTGTGTCAAGGCTCATCCATCATCAGCGATAACTAATGGAGCCTTAGAAGCAAGAACTGTCAAGTTCCATGTAGGGCAAAAATCCATCTGCTTCATTCGCAAAGATCAATAATTTATATTGGTCCCTTAATCTTGTAACTAAGAAATGGTTACATATTTCATTTCTTTCCTTATGCGGACTTGCGTAAACTCTCCAATGGAACCTATGGAGAAAAATAATAATAATTGCACTTATTCCATGTTTCTCTTTTCAGACTAGTGGAAGTGAACGGCACACAGGTGATATCGTGTCGGAATCAGGAAGACTTGCAGCGCGCCATCAGCGCAGCTAATCCCGCAAGACTGGTGCTCCTCCGCGGACACCAGTCGCAAGCAACCCATGTACAGAGCTTTACCCAGGTGAGTATTCAGATGAGGCATGACAAATCTTTGGACGCTGGTCCTAGGAGTACTGACACCCATAAAAAAAAAACAGCTTAAAAAATATAATACATTGGATAAGATTATCGTCGTCCTATTGGTCGAATGACCTCATGAACTCTGATAACCAGGCACCACTCACCTGAAACAAGTCTAATTAATCATTTGATTATTCTGTTTCAGAATGAAGCAACGTCGCTAAGATCAGAGCTAGGCGCGTTGAGAACAGCCGCTGAAGAAGCTGAACGCGCTAAAGAAGGCCTCCGGTCAGACAACACACGTCTCACGCATCGCATCTCGTATCTTGAGGAGCAAGTCGCCGAACTGCTAGCCAGGCATACACAGGTAAGAGGCAAAGATATATCAATGATTCCTAGGTTTGCTGTAGGTATTCCGTTAAACGAAAAGTTCTGTTGGCTTATATTCTACTTTCGTCTTTTCCAGCTGCATTCAGTCAGCAGTAACGACAGCAGCTGCATAACCGTCAACAAGTCAAAGAAGAATGTAACCAACATCAACATTACATCAGAGCCTCAGTCGGGCAAACCGAGTCCGAAGTCAGAAGTGCAGGTCTTCCAGAAAGGACCAGATATAACCGCGATAGTTGCCAAACTGCCAGGACTGGATGGAGCGGAAGCCAATCTGCCCGTGATGAGGCCTCGGTCTAACGCGTCGGGAGCTTCATCCAGGGCTGCGATATCTCCTCGAGAATCTCCAGCTCCAAACCACAGGTCTCACAGCTCACACAGCGTGGACCACCGCTCGGGTCGCATGCGTCACTCCCTCTCACACCACTGCATCCACACGCCCGTAGACTACAGCGCTGAGACCGACGCGGCAATACGCATGATCGAGCGCAACCAAAGACACATGGAGAAACAACGCTTGAAGAACGAAAGACTGAGCCGCTCCAAGGGAGAAGACTTCTACAGATCAGACAGCGACGGCGACATGCGGGATTCGCATTCCAGTGTTTGTGATCCGAGACATTACGAAATCAAGAAAGCAGCAGACCGCATAGAAGAAAGCATTAAGAAGACTAACTGGGCGGAAAGAAAAACGCTCTCCATCATTGAGCAGCTGAAACGTTCGCAACGTTTACGGAAATTAAAAAAGAACGAAAGTGCAGAAGACATTCAAATGGAAACGGAGAAACATTACCTGTATCACAGAATAGACGGTAAAGTGATCGAAAACGCTCACAAATCCAGCAGAAGATCGTCAAAGCTACACTCCCGGAGCGCCAAGTCCTCAGAATTTGAGTCTGAATGTTCAGACTTTCCAAACGGCGACATGTACAGCAGCTCACCGAGGATAGATTACGGGTCGGAGACTTCGCGGATGAGTCATTACAAAAAGAACGAGAGCCGAGGAGACGCGGACGGGAAATCCCGACCCACACCTCCTCGGAAACCGCTACGACTGTCGCTGCACAAAGCACGGAGCGCGCATTCCCTCATGAACGGGAGCGAGTCAGAGACTCCGAGTAGACCGCCTTCGGGAGCACAGAACGGTGACCACGAATGCTCTAACAAAAGACCTGTTAAAAGAACGCATGCAGCAGACAAATGGGCTAAGGAGAGGATACGGGACGCTGGCAGAGCGACGCCCAGACCTGCGCGGAAGCTGCTGAACGGACTGAGCGCGTGCGACACTCCCGCAGCCGACGACCTTTACCCGGACAACCACCACATGCCTCATCGATCCAACGGGGTACATCACAGCGGCAAGTGGTGCTAGCATATATTTTGACGATATTTTGATAGTAAAAACCGTGAGGCTAGACTTAATAAAATAAGTATTTCAAACCGGCAGTGTAGTAATTTTTATAAAACTACTACACTGCTCATTTTGAAATAAACTTAAGCAATAACCAGTGTAACATATAAATAGTACTTACATATTGTAAATACATATTTTGCACCCACCGCGTAAATACTCACTTGTATAAAAACGTTATTTATACTTAATATTGTATCACGTAGACCTTTTGTTACAACTAAAGTTTATACAGTAACTCTAAGAAATAAAATAATTTTCATAAAAATCAAATTTTATTGGACAAATAAAGATCATAATATTCCTAATAGAGATAGACACTTAAAATCTTTCTAGCATAACAAATTCACATAAGATGTATCTGGATGACTAAATTTAAAGCTTACGAGTGAGTAATAAAGCAATAATCATCTAGAATTCATTACGAACAACGCAGATGACTGAGTTTAGTCGACAATAATTCTCTCTCCTTCACTCACGTATGAGTAAAAGAGAGCAGCATTTGCGACTAACTTCAGCCGCCTGCGTCGGCTATAAACAATAACTTGAACAATAAAATCGTATAATAGTTACATGCAACAGAAAACAACTGACATATATATACACCAATTATTTATTACTATTTAAAATACATTGATGAACTTTCCTATGACGACGCACATATTATTATTTACCACATTAAAGACACTAGGCCAGTCATATGTTACATTCCAAATAGAAATAATTACGTTTAACTTGCTCTTTTGGTATGTTGTTTAGGTCCATCTAGATAGTATTTATCCAGATTTGCAGCAGTCTGAAAACAGTTAGGTCTATCTCATATGATTTTACACAGCAGTATGATGTCTGGCATATCAAAAGCCTTTCGACCTAAAATCATGGAGCTTAGCAAATAAGAGAAATCCTAGTAACAGTTAATAGCAGTGGCTGGCTCTCAACAAGTTAGTTATGCTCCCTTTGACAGTAAATAACAACACGTGCGTCGCAACATCCACATAGATACACATTCACTCACTACCATGGAAGAACAACTGACTATCCATTGTTTCAACAGAATCGAGTGACCTAAGAGTCGACCGTATTGCTATAGGGGGTGTAAGGGACAGCGTACCAGAATATGGTTCAGTTTCGTTAGTCGCAACCCCAATATTGAATCTGAAAATCACCAGGAAATTGTTTCAGGAAATGATTAAAAAATACATTTCCATAAAACTAAAAAGACCGGGAGCCGTATTTTTGAATCACTCGAACTCCAATGCGCATACGAAAGGGTAACTTTCTGATCTGAAATCGATTCGAGTGATTCACATCTACCCCTGGTTGTTTAGTTGCGTTAACTGAGCAACCCCTATCAGTTTTTGGTGCGCTGTCAATGTCACCCGGTACATGACTGCAACTTCTATTGAGAGCTGTGTTGCGCTGTAGAAACACTCCAACTAACCAGCAACCATCCCGCGCCTCACTTGTGTATCAATGCGGACTTCCTTACATGATTATTATTATTAATATTAAAATGTTAATATTCTAAAAACTGACTAAATCTACTAGAACAGTACATTCGCAAACGCGATATAAGTAAATGTGATACTAGTATTACTGGTCTCTTTCGCTATACTATGTCCGGCGTGTAGGTATTTCGGGAAACACACAGCTAAAAAGAAAATCATAGAAAGATCTACTTCCTATAGAAATTTCTTCCAGTTTTTAAAACTTTATGTGATAATATTTACGATCAGAAAATTTGACATTTCGTCGAAAATAGCATAGTACAGCGACAGAAACCCTCGCTACCATATCTGACTGAAGACAGAGATTTGGTATAACTGCCCCAAAACACGAATATTTACAAAAGTCATACTTTGCCAATCAGTTCATAATTAAAATCTTTACCAAAAATTCCTTTCCATAATTTCCATCGTTCCATAACGGGCTACCTACCCCACACTTAGTGACCAATAAAAATACAAACAAGTTGTTGAATTCAATACTGACCATTCTTAATTTGCATCTAACACCGCCTTTTAGTGGTGTCACTAAGGTTTCGGTAGCCCCTTGAATGCCTTGTTATTTCGAAAGTCAATTTCATCAATTATTTAGTCTCATTTCGTTATTCTCGACTTTGAATTTTACATTCCAAATATATAAAGCCATTTTTCAAGGCTAAAATGTCTTATTTACTTAAAAGTTAATCCAATAACTAGACATTGATATCGATTCTAGGGACATAAATCTAATTCTTAGTAGCGCTGTCACTTTCTTAACTTTAACATAAAACAGGATAGCAAATAAACACATGACTTATAAATTCCTAATAACGTAGGACTGCTTATTTGACGTAAAATAAGAGAGCAGGCTCTATGCTCAGTTCTTATTTAAAGCTCTTTACGTCAAATTAGAAATGTCAAAGTCATGTGTTTATTTGCTAGCCTGTTCTTATATCAAAGTTAAGAAAGTGACAGAGCTACTAAGAATTAGGATTATAATTATTTCGCGAGAATCGACAGGACTCTAATCTACTGCTGTATATATTAGTTAGATATAGTAAAACACATATTAAATATATGGCAGATTCGTAACTATGCAGATATTATGGCTAGTTTTCCTTCAGCATATTATGTAGCTGTCCATCACTGCTCAGTCCTTTTCATAGCATACTTTAACCGGTGGAACTGCACTTTAATATTATTAAGACACAGGTTAGCGGTCGACAATAGGGAAGGCTGGTAAAATCTCATCCTAGATGGCGCTTTAATAGAAAGATCAAGTAGTTGATTGATTCAATACCTGTCACAAAATAAAATCTGACGTTTGTTTGGCCAATCAAACAAAATACCTATAGACCAAGAAAATGTATTCTTTGAAAATGAAAAGTCACTTCAGCATTTTTAAGACCAAATAGCATCAACGAAAACTCGAAATACCCGAAAATACAACTTTTTCCAAGACATATCTGTAATCAAACAGGATAAAGAATAGCACTGCTAAAACAAACAAAAATAGAACTGTCGCGACCTGTCGTCTGTTGCTTCAATTCGGGTAGAGCAGTACGAGGCAGTTAGAAGGCCCGACCCGGTAGAAGCGTGGCGCGGGCCCGTGCTGGCGCGCGCCGGCGGGGATGCGGTAGCGCCGGCTCCCCGCCCACTGCATTCCCTAGAAGTCCAAGCTGCGGCCCAGGTTCACGTAGCGCTGCAGCGCGGCCGGCAGCGGCAGCTCCTGGGAACGACAGGCACATATACGTTAGTTATTCTTCAACTTTACTTCCATGCTGGACTGGGAGCGAGAGAAAAACAAAGAATGTGCCAGCTGCATTTCCTCCTGGGCATGCTGTAAAGACCAGCTAAGGGATCCGAGGGTTTCTGTATATTGCAATTTAGGCGATAGGTTGACAAACTGTCACTACAGCAATATACCAACAAATCTATTTTAAATAACCCTCAAAACTTTGTCAGACGTGGCGGAACGACCTTTGTTTAGGTCGTTTACGCTCTGCCTACCCTATTAGGGATAAAGGCGTGATTATATGTATGTATGTATTCTTCAACTTGCATACAACATGTCCACAGCAACACACTAAGCAGTGACTAAACCTGCGACCATCTTTCCTGACTCGTGTAGTTATAATTGAAATGCACCTAGATGATATTCAGACAGATAGATTTAGGTAATAATGCGTACTAAATCAATATTTTTTATTATAATTAAAATAATGAAAATTAACACAACATAAAAATCTGAACCGAAACAAAAAGTAGAATAATATTTGTCAATCTACGTGACGTATTACATTAGAATGACGATGCTGGAGCAAGGAGGGCCCACTCCTTAACAGGTACTATGCGCTATGTCTGCGTCATAGAAACGAAAACGCGTGTAATCGCTTGGTGGTCTGAGTGGTTTCAGCGCTGCCCTCAGAAGGAAAAAAACCATAACTGCATCCTACCATGTTGCTACCAAAAGACTTTCGACTATCATATCTTTTGGTTAAATAAACTTAAAGGTACAGGGTATTTTTAAAAAGAAGCATTTTATTTGTTTTATTTTTTGATTTACATAGATTTTGCATATTTTGAATAGTTTTTAAGATTTCACTAAAATCTGTAGCTATGGTTCTTTTCCTTCTGAGGGCAGAGCGGTTGCACCAGTAGACTCAGTGTGTTCTCACCTTGACAGCTTGCTTCATGAGCAGCGAGAGTGCATCCCGCCTGGCCGCGTGATGATCTATCTTCGGCTTCCTCGGCGGCTTGGAGTAGAAGTTCCCGTCCTCGTCTTCTTCGATCTCCTCTTCCTCGCTGGAGGACGAGGATCGTGTGCTGAGGTGACCGCGCTTCTGGCGGGCGCGGCGGCCTGAGTATAAAACATACGAATTAGTTTTCAATACAGACATACAATACAATAATTCTTTATTGCACATACACAACACATTGTACAGGAACACACATTACAAAACAAACAGAGTACAATTAGGCGGCCTTATTGCTAAGGTAGCAATTACTGCCAGGCAACCTTTGGGTAAAGCAGTAGTTTTTTAATATTATGACATACATCACGCCTTTATACCTAATGGGGTAGGCAGAGCGTCAACGACTTACACAAAGGTCGTTCCGCTACGTCTGACAAATTAGGGATAAAGGCGTGATTATATGTATGTACGTATTTGTAAGTATATTGCTGTAGTGACAGGTTGTCAGCCCATCGCCTAAATTACAATATACTGAATCCCTCAGATCCCATAGCTGGTTTTTACAGCATGCTCGGGAGGAAATGCAGCTGGCACATTCTATGTTTTTCTCTCACTTCCAGTCCCGCATGGAAGAAAACAGCTTGTCTAAAATTTTTTTTTTACAGCTGACCATATAAGTTTAAAACGTACTGCGGATAAGAATACGAGTATCTACCAAAATTTTATTAAAATCCGTTCAGCCGTGAAAGAACTAGTACGTATTAGTATGAATTAAAATTAACTGCCTCCGTGGTCTTGTGGCCAGTGCCATGGACTCCCGAACCGGAGGTCCTGGGTTCGATTCCCAGGGGGAAACACAAAGTTGATATTTGAGAATTTATGACTTTGTGAATTTTTCCCCAGTTTGGTTAGGACATTGCAGGCTGAATCACCTGATTTTCCGAAAGAAAGAAGATTTCGTGCTTCGGAGTGCACGTTAAGCCGTCGGTCCCGGTCGCTGTCATTGATAGTGGTCGCTACTCAAACCATGTCAGAGGCCTGATAGTTGTGCTACTAGGTGGTTTAAAAACTCTGACACCAAATACTTCCATGCTGGACGGGGAGCGAGAGAAAAACATAGAATATGCCAGCTGCTTTTCCTCCCGTATCTACAAATCTATCTTAAATAATCCTCAAAACTTTGTCAGACGTCGCGGAACGACCTTTGTTTAGGTCGTTTACGCTCTGCCTACCCCATTAGGGATAAAGGCGTGATTATATGTATGTGGGACACGAGGGTTCATCGGGTCCACAGACTCGATACCCACTCGACAGAAGAAGAAGTATGAATTTACACAAAAGTAAGTATAGAAACTCACCCCTAGCTTCATCGCAGTCCGACCGGTCCGACTCCCGCGACTCGGCCGCGTGCTCGGGCTCCGCCTCGGTCTCGGCGCTCCGCTGCGACGCGGAGCCCCCGGAAGGACTGTTCTCTTCTCCCAGTCCACTGTCCAGCTTCTGTCGCTTCTCCTGCTTGGTTTCCACCGTCTCTACGACCTCCTCTTCGTCTGTTTTCGCGTCGGCTTCGACGGTGTCTGACGTATCCCACTCCATTTTTGATGTACCGGCCTGATACATATAACAAACATATTTTATTGCAAAACACAGTAATTACAAAAAAATAAATTGTAAAGAAAGGCGTTTGGCGGCCTTATTAAGAAAGCAATATTGTCTCGATAACCTGGCAGTAGGAAACAGCAGAACTTATAATTTTACGCCGGTTTGTGTAAGAAAACTGAGGCAAATATAACGTTTATAAAGAACTGATTCTCGAAATCTGAAAGAAACGAGCTGCGCAGTCGATTTTATTTCAAAAACCCATTTCCAGAATTTGTTTTTGTATGGGCAGTTTTTAGCTCAATACATTAAATTGCTTGTTTGATGTGTCACAGGAAAAGTCTTGATTTAACTTGATAAAATAACTTTATTTGAAATAGTTCGATACAATCGTGTGATCGTACAGCTTATGTAAGATTTTCAGTTTTATTGACTGAGTAACCGTTTTCGGCATCGTATGGGTGACATTTAAGTGGCATAATTTTTAATTCCCAATTTACTATAGCATAATATTAATGAGTTTCGCATAACTTTACTGGCATAATTAAACTTTTACATAATTATATTTTGGCATACTGTATTGTAAACATAACAATATGTTGTACTTTATTGAATTGGACTAATTTGCAGTCGCATAACAGTCATTAAGCATTTAATTCATTCTACTAAGTGACTTTATTTGATGAAAAGTTTGTCTTGAATATAAAAAATATAGCAATTTAGTGTTTCAATTAAAAAAAATAGACTCAGTTGTTAATGCAGTGCGCTGATAGTCACAATCGCAAATGATTTGACTACTCTATTTGTATGCCCTTAAATACATGTATAATTGTTATCATTATGCCGTTATAACGTAATGCTACTTTCAGTTATGCTTAAAAATATTATGCGTAAACAGTTATGCTTTTTCATGTTAGGTTAAAATATTGTTAGGTGTAAAAGCATTATGCTAATTTATTTTATTACATTAAATATAACTAAATATGGAACCGTATTGTATACGTGAACATACCTTGTCTGTATCTTTAAGGCATATCTCTACCTCGGCTGGGACTTCTGGTTTCTCCTCACCTTCCTTCTCTTCAAACTCCCTGGAAGACTTGGGCGTCCAGGAGCGATGGTGTCGGCTCTTGGATACTTTGTCTCTAGAGCTGGAAGCTCTGGTGTTATATCTGTGTTCTCTGCGTTTGGGAGGTCCGGAACGGAGAGTCTCTTCTGATGTCGATTGCTCGTCTTTTGACGTTGATTCCTTTTCATTTTTGTCTTCAATGAGCACATTTTCTGCGTTGTTTTCCGTATTGAGCAGTTTTTCTCCTTGGACTTCACCATTCTCTAAATTAATCTCTTTGCCATCGGTTTCTTTATTAATCTCATCACCCACTGTAGCATTTTCATCCCTATTGTCGTTCAGATCCTCTCTTTCTTCTTCGTTTTCATGACCCTCGGGTACATTCCCCAGCTTCTCAGCCTGATTGAGTTGTACCCTTGTGGTGTTCCCCCTGGGTGGTCGTTCACTGCCGTCATGACCCTCGGCGTCAAAGAAGCGTTCGTCGCCGTTGACGTTGTCTTGATCTTCGCCTTCATTCACCTGATGGGTTAATTAACTTTATTGATAAATCAGATACAGAACCAATAATAATGTAGCAGCAAATAAATTAATTATGAATACATAGAAGGTAATAATTTGAATAGAAAAACATAATACATAAAACATAACAAAAATAATAAATAAACATCAGAAATTATAAGAATCAGTGCAAAAACGCCAAGATAATTTATACATTAAATAATTTATACAAAAAAGGCCTCTGATATGGCTTAACGACTAATACCTACGGTATTAAACGATATTAACCGGGACCAACGGCTTAACGTGCCTTCCGAAGCACGGAAAAAGCACCGAAAGAACGTACATATGAAAATCGAAAATCGAAATACACATTGGTACGTGGTGGGATTTGAACCACGACCTCCAGCTCAGGAGGCAGCGGCCCTATCCACTACACCATCGGGCTCTCAGTTTCATGGATAGAATCACACCCTAAAATATAGCCAGCAACTTTATTTACTCCCTGTATTTACAATATTGTGAATATTCTTCCATGCTGGACTGGGAGAGATAGAAAAACATAGAATGTTCCAGCTGCCCTTCCTCCCGGGCATGCTGTAGAAGACAGCAAAAGGGACTCGAGGGTTACAGTGTATTGTAATTTAGGCGATGGGCTGACAACCTGTCACTACACATTAGCAATACACATTACAATCTAAAATTGCCCTCAATTTTTGTCAGACGCGGCGAAAGCGCCTTTTACGAGGCGTTTAACGCTCTGCCTACCCCGTAAGGGATAAAGGCGTGACTTTATGTATGTATGTATGAATACCTGACGTTGCGGCGGTCCGTCGTCCTGTCGCCGCCGCCTCTCCTGGCGTCGGTGGCGCCGCTCGATCATGCGCCGGCGGTGGCGCCGCGCGCGCTCCAGCGTCAGCGGCGGGTTCTGGCGCACGACGCCGTTGCGGTCGCGGAACTCGAACATGAGCACGGAGCGCACGAAGGGGCGATGGGTGGCCGGGTCTTGGCCGGCGCGAGGCCTGTGTGTGTACTGCCTTTTAGATCGCAAAGTGGTGTTTAAAAAAGGAAATAGTTTGATACGTGATGAGCAATGATATTATATATAGGTAGATACGTTAGCAACGCGCGAAACTCGTGCCGTCAAATGGTCCTAATTGTGAACATTTTAGGCAGTCGAGCTGCACTGATTACAAATAGCTATCTGTTTCACTCTTACGCTTTGCCTACTTTGTGTCGCACTCAGCGTTTGTTTAGATATGCAATGTTATAAATATGTATGTATATGTGTCGCGGAACCATTTAAATGTGCGTGCAGTATGAACGTAACGTATCTTTCTTAAATATCATTGGTGATGAGGGTCAAAACCGACACCCGTAGATCATGATGTTGTAAACTTTAGTTCAGAAACAAAAGGGAAATACTACAACTTAACAGAGAGTGTCCACGATTTTAAAGATATTTTATTTTGTATCATGCCGTTTAAGATAGATAGGCAGATATAACGTTCATTCAAGAACACAGTACAGGAAATTGACACGGATACACGATAAACAAAGAGAAGAAAAAAGCTGCTGGTTTTTTATTTCATACCTCGCCTCCATCTGGCTCCGGTAGATCGCCTTTATTGAGCGCCCCCCTTCCCCTCTGTCCCGCTCTCCCCCCGTGTCACCATCAGGCTCGAAACTAGAGTCTAATCTAAGTGAAGTTCAGATCTCACCTGTCATTAACACTGACAATCCTGAGCGTGGGCGAGATCCTCCCGGTGGCCTCGTCGGGCCTCGGCAGGATCCCTTCATTGAGCGCCCAGTCGTCGTCGTCGTCTTCCTCGGGCTCGGCGTCGGGCGGGGGCTCCAGGCCGGAGGAAGAGCCCGAGTCGAGCGGGTCGACGCGCAAGGCGCCGGCGACGCGGTTCTGGCCCATGCTAAGCACGAGGTTGAGGAGGGCGTTCATTTCGTTGGCGCCACTCGCGCGATCCAAGTCGTGGAGGCCGCCGCCGTTATCTGTAGGATAATATGGTGTGTGAGTTGCTGCTGATGTTCTTGTCTTTATATGGTCTGTATAGTTATAACTGCCTCCGTGGTCTAGCGGTCTGGGCCGTGGGCTCTCGATCCGAAGGTCCTGAGTTCGCGGGGGACAATGACTTTGTGTCATTCTTTTTAGTTTGTTTAAATCTTTCTTAAGTATAATATTTACATTGATTTTAATGCACGAAGCTGTTTTTAAGTTTAAATATATTATGTACGCAAGACCAGTCGGTATATAAACGAAAATTATTGTGAAACGAGTACAAGTGTTGTTATTCTGTTACATACATCAATCCCCGAAAGTGATTATGGCGTTTCACCACGTGACAACCGCAAGTATACATAAGCTTTCTCAATGCATATCCTAACTGTACCTGAAATACATATTCAACTGCCTGCGTGGTCTAGTGGCTAGTGCCATGGACTTCCGATCCGGAGGTCCTTGGTTTGATTCCCAGGGGGGAAATACAAAGCTGATATTTGAGAATTTATCACTTTGTGAATTTTTTCCCAGTTTGGTTAGGACATTGCAGGCTGAATCATCTGAATGACCGAAAAAGAAAAAGATTTTCGTGCTTCGGAGGGCACGTTAAGCCGTCGGTCCCGGTCGCTGTCTTTGATAGTGGTCGTTACTCAAACCATGTCAGAGGCCTGATAGTTAGTCTGACACCAGGGTACCCACTCGACAGAAGAAGAAGAAGAATGCATATCCTAGATCTAACTGTTTATTGGTTTACCGGGTTCGCTGTCATCCTCCACGGGTATGCAGATGCGTCGCGGGCAGGCGCGCTTGGCGGGCGGCGCGCGGGGCGGGGGCTCGCGCAGCTGCGGGTCGCGCCGCCGCAGCGAGCCGCGCATGCACTCGCGGATCACCGACCGCGCCAGCACTTGCAGGCGCGCTGGCGTTTGCTCATCTGCGTGGAAAAGGAGTCTGTCAATTTGGCTGCAGCAAGTGCATACATACATACATAAAATCGCGCCTTTATCCCTTACGGGGTAGGCAGAGCGTAAAACGTGTAAGCGCCTGTTTCGCCACGTCTGACAAAAATTGAGGGCAAATTTTAGATTGTAACGATTTGTATTGCTGTAGTGACAGGTTTTCAGCCCACCGCCTAAATTACAATACACTGTAACCCTCAAATCCCTTTTGTTGACTTCTACAGCATGCCTGGGAGGAAGGGCAGCTGGAACATTCTATGTTTTTCTATCTCTCCCAGTCCAGCATGCAGCAAGTGAATTCGGTAATTTTAAACTATTTGTCATTTTGGCGACAGCAGCAGTAGAGTATCCTGGCTTAATTTTTCCTATTTGTAAATTAAGAAAGTACAAATGCGGGGTAGACAGACCATGTCCCGTTTGATAGTGTGATCCATATGCCCCACCACTTGCTCGCGAGAGCAGTTAATGCAGAATGAGAATGAGAATCATTTATTTGCCATTAACAGGGTTACATTAAGGTGTTACAAATGAGCAAAAAGCGAAAATTCTAATCATATCAATAAATCAAAATATCAGTCTTTTAAAAATATTTATGTCATACTCGTATATGCATTGTTTATGTTGATTTTTGCTTTAAAATTCAGAAATTCGTCCAGCGAGTAAAAAGTATTTTCTATCAACCATTTACGTAGTTTATTTTAAACTGATTAAAAGTGCATTGTTTTATATCCTGTGGAATATTATTAAATATATTTATACACATAGCATAACAGTTTTTTTGGAAACGATCTGTTTTTGGCACTGCATCAATCAATAACTAGTCTATGACGATTTCTGAGGCAGGCCACCGACAACGCAGTCAGGGTTGCGGACTACTGGGCTAGGGAACTTTAAAGAAAAAAAGACAAGGTGTTGTCTTACCATCGACACGATAGAAGAAGATTAGGAAAGTGATATAACTAATTTGAAACTAATCAAATCTAATGAAAACTTCCAATAACTTCCATGCTGGACTGGGAGCGAAAGAGAAACAGAGAATATGCCAACTGCAATTTCTCCCGGGCATGCTGTAAAAACCAGCTAAGGGATCCGAGGGTTTTAGTATATTGCAATTTAGGCGACGGACTGACAACCTGTCACTAAAGCAATATACTTACAAATCTCTCTAAAATAACCCCCAAACCAAGACCTTTGTTTAGGTTGTTTATGCCCTGCCTACCCCATTATGGATAAAGGCGTGATTATATATATGTACGTATGTAATGAAAACTAATATTATAAATGCTCTTTATTGCGAAAATAACGCTAACGATTGGACCAGGTCTGTTTAGTATTGCAATCTATTTGTGTTAAGCTGTGTGTCTATCAATCAATTAGCCGAGCCCTTCAACCACACAGATATGAACTATGACGCACTGAACATGTCACTAATAGCAGCCTAGTATCACAGAGTAACTATAATACTACGTAAAACTAGTATCGTTCATTTTTATATTGTACGATTGTACGAACAAATACTAACGACGTGACAATACTAGCCAAGTGGCGCCCCATTATTTAAAAAAAAGACATATTTTTAATAAAAACGCAGTAAACCGAAAAACCAATCGAATCAAGTTATAGTAATTAAGATAATTTAGAGCCTTAACAATTAGCGATTCATAGCTCGTTGTAGTAACGAGGAAGAAAAATTGCCGTTGCTGACAGTTATTCGCAATTTATACTATGAATCGCTAACTTATAAGGTTCTTAATCATCTTAGGGCCGTATTTGTAATCAGCTCTCAAGAGTGATAGCGAGTTTGAGTTCCTATCAGAAATGGCATTTCAGTACAAACTGGCCTGTCAAATTCATATTAAATATTGCTTTCAAGTATGAGATCGCTTTAAAAATACGAGCCTTAATTACCATAACTTGAGTCTGTTGGACCAGTTTTTCGATTCACTGAGTTTTTAGTAAAATAACATTTTTTACTAATGGGGGCGCCACTTAGCCAAGTGACACAATTACTATTAATTACAGTTACACAGTTACTAGCCAGTATCGTTACCTTAAAAGGGCTTTAACCTTTTCAGCGCCAAAGTCTGATATATCAGACATTTAAGTTTCGGGCCCTCGCCGCCAAAGTCTATTATATCAGACAAATAAATCTTACCAATCTAACTCTATTTTTTCTTATTGTTATAGTACCTGACGACATATTCATAACATTTTCAGACAGTTTATACTTTGGTTTATCAAAAATAACAATTTCACAATGTATTATAATGTTATTTTAATTAGAAATAATTAAAAACAAAACCGTGTTTATTAGCTAAATCCGACTCTTTTTTTACTTCAACCCTCAGCGCCAATGTCTAATATATCAGACATTAATCAGACATTAGTGATGTTACATTACAATGTTACTACCAAAACCAGAAATCTGGAACTATAAGTGTTAACTATAAAGAAACATCTAAGAAAGTAAAAATGATACGGGTATTTATTTTGGGCTTAAAACTTTTTAGTGTAACGTAATTTTACCACAGAAAATGCATTTATTTTCGAAAGATGTTTTGCATCGCATCTAGTAAATAGCATGGTATACCACAACACTATAGAGACACGATCATGCATCAGTCTCGTACGCCAACGTCTGATATATCAGACTCGGAAGTGACGTCAGAGGCGATAGATGTTTCTAGAACTATCTATTTAGTGCTGTACAATGACGGTAGGAGTTATCGATAATTATGGAACTACCTTGCAAAATCATGTAATTTAGTGGGTCTTTGCGTTGCTGTGTTAATATAATCAAAATAACAAAATCAGTTAAAAACACTAACTTAATTCAGTTCCCTGCCTACCCCCCAAGCACAGGGACGTGATTATTTGTATCCTTAGCTTTTGCCTTTTTAACACTTAGTTCAAATGAAAAAGTCTTATCAAAAACGATTGAACATCACTAACTAAATTCAGTTCCCTGTCTACTACCTACCCCCTAAGTACGGTGGCGTGATTATATATAGCCTTAATCTTCTCCAGGTTACCATCTATCACCATACCAAATTTCATAAAAATCCGTTTAGCCGTTTAGATGTGAATGAAATCACTAACTAAATTCAGTTCCCTGCCTACTACCTACCCCCTATGTACGGTGTTGTGATTATATATAACCTATGTCCGTCTCCAGGTTACTATCTATCATCATACCAAATTGTATCAAAATCCGTTCAGCCGATTAGGCCTGAAAGAGCAACAAACAAACAAACAGACAGACAGAAAGACAGAGTTACTTTCGCTTTTATAATACTAGTATGGAAGTATGGATTTTTAAATCTATAATTAAATCAATAAGTTAAAAGTAACTCTTTCGTAAGGTATCGAAGTTTATGACCGGAAGTTGACACATCACTAACACTCGCCGAAAACTCATATTATGCGTACGCCACTGTCTTATATATCAGACACGTAGTGATGCAATTAATATCATCATTACTTGTGCGATTTTTCACTGTATTAATACGCCACTGACATTTCAATACATTTTAGAATGTTTCGAGGAGTAAAACATAATAAAGTAAATCCCATGAACTTGAAAATAACTATAGATATATTTTTAAAATGATTTATTTATTACAAATTAATAAAGTCGATACTTAATATCGCCAACACTAGTAAATCAACCACGTTTATTGTCGTGGCGTGTGGTGAACGTTTTTGACGAAAACTCTTGGCGTGGAAAGGGTTAAAGAAAAAGAAATCGATAGCTCTTACTGTATTTAGTACTAGAAGAAAAACTAATAATGCTATTCTATTTAAAAAGGAATAAGATGGTGAATGGCACTTCCATGCTGGACTGGGAGAGATAGAAAAACATAGAATGTTCCAGCTGCCCTTCCTCCCGGGCATGCTGTTAAAGTCAGCCAAAGGGACTCGAGGGTTACAGTGTATTTTAATTTAGGCGATGGGCTGACAACCTGTCACTATAGCAATACATATTACAATCTAAAACTGTCCTCCATTTTTTGTCAGACGTGGCGAATGCGCCTTTTACGAGTCGTTAACAATCTGCCTACCCCGTAAGGGATAAAGGCGTGTTTATGTATGTATGTATGTATGGCGATAGTCATAAACTAAACTGACGTCATCAATATAATGTATTGCAAAAATACAACGAAGATTCAACTAGAAACAACGCGACCTATGTACGCATAGAAATACATTACCAACAATAAAGATAACCCTAGCTACGCTAACAAACAATCTCTAGATAAACAGTCATATCGCTGTGCCGGCTACGTACCTATCTACAGCTTGTAAACAAGCCAACTAGCAATATGTAACACTTCATATTAACATTGGATGTCCACACTTTTTTCGCACAAAAAGTATACAGTCAACAGTCGAAATTTGTTTAGTAGGTAAATTTGGTAGTAGGATTTATCTAAACCTACTACAAGGTGGCGCAAAAGAAGTCATCCGATGTTGTTTGGCTCTCATTTTTTTTCTAAATGAAAAACTTCGAATCTGTTTTTTGATTATATTTATTTGCACCTTTAGAATTTTACTGGTCAAGTCGAGAAGATGATATCGGCCAAATGGGCGCCGTTACAATTGATTGCCATACGGGCTCGTTTTATGGCATTTTTCATCACTTCGGCGAGAACTTCGGGCGACAGATTCTCGCACTCGTGTCGAATGTTGTCTTTGAGGGCTTCCAAGGTCTCAGGCTTGTTGACGTAAACACGAGACTTCAAAAAACCCCATAAAAAGAAGTCCGGGACCGTTAAATCGGGCGATCTGGCCGGCCAGTGCAAATCGCCAAAACGAGAGATTAGGCGACCCGGAAATGCCGCCTTCAGAATGTCGGTTGTGGCTCGTGCAGTGTGCGCCGTTGCCCCGTCCTGTTGGAACCACATGTCCTCCAGTCCCAATTCGTCCAATTGCGGCAGAAAAAATTCGGTCAACATGGCCCTATAGCGCGCACCGTCCACTGTTGTCGTTTGACCCGCGGCGTTCTCGAAAAAAAATGGCCCGATGACTCCTCCAGCGTGAACAGCGCACCACGCAGTCACTTTGAGCGGGTGTAACGGCTCCTCGTGCATCACTCGTGGATTCTCGGTGCCCCAGAAGCGATAATTTTGCCGATTCACGTAACCGCTGAGGTGGAAATGAGCCTCATCGCTCATGATGATTTTGGTCGAAAAATTGTCCAATTCTTCCTCGAGATTGAGGATGGCTTGGGCGTAGGTTACGCGCGTTTGGCGGTCGGCAGGCAGCAGCTGATGCACGGTCTGGACTTTGTAAGGAAACATCTTCAAGTCTCGCACCAAAATTCGCTGCAAGGACCGCCGGCTGAGGCCCAATTGCGTGGCACGTCGTCTGGTCGATGTTTCGGGGCTCACTTCAACGTCCTCGGCTACAGCGGCGATATTCTCGGCAGAACGGGCGCTCCGGGGCCGGCCACTCTTAGCAACGTCTCGTGTGGTCCCATACTCTTCAAGGTTGGTGGCTAAACGTCGCAGTGTTTGCGCAGTCGGTGTCGGACGGCCGGGGAATCGGCGACGGAATTCGCGCTGCGCCAACACCACAGACGAATTGTTACTCAAAAAAATAGACACGATTTTTCCGCGTTCTTGGGGAGTGTATCGCTCCATGGCTTGTTCACTTGTATTCTGCATCTGTCTAGTCCACAAATGTCAAAACAGATTTGACATTGGCGGCCATTTGCAAAAATGAGAGCATCTTCCAATAGGGTGATTTCTTTTGCGCCACCTTGTACTACAGATTAGGGAAAAGCCAGTCATCATTACACATCAGTAAACACTCATCATCTCCCTAGTCTTATCACGTATCTCACGGGGTCGGCTACCTAATCTAGGGGATTGAACGAGAGTACTGGTTAACACAACGCGACTGCCATCTGACCTCCGCAACCCTGAAGGGAAACCAGACCCAATCCTAGATTCGGTCATATACACACCAATGCACGCTATCAAAATGTTATTGGATATCAATATTGGTCAATTCGATTTTAAGATAAAGTCGGAACATCTGGTTTTAAGACTGTTCCACGAAATAGCAAAATTAATGAGTGAGTGATAAAAATAAAGACCATATCAAGGGCATCTCTTAAAATATCTGTAAAGTTCAATGATTTTTGAGATCAATAAACTATTATTATTATTTATTGTAGCTTTGCTACGTAATCGGAAGGAATCAATGTAGTTCAACAACAATGCAATGATTGCTTCCCTCCATTGTTGGATCATATTGATCTGAAAAATCAAATAAATCACACAAGTAATCAAATTACGAATTTTTATCACTCATTTTCCAAGGTTGATGGGTTAATAACCTTTACTTATTTGCTTAACATCATTTATCTGTTTTCAATGCATTCGCTCAAAATGTATATAATGTTGCTAGCTTTCTGACCCTCCGGTTTGTCCGCAAGCCTCTGTGTTATTCATAGTCAGTATGATACCAAATTTTATCGTAAACAAAAAAGAATGAAAACCTCACACTAAAATCACTTCAACACATTTAACAAGATCCACATGTGCAGACGGTGTAGTAAAATAGTAACTTAAAACGCGAGCGTAGCGAGCTCGATAACTCATAATGCGAGCGTAGCGAGCCCAACATTTCAGGTTATGGGCAGAAGAGACAATATTGAACGAATACAAAAATTTAATAATATAAATGTTAGGTAGGTTGAAAATGTTGCAACTACAATTCTTACCGAGCCGGATGACCTCGCCCTGCTCTTGTTTCGAGGGCATCCGCAGCGTGGCGAAGGACACGTTGAGCAGACTGCGCGTCACCCACTCGCGGGGGCCTGTGCGCTTCACTTGCAGCAAGTGGTCATTCAGCGGCATTATCAGGATGCCTCCAACCTGACAATCATATATCCAATTTCAGGTTTACATTTGGTGTCAGAGGATTATTTATTTGTACATACATACATATATTCACGCCTTTATCCTTAATGGGGTAGGCACAGCGTCAACGACCCAAATAAATTGCGTTGCGCCACTTCAGACAAGTATTGAGGGTCATTTCAGATAGATCTATGTATTGCTGTAGTGACAGGTTGTCAGCCCATCGCCTAAATTACAATACACTGAAACCCTCGAATCCCTAAGTTTTTACAGCATGCCCGGGAGGAAATGCAGCTGGCACATTCTCACAGATAGATAATTTATTTGTTGGTACTTGAATTGAAACAAGAATACTTTAAACCACTTAAGAAAGATCTTGATCTAATTTAATAAAATTAATAGAACAGGACTAGAAAGAATTATGTCCAAAAGATTGGTTGAAAAAAGTAGCTCAAACATAAATGAATTAGCTTCCAGGTATGATAGTCCACTCCCAGATAAACTTTGAACAGATTGACTGAGACGCCGATATCTCTTTTGCACCTGTGAAATGACACAACAGAAATTAAACTTCCGTAATTTCAAAAAAGTCATTTCCGCTACATCTGCTCATTGAAAAACTACTTAATTTGACTTTGTAACAAAGATCAATATGTTTTCCAACATACAAAAATGGATGATGAAAACAATGGTAAATTAAACACTTCGAACTGTATGCTAGAGTTCAGTAACATTTACACAACTGTTTACATTTTATATTTTACATTTAATATGAGTAGTTTACACTTCCTAACATTACCTGTATAATCCATTGAAATAGAATGCATTTAAAAACAACAACATTTTAAAAAAATTCTTCAAAATAATATTGTAATACATGGTATGTGTTTCTGTGACACAAGATCATTTTTTCTAAAAAATTAATTTAAATAAATTTTTTAGAATTTTTTTTTTAGAAATAAGCAGTGCCTGTTGTGTCTTTGTTTTTTATGTCCTGTGTTTATGATGTTTTCTGTGTACAATAAATTGTTAAACAAATAAGATCACAATTCTCTAAAGAGGCAAAGCAAAGATCCCCATATGTTTCTGACCTTGAGAAGTTGTTGGAAGTAGTTGTTGTACTGTTCAGGGCATCCGGCGCCACAGTAGACGCGGTCGTAGGCCGCCTGAAAAGGCGCTAGGCACAGCCCGTTACCTGCATTCAACATTACGTCATGAGATAAATATCAGCAGTGAATACATTAACTTGATACATATACACACATATAATCACGCCTTTATCCCTAATGGGCTAGGCAGAGCGTTAACGACCTAACAAAGGTCGTTCTGCTATGTCTGACAAATTTGGAGGGTTATTTAAGATAGATTTGTAGGTATATTGCTGTAGTGACAGGTTGTCAGCCCATCGCCTAAATTACAATATACTGAAACCCTCGGATCCCTTAGCTGGTTTTTACAGCATGCCCGGGAGGAGATGCAGCTGGCACATTCTATGTTTTTCTCTCGCTCCCAGGCCAGCATGGAAGTAAACTTAAGCCTTAATTAACTTGACATGGTGCAGAAATAAATGTTAAATTGCAATAAAGTGTACTGATAATCAGATAATCATTCGTCAATTAATGTAATAACAAAAGCAAGCAAGCAGTTTAACGCTACAAGCTAAAATTAATAAAAAATAAATTACTTTGCTGTAGCTTTAAGAAAGGTAAAGCTACAAGTTTTTTTTTACTAAATTATGGAAAGGTTATCATTTCTCTTTTTGTAATAAACTAAAACTTTTTAATTTGTGTTCCATCTTAATAAACTGCCTCCGTGGTCTAGTGGCTAGTGTCATGGACTCCTGATCCGGAGGTCCTGGGTTCGATTCCCAGGAGGGAAAACACAAAGTTGATATTTGAGAATTTATCACTTTGTGAATTTTTCCCCAGTTTGGTTAAGACATTGCAGGCTAAATCACCTGATTGTCTGAAAAGAAAAAGATTTCGTACTTCAGAGGACATGTTAAGCCGTCAGTCCTAGTCGCTGTCTTTGATAGTGGTTGTTACACAAAACCATGTCAGAGGCCTGATAGTTGTGCTACTAGGCGGTTTAAAAACTCTGACACCAGGGTTCATCGGGTCCATAGACTCGATACCTCCTCGACAGAAGAAGAAGAATCTTAATAATACTAAATGCCCAATGTGAATTGAACACAACTAAACTTTTTACATATCATTCTCTAGTTTCTTATTATATTTTTAAATGATTTATTAATCTGAACTAAATAATTAAAAATACAAAACAAAACCAAATAAATGCAACCTTTACATAATTGAACATAAATAACAAGTGAACCTATAGACCTTTCCATGATTTAACAATTTATTGAGTCAATACAATGGGCAACTGTAATAAATAAATAAACATTTCATTACATAAAGCTAAATATTTTATATAATATAAGTAAGACATCACTCACCTAGGAGGAACTTAGGTTCACAGAAATCAAACTCATCCATTGCAGGAGAACCATCCAAAAACTGTGCCAGCTTCTTGTTAGCATAGTCCACTACCACCGGGTGCAACTCCACACCATGGTTGACGCTGTTAGAGCCCAGTATCAGCCCTACCAGGGTGCTCAAGTAACCCGTCCCAGAACCAATGTTCAAGAATGATAGGCCACGCTTCAACTCCAGCCCCTCCATCACCTCACTGAAGAACAAGCATTTATCAGACTCTACCTTCAGATCACAGGCCTAATCAATATAAAGGCACCTAAAATACATGTAAGATCTGTGTCAACCAAAAACAACATAGACAAAAGAGGGTAGGGGTAACCCACGCAAATAACAGTTTTGAACATATTGTAAGCATTTTTACCTGTAAATACATGGCGCAGACATATGTAAGGGCCCGTTGCGCCATGCCAGGTCCTTATACGCCTGATCCCTTGCCTCGGGCGTCATGTAGTCGCCGCGATCGAGCGCGCGGAACACCCGCTCGACGTTCCGAGAGCGGATGTATTTGCCCTCCACCAGGTTGTCGATCAGCTCCTTGTTGTCCCGGCCGGAGCTCACCGCGCCGCCCATGATGAGGCCTGTTTATTCCCTAGTCCCCCACAAAATAATCCTCCGTTCCCTCAGCTGATCGCGACTGTGACGTCACACTTGTTTTTCAACATTATTTTTCAACCAATTTAGAGTCACTAACGGCTCACTGATATCAATACGCACTTTTATAGTAAACCTTGCGAATGAGAAAAGATTTCACTGATAAATCACTGAAGAGAGAAAATAAATTTAGATATAGCGACCAGCGACACAATCTAAAAATTTTCAATGCACTTTGTTCTCTTTGATGCAATGTTGCGATCGTGGGAGATAATGTCAAAAATGAACAAAGATCAGCCAATCACAGGTCGTATTCGATGCACTTTTTGAGACAAAGAAAACAAAATCGTGTTTACAAAATTCACCTGAGGCACACGTTACAACTACTGAGTTGAGTCATGTATTGATTCAATTTTATTTAGTTAAAAAATTAAAGAAAATTTAAAATACAAATTCCATATTTGTAAAAAAGGCGCTTTTTCAGAGGTCAAATATTATTGGAGTGTAAATTAATTAATTACAAATTAATAAGATTACGTGGCGTGAATGAGGCAATCACATATTTCTATAGTCTATGTCCAAATTTGACAGCTCAAAGTCATCTCAAACCACGGGACCTAGTTTTATTTGTTTTTCAGTGATTATTCCTGGTTTCTGTGAAATTATTCCTTTAAATTTTAAAGTGATAAGTTACTAATAACAGCTCGTTTATAATGGATATTATTTTCTTGGTTTGAAATTGATGGGTTTGCCGTGCGTGTCATAGTCTCGGTGCATAGGACGTCACAGACCATCAATAGTGTTGTGGTGTATAGTGGACGAGGCTTGCGGGAGTGGCTGAGGGCCTGGTGAGGGTGATGGCGGAGACTAGCGAGCCTCAGGCGAGCGCGTCGCAGCCGGGCGGGGAGGGCACGGGCGCGGGCGCTGGCGGCGAGGACGACAAGCGGGATGAGCGAATGCTGGAATGCAACATTTGCCTGGACACAGCGCGCGACGCAGTGGTCAGCATGTGTGGACACCTCTTCTGGTACGCTGCTGCCCTAGTACCCGACAAACACCTGCCGGCACTGGCATGTTCTAGATAAAGGTCACCATATGCTAATCATTGTGAAATAGACGGGAATGACGAATGAATACTCATTAATTTCTAGTTGTTTACTACTTTTTAGAACATTAACCTCAAGCATTTTGTCCTATTATAATAACTTCATTGTTATTTTAAAATATTAATCAATGAGCTATTAGAAAGACATCAGCAATAAGTGCTAAATTAATTTACTAAGCTCAAAAATTGTCTACAAAATTATTAATCATCATGAACATTTCAACAGAACACTATGTGAGGTTGTACACAGTTTGGGTTAGTACAATACAGGGTAAATCAGCTGATTACTTGGTTGGAACAGTATATAAAGAAGCCTTTAGCTTAACCACAGCCACTGCCTCTGATAGTGGTGCTATCACAAACTATTTCAGGATCCTTTCATTTATTAAATTAATTAAAGCCCACATCCTTACTTATTTTTATGAGAAAGAACCAGGGCTCCTAGTTTCTACACATTCAAATGAAAAATTATGTCTGCTTTAAAATCATAATATTTCAAACCTACAAGTTTTTTATCTAGGTTAGACAGATGTTAGATATAATTATCTTTTAGATTTTTATCAGTAAAACAAGTTTACAATAGATAACAATTTTCATAAATCTAAAAAGTTGAGATTTAATAAAGAAAGCATTCTATAAATCTATAAGAGATTAAAAGAGCACTTCTTATCTGAACAAGTTTAATGTATGTATTTATGTATTGTAGTTTATGTATCTATTATGCATGTATGTATATATATATATAAGGAGTTTACCTGCTTGCTTTCTTTTAAAAAAGAATAAAAGAAAAAACCTGCTTGCAATTAACATGTAAATTAATTTTATAGTAATGCTGTGATTTTATTGATAATTTCAATTGTGTATTGTTTGTTGTGCCTTTGATTACCATTGTAAACCATACACGTATATAATAGTATTTAATTTCACAGTAGCTTTTTGTCCTATAACCCCAAGTAAGCCTAATAGTAATGATTGCTAAATAAGCAAGCAATAATGCTGCCTTCTTCTTTTCTACTCATTTGCTTTGATATATCTTAATAATTCATATATTGTCTTATATACATAGTGTATTTTTATTTCAATTCCATAATATTTAAATATTTTGCCAGCTGGCCATGTCTGCATCAGTGGCTGGAGACGCGGCCCAGCAGGCAGGTGTGCCCGGTGTGCAAGGCAGCCATCAGCCGGGACAAGGTGATCCCGCTCTACGGTAGAGGCAACACAAAGCAAGAAGATCCCCGGAATAAGGTACAATTAAACTCTAGCATAAACATAAAACATAACATAAAAATACTTTATTGCACGTAATAATACAACATACAACACAACAAATAACAGCAAAAAACAAGCACAACATAGGCGGCCTTATTGCTAAGGTAGCAATTTCTTCCAGGCAACCTTTAGGCAGCATTACTGCTGCCATTGATAATTTACATAATCATGTTATAAAATATGATTGTGTGAAAACATTGCTACAATGTCAAATAGTTATTCAAGTTCATACACTTTATTTTTTAAAGTAGAAAGAGTTCAGTGAATCTTTTCATCAGTGAATTGTGTTGTTGTGAAACACATGAAGTAGACAAACTATATTTTAATCTGATTTAGAAATATTGATCTTTATTTGTCATTTGTCTGGAGTTGAGTGTTCTGTCTCTAATCCTTTTAAACAATGATAATATTAAGAATCATTACATTTAACTCCATAACTCCATAAAAAGTCAGAGCTATGTACCTATGCATGCATAATCAATAAACATATGCATAATTAATTGCAGTGCTAATCTCTGAATCGTAAGTCCTTGTGGAAATAATTTAATATTTTTGCTTGTATGACCTTCCATTGTAAAGTTTTCGAAAGTTAATTATCACGTTATTAAAAGTGCAATCATGTTTTACAATCTTTAGCTTACTATTATGTCTGATGATTAGTCTATTTTGTTTAAAAATCTTCAGGAAAATTACAAAATAATTCTAGGTTTTTCTCTACACACTTTATATGATGTCTTCAATCCCCCTCGACACTGAATGTTTGTATTATACATACATACATATAATCACGCCTTTAACCGAAATGGGGTAGGCAGAGCGTAAACGACCCAAACAAAGGCCGCGTCCGACAAAGCTTTGAGGGTTATTCAAGATAGATTTGTAGGTATATTGCTGTAGTGACAGGTTTCTTCTATGCTGGACTGGGAGAGATAGAAAAACATAGAATGTTCCAGCTGCCCTTCCTCCCGGGCATGCTGTAGAAGTCAGCAAAAGGGATTCGAGGGTTACAGTGTATTGTAATTTAGGCGATGGGCTGACAACCTGTCACTACAGCAATACAAATTATTACAATCTAAAATTTGCCCTCAATTTTTGTCACACGTGGCGAAAGCGCCTGTTACGAGGCGTTTACGCTCTGCCTACCCCGTAAGGGATAAAGGCGTGATTTTATGTATGTATGTATGTGACAGGTTGTCAGCCCATCGCCTAAATTACAATATACTGAATTCCTCGGATTCCTTAATTGGTTTTTACAGCATGCCTGGGAGGAAATGCAGCTGGCACTTCTATGTTTTTCTCTATTCTTGTATTATATTATATTGTTAATGGGAGCACAATACATTACGAGAGATTTTCTAATGTTTCCTTTCCCAGAAAGTTAGTTTACACGTTGTATATGATATAATTTATATTATATAGCTTCCATGCTGGACTGGGAGCGATAGAATAACGTAGAATGTGCCAGCTGCATCTCCTCCCAGGCATGCTATAATAACCAGCTAAGGGATTCGAGGGTATATTGTAATTTAGGCGATGGGCTGACAACCTAGACGAAACAACCTCACGGTTTTTTCGTCCAAAACCTGGCACTACAGCAATATACAGTTCTACACTAACCCTCAAAACTTGCCAGACGTGGCGGAACGGCCTTTGTTTGGGTCGTTGACGCTCTGCTTACCCCATTAAGAATACAGGCGTGATAGTATGTATATGATATGTCAGGTGCCACCACGGCCGGCGGGGCAGCGCACGGAGCCTGAGAACAACAGCGGGTTCCCGGGCTTCGGGTTCGGCGAGGGCTTCCACATGTCCTTCGGCATCGGCGCCTTCCCCTTCGGCGTGTTCACCTCCTCGTTCAACTTCGGGGAGCCAAGACCTAGCGCCGGTATGTAAATAACTACATTTTTTTTTTATTAATATAACATGATCTACAGGAAAACACCAGTGTGCGCTCAGCAAAATACAAAATAATGTATTTGTTTTAGATAAGTTTAAACATATATTAACAGTGGCCGGAGCCTCCTTTTAAGTTTAATAAAACCTGTGCTAGGAGGCACCGCTCTTCCAGGGTATAATAAAACGTAGAAACTAAAACTAGAATTTACAAATTAAGCTTACATTTGTGTACTGGTGTGTTTGTGTATGAATGTTGTGTTGTGCGTGTACGTGTTGTGAATGTACTTGTGGCGTGTGTTTGTGTTGTGCATGTATTTGTTGTGTGTATGATATATTAGTTAGCCCTGATAATATTATTAAACACAAAGTCAGCTACTTCAGTCAATGGAAATGACAGCCTCGAAAAGTTGGAAACACAAAAGAAAAACGACCAGGAGGCCTTTTACCAGCTCAATGATGCAGAATCACCAGAATTTTACTCTATTGCCACATATTGCTACTAATGGAAATAGAATAGAGTCAATTTGTCTGTTGCAAACTTCAATCTCACCAAAGTCACTACCTTCAGACATGAAACAGAATAATAAATAAATGTTCTAATCAAAGAGGTTCTAATCTTAGGCACTTGGCACACTGCTCCGTCTGCTCGCAGATTCTATGTCACGCTTCAGCCCAGTCTCCAGCGCGTAAACAAAACACGAAACGGAAGGGTCTCTCGGTTTTGTTTGAGAGTAGGCGTCACGGCTTTACTCCTGCACATTTTGTTTGAATGATTGTGACAGTGTGAGAACTGCGTAAACGTTTATTTTGTTCCAGCGCCGCGCGGCACTGCGCAGCATGAGGAAGAACAGTTCCTGTCCAAGATATTCCTGTGGGTGGCCATCCTGTTCGTGCTATGGCTGGTGTTCGCGTGACCGCCCCGCCCCCCGCCGCAAGCCACGCCCCCGCCATTAGCCACGCCCCCGGACACCGCCCACAAGAGCCGACAGTGGAATAGTAACCAAGCAACGGTTGAAGCAAGCAGAGCTAGCAAGTGTCAATCTTTTCGTTTGAGATGTGATGTTGGCTTTTTGCCGTAGTTTTATTTGAAGCAATCTTTTGCTATGTTTGGATCCAGAAAAACTGCAAATCCAATGCTGAGTGCTTGGTTATTATTACATAAAATCCGTTGTTCTCGCTAGCATTGATTGCATGCAACAGGCGACGGTAGCTAGGCAAGATTGTTGCTATGAATCACAATGAATAAATTGCTGTATAAAAAAGCATAGAGCACGTTTCGTTGTCCTAAACCGGACATGAGAGCATAATAGTGTGGGCTTTAAATTGACCAGATAACAGAGAATGTGCTTGTTTAAATTGTCACTATGAATTACTGATCGAGACGAACGATTTGATATGTCAGAGTTTTGTACAACCAAATATATTCCTCGTAAACTCATTGTCTAATGAAAGAGAATGACATACTTTTCTGTATGTAGTTTTCTATTTATTCAGATATTCCTAGATCGGGTTCCATTCGGTAATTTCATCTTTTTTCAAAACATGAAATTGCAAAATGGATCTCATTCTTTTCACTTCCACATGTTTTCTCTGTTACCTAGCTTGTAAACTAAATTATTTAGACTTATCTAACGTTGATAAATTATAAGTGCTGTTAGTATCTTTCGACCATTCCTATGTAACATACTTTCTGTAAAATAGACACATTTGCAGGGGCCTTTTACAAAATTCGTAAGCCGTGACTCCAGCGCACCAATACATACCCCCGCGGGGCAGAGGGGAAGGGTTTCACAAACATTTCCCTTCCCCTCTCTGCCCCGCGGGGGGTAAGTTTCGTGTAATCTTTCAGAGCAGAAGTCACGGCTTTATTGAATCTGTTAAAACTGTCGATATATTCGCTATCCAACACTTCCCCACTTGTAGGTAGTTCCTATTTGCATACAATGCGCGAGTGTGACTGATACCAAGGTTTTCTTTATGCCCGATGTGTTTAAATGTAAAAAGCGAATGGTGCTGATTCTATTGTAGACACAACATAACTTATTTTAGTTTAGTCCTGTCACTTATGATTTGAAAAAAATTGAGACGGCAAACAGCTGATTATAATCATGTCAAAGTTTCGTTTAACGCCTAAAATAAGGCGGCATGCTGGATGGATGGTGTCTTGTTTAAAGCAACATACGCCACTTTGAGAGAATTATAATCAACTGTTGTGTGGCAGTCTCTATTTTATTCAAATGTGACAGGACCCAAATACAACTGAATCGGCATATTTCCCAGCAGTGGGAAAACGTTGTTGGTAAATATGGAAATAACCCAGTTGTAGTATGTGTTATGTAGGGCCATTGTTATATCATGTTACGAATTTACTGCAACGCGTTGATACGGTACTATAGACACTACCAAACTACTTATAGATGTCATACTCGTAAGATGGTTTGATAATTCAAATCTTCGCTAAAATCCTAGGGATTTTGCGAAAACACGGATAGTTAGACAATGGTGAAACTACCGCCGCGCTCATAAGTACTCTGTGGTGAAACCATTTTCAAGTCTTACTAAGGCTTCGTCTTACTTTAGATAAAGTCAGGTTTTTTTGCGAAAAACTGTTCTAATGACATTTGATATCCTTGACTTAAATAAGAACGCTGATGAAACAAAAGTTCCCATAATTGGTCGACATTTTAAATGTCAATAATAAAAGCGTATTGATTGGTTACAATCAGAATAACATTCTCAGTAAGTAAAGATCTAGCTAATCAGAGTTACAAGACCGACGAGTTTGTTCGCAAAAAAAATGTTTTTTCCAGTAAGATTAGACAACAGTAACAACAAACAAATTAACTGCGATTTCGCAAAATCCCTAGGATTTTCGCCAAGGTTCAAATTATCAAATCATCTCACGACACAGACATAATATCGAGAAGTAAGATTTATTTAGAGTTATGATATAATTTTGTTAGTGATTTTGGAACATTTTATTTGGATAATTTGCCGGTGATTTGAGTAGAAGTTGGGTCGCGGCGCCGGATGCCGATTTAGTCTGGAGTAGACATGTTATACCTAAATGTGTACATAGTGAGGGCATATTTATAGTATTTCCAACTCAGTTTTAGAAAAAAGATAAACAATGTTTCATATCTTTTATGCAAAAACACATTTCGAAAATAAATGATACATATTGGCAAATTAGTTAAATTACTAATTCTACTTTTTTATTATGTTGTCATATCTAATAGCTAAAATTTATTTTAGAAACAAGATCTTCGATTAAAAGACATGAAACTTTGTTTACCTTTATTCTAAAACTGAGTTGGAAATACTATAGTGTCCTGCAGGTTTCGTCGTTCACATTGTACCTTTTCATACAATAATATGATGGATGTAATTAAATGTTTGGCATTCGAACTATTATGAGATCGAAACCAGCAGGTCACTGTTGCCGGCTCTGCCCTGGTGCCTGGTGCGGTCAGCATGTTAGAGCACAGCAGTGAGGCCGTGTTGATACAAACTTTGTGTTAATATTCCTGTAAACATAAGTGTATATACTTAATTATTATTGTATTTCGAAAGTTAAGGGAGGGAAATTCAACTGTTTTATGTAAATTATAAAATTAAAGTTCATAATGCTGAATTTAAATATTTCATTTCATACATATAATCACGCTTTTATTCCTAATGGGGTAAGCAGAGCGTAAAAATTTTCGTTCCCCCACGTGTAACAAAGTTTTGAGGGTTATTTAAGATAGATTTGTAGGTACATTGCTGTAGTGACAGGTTGTCTGTTTTGCAACATACTAAAACCCTCGGAAATGCAGCTGGCACATTCTATGTTTTTCTCTCGCTCCCAGTCCAGCATAGAAGATGATAGATATTTCATTTTAATGATAAAAGAAACACAAAATAGAGTCAATCTGTTTACTATAACGAAATGAAGTCAAGTTTACAATCATGTGCACAAAGTGAACTCTGTAAGACCATACAACGATATTTAAACTTCACTTAAAACTACCTGTGTTAAAAATTAAATTTTATATTTTTTTTTAGTACTTGTGAGATAAGTTGATAATAGTGTATTCAAAGAAAAAAAACATTTAAAAATATATAATTTTTACACAAGTACATATCATATGGCATTATGGATCAATATTTCGCTGATTTTAATGGAATTTAATATCATAACCTAACACACAATCTTTCGCCATTACATACAAAACCTAAAATACTTAAATTGAAACAAATTATAATCTGTGCGATATCAACTAAAATGTTGGTAAATAATTTCACAAATTAGATATTAAAAAGGAACAGGAGCCGTAATTTTTGAATCACTCGAATCGTATTCGCATATGAAAGACTAACATTGGCATGGCAAATTGTATGAAAATCGCATGCGAAAGTTAGTCTTTCGTATGCGCAGTGATTCAAAAATACTGCTCCTACGTGCTGAATATTAAATTTAGCGTGAAAAGCCAAAAGGCCACGCAAAATTTATATTGTTTCGATCAAGATACAAGTTGGAAATGGCCCCCTTGCGGGGAGACCTCTCTGCGGAGATTATGCTTAACGGCTGCTCCTAAAGAGTTGGATTCCGTTCCGATACAAACAAGCTAAGCTCTCAAGAGTGAACACGCGCAAACCATAATATTAACAGTTTAAAATATCGCCTTTATTTTTATTCCAAGTGAAAAAACGATACATCAGCTATGGGCGACTCTTAGGGTCGTATTTACAATCAGCTATCACGAGTAAAAGATAGTTCGTATCAGAAATGTCATTTCAGTACAAACTGGCCTCTCAAATCCATACTTAATATTGCTCTCAAGTTCGAGATCGCTTCATAACTACGAGCCTTAGAATAATGGTTGAAGCAGATATGACACAGAGTCGGAGTGGATCTACTCCAGGCCGTAGAGCTTGAGCGTGCGGTCCATGCTGGTGGAGGCGAGGTAGTGGGAGCGGGGCTACTCCAGGCCGTAGAGCTTGAGCGTGCGGTCCATGCTGGTGGAGGCGAGGTAGTGGGAGCGGGGCTACTCCAGGCCGTAGAGCTTGAGCGTGCGGTCCATGCTGGTGGAGGCGAGGTAGTGGGAGCGGGGCTACTCCAGGCCGTAGAGCTTGAGCGTGCGGTCCATGCTGGTGGAGGCGAGGTAGTGGGAGCGGGGCTACTCCAGGCCGTAGAGCTTGAGCGTGCGGTCCATGCTGGTGGAGGCGAGGTAGTGGGAGCGGGGCTACTCCAGGCCGTAGAGCTTGAGCGTGCGGTCCATGCTGGTGGAGGCGAGGTAGTGGGAGCGGGGCTACTCCAGGCCGTAGAGCTTGAGCGTGCGGTCCATGCTGGTGGAGGCGAGGTAGTGGGAGCGGGGCTACTCCAGGCCGTAGAGCTTGAGCGTGCGGTCCATGCTGGTGGAGGCGAGGTAGTGGGAGCGGGGCTACTCCAGGCCGTAGAGCTTGAGCGTGCGGTCCATGCTGGTGGAGGCGAGGTAGTGGGAGCGGGGCTACTCCAGGCCGTAGAGCTTGAGCGTGCGGTCCATGCTGGTGGAGGCGAGGTAGTGCGCGTGCTTGCCGAAGCGCACGCCGGTGGCGGCGGCCGTGTGCTCGTTGAGCGCGCGCAGCTCCTGCCACTGGCGGCACAGGTACACGCGCACGTCGGAGCCCGCCACGGCCAGGTACGTGCCCGACTGGTCGAAGCACAGCTCCTTGATCTGGTAGCCCTCTTCCAGCTGGATGGTCTTGAAGTTCTTCAGCTTGCGCAGGTCCCACAGTTTGACGCACGCGTCTTCGGCGGCTGTGGGACGAGTGAATAGATTAATGATTTACATACATACATATAGTCATGCCTCCATCCCTAATGGGGTAGGCAGAGCGTAAACGACCTAAACAAAGGTCGTTCCGACACGTCTGACAAATTTCTGAGGGTTATTTAAGATAGATTTGTACGTATATTGCTGTTAGTGACAGGTTGTCAGCCCATCGCCTAAATTGCAATATACTGAACCCTCGGATCCCTTAGCTGATTTTTACAGAATGCCCGGGAGGAAATGCAGGTGGCACATTCTATGTTTTTCTCTCGCTCCCAGGCCAGCACGGAAGAAAGGGTAGGCACGGGTACTGTTACTCCCGTGCTGGACTGGAAGTGATAGAAAAACAATAGAAGACTCTCATTGGGTTTTATGCTCCGTTGTTTACTGCGATAACAATTGCAATGTAGGCGATGGGCTGACAACCTGTCACTAGAGCAATATACCTACAAATCTATCTTAAATAACCTTCAAAACTTTGTCAGACGTGGTGAAACGACCTTTATCTAGGTAGTTTACGCTCTGCCTACCCCATTAGGGATAAAGGCGTGATTATGTGTGTGTGTGTGTGTGTGTGTGTGCGTACCCCGTGAGACACACAGGCGTGAGTGTATGTACGTACCTGTGGCTAGGTAGTACCCGTTCTCCGAGAAGGAGATGCTGGTGACGGGCCCCACGTGTCCGGGGAAGTTGGCCACGTTGCTCTGCTCCTTCAAGTCCCAGATCTTGACCTGCGAGTTCTCAGTGCCCGTGCCTGCCCCGTGAGACACACAGGCGTGAGTGTATGTACGTACCTGTGGCTAGGTAGTACCCGTTCTCCGAGAAGGAGATGCTGGTGACGGGCCCCACGTGTCCGGGGAAGTTGGCCACGTTGCTCTGCTCCTTCAAGTCCCAGATCTTGACCTGCGAGTTCTCAGTGCCCGTGCCTGCCCCGTGAGACACACAGGCGTGAGTGTATGTACGTACCTGTGGCTAGGTAGTACCCGTTCTCCGAGAAGGAGATGCTGGTGACGGGCCCCACGTGTCCGGGGAAGTTGGCCACGTTGCTCTGCTCCTTCAAGTCCCAGATCTTGACCTGCGAGTTCTCAGTGCCCGTGCCTGCCCCGTGAGACACACAGGCGTGAGTGTATGTACGTACCTGTGGCTAGGTAGTACCCGTTCTCCGAGAAGGAGATGCTGGTGACGGGCCCCACGTGTCCGGGGAAGTTGGCCACGTTGCTCTGCTCCTTCAAGTCCCAGATCTTGACCTGCGAGTTCTCAGTGCCCGTGCCTGCCCCGTGAGACACACAGGCGTGAGTGTATGTACGTACCTGTGGCTAGGTAGTACCCGTTCTCCGAGAAGGAGATGCTGGTGACGGGCCCCACGTGTCCGGGGAAGTTGGCCACGTTGCTCTGCTCCTTCAAGTCCCAGATCTTGACCTGCGAGTTCTCAGTGCCCGTGCCTGCCCCGTGAGACACACAGGCGAGAGTGTGTGTACGTACCTGTGGCTAGGTAGTACCCGTTCTCCGAGAAGGAGATGCTGGTGACGGGCCCCACGTGTCCGGGGAAGTTGGCCACGTTGCTCTGCTCCTTCAAGTCCCAGATCTTGACCTGCGAGTTCTCAGTGCCCGTGCCTGCCCCGTGAGACACACAGGCGTGAGTGTGTGTACGTACCTGTGGCTAGGTAGTACCCGTTCTCCGAGAAGGAGATGCTGGTGACGGGCCCCACGTGTCCGGGGAAGTTGGCCACGTTGCTCTGCTCCTTCAAGTCCCAGATCTTGACCTGCGAGTTCTCAGTGCCCGTGCCTGCCCCGTGAGACACACAGGCGTGAGTGTATGTACGTACCTGTGGCTAGGTAGTACCCGTTCTCCGAGAAGGAGATGCTGGTGACGGGCCCCACGTGTCCGGGGAAGTTGGCCACGTTGCTCTGCTCCTTCAAGTCCCAGATCTTGACCTGCGAGTTCTCAGTGCCCGTGCCTGCCCCGTGAGACACACAGGCGTGAGTGTATGTACGTACCTGTGGCTAGGTAGTACCCGTTCTCCGAGAAGGAGATGCTGGTGACGGGCCCCACGTGTCCGGGGAAGTTGGCCACGTTGCTCTGCTCCTTCAAGTCCCAGATCTTGACCTGCGAGTTCTCAGTGCCCGTGCCTGCCCCGTGAGACACACAGGCGTGAGTGTATGTACGTACCTGTGGCTAGGTAGTACCCGTTCTCCGAGAAGGAGATGCTGGTGACGGGCCCCACGTGTCCGGGGAAGTTGGCCACGTTGCTCTGCTCCTTCAAGTCCCAGATCTTGACCTGCGAGTTCTCAGTGCCCGTGCCTGCCCCGTGAGACACACAGGCGTGAGTGTGTGTACGTACCTGTGGCTAGGTAGTACCCGTTCTCCGAGAAGGAGATGCTGGTGACGGGCCCTACGTGTCCGGGGAAGTTGGCCACGTTGCTCTGCTCCTTCAAGTCCCAGATCTTGACCTGCGAGTTCTCAGTGCCCGTGCCTGCCCCGTGAGACACACAGGCGTGAGTGTGTGTACGTACCTGTGGCTAGGTAGTACCCGTTCTCCGAGAAGGAGATGCTGGTGACGGGCCCCACGTGTCCGGGGAAGTTGGCCACGTTGCTCTGCTCCTTCAAGTCCCAGATCTTGACCTGCGAGTTCTCAGTGCCCGTGCCTGCCCCGTGAGACACACAGGCGTGAGTGTGTGTACGTACCTGTGGCTAGGTAGTACCCGTTCTCCGAGAAGGAGATGCTGGTGACGGGCCCCACGTGTCCGGGGAAGTTGGCCACGTTGCTCTGCTCCTTCAAGTCCCAGATCTTGACCTGCGAGTTCTCAGTGCCCGTGCCTGCCCCGTGAGACACACAGGCGTGAGTGTGTGTACGTACCTGTGGCTAGGTAGTACCCGTTCTCCGAGAAGGAGATGCTGGTGACGGGCCCCACGTGTCCGGGGAAGTTGGCCACGTTGCTCTGCTCCTTCAAGTCCCAGATCTTGACCTGCGAGTTCTCAGTGCCCGTGCCTGCCCCGTGAGACACACAGGCGTGAGTGTGTGTACGTACCTGTGGCTAGGTAGTACCCGTTCTCCGAGAAGGAGATGCTGGTGACGGGCCCCACGTGTCCGGGGAAGTTGGCCACGTTGCTCTGCTCCTTCAAGTCCCAGATCTTGACCTGCGAGTTCTCAGTGCCCGTGCCTGCCCCGTGAGACACACAGGCGTGAGTGTGTGTACGTACCTGTGGCTAGGTAGTACCCGTTCTCCGAGAAGGAGATGCTGGTGACGGGCCCCACGTGTCCGGGGAAGTTGGCCACGTTGCTCTGCTCCTTCAAGTCCCAGATCTTGACCTGCGAGTTCTCAGTGCCCGTGCCGAAGATCAGACCGTCCGGGTGGAACTGCGCCGTGGTCAGACTCACGCCCGTCGAGTCGCTCACCTGGGGAACAAGAACTATTTATTTAAAGGAAATATCATTTTGGCCATAATAGCTTCCATGCTGGACTGGGAGCGATAGGATAACGTAGAATGTGCCAGCTGCATCTCCTTCCGGGCATGCTGTAAATTCCAGCTAAGGGATTCGAGGGTATATTGTAATTTAGGCGATGGGCTGACAACCTGTCACTACAGCAATATACAGTTCCATCTAAACCCTCAAAACTTGTCAAAGGTGGCGAAACGACCTTTGTTTGGGTCGTTGACGCTCTACCTACCCCATTAGGGATACAGGCGTGATAGTATGTATGTATATGTATGTATCATTTTGGCCAAAATACTGATGAGCTAAAAAAAAATATATTTTTTTACTTTGGTGCTGAAGTAAAATCTATCTGTCACTAGGTACCAAAACACTTATTTTACCTAACCGAAAAATATGTTTGGTATCAATGATAGTTGGTCATAATCGCACGCACAACGGACCAAATTAAGAGTCTAATTGCGGATACAGGAGCCCCATAACATAAGTTGGTCTTAATCATAATATTTTGAGATCAGAAAGCTACTTCTGCTTAAGCCAATCAAAAGACAACAGAGTCCCTCAATATAAAGACTCGAACTTCTCACTTATGCACTCTTACTACCGTAGGTCAACTGAAAGAGATTTCTTTTTATAAGATGTACCTGTTGTGCTATTGTTTTTTTGTATGTTTGTGTCCTACATATGATCATGTGTGCAATAAACTGTTAAATAAATAAAGACTGGCTACAAAACAAGACAAGACAATCTCATGGGCACACGTTAGCAATCCTTTACAAAGCATTTTCAATCTGGAGTCATCGCTAGTCGCAATACACTTTTCAATATAAAATTGCCCTCAATTTTTGTCAGACGTGGCGAAAGCGCCTTTTACGAGTCGTTTAACGCTCTGCCTACCCCGTAAGGGATAAAGGCGTGATTTTATATATGTATGTATAAACATACATACATATATGTATAAACATACATACATAAAATCATAGATAAAGATAACATACATACATAGATAAAGGCGTGATTTTATGTATACATACATAAAATCACGCCTTTATCCCTTACAGGGTAGGCAGAGCGTTAAACGCCTCGTAAAAGGCGCTTTCGCCGCGTCTGACAAAAATTTAGGGCAATTTTAGATTGTAATGTGTATTGCTAATGTGTAGTGACAGGTTGTCAGCCCATCGCCTAATTTACAATACACTGTAACCCTCGAGTCCCTTTTGCTGTCTTCTACAGCATGCCCGGGAGGAAGGGCAGCTGGAACACTCTGTTTTTCTATCGAGAAAGATTTTATGTATGTATGTATGTCATCGCTAGTGTCAGCGCTTACCTTGGTGAGCAGAGTCCCGGTGCGGATGTCGGAGAAGGCCCAGTGCTGGTCGGTGGACGTGGACAGCACGTAGTCGCCCGTCGGGTGCAGCGACAGGCCCGTCACGGGGCCGTCGTGGGAACGCAGGATCACTGTCGTTTGAGACCTGGAAACAGACCAATTTGTTTAAGGAAACTCATTTCATTCTGATATTTCTAATAAAATAATCAACAAAGAATTCAAATCTCCGCTTGGGACTATATTTTTTTGCACTTAGGATAATCTTTTTCTTAAAATTCAAACAAAGTTCTTAAAGTTTTTCTTTGCCGGAAAAACATAAGAATGAGCCAGCTGCATTTCCCCGGGCATGCTGTAAAAACCAGCTAAGGGATCCGAGGGTTTCAGTATATTGCAATTTAGGCGATGGGCTGACAACCTGTCACTACAGCAATATTATAATATGTAGGTACAAATCTATCTTAAATAACTCCCAAAACTTTGTCAAACGTGGCGGAACACCCTTTGTTTAGGTTGTTACCCCATTAGGAATACATACATACATACATACATATAATCACGCCTTTATCCCTAATGGGGTAGGCAGAGCGCAAACGACCCAAACAAAGGTCGTCCCGCCACGTCTGACAAAGTTTTGAGGGTTATTTAAGATAGAATTTTAGGTATATTGCTGTAGTGACAGGTTGTCAGCCCATCGCCTAAATTACAATATACTGAAACCCTCGGATCCCTTAGCTGGATTTTACAGCATGCCCGGGAAGAAATGCAGCTGGCACATTCTATGTTTTTCTCTCGCTCCCAGTCCAGCATGGAAGTAATAGCGTGAATATATGTAAGTACATACATACATATAGTCACGCCTTTATCCCTGATTGGGTAGGCAGAGCGTAAACGACCTAAACACAGTTCGTTCCGCCACGTCCGACAAACGTTTGAGGGTTATTTAAGATAGATTTGTATATTTTGATATATTGCTGTAGTGACAGGTTGTCAGCCCATCGCCTAAATTGCAATATACCGAAACCCTCGGATCCCTTAGCTGGTTTTTACAGCATGCCCGGGAGGAAATGCAGCTAGCACAATTTATGTTTTTCTCTCGCTCCTAGTCCAGCAAGGAAGAGGTAAGTTGTTAAAACTTACGTAGGCACATTCCAGACACGGATGGTGTGATCAGGCGAGGCCGTGATGACGGTGTCCTCGTCGGGGTGGTAGATGACCCTGGTGACCTTCTTCGTGTGACCCTGGAGGGGGAAATGACAAACATTTATTTAAGATCACAGAACAAAGTATTGCACATCGATCGACCTGTAGAAATACACATGTGCATTGTTTATAGAAGTGTACTTCTTCTGTCGAGTGGGTATTGAGTATATGGACCCGATGAACCCAGATGTCACAGATTTTAAAACGCCTAGTAGCACAACTATCAGGCCTCTGACATGGTTTGAGTAACGACCACTATCAAAGACAGCGACCGAAACCGACGGCTTAACTTAACGCTCCGAAGCACGAAATCTTTTTCTTTTCGGACAATCAGGTGATTCAGCCTGCAATGTCCTAACCAAACTGGGGAAAAAATCACAAAGTGATAAATTCTCAAATATCAACTTTGTGTTTCCCCCCTGGGAATCGAACCCAGGACGTCCGGATCGGGAGTCCATGGCACTAGCCACTAGACCACGGAGGCAGTGTACTGTATGATCGTATTGTATTTAACTGCCTCCGTGGTCTAGCGGTCTGAGCTATGGGCACTCGACTCGGAGGTCTTGGGTTCGATTCCTGGCGGAGAACAATGACTTTGTATTGTTGTTTCTAGTTTGGTTAGGACATTGCAGGCTGCTGATGATCCATGCTGTCGGATGGGCAATAAATAGTCGGTCCTGCGCCTGATTTCTCTCTGGTCGTGTCAGTTAATCTGTCCCATCAGAATAAGAGATTAAAGGAATAGAAAGTACACCAGTGAACCGAAAGTCCGTGGGAGGACTATTACATCCAAGGTCTTGAGAGCCGCAGCCTGGAGGTCGTGACTTCGATTCCCGTAGGGTCAAGCACAATTTGTCACTTTGTGAGATTTTCCCGTTTGATAAGGCCCGGTCGCTGTCTCAGATATGTAATGAACACTACACAAACCGTATCAAAGACCTATTAGTTGCAATTTACACTGTTTAAAAAATCTGATCATTATACCGACAAGAGTGAAACTCTTAAGAAAATGATCATCAATAAAATCTGATAGGATTCATCGGGGTGTCGAGTCGAGAAGACAAATTATGATTTAGAAAGAAGGGCCCACCTGCAAAGATCTATTGTAGCTAACCCTTACTATCAATAGGACCTCATCCAGACGGGCCTGAAGAAATTCACTGTCTGTGTGGGGCCTAACACCTGGGCTTCATCATTATTCAGCCGATAGCTGCCGTCGCCGTGTCCAGTGTGCGCAAGCGCGTCACACTTACAGAGGAGAAGGACCGATGTTTCGGCTTCTTCTACGCAAAATCTGCAGCATGAGAACTCTGGTAAACCCATCCTACAGATATGCCTGTAAGATTGTCCTTAACCTGATGGCAATCCGGTTTAGTGTTAGTAACGCTGATGTGTTTTGGGGTAAAAGCCTCGGATTAACAGCTTCGAGTGTGTCATCATCTCCCCAGCCTTATCCCGTATCACACGAGGTCAGCTACCTAATCTAGGTGATTGAACGAAGTTATTGGTTTTAACACAAAGCGACTACCATCTGACCTCCGCAACCCGGAAGGGAAACCAGACCCAATCCTAGATTAGGTTAGAGTTTTCAAGCCGCCAATGCTTATTAGCACTGTTCTTTGACATGGTTTAACGGTTAATATCTACGGTGTTAAACGATATTTACCGGGACCAATGCAATGGCTTTACGTGCCTTTCGAAGCACGGAAAAAGCACCGAATAAACGTAAATATGAAATTCGAAAACCGAACTCCACCACATTGGTACGTGGTGGGATTCGAACCACGACCTCCCGCTCAGGAGACAGCGGCCCTATCCGCCACACCATCGGGCTCATTCCGGACACCTACCTTATTTATTTATTTATTTACCTTGAGTATGGCGACTACTTGCTCGGTGTCCTTGTTGAAGACGGTGGCGTTGCGGTCGTTGCCGCCGGTCAGCAGCTTGCTGTGGTCCGACGGGTTGATGTCCAGCGCCAGGATACCGGGCACACTGGCCGAGTGGAGACCCTAGGGATAGGTGGCAGTTTTAGTCACTGTTGTAGAATTGTTGCGACTTTTACACGCCATAATAAGAAAGAGTCATAAAATAGGATAATAAACCATTTTTTAGTTGGTCAGGGGAATATTACAAAAGGAGATATGATTGCAGGTTGTTTAGGACATGAATGCAGATTTGTAAGGATATGATTGTAAATTGATCGGGATATGATTGCAGGTTGATCAGGACATGATTACAAGTTGATCGGGACATGATTGCAGGTTGGTCAGGACATGATTGCAGGTTGGTCAGGTCATGATTGCAGGTTGGTCAGGTCATGATTGCAGGTTGGTCAGGACATGATTGCAAGTTGATCGGGACATGATTGCAGGTTGGTCAGGTCATGATTGCAGGTTGGTCAGGTCATGATTGCATGTTGGTCAGGACATGATTGCAAGTTGATCGGGACATGATTGCAGGTTGGTCAGGACATGATTGCAGGTTGGTCAGGACATGATTGCAGGTTGATCAGGTCATGATTGCAGGTTGGTCAGGACATGATTGCAAGTTGATCGGGACATGATTGCAAGTTGGTCAGGACATGATTGCAAGTTGATCGGGACATGATTGCATGTTGGTCAGGACATGATTGCAAGTTGATCGGGACATGATTGCAGGTTGGTCAGGACATGATTGCAAGTTGATCGGGACATGATTGCTGGTTGATCAGGACATGATTGCAAGTTGATCGGGATATGATTGCCGGTTGGTCACGACATGATTGCAGGTTGGTCATGACGTGGTTGCAAGTTGATCGGGACATGATTGCAGGTTAGGCATGATAGAAAGTGATCTTTTACTAGATATAGCGCTATTGCAGATATTGTTGTTTGCAAACTCACCGGATGAGAAGCGAGCGTAATGAAGTTGCGTATCTGTTCGTGCGAGATGAGGCCGTCGGGCACGGTGCGGCCGCGCCGCTTGCGCTCCTGCGTGAGCGCGGTGGCGCGCTCCTGCAGGCGCGACACCACCTCCGCTGACATGCCGATCGGCGCCGCGCCCCCGCCGCCCGCCGGGGCTGCTTCGGCCTGAGAAACAATGGCATGTAAGGGGTTACGCACTGGTTACATTATAAATACGTATCACTAATAATGTAATATATTGCTTCGGAGGGCGCGTTAAGCCGTCGGTCCCGGTCGCTGTCTTTGATAGTGTTCGTAGCTGAGCTACTAGGCTGTTTTAAAACTCTGACACCAGGGTTCATCGGGTCGTTTGACTCGAGAATCCACTCGCTAAGAAGAAGACTAATAATATAAATAATTTCAGACCTTATATGAATCAGAATTGTTCCATCTTTCATAAGATTGGAAAAAGTTGACAAGTTTAATTGGAAACATTATTTAATTGAAGTTTTACCAAGTTTTACTGATGATATTTTATTTATTATTTTAAATAGACAAGCAACTGTTGTAAACAAGAAAAAGTTTTGAACCAATTAGATGAATAAATATAATAAATCAACTAACAAACTAATGATATTCAAACACATATTTCCGGTTTATTTCTACTAATTGCTGAGATCATTTTATTATCAATATCCTAAAGAGGTTTTAGATTGAATCAACTTATTGGAGCATAGTTGAATCCTGATGTACCTAGTGCTAATGATGTTATGTAAACATCGACATCATCCAAAAGTTATACAGGCCACGGCAAAACTTTGTATTCCTATGGGTCAACTCATGGGCAGTTCGAAAAGCTAGATTTATTGAAATACAGAATCTTATACTTTCTTCGCTGCAAAAGAGTCTTGATAAGTCGTAGATGCTTACCGCATGTGCGGGTTGTGGCGGAGCGATGCCGACTTGTGGCTTCAGTGTGGCTAGCGCCTCTCTGGCCGCCGTCACTTCCTTGGTGAGACGCGCGATCACTCTGCACGCCGCGTCGTGTTGATACAGGGCGTGACTCAACTCCTATGATAAATAATATTAAATATCTTTTTTTTAGAATAGAACATGTAACTGGAAGCGAGAAAAAAATAGAATGTGCCAGCTGTTTTTCCTCCCGGGCATGCTGTAAAAGCCAGCTAAGGGATCTGAGGGTTTCTGTTTATTACAATTTAGGCGATGAGCTGACAACTACAGCATATCTATCTACATACAAATCTATCTCAAATAACCCTCAAAACTTTGTCAGACGTGGCGGAACGATCTTTGTTTAGGTCGTTTACGCTCTGCCTACCCCATCATCATTAGCTTGCCTTTATCCCATTTACTTGGGGTCGGCGCAGTACGTTTTCTTCTTCCATTCATCCCTGTCAGCCCTTAGTTCAACACTAACACCTGTTTTAGACATATCATCTTTCACGCAGTCCATCCATCTTTTCTTTGATCGTCCTCTCCCAACATATCCGTCCACATTCAAATTCAATACCCTTTTGCCTATATGACTTTCATCCCTCCGCATAACATGGCCATACCTCGCAAGGCGATTTCCTCTTACTTTGTTGGTAATTGGCGCAACTTTCAGACTTCCTCTTATGTACTCGTTCCTTATCTTATCCATTCTTGTTACTCCACACATCCATCTCAGCATTCGCATTTCCGCAGCATGAAGTTTTTTTTTCATCCATCGCTTTCATCGCCCAACACTCTGATCCATACATGACGACAGGTCTTATGACGCTCTTATAGATTTTCCCTTTCAGCCTGACGGGCATTCGGGGGTCGCAGGTTGTTCCTGTAACCTGCAACCATTTCATCCATCCTGCGCTAATTCTGTGCGTAACGGTAATGCTACCCCATCTAGGGTCATAGCCACAGGACTGGAGAGACCGCCGAAATCGCAGAACATGTACTCCATTTTGTTCTGCTGGTTTTCAAACCTACATTCTCCAGTTTCTGTTGCCATTTCCCCAACCTGCTCTGTACCTCGAGTCCATCTTCGCCGACGAGAACGATGTCATCGGCGAACAGCATACACCAGGGTGCCTCGTCCTGAATATCCGACGTCAAGGCGTCTATTATTAACAGGAATAGGCTAAGTCCTTAGAGCCAACCGTTGGTGTAAGCCTACAGCCACACCGAACTTGTCACTAGTGCCTGCAGCTGACTGGACACGAGTACAGGATTTTTCGTACATAGCACGAATTAGCGCCATATACTTCCCAGGCCTTTCTCTTTCATAGCCCACCACAAAATCTGTCGGGGTACACGATCATAGCCTTTTCAAGGTCAACGAACACCATGTGCAAGTTTTTGTGAGCATGTTTGTATTATTTGCATAATATGCCAAGTGCAAAAATGGTGTCCGTTGTCCCTCGACCTGGCATAAACTCAAACGCTCTGCTTACCCCATTAGGGATAAAGGCATGATCCTATGTATGTATATGTAAATAAAAATTATAAATTATACTTTTTAGAACAGAATGTGTGGTCAGAAATTAATAAGTGTTAAAATTAGTATTATTAAAGTAAGGCATAGTTCTCTATCACATATTTATATTTGAAAAGATGAGATGATGAAATCTAATTTTATTAATTTTGGCTGGTTGGTTGTGTTGGTCAACTTCAAACAGGTGATTTTCTCTAGACTTATAAGTTATAAGTATGTGTATAGGTCATTTTAGAAAATCAACATAAGCAATAGTAAGTCTATGTTCCGGAACAACAATAATTCACATCCGTTTTTCTAATTATACAATACAAAAAGCAATTTAGAAATAATGACTAAAGACAGTGAAAGCTAAATGTTACCTGTCTTGCAGTTTGTAACTGTTGCCGCTGAGTGAAAGCATGCAGCATCAGGGCGTCCCACTCATCCTGCATACTCTTCAATGTGGCCGGGATAGATGTGGCACTTGGAGGTTTGGGTTTTACTATTGGTGGGGCTGTGATTATAGAAAATATTTACTTAGCATCAACATAGATGGATTTTTATTGTTTATTTTGTGTTGTTGGGCAACAACAACAGAAAAAACAACATTACTTATGGCTTTTTTGTTTCACTTTGTCTTCCACTGTGTTAAACATAAAAAAAAACATAATATATAATCACTACCTACATAGTATAAAACAAAATCGCTAAGACAACACTGATCATTTCCGTGCGAAGCCTCGGGTCACTAGTGTATTTATAATGTTGATTAGTATTTTTCAGATTTATAAATGTACTAGCGACCCGCCCCGGCTTCGCGCGGAAATTATCAGTGTTTCTCTACTATATTATGCATATTTTATACATATAAACCTTCCTCTTGAATCACTCTATCCATTAACAGAAGCTGCATCAAAATCGTAGTTTTAAAGATTTATGCATACATAGGGATAGAGGGACAGAGAAAGCAACTTTGTTTTATACTGTGTAGTAAAGAAATTTACTATAAGTATTTCCAATTTGGTTTTAGAAAAATGGTAAAATAAGTTTCATGTCTTTTAATCTAAGATCTTATTTTTAAAATAAGTTTAAGCTATTAGATATAACAACTTAATGAAATAGTAATTTTAGTAACTTAACTAAATTGCCAACATATATAATTTATTTTAGAAATGTGTTTTTGAATAAAAAGACATTAAACTTTGTTTACCTATAATCTAAAACCGAATTGGAAATACATGCAGTTTTTGTAAATTCATGCAACTTACTTTTGATCTCAATAAGATCTTCAACTCGCAATTCTTTGCCGCTGATGGGGTCCACCCCATTTTCAATTATATACTTCTCGATGATCCGCTTCTCGAAGACTGCTCCTGATGAAGGAGAGACCACGGGAACCTCCGGGACCTCGTTCGATACTACAATAACAAGTTAGGTTATGTTATTGTTGAATAAACAGTAGCACTCATCTAAAAGCTTCAGGACGTGCCCTGCAATGTCTTGATTCTATAAATACGAGGATGAAGGGCAACAAACCGAATAATCAAATTTCCAAAAGGAAAAGCAACGACCCCTCAGCTGTCAAACCCGGTACGCGCGTATCACGCTCATATTAGCGTTATTTTAAAATGTACTTCACGGGACGGTTTGGCAATACTTACTTGCACAACATAAAGCCATATTTATCCGGCTATATCACACAATTTAACGTAAAATTGAAGAAATACTCATAAATGTGGTCCACACACAACAAGCTTTCAACCATAAACTTTTTTAAATACTAATAGTGATGCGACGTGACAAAGAACAGAGTTAATAAATCAGTATGTGATCTGACTCATTTTATTGATTTCAGATTTATTTTAGTTTCAATTTCTAAAGTGCATGTAATTTGAAGCTTGTCCGTAAATTAATGACGGTAATTTTAAAGAAACATAATTTTATCGTTATTTTTTGTTTCATCATCACAGCCTAATAGAGAATCGATCAATTCGATCAATCGATCAATTAGGATTGGTTTGGGCATCTCTATTGCATCATAGACAACAGATTTGTGTGATTTGAAGTGTTGCCATTTTTAAGTACGGAACCGAAAAAGCGCGGGAAGTCTCGTACCCATCGGTTGTTATATTTTTGCTTTTCATTTTGAAATAACTTTTACGCTGATTTTTGGTATAGGATCAGTTTAATTTTGTATAAATCTATGTAGATGTTGTAGTGTATATTATTTTTGTAAATTTGTGTATTATTTGTACATATTCATTGTTAAGTTTTTTTATACACTTTCCTGAGTAATTTTTCCTATGTGGCAGCGGAAAAACCCCCCGACCCGGGGTGTTTAAATACTGACCCTCCTGTGCATACTGAAAGAATAAATAATATTGATATAGGTCAAGAAGTTACCATTTCTAATAATGATGATTTTTCTAGTATGGACACGGATGGATCTATGACTCAAGGGTCACAAAATAAGAACAAGCGCAAGCATGGTTCTTCAGTGCGTATTTACAAGCATTGCAATAAAAAGCATAAACGTCGTAACAAGGACAAGGATTGTGTATCAGTTGTTGTTGCTAAAGATTACGAATGTCAATGTGATGTCAACTTCGATGATTTACCGAATTTACCTAAAATTAAAGAAACAGATAGCCAGACCTCTCTAACTAATGAGTTAATGCAACCCACAAAAGGTCGCGTTAAATTATTAGCAAAAAAGTTCAATAATAATATGCAGTCATTGCCTACATTGCCCAATGACAACAAGTTACCAGAGAATGTCATGCATGCAGATCAGTCTGCTCAGCCTGTGTCTGTTGCAAGACCCACTTACCAATCTTCTGATGCTGCCCCTTACATAATGACAATGTAACGGTACACTAAATTTTCCAAGATTCATTAAAAAAAAAATTACCACAATATAATTAATAGAAGCCTGAAACGAATCGGCAGAAATAGAATTTTGCTTTCTTTTTCTAACTACCAGGATGCAAATACATTTTTAGATTGCTCAAGTCTTAAAACTGAAAATTACAAGGCATTTATCCCTACATTTTCTGTAACCCGCATGGGCATTGTTCGGGGGGTACCTGCTGAATTATCTGAAGAGGAAATAAAAGAAAACATTTCCGTTCCGATTCTGAAAGTACGAAGGTTAAAAAGAAAAGTTGTTTCAGAGGGTGGTTCTCATCTTAAAGCCACTGAATCTGTTGTATTAACATTTGATGGTCAAATACTACCAAAGCAAAATACTACGCATTTTTATTTGCTTCAATGCCTTGCCGGTTAACATATATATTTTTCCCACGATACAATGTTACAGATGTTGTAGATTTGGACACGTGAAAATTAATTGTAGGGCAAATATGCCTCGCTGTTACAAGTGTGGCCTAAACCACCTAGGTGAAACATGTTCAATCAATGAGGACGATATTAAATGTTGTTTATGCAAAGGATCGCATTATGCGACCAGCAAATCTTGCTTAGAATTTAACCGTCAAAAAGCTATAAAGGAGTCTATGGCAAAGAACAGTGTTTCTTATGCAGAGGCTTCTAAAATTCATCCACCGATCATAAAAATATCGTACGCTGATGCTCTGTTAACATCCCCAGATATTTTCCCCATGGTTACAGGCCCTTCTCCGCATTTGTCTAATCAGAAACAAAATATTTCTTATAAAAAAACTGTGTATAAAATCCCTAAAATTTATACTAAATTTGACAAAGGATACGACAACGAAGCTCATTATGAGATTATTAAGAATATAAATATTCCACAACCAAATAATGGCTGTGCCCTTCAGACTAAAGTAGCTGATTTAATATTAGCCCTCATAAACTCATTGTCAAAGACTAATATATTGACACCGTCCAACGCTGCCCCTATGATTGGTATTTTATCTAAAATCTTCAATGATGTCTAAGTTAATACAGTGGAATTGTCGAAGTGCGATATCCAAAAAAAGTGAAATTATTTATTTAATTAACAAACATAATCCTTTAATTTTTTTCCTTACAAATGACATGGCTGAAACCAGATTCCTGCTTTAGGATTCCGGGTTATGCTTGTCTCAAAGAAGATAGAACTGATGGGTGGGGGGGTTCAGCCCTGCTCATAAAACATGGTTTTTCTTTCACTTATTTTGCTACTCCACATAGAATTAAATCTTTTTCCATTATAGCTGCAATAGTTAAAAACATATGTTTTGTCTCTATTTATATTCCCCGCCCCTCCGTTGCCATTTTCGACGAGTTAAATTTATACTTTCGTCACTTCCAAAGCGTTATGTCATCCTTGGGGCTTTTAATTCCAAACATCAATCTTGGGGATGCGTTGTAACTAATTGTTATGGTAAAATTGTTTTGGAATTATTAGATACGTACAACCTATGTACTCGTAAACTTAATACTGGCACACCTACTCGACGGACTAGTCCGAATGAGGAAGATAGTGCTCCTGACCTTTCTCTCTGTACCCCTAGTCTTGCATCTACTTTAACTTGGGAGACTTTACAATCTGGCTATGGAAGTGATCATTTCCCCATAATTATAACTTTCCCATTCACTACTGGTCCGGCACATAAACGTCCTCCGCGGTTAAAATATAAATTACAGAATGCGGATTGGAACAAATTTAGTCAACAAATAGAACACAAAATTTCATCCCTTCCAAGACTAATTCAGGGTTCTGAATCATTATGCGCTACTGCATTAGCCACGGTTTTCATTGTAACGGCCGATGATGTTTTCCCTTCCAAACGTTGGGGTCAAAATTATATATCGTCTCCACCATGGTGGAATAGTGAATGTTCGGAAGCTGTTAAGAATAGGAAAGAAATGGAACAGGTTTATAATGATAGTAGTGCGGTTCTGATGAAAATTTCAATTTACTGACTGATTTGATTATAAGTACAAATAAACTAATTAAAAATAAAAAAATCGAGAGCTGGAAGGCCTTCTGTCTATCATTGTCTCCTGATGTCCCTCCCTAAGAGGTCTGGAAAAATATTAGAAGATTTCGGTCTGCTTTTAGGGAATCTTCCTCAAAATCATTTCCTCCGGCTGTGGCTGATAGTTTTTTAAGTAAACTGGCTCCTCCTACAGTTCCTGAAAATTTATCTTTTGACCCTCCTATTCCTTTATTGTTAAGTGGCCTAGACAATCTGTTTTCCTTGGTCGAACTCAAAGAAGTTTTATCTAGGGTAAAAGATTCAGACCCTGGATTAGACGGTATACCCTACTCTGTTTCTGTCCCATCTTATTGACGATTCAATTTCTTATTTCCTGAATATTATTAACTCTCTTCTAATTTCTGGCAACATTCCTTCAGAATGGAAATCTCAAGAAGTTCTAACTATTTTAAAACCCACCAAAGACTCATCCGTAGCTTCATCCTATAGACATATAGCCCTTTCATCTGTCCTCATGAAAATAACATATTATTAAAAATCGGCTGGAATGGTATCGAATCACGTAGTTTGTTAAGTAATAGTCAGTATGGCTTCAGACGGGGCAGAAGTACGATGGACAGCATCAGTATTTTTATTACTGATATTAGACTAGCTTTTTAATGGAAAAAAGTCCGTCGTCTACGATAGTGTAGTGTTAAGTATTCTCAAAAAAAAGATGATAGATTTGAAAATACCGTTTTGTTTAACTCAATTGGTAATAAGTATTTTATCGGAGAGACGCATTCAATTTTTTTTTGGAAGATGGCAATGAGGAATCGAGGGTGATAGGGAAGGGGCTTCTACAAGGCTATGTACTCAGCCCTTTGCTTTATAACTTATATACGTACGATCTGGAATCTTCATTGAACGGTACTGCGAGTATTCTTCAGTATGCGGATGACTTGCTGCTATAATGTTCTGATCGCTCTATTGAAAAAGCTAGTGCATCCTTGAATGTATCTTTAAGTCATTAAAATAATGGTTATATTTGAATGGCCTTGATTTGTCACCTACCAAAGGCTCAGTTGTTTTGTTCACCAAATCACGTTTTCCACCTCTAGTCTCTGTTCTTTATAACAATTGCGAAATTCCTGTAACAGATCAAACTAAGTTTTTAGGTGTAGTTTTGGATTCAAAGTTATCTGGACTCCCGCACTGTGAATATGTATATGCCAAGTGTGAACGACTATTAAATATGCTCAGATGTCTGTCTGGGGTTTGGTGGGGTGCACTTCCATTTACTATGAAGTTAATATATAACGCATTGATTCGCAGTGTATTAGACTATGGGATTTTCTTACTTGAACCGGGTAGTGTAATTGCATTTAAAAAACTGGATAACATACAATCAAAAGCTTTAAGACTAATAACTGGCGCTATGAAGTCAAGCCCAATCAATGCCCTTCAGGTAGAGTGCTGTGAGCCACCCTTACAACTCCGACGTCAATATTTATCTGATAAATTTATGTTTAGATGCCTTCAGCATACACATTATCCCCTTCATACGAAATTACGTAGACTTTCAGAATATATCAATACATCTAGCTACTGGCCTCATAAATCCACCCCATGTCTTATTAAAATTTTCTCAAATTCACTTCTCTTCAGACTCCTATCGATTTTTCTCCCACCTACCCTCTATTTTCTTGCTCTTTTGGCGCTTTAGTTTATAAACCTAATGTTATTTTTGATATGGGTCTGATTAAAGACGACTTAAATTGTAAAACGAATTTCAATAATGTTCGGAATAGAGACTGGGATGGTTGTCATTGCATATTCACAGACGCTTCTAAACATTCAACATCTAGTTCTGTGTGTGTTGCCACTTACCATTCGCAGAACAAAGTTTCCAACAAATAAAGCTACCTCCTGAGATTTCTGTATTTACGGGAGAATGTTATGGACTCTATAAGGCTGTTGAATATATCCGAATAGCAAAACTAAGAAAAACTTGTATATTTACTGATTCAATGACTGATGCATTGCAAGCCTGGAACAAATATCCATTTAATTGTAAAACAATTTTTCCAATATAGATTGAATTACGAATACTGTTATATAACTAAACTTCGCAGAATAACTGTTCAGTTTCTTTCGCTAAGGTTCCCGAGTCATAATGGCATCTTTGGCAATGATAAAGCTGATCGCCTTGCTAATGAAGTTATTATATCAGGAAACATTTTCCCTTATAAAATCTACTGTCATGATCTGGTATCTTTGCCTGCATATTATCTTAAGGAGTCTTGGGAGAAATTGTGGGCAGTGAGTTCTCAAGAAAAGGGGAAATTTTATGCGCAGATACAGCCTAACATTTTAATTAAACCCTGGTATCGCAAGCTTCAAATAGGGAAACGGTCTACTATAATAGTATACTCATTCGTATGCGCCTTGGACACGTGTGCACTCCGGAACAGTTAAGTAAACTTCATATTGTAGATAGTGATTTATGTGAGTGTGGTGAAGTTGGGAATATAAACCATTTATTATTTTCTTGTACTCGTTACGACTGATCTTCTTTTATTACCAATTTAATATTTTTGTAAATTCCTTTACCCACTTCTATACCTAGTTTACTATCTTGTAATGACTATCCTATCTATAAATGTATAGCATCTTTTATTAATTTGAATAATATCCGTATATAGATTTTCGCAATTATTTGTTATTCTGACAAACTGATCTTATAAATAAAATAAGTTAAAAATCGCGTTGATATTTTTCGAGCTCTGATTTCCTACGTTTTGTCTGTGGTAATACGCAAACAGCATTCTGCCAAAAAAAGAGTAAAAAAAAAAGTACGGAAACCTACCATAAATGGGTTTGTTGACGTTAACATAAAAAAAAGTTATTCAAAAATCTACCATCCGATGGCGGTTATTGTTTTGATTTAGTAAACTCGCTGAATATAATTGTTTTTTTACTTTGTGAGTGTTGTAAAGTGCTGCTATAATGTATGCGGGGAGATTTACCACCGGGCAATCTTCTGTCGTCAGGAAATCCAAGTAAGTATTAAATTTGCTGCAATATTTATCAAGTAGTTGGTGTTCACGTTACTCAAACTGTAATTATGCGTTTAGAGTGGATGGCAAGCCGTCGATGCTGCCGAAGCCCCGGCGGCCTGGATCCACAGACCGGGCCTCGACGGAGATGCGTCGTCCGAGCACCTCATATCGCTCCAGCAGCGCCGAACCAGCGCGCGCCACCCTGGCTGGCGGTCGCCTCAGTAGGGAAGCTTCTGCTTCTAAACTCCCATTGAACAGGGTAAGAATCACTCTACAATATGCTTGTAAACTGGGGTCCAAGCAAGATATTATAGTGATCTATTCAGTTTATTTATATACTTGTTTTTTGTATTACTTTTGTTCAGAGGTCAAGATCTCAGCAAGCGGATAGGTTCGGCCAGTCTTCCATGACTCCGCTGCGTTCAAGCCAGTATGCCCGTACCACCACTACACCTGTGGTAAGCATGGAAATTTATTTACACTGTATTTTCAAGCATGATATCTTTATTTTCTCAAATTTTAATTTTATTAGAATAATAATTCTACCATATCTTGGGACTACAGAGTCCCGGACTTTTGGATAGCGTGTGTGGGGCTGAAGCTAACATGTAGAGGCCCTTTTAAACAACTTTATTATTATTATTTTCGTTTTATTTTTGTTTATCTCGGCATTCGCCGGTAAATACTGCTATACACAGGCCTAAGTCAAGTGTAAACCTGGGTTAATAATTAAGGTCTGAGTGTTTTGTGTGTCAAGTGGCTTGCATCAAAGTGAAAGTTTGGGGTGGATCTGGATGGACTTGTTCGTTGTGCAGGAATTTTTTTACTATGCGTCATGTATTTTACATAACGGCTTTTTGTAAGAGATTGTAGATGTTTGATGGAAGGTTGAGTGTCTTGAGTGACTGATGAATCTGTGTAGGTATCACGCCTGTTGATAAAAGTACTATCAGGAATATTATTACTTTTTGAAGATGCCATAAACAGGTTTGTTTTATTAATCAAGGTAATGTCTGGTCTGTTGTAGTGTATTGTTCGGTCAGTGAGGATGGCTCGGTCGAAGTACAGTTTAGTCATGGAATTTTCTAAAACAGTTTGCGTAATGTATTTATAATATGGTTGAATGGATGGGATAAAATTATGTTGATAGGCAAGTTTTTGATGAATTATGTTTGCTACTTGGTCATGTCTATGTTTGTAGTCCGTTAGGGCTATGGATTTGCATGCACCTGTAATGTGTTGTATGGTCTCTGGACAGCTATTACATTTTCTACATGTGTCTACAGCTAAAGTTTTAGTAATGTGTTTCTGGTAATTTTTCGTTTCTATTATTTGATCTTGTATTACCATAATGAAGCCTTCTGCCTCTGGGAATAGTTCGCCACGGTTAAGCCATGCGTTCGACGCATCTTTGTTGACATTAGGTGGGTCAAACCGTGGCGATGTCTCCCGTGTAGAGACTTTCCAGCCCATTCCGCAAGTTTGGTTTTATCGTCTATTAGTCGCTCGTTATTTTGTGGTGTATTGTCTTGAAGGTTTAAAGGTGTTGATTTTTGGTCATTCTGTGCAATGGCTTTATGAAGATTGGATGATTCTGCTTTGTTTAAAAAGTATTTTCTGATGTTAATCATTTGTTTATTGTGCAGGTTTGTTACGTCAATCAGTCCTCTTCCACCTTCACTTCTGGGTAATGTCAGTCTTTGGAGGCAAGATCGTGGATGATGCTTCCGAAATTTCGCCAGTGTTGTATTTATTGTGCGCTGTAGATTTTTCAAGTATGTCTTTGTCCAGTTTATAATGCCAAAGGAAAATAGGTAAGCACGGGGATTGCATTTATTGAGTGCTTTAAATGTGTTTCAGGCGTTCAGTTGCGTTTTTAATATAGAGTTAAGTCGGTGTCGGAATAGCTGTTTCAATGTGTCTTTCGTTTCTTTATAGTATATTTGTAGTGACTGGTTATAACCTAAATATTTGTATGTCTCCTGCTCATCTAGTGATTCTATATTTTGTCCAGATTCTAAAGTATAATTATGTCTGTAGCTCTGTCCTGCTCTGATTGAATTAATTTTACATTTGTCGATTCCAAACTCCATCCATCATAAAACTTGCCAGGAGGGATATACGGCATGAGGCAGATAAGCTGGCAGACCGAGCTAAGACAACAGCGCGTAGAAACGACATGAGCTGTATGACATCCAAGCACATCATTAAGCGCATAGTCAGCCAGAAGCTCCGCCGTCCGAAGAAACCACTGGAAGATAGTTCGGGCCAGCTGCTCTGTACAGCTGAACAACAGCCTAAGCACCAATTAACTGACAAAATACCAGTCACCCTCACCACCTCAGTCAGATAACCCTGTCACCCTGCTGGACATATCAATTATCCCACCAAGCTTAGATGAAGTGGTTAAAGCCATAAAGCAAATGAAGTCCGGGAAAGCTCCTAGAATAGACAATATCATAGTCGAAATGCTGAAAGCTGACCTCGTACGATCAGCTTCACTGCTGCAACCTCTTATCGAGCGAATCTGGGAATCGGAAGAGATACCGTCCCAATGGAGTCAAGGGCTTCTCGTTAAGGTCCCCAAGAAAGGCAAGATGACTGTGAGTGACAATTGGAGAGGAATAACACTGTTACCAACTGCAGCAAAAGTGCTAGCTAAATTGCTCTTGAACCGGATGTCCTCACAAATTGCAGGCTCTCTCCGTGAAGAACAGGCTGGATTTAGACCTGCACGCCCATGTACTGACTACACTAACACCTTACGCGTCCTGATGGAGCAGAGTGTCGAATGGCAAACAGAAATGATCCTGACTTTTGTAGACTTCGAAAAAGCCTTCGACACAGTGAAGTGGAGTGCGATGTGGTCAAGCATGCGACGCAGAGGCATACCAAACAAGATCGTTTGCATTATCTATGCTCTGTATCGAGGCAGCATGAGTAGAGTGGTGCATGAGCACATGCTGGGGGACCCTATCAAAATCACGGCCGGCGTTAAGCAAGGCTGTCTGCTGTAGCCGCTCTTATTTATCATCCTGCTCGATGACATCATGCGAGATGTAGTGTCGACGCCGAGAGGCATTGCATGGGGCAATAATATCTTGGAGGATCTCGACTACGCCGATGATATTGTGTTAATTTCGCCAACTCTAAACCAGATGCAGGCCAAGCTTGAGAACCTCAGGCTGACGGCAGAGAATGTGGGATTGCGAATTAACTCAAAGAAAACGGTTGACATGCGAGTAATGTCGAGTAATGGCATACCTCTGAAGCTAATCAATGCCCCTCTGGACACTGTCTCTAAGTTCACGTACCTAGGCAGCTGCATTACTAACGAAGGCGGCTCAAGTGAAGACATAGATGCCAGAATAAAAAAGAATGGCGCTTTTGTTCAACTCAAGGCAGCCTGGACGTCAAATAAAGTAACTCGTCGCATCAAACTTACATTCTTCGAGTCTACACTGAAAAGTCTACTCCTGTTTGGTTGCGAGACGTGGAGAGTGACGGTGACACTGACGACCCAACTACAAGTGCTCGTCAACAAGTGTCTCAGGTCCATACTCCGCATCTTTTGGCCGAACACCATCAGGCATGAGGACTTGTGGGCCCGATGTCAGCAGACGCCCATCAAGCAAGAAATTGCTCAACGTAAATGGCGGTGGATAGGGCACACTCTTCGGCGTAGCGAGACGAATGCCGCCTCGATAGCATTTGAGTGGAAGCCGAGCGGCAGAAAAAGACCTGGTCGACCCGTGCACACATGGCGAAGAACCATAGAGAGCGAACTCAAGACCATGGGATTGACGTGGGAGGAAGCCAAGAGGAAGGCACAAGATAGGGGAGAATGGAGAAAGCTCTTGAAGGCCCTTTGTACCAGTGGGGTACCCTGAGGACCACAACAACAACAACAACACAACAACAAACTCCATCTGTATGTCGCAAGTAAATAGTTCCGTCAGATTAGTTAATTGATAAAGCTGTTCTTCATTATTGGCGTATAGTTTTATGTCATCCATATAAAGCAGGTGGTTGATGATTTGTCGTTGGTCAGTCTTTATGTCATTCTCTGCGTATTTCATTTGGTATCCTAATGGGGTTGAGTTTAAAATATTGGAAATTGGGTTCAAAGCGAGACAAAACCACAAAGGGCTAAGCGCGTCTCCCTGAAATATCCCTCGTTGTATCTTAATGGATTCAGTTTCTATTATTTTTATAGGAGTTGTTAATGTAAGCCTGATAGTCCAGTTTTCCATTGAGGTCTTTAATAGTTTAACAATTTTTGGGCGTATTTTGTATATGTCAAGTACTTTACTAACCAAGAGTGGGGGACGGATCCGTATGCTTTTCTAAAATCAATGTATATGCTGAATAAGTCGGATTTACGTTTTTGAACCTGTTTTAATATAACAGAGTCAATGACGAGCCTTGGCTATATTTTCGGCAACCTATTTGCTGTTCGGTTAGGATACTATTCACGTCAAGATGTTTATATATGACTTCGGATATGCAAAATGTGAGGATTTTGTACAGGGTTTGTAAACAAGTAATGCTTGTTGCGCGAAACATCCAGTGCCTCATTCTTGCTGCGCATAATAACCTTCAACGGGCGCGGTGCGGCACCTGCATCAGATTTTGGTGCTCCGAGGCGGAAAGTTTTTTTTTGTGCAGTCAGCTTTGGTCGTAATCTTAGTTATCACTTTTGTACATTCTGCTATGTCGTGAGCTTTCCGTTCTTCAGCCTACCTTCCGTTCACCGGTTAACCACTGGTGGACTCTGGCAATTCATACATGATAATGTTGTTTTTTTTTTTTTTTTTTTTTTAATATATATATAGGCGAGCATTTGTCCGCCATCTCACCTGGTGGAAAGTGACGATGCGGACTATGTTGAAGCATACTCACCTATGTAGTGCCTATTCACTCTCGCCTTGAAAAGACCCAGGTTATATTGTTCCGGAAACAGATCCGCCGGCAGGGAGTTCCACTCCTTAGCCGTTCGCATTAAGAATGTGGAATGAATGGAATGTGGATGTTGGTATCTACCAATCTATTAGCCCTCTCAGACATCTCCTGTATAGCCGATTAAGTCGCAAGCAAGCTCTGGCGAAATGCGTAACTGCTTAACCTCCTCTGTTAGTTCGTTAAGTTCATGCAGAATTGTAGGAAGTTGCACCATTGTAGTTTTACAATCTCCGCAGAGGAAGGTCATGACGCGCACCACTGTTTTTAATTCGACTACTCTAATTTCAGTTGGTGATAATCCATGACAGTCACTGCACAGCAAGCCTTTGCACAGATAACATGCAACGTAAAGCTCGTTTTATCCTGCGATTTAGGGATTGTAGTTTTTTTTTTTCAGACATAGTGGTAGGATTGGATATTATTTGGATTTATTTATTTGTATTTAGGGTATTTATTTTGAAGTATTGTCAACATTGAGATAAGTAAGGGTAGGTTAAAAAATTTCGGGCGGAAAATTACACTGGTATGTTCAATCGTCTTTTTAGATTCGTATTTCACTATTTTATGTTTAGATAACACTATCACAGTTAGCATTCACTGTTAGCTACACTTTAACACTGATTTCACAAGTTATATCAACATTTTTCGCGGTAAATCGAATAAATAACGCGAGCGCAGTTTTGAATAAATAACGCGAGCGCAGTTTTGACATGTTAAGTGGTTTTTGACGTTTTGAGTGATTTTTTTTTCCAACTACTACAACTTAAAATATTCTATCTCTTCTTCTAGAATCAATAGCAAATTTAAATTATGGCTTTTAAACTATCCACTTCCGCATATTGGGAGTGGTATGGGGGATCCCCTAAGCCCCCCCAATATCTCCCGATATTGAAGAATTTATTTAATTTATACAGTATACTGGAGCAGCTTAATCTTTACTCATTTTAGTTGTTGTCAATTGCAGAGAACCCCAGCAGAGGATCGGCAGAGTAGAAGCTGGCAGGCATCTCTTGACAGAGCTCTAGGTTTTGTCACTGTCAAGGATCAGAGGTTTGTTCTAGTTAGATTGACGTTAATTACTGTGATAGATCAAGCAGATTTTCTAGATTTGTAAATGTACATTGTACAAAGTTGTAAAAGACAAATGTAAATTTGGTTTATAAGTAACATAAGTTATTAAATAATTCCTATAATTTGAAATATAGAATACATTTATGAAAAAATACTATAGCATATTGTAGGAGTTATTATTTTTACACATCTTTTAGAAATATTTAATATTCATTTTAAATATATAATCAAATTTCGATATTCTCTTCTAGCAGATACAGGCTTCTCAAAAACTTCTAGATATTCATTTACGTAAGAACTTTAGTTTGGCACTAACTGCCTCCATGGTCTAGCGGTCTAAGCCATGGGCTTTCGACCCGGAGGTCCCAAGTTCGATTCCCATTCCAATGACTTTGTGTTGTTGTTTCTGGTTTGGTGAGGACATTGCAGGCTGAAGACCTGATTGTCCAAAAAGCAAGATGTTCCATGCTGTCGGATGGGTATGTAAATAGTCAGTTCTGCGCATGGTTAATCCTGGGAATGTAAATAGTCGCGCCTGATTTCTCTCTGCTTGTGTCAGTCATTCTGTGCCATCAAAATAAGTGATTGAAGGAATAGATAGTGCCCAAGGCACTAAAAACTAGTCCTGCGTAGTTGGCCGATCTCTGGGAGATTGGCCGCCATCACCGAAAATCGGTGAGAGGACTATACTTATACTTTAGATTGAGACTAAAATAAGTTGAATGACCCCACAGGCCTATCTCCAACATGGTCTGGCAGCGCACGGAGTTCGCTCGCGTGCTGGAGGGGCTGGGCGCGCGCGGGGCGGGGGGCGGCGGCGGGGGCGGGGGGCAGCCCGCGCTCACCCGCCCCCTCACCATCACGCGCTTTGTGGACGTCACGGGCGATCTGCTGTCAGCCATCATGAGGGATACCAAGCTAAACAATGACAACTACATCGCTAAGGTACGACTAACCTTCTTCTTCTTAGCGAGTGGATTCTCGAGTCGAATGTCAAATGACCTGGTGTCAGTTTTCAAACCGCCTAGTAGCACAGCTAATAGGCCTCTGACATGGTTAGAGTAGCGACCACTATCAAAGACGGCGACCGGCACCGACGGCTTAACGTGCCCTCCCAAGCACGGAATCTATTTTATTTTCAGACAAACAGGTGATTCAGCCTGCAATGTCCTAATCAAACTGGGAAAAACCTCACAAAGTGATAAATTGACAAATATCAACTTTTGTGTTTTCCCCCTGGGAATCGAACCCAGGACCTCCGGATCGTAAGCCCATGGCTCTAACCGCTAGACCACGGAGGCAGTTAAGACTAACCATGATAGCCTATTAGAGGCCCTAAATAAGTGGGCGGAAGACACGGTATGCATCACAGGTCCGCATGGAAGTCAAATCAATAACACATTGCAGGCACTCAAGTACTAAACTGTGTATCGCGAATGAAGCAAGCGCGAAATTTTACATTGGATACGCGTTGATTTGGCCTTGCACCTGTGGGCGTTTTCCCCAAAAACTTCTATATAAATCGAGGTAGACGCGGCACATGCGCCAATAGTTAAAGCGCTTCAACGAGGGGAAATTGCCCTCCTTCCCTTCTTCAATTCTTCAGTGTTTAATAGCGCGTGAACAAATGAATGTTGTAGTTTTGGCACAGCTCGGACACTCCTAACTACCATGTCATTTTGGTCACACATCGACAGACGGCATGTTGCACTTGGCATGCGTTTATGTGCGTGTTATAAGGGTTGACAAATTTTGTTATACCGGCCATAATCATCACTTGATTAATCTGGTTCTTGATTAATCCAACGTTTTAAATTAGTTCACTGAATAGTACTAATATATAATTTGTGGTTTTGGGATCACTTTTTGAGTGACGATTTGCTTACCTCAGTTTATATACAAGGCTTTGTTTTGCCCGCGTTGCCCAAGCTACGCCACTGAACATTGTTTAATTTATAAAACACTAGCGAACCGCCCCGGCTTTGCACGGAAATCATTAGTGTTTCTCTACTATATTATGCATGTATTAAACATATAAACCTTCCTCTTGAATCACTATTCATTGAAAGAAACCGCATCAAAATACGTTGCGTAGTTTTAAAGATCTAAGCATACATAGGGATATAGGGACAGAGAAAGCGACTTTGTTTTATACTATGTACTAATGTTTCTCTACTATATTATGCATGTATTATACATATAAACCTTCCTCTTGAATCACTCTATCCATTAAAAGAATCCGCATCAAAATACGTTGCGTAGTTTTAAAGATCTAAGCATACATAGGGATATAGGGACAGAGAAAGCGACTTTGTTTTATACTATGGAGTAATGTTTCTCTACTATATTATGCATGTATTATACATATAAACCTTCCTGTTGAATTACTCTATCTATTCAAAGAAACCGCATCAAAATACTTTTATACTATGTAGTGATGTTTCTCTACTATATTATACAAGTATTATACATATAATAAACCTTCGTCTTGAATCACTCTATACATTAGAAGAAACCGCATTAAAATTCGTTGCGTAGTTTTAAAGATCAAAACATACATAGGGATATAGGGACAGAGAAGGCTACTTTGTTTTATACTATGTAGTGATGTTTCTCTACTATGTTATGTTGTTTTATACTATGTAGTGATGTTTCTCTACTATGTTATGTTGTTTTATACTATGTAGTGATTGTCTGTGTTGTTACAGTTGCCGTACCTGGGCAAGCGGTTCCTGTACCCCGGGCAGGTGTCCAAGTCCTGGCTGAAGACGGTGAACACGCTGCACGCCTTCCCGCACGCGCTGGCTTTCATAGCCTTCTTCCTCGACCTCGTCAACCATATCGTAAGTTCATGTAACATTAGAATAGAATTTCTTCCATGCTGGACTGGGAGCGAAAGAAAATCATAGAATGTGCCAGCTGCATTACCTCCCGGGCATGCTGTAAAAAGCAGCTAAGGGATCCGAGGGTTTCAGTATATTGCAATTTAGGCGATGGACTGACAACCTGTCACTACAGCAATATACCTAAAAAACTTATCTTAAATAACCCTCAAAATTTTGTCAGACGTGACGGAATGACCTTTGTTTAGGTCGTTTACGCTCTGCCTACCCCATTAGGGATAAAGGCGTGATTATATGTATGTAGAATAGAATAGAAAAACGTTTATTCATGAAACAATACAAAACTCAACATACAGTAAGTAGACTTATTGAATGCACCGATCTGTATTGCACAAGAAATGGAGCTAACTCAGCATTTGTTACAAGTTATATCTATAATCAGTAACACTGATATTCTGTCAGCACCGTAATACACAATATAATAATAGAATACAAAATCTTAAATTTAAAATACATATTATAAATATACTACAATATTGAATATAATTAAACTTCTAAGTAGGCAAACTATTTAAACTTAAGTGAGACATTCTAAATAATGATTTTTAGAACGGAGCAGCCGACACACTTAACCTGATGAAGGGACTCGCGACTTATTTTCCAAAGTGAGTGCCTGTTATTAAAATCTTTACTCAGTAGGCACTTTAAGCGACAAAAATGGCTCGCGTTTTATTAGTGCAGCTAAAAGTCCTCTGACATGTTTTTTTTATAACTACCACTATCAAAGACTGACTGGGACCGATGGCTTAACGTGCCCTCTGATGCACGAAATCCATTTAATCAAAATCATAGAGAATCGAGTGATTTAGCCTGCAGACAACGCATTATCCTAGTCAAACTGGAAAAATTCTCACAAATTGATAATTCGCGAGTGGGGAACGTTGGAAGGGGAAGACCTCGACGAACATACCGCGAAAAAATATTCGAAAAGCAAACCAAGTACCTATCTACTAACTTCTCTGATATATAACATAGAGTATCCTATCTTATGTAGCATATATTATGTATTAGTTTATCATAAGATATGTATCAGTATATTTTATTGAAATATTTATTTAATAGTGTGTAAATATTGTCTAAGTATTTTATGTAGTAATATGCACTATCCCGCTTTCTGCTTGTACAATTTTTATACCCAAAGGTTGCCTGGTAGAAATTGCTGCTTTGGCAATAAAGCCGCCTATATTGTACTGTCACGTTTGTTCCTTTTTATTTCTGTTGTATGTGTTTCTTTGTGCAATAAAGAATTTTGTATTGTACCTATAGAAACTTACTTCTTTTGACCGTGCCTTCCCCCCTCCCTTTGAACCCTCAAATCCCCCCCCCCTGGCTACGCCTATGGTAGAAGCCTAAAAGTCCGCTAAGTAATTATGAAGGAACAAAATGTACTATAGACTACTAGGGAATGAATATGATGAATAAATGTCGTTCAAATGATTGTACTTGTTTAAGTTATTGACGTATATTGTTTTATGTTCAGGAAACTCCCGTGTCGGACGAGTGGCTGTACGTAGAGAAGGACGAGCTGGCGTGCCTTCGTCGAGACTTCCTATACAAGTCCTGGATTAGGTAAACAGTTAAACACCCTTGCTTCATTTTAGTTCCAGTGGCAATCAATCAAACAAACTATGAAAAAAATGCATTCGTATTTTAAAATGTCTTTTTAATGGTTAATTAAATTGAAAGCATTTTTTTTTAATGTGAACTGCAATTGTTTCACTATTACAAACAGTAATCTTAAAAACTTATATAGCCAATGACAGAGTTCACCATATTAAAATAACATAATAGGGTATTAAACAAACAATAGACATAAGGCAGGCTAAGTGTATGTGTAAGTGGGAATGTATGTGTAATGTGTAGTCTATGATGTAATGGGTAGGGTAAACAAAAACCCTTCTGAGAAATATGATTGCTTTTTTTTGCTACTTCCACACTCCAAACTCCAAACTTCCACACTCCAAACGCCCGCAACCTGCACTGCACCACTATGTACCACCGAATCTACTCGACATGTGTTTCGCCCACCTCGGAGCATTATTATTTTGAACGGTATTATTACTAAGATTATATTTATTGTTACCTCGATATTTGAACGCAGTTTCATGCAATAAATATAATCATGGTAATAATCCCATTCAAAATAATAATCTAATTGTATAGCCCTGCCAGGAGTTAAAAATACATACATACATAGTGGTACCATAGAGAAGAGCTTATAGGAACTGCATAAGTCCCTCTCTTATTCTGTCTCTATTTTTCTCTATGACAGGAATTTTTGATTACTGACAGGGCTATAATAATGATAATAATTGATAAGGAACAACCGCGAAAGTCTCAAAACTTAGGAATGATAGAATTCCTCAAAATAAGGCCTTATGCATTAAATGAAATAACTAAGATTTGGACTTTTACATCTTCCATACTAGACTGGGAGCGATAGAAACACATAGAATGTGCCAGCTGCATTTCCTTCCGAGCATGCTGAAAAACCAGCTAAGGGATTCGAGGGTTTTAGTATATTGCAATTTAGGCGATGGGCTGACAACCTGTGACTAAAGCAATATACCTACAAATCTATTTTACCCTCATAACTTTGTCAGACGTGGCGGAACGGCCTTTTTTATGTCGTTTACGCTCTGCCTACCCCATTAGGGATAAAGGCGTGATTGTATGTATGTATGTATGGACTTTTACATGAATCGTAAAACGTTGTGTTGCTGCAGGTTCCAGGACCCCGGCGCGGCGTTCGAGGACCTGGACGAGGAGTACCTGCGGAGCCTCAAGCAGCTGCTCGGGGACGACGACGCGAGGGTCGCGCAGCTGCGGGAGACCATCCTGCGTCAGTACACGATACACACCGCCACCTAACTAAATCACTGCCCGAAAAAAATGCTGGTTGGACCGAAAAAAATTACATAGAAAGTCATCATCATCATCTCCCTAGCCTTATCCCGTATTTCATGGGGTCGGCTTCCTAATCTAGGGGATTGAACGAGGGTACTGGTTTTTACACAGAGCGACTGCCATCTGACCTCCGCAACCCAGAAGGAAAACCAGACCCAATCCTAGATTAGGTCAGAGTTTTCAAGCCGCCAATGCTTAGCACTTGCCTCTGATATGGCTTAACGACTAATATCTACGGTATTAAACGATATTTACCCGGACCAACGGCTTAACGTGCCTTCCGAAGCACGGAAAAAGCACCGAATAAACGTACATATGAAATTCGAAAACCGAAAAACACATTGGTACGTGGTGGGATTCGAACCACGACCTCCCGCTCAGGAGGCAGCGGCCCTATCCACTACACCGTCGGGCTACAACATAGAAAGTATACATTGTATACCAAATACATACAATAGTAGATTTTATGCCGAGTGCATAAAGCAAGTCATTATTAGCCCGGGCTCGGGCAGATGAAGAAGTCGAGGATAAAAATGATTTGTGCACGAGTTATAAACTCTGCTTTTCCCTTCGATTGCGAGAAAATAAAACAGTAACATAACATACTAACATTTTTTTAATTAAAATTCAAAGTAAAATTAGTACAATTTTGAATGCTGAATGATATGGTTTTTCCCGGCATATTAACGGCTTCTTTCCCGCTACTTTACTTTTTTTAATTTTTGTGCATGATTTTCGGGCAAAGAATAAAATATATACAGCGTACTCTTAAATTATTTTGGAATATTGTTTTTTTTAGTGATGAATATGTCTTGATATTTAGTTACTTTTTCGTATTATCTTATTATAAACCAAAAATGCAAATAGGGAAGGATATATTATAAATTAGCAAGTTTTATCCGTGCACAATTTATTATGTTTGGCTGCATGGTCTAAATGGTCACTGCCTTAGTATAGATACATTTAAAAAGCTACTTTTTTGCCCTTGTGCATAAAGTTCAACTTTATGTAGCCTAGATTCTGCATAAAGTTGTACTTTTTCGAGCATGAGAAGTGAAAAAGTTTTTTTTATTTTTCTTTCACATAGAAGTAAAACTTAAAACTAGGTGAAACTGACATAAATGTATATTACAGTCTATTTGATAGCTGCATTTTCTCCCAGGCATGCTGTAAAAACCAGCTAAGGGATCCGAGGGTTTCAGTATATTGGGCTGACAACCTGTCACTATTGCAATATACCTACAAATCTATCTTAATTAACCCTCAAAATTTTGGTCAGACGTGGCGGAACGACCTTTGTCTAGGTCATTTACGCTCTGCCTACCCCATTAAGGGATAAAGGCGTTATTATATGTACATACATACATACATGTATTTTAAAAATACGAAAATAATATATTGTCCTTCCATACAAATTATGTCATCAGTCGCTCGAGAAAATTTGTATGGGCCTACTACGGAGATCAGTGGATAAAGGCGTGATTATATGTGTGTATGAACTTAACAATGATAATGAACAACCACGAAAGTTTTAAAACTTATGTTATGATAGAATTCCTCAAAATATGATGCAATAAATGAAATTACTAAGATTTGGACTTTAACATCTTCCATGCTAGACTGGGAGCGAGAAAAAAACATAGAATGTGGCAGCTGCATTTCCTCCCGGGCATGCTGTAAAACCAGCTAAGGGATCCGAGGGATTCAGTATATTGTAATTTAGGCGTTGGGCTGACAACCTGTCACTACAGCAATATACCTACAAATCTATTATAAGTGACCCTCTAAACTTTGTCAGACGTGGCGGAACGACCTTTGTTTTGGCCGTTTGCGCTCTGCCTACCCCATTAGGTGCTACCGTCTACCGCAGTACCTAGATATAATTTGAGTAATTCAGATAGAGCATACGAAAGATTCACCTTTGTTTTCTTGTAGAATGCGAAGCCACGCTGGAAGACGAGAGCGAGCTAGCGGCACGAGCGGAGGAGGAGCGCGTGCGAGCGAGACGGGACGCCCTGCTGGCGCGAGTGAAGCAAGCGCGCCAAGAGAGGCGGCAGATACGCGCCGAGCTGGACGAGCAGCTCGCCAGGAGGGAGGAGCAGCTCAGCGCCGTGCGCGCGCTTGATGCCCACATCAACAACATCACGTGAGTGAAGCAAGCGCGCCAAGAGAGGCGGCAGATACGCGCCGAGCTGGACGAGCAGCTCGCCAGGAGGGAGGAGCAGCTCAGCGTCGTGCGCGCGCTTGATGCCCACATCACCAACATCACGTGAGTGAAGCAAGCGCGCCAAGAGAGGCGGCAGATACGCGCCGAGCTGGACGAGCAGCTCGCCAGGAGGGAGGAGCAGCTCAGCGCCGTGCGCGCGCTTGATGCCCACATCAACAACATCACGTGAGTGAAGCAAGCGCGCCAAGAGAGGCGGCAGATACGCGCCGAGCTGGACGAGCAGCTCGCCAGGAGGGAGGAGCAGCTCAGCGTCGTGCGCGCGCTTGATGCCCACATCACCAACATCACGTGAGTGAAGCAAGCGCGCCAAGAGAGGCGGCAGATACGCGCCGAGCTGGACGAGCAGCTCGCCAGGAGGGAGGAGCAGCTCAGCGTCGTGCGCGCGCTTGATGCCCACATCACCAACATCACGTGAGTGAAGCAAGCGCGCCAAGAGAGGCGGCAGATACGCGCCGAGCTGGACGAGCAGCTCGCCAGGAGGGAGGAGCAGCTCAGCGTCGTGCGCGCGCTTGATGCCCACATCAACAACATCACGTGAGTGAAGCAAGCGCGCCAAGAGAGGCGGCAGATACGCGCCGAGCTGGACGAGCAGCTCGCCAGGAGGGAGGAGCAGCTCAGCGTCGTGCGCGCGCTTGATGCCCACATCACCAACATCACGTGAGTGAAGCAAGCGCGCCAAGAGAGGCGGCAGATACGCGCCGAGCTGGACGAGCAGCTCGCCAGGAGGGAGGAGCAGCTCAGCGTCGTGCGCGCGCTTGATGCCCACATCACCAACATCACGTGAGTGAAGCAAGCGCGCCAAGAGAGGCGGCAGATACGCGCCGAGCTGGACGAGCAGCTCGCCAGGAGGGAGGAGCAGCTCAGCGTCGTGCGCGCGCTTGATGCCCACATCACCAACATCACGTGAGTGAAGCAAGCGCGCCAAGAGAGGCGGCAGATACGCGCCGAGCTGGACGAGCAGCTCGCCAGGAGGGAGGAGCAGCTCAGCGTCGTGCGCGCGCTTGATGCCCACATCAACAACATCACGTGAGTGAAGCAAGCGCGCCAAGAGAGGCGGCAGATACGCGCCGAGCTGGACGAGCAGCTCGCCAGGAGGGAGGAGCAGCTCAGCGTCGTGCGCGCGCTTGATGCCCACATCAACAACATCACGTGAGTGAAGCAAGCGCGCCAAGAGAGGCGGCAGATACGCGCCGAGCTGGACGAGCAGCTCGCCAGGAGGGAGGAGCAGCTCAGCGTCGTGCGCGCGCTTGATGCCCACATCAACAACATCACGTGAGTGAAGCAAGCGCGCCAAGAGAGGCGGCAGATACGCGCCGAGCTGGACGAGCAGCTCGCCAGGAGGGAGGAGCAGCTCAGCGTCGTGCGCGCGCTTGATGCCCACATCACCAACATCACGTGAGTGAAGCAAGCGCGCCAAGAGAGGCGGCAGATACGCGCCGAGCTGGACGAGCAGCTCGCCAGGAGGGAGGAGCAGCTCAGCGTCGTGCGCGCGCTTGATGCCCACATCACCAACATTACGTGAGTGAAGCAAGCGCGCCAAGAGAGGCGGCAGATACGCGCCGAGCTGGACGAGCAGCTCGCCAGGAGGGAGGAGCAGCTCAGCGTCGTGCGCGCGCTTGATGCCCACATCACCAACATCACGTGAGTGAAGCAAGCGCGCCAAGAGAGGCGGCAGATACGCGCCGAGCTGGACGAGCAGCTCGCCAGGAGGGAGGAGCAGCTCAGCGTCGTGCGCGCGCTTGATGCCCACATCACCAACATCACGTGAGTGAAGCAAGCGCGCCAAGAGAGGCGGCAGATACGCGCCGAGCTGGACGAGCAGCTCGCCAGGAGGGAGGAGCAGCTCAGCGTCGTGCGCGCGCTTGATGCCCACATCAACAACATCACGTGAGTCGACCTCGAGACACTTTCTGCCAATCTACAACCAACAACAGATCTTGGATCTCTCTCTTCACTAAAGACGATAACTTTTTGTCTCTTCATGGACTATTTGTCGCATTACCAAACTAGACGGAACTTTCTTGTTTCTTTACCAAACTAGACGGAACTTTCTTGTTTCTTTACCAAACTAGACGGAACTTTCTATTTTCCTAACCAAACTAGACGAAATCTTCTAGTTTCTTTACCAAACTAGGCGGAACCTTTTTGTTTTATTTACCAAACTAGACGGAACCTTTTTGTTTCTTCCCCAAACTAGACGAAACCTTTTTGTTTCTTTACCAAACTAGACGGAACCTTTTTGTTTCTTCACCAAACTAGACGGAACCTTTTTGTTTCTTCACCAAACTAAACGGAACCTTTTTGTTTCTTTACCAAACTAGACGGAACCTTTTCCTCTCTTTATCAGAAGAGACGTCACCTTTTTATCTTTATCAGCCTAGGCTATCTCTCTTTATCAGACTTTACTTTTACTTGTCTGTCAACGTCGTGCTTACCGCACCCTAGGGGTACAGACGTTGGCGGGGACGCGGTAGCACGCGGCGATAGCACCGGCATGCGGCAACTGGCGGATGTGCGCACGCGTCGTGCTCGCTCCCCCTCCTGCTTCACCGCCCGCACCCCCGTTACCGCGTCCCCGCGCACGTCTGTACCCCTAAGGCGCGGTAAGCACGACGTTGACAGACTATAAATTGCAATATACTGAAACCCTCGGATCCCTTAGCTGGTTTTTACAGCATGCCTGGGATCAAGTTTTTCACTCGCCCCCCTGGCCAGCATATTATATGTGCTGTTTTATTAAATAAATGTTTGTTCTGTTTCCAGTGCAGAGATTCAGCAGCTGAAACGTGAGCTAGAGACTCAGGACATCAGCGTGGCGGAACGAGCTCGGTTACTGGATGAAGTGGACTACGCCACCAGGGTCATTGACTCCAAACGCACACTTGCTGAGCAGGTGTCTAAGGTACGATATTATTTTCCTGTGTTCGTGGTGTTGTGAATCCCAGTTGGTAGAATGACATACATACATAAATCATGCCTTTACCCTTTACGGGGTAGGCAGAGCGTTTAACGCCTCGTAAAAGGCGCTTTCGCCACGTCTGACAAAAATTGAGGGCAATTTTAGATTGTAAAATGTATTGCTATAGTGACAGGTTGTCAGCCCATCGCCTAAATTACAATACACTGTAACCCTCGAGTCCCTTTTGCTGACTTCAACAGCATGCGCGGGAGGAAGGGCAGCTGGAACATTCTATGTTTTTCTATCTCTCCCAGTCCAGCATGGAAGTAAAAGCATGGTATAATGACCCCTAAATTTTTTGCGTTAAATCGCCTATGAGAATATATAGTACTAGCGACCCGCCCCGGCTTCGCACGGAAATCATCAGTGTTTCTCTACTATATTATGCATGTATTATTCATATAAACCTTCCTCTTGAATCACTCTATTCATTAAAAGAAACCGCATCAAAATACGTTGCGTAGTTTTAAAGATCTAAGCATACATAGGGATATAGGAACAGAGAAAGCGACTTTGTTTTATACTATGTAGTGGTTTCCAATTTGGTTTTAGAAAAAAGGTAAACAAAGTTTCACGTCTTTTAATCGAAGATCTTGTTTCTAAAATAAGTTTTAGCTATTAGATATGACAACATAATTAAATAGTAGCTTTAGTAACTTAACTAATTTGCCAACACGTATCATTTATTTTAGAAATGTGTTTTCGATTAAAAAGATATGAAACTTTGTTTACCTTTATTGTAAAACGGAATTGGAAATACTATAGACAGGATTCGTTACAGAAATAGAGATCGCGACCGACGACTTAACGTGCCTTCCGAAGTACGGAATCTTCAATTAGCCCATACACATTGATCCAATCATTTTCTAAAAATCTTTTAAAAGCGTTTGGCCGTGTGGTTTTTTTGTGGGTTTATTGGCTTTTATCTTCTTCTTCTTTCGAGTGGGTATCGAGTCTATCGACCCGATGAACCCTGGTGTCAGAGTTTTTAAACCGCCTAGTAGCACAACTATCAGGCCTCTGACATGGTTTGAGTAACGACCACTATCAAAGACAGCGACCGGGACCGACGGCTTAACGTGCCCTCCGAAGCACGAAATCCAGCATGGAAGTATTCGGAAGACACGTTCAAGATATTAGTAAACGGCTTAACTTTCCGTAACCGTCCCGGTTAATATTGTGGATATTAGTCGTTAAGCCATGTCAGAGGCTATTGCATTGCATTGATGGTATAAAAACACTGACAGATGGGTTAGTCACTAACCTGGCAAAAACCTAATGTAAGATTGGGTCTGGTTTCCCTTCTGGGTTGCGGAGGTCAGATGGCATTCGCTCTGTGCAAAAACCAGTAGCCTTGTTCAGAGGAAGCCGACTCCGTGAGATACGGGATAAGGCGACGGGGGATGATGATAGGTGAATCTTCTTAGCGAGTGGATTCTCAAGTCGAACAACGACCCGATGAACCCTGGTGTCAGTTTTCAAATCGCCTAGTAGCACAGCTCTAGCCTCTGACATGGTTATGAATAACGACCACTATCACAGACAGCGACCAGGGCCGACGGTTAACGTGCCCTCCGAAGTACGGAATCTTTTTTCTTTTTTCGGACAATCAGGTGATTCTGCCTGTAATATCGTAACCAAATTGGTGAAAACCTCACAAAGTGATAAATTGACAAATATCAATCTTTGTGTTCCCCTCCCGGGAATCGAACCCAGGACCTCCGGATCGTAAGCCCATGGCTCTGACCACTAGACCACGGAAACAGTTGATGATAGAGCACTGGATGAGTGAAGGTGATAAAATGGTTATGTTTCAGATAATGATGAGTAAAGAGACAGAATTGGCAGTTTGGCAGAAGCGCACGCTGGACAGCTGCGTGGAGTACAAGCAGGCGCTGATCCACCTCGCCGCGCGCTTCCCGCCGCTCGCCGCGCTGGCTGTGGACGAACAGTAAGTGCCCATTATTTTATTTTATATATATACTTTATTGCATAAACATAAAATAAATGTAATTTACAAATATAGTGTGCAAGGGCGAACTTATCTCTATGAAGAGATCTCTTCCAGCCAACCCAATGGTAGTAAGAGAAAGTGAATAATTTTGACAAGAAAATGCAACATTAACAGAGACTAGTAAAAAAAAAAAAAAACTTGCATACCTATACATAGAATAAATACCTAATTTTTATTGGGGAAGCTTACAGCCTATTTTACAATATAACTTATATATATTAATAAGTATGTACCAATAACAAGCTACCACAATTAAACAGAAAAAAAATAACACTCAATGTTGTATATAAATATAAAGTAAGTAAATTTAAACTTAATTAATCTTAGTAACTAAATTTGGTTCTTTTCCTTAATCCTTTTTTTTATGTATATGTGCTGCAGCAAAACAGATCGAAACGATCGTCGCTATTAAATTTATTAGCTAATTTTAATGTTCTGGGGAAGAAGCTATTATTCCTATAATTAGTATTGCCTTCTTAACTTCCATGCTGGACTGGGAGAGATAGAAAAACATAGCATGTTCCAGCTGCATGTTCCTCCCGGGCATGCTGTAGAAGTCAGCAAAAGGGACTCGAGGGTTACAGTGTATTGTAATTTAGGCGATGGGCTGACAACCCGTCACAATAGCAATACAATTTTCAATCTAAAATTGGTCTCATTTTTGTCAGACGTGTCGAAAGCGCCTTTTACGAAGCGTTTATCGCTCTGCCTACCCCGTAAGGGATAAAGGCGTGAATTTATGTATGTATGTATGTAGTATTGCCTGATGGAACATGGAGTAATTAATGTATAAGCAGCACTAGCAGTGTACGAACAGTAAGTGCCCATTAGCAGCACTAGCAGTGGACGAACAGTAAGTGCCCATTAGCAGCACTAGCAATGTACGAACAGTAAGTGCCCATTAGCAGCACTAGCAGTGGACGAACAGTAAGTGCCCATTAGCAGCACTAGCAGTGGACAAACAGTAAGTGCCCATTAGCAGCACTAGCAGTGGACAAACAGTAAGTGCCCATTAGCAGCACTAGCAGTGGACGAACAGTAAGTGCCCATTAGCAGCACTAGCAGTGGACGAACAGTAAGTGCCCATTAGCAGCACTAGCAGTGGACGAACAGTAAGTGCCCATTAGCAGCACTAGCAGTGGACGAACAGTAAGTGCCCATTAGCAGCACTAGCAGTGGACGAACAGTAAGTGCCCATTAGCAGCACTAGCAGTGGACGAACAGTAAGTGCCCATTAGCAGCACTAGCAGTGGACAAACAGTAAGTGCCCATTAGCAGCACTAGCAGTGGACGAACAGTAAGTGCCCATTAGCAGCACTAGCAGTGGACGAACAGTAAGTGCCCATTAGCAGCACTAGCAGTGGACGAACAGTAAGTGCCCATTAGCAGCACTAGCAGTGGACGAACAGTAAGTGCCCATTAGCAGCACTAGCAGTGGACGAACAGTAAGTGCCCATTAGCAGCACTAGCAGTGGACGAACAGTAAGTGCCCATTAGCAGCACTAGCAGTGGACGAACAGTAAGTGCCCATTAGCAGCACTAGCAGTGGACGAACAGTAAGTGCCCATTAGCAGCACTAGCAGTGGACGAACAGTAAGTGCCCATTAGCAGCACTAGCAGTGGACGAACAGTAAGTGCCCATTAGCAGCACTAGCAGTGGACGAACAGTAAGTGCCCATTATCCGGGCATGCTGTAAAAACCAGCTAAGGGATCGGAGGGCTTCAGTATATTGCAATTTAGGCAAAGGGCTGACAACCTGTCACTACAGCAATATACATACATACATACTAATCACGCCTTTATCCCTAATTAGGTAGGCAGAGCGTAAACGACCTAAACAAAGGTCGTTCCGCCACGTCTGACAAAGTTTTGAGGGTTATTTCAGATATATTTGAATGTATATTGCTAGTGACAGGTTGTCAGCCCATCGCCTAAATTGCAATATATAGAAACCCTCGGATTCCTTAGCTGGTTTTTACAGCATGCCCGGGAGGAAATGCAGCTGGCACATTCTATGTTTTCTCTCGCTCCCAGTCCAGCTTGGAAGTATACCTACAAATCTATCCTAAATAATCCTCAAAACTTTGTCAGACGTGGTGGAACGACCTTTGTTTGGGTCGTTTACGCTCTGCCTACCTCTGGATAAAGGCGTGATTATATGTATATTTATATAACCGTTGTTTACATGCTCTAGGCGTTGTTGTAATTAATAGGTTACCTATTTTAAGATCTTTTGTTTACTGTTCTATGATTATGTTGTGTTTTGTACTGTGAACTGGAGAATAAAGTGCTTTCTATTATATTCTATATACTAGCGACCCGCCCCGGCTTCGCACGGATATTATCAGTGTTTCTCCACTATATTATGCATGTATTATACATAAAAACCTTCCTCTTGAATCACTCTATCCATTAAAAGAAACCGCATCAAAATCCGTTGCGTAGTTTTAAAGATTTATGCATACTTGGGGATATAGGGACAGAGAAAGCGGCTTTGTTTTATACTATGTAGTGAAGTTGGAAACAGTTGGATAATGTTTGACTGAGATACTTCTCCTGCAGAGAGCTGATGGAGGCGTCGTGCGCGGAGGCGGTCGCGCGCGCCGTGGACACGCTCCGGGCGCATGCGCAGCAGCTGGCCGACCGGCGCGCCGAGCACGCCCGCGCCCGCGCCGCGCACTGCCGCCAGAGGGAACATCTACTGGTATATTCTACATCCAATATATATGCTGTCGACTTTCTTCCATGCCGAACTGGGAGCGAGAGAAAAACAGGATGTGCCAGCTGCACATCCTCCATGCTCTAAAAACCAGCTAAGGGATCCGAGGGTTCCGGTTCCATTCAGTTCGCTAAGCTACAATTTTAGGTTAAAAAAAACATTATATCCGTAGTATTATAGTTACTCTGTGATTATATACATGTATAGGGTGTAAGAGACAGCATTCCGGAAACTGATAGGGGTTGCTCAGTGAAAAAAACTGAACAACTATCACCAAGAACTTCTTTCAGAGGACGAAAATAAATTGATCTTCCCATACAAAACGGTCACCTCGATCAAACAATTTGTATGAAAAAGTCAATTCTTTGATTCACTTCCTGCTGATAGTTGTTCAGTTTCGTTGATTGAACAACCCCTATCAGTTTGCAGGACGCTGTCCCTTACACCCAGTATGTAGTATGTATTTTTCTCTTTCTAGGAGGAAGCTAAATCCCAAATCGCGGAGCTGAAAGCAGTAATAGCCCGCGAGCAACAAGCGCTGGACGCGGAGATCGCCAAAGAGAGCTCCGAAGCGGCCGCCTGGGCGCAGCGCCGGGCACTGCTGGCTGACCAGCTGGAACAGCTGGAGGCCAGCGAGGAACTGTACCACCAGGCGCAGGCCGAACTGCACTTCTGGGAGAAGCAGGACGTCGCGTGAGTATATTCCAACATCGTATCGCAAATATCTTCAGCGATAACATGAAATACCGGATGTAAAGAACAGCGCCCCGAAAACCTATAGGGGTTCCTTAGTCATTGATACTGAACAACTTCCACCAAAAAAATATTGCTGAACTGGGAGCGAAAGAAAAACATAGAATGTGCCAGCTGCATTTCCTCCCGGGCATGCTGTAAAAACCAGCTAAGGGATCCGAAGGTTTCAGTATATTGCAATTTAGGCGACGGGCTGACAACCTGTCACTACAGCAATATACCTACAAATCTATCTTAATTAAATCTCAAAACTTTGTCAAACGTGGTGAAACGACCTTTGTTAAGGTCGTTAACGCTCTGCCTACCCCATTAGGGATAAAGGCGTGACTTTATGTATTTTTTATTCCTGGCAAGGCTCTTCAAAACTGTACAATACCTATTCTACTTCAGCTGGAACACTCGGCTGGCGGAGATGCGGTCCCACATCGCGTCGCTCCGCACGCAGCTGGCGCGCGCGCTGCAGGCCGACAAGAAGCGGCTGGCCGGCGCCGTGCTGGCCGCCGTCGGCGCCTGGCACCGCGCGCTCGACCGCGCCGAGGCGCACGAGCGGGACGCGGAGCGCGGCAACACAGCCGGCGAGTGCGAGCTGCTCCAATAGAACGAAACGTTATTTACTTGTATTGTATGACGCACTTCCCCACATACCGGGTAAAGGACAGCCTCCCGCAAACTGATAGGGGTTGCTCAGTCAACGATACTGAACAACTTCCTTTAAGATTTTTTTTCAGGAAGTGAAAATATAATATTTTTTTTCCATACAAATTGTCTGATCGAGTCTTCTTCTTCTTTCGAGTGGGTATCGAGTCTTTCGACCTGATGAACCCTGGTGTCAGAGTTTTTAAACCGCCTAGTAGCATAACTATCAGGCCTCTGACATGGTTTGAGTAACGACCACTATCAAAGACAGCGACCGGAACCGACGGCTTAACGTGCCCTCCGAAGCACGAAATCTTTTTTATTTTCGGACAATCAGGTGATTCAGCCTGCAATGTCCTAGCCAAACTGGGGAAAAATTCACAAAGTGATAAATTCTTAAATATCATCTTTGTGTTTCCCCCCTGGGAACCCAGGACCTCCGGATCGGGAGTCCATGTCACTAGCCACAAGACCACGGAGGCAGTTAGTTTAGTTGATCGAAGTGAATATTTTGTATGGCAAAGCCATTTGCTTTTGCACTCCCTGTAAAGTTGTTCAGTATCGTTGACTGGGCAACCCCTTTTACTATGTGGGATACTGTCCCGTATAAGTTTGACAATGATACGAGATAGGCAATTGCCATTTCGGCCGAGGCATATATAGTGCTTTTCTTAAAAAAATGCAAGGAAATAAAAAAGGGCCTTTTACATAATAAATTTAATTTTCTTTTGATTTCGCTGGAAGCAGGTTTTCCATCGCTAATTTAGCTTCTGATCTTAAATCTGGTGGAGTGCAGTCAATGTCCATTTCATTTTCACTTTCATGATTCTGAAACTTCTGAAAAGGAACTCATTTTAATTTATGTTTATTAACAAAATAATTAACAACGAACTCCGCTTTACCGCCAATTTATTTTTTTATTTTACAGTTTGGTCCGAAAGGCATCTGTGGCTATACAGCCACGAGAACGCAATGTGTACGATAGATGAAAGAGTTCTAAATTCAAACAGCACGCCGTTTCATACAACATTGCAGGCGCGCTCTTCGTTCCAAATTTAAAAAACGCGCCAGGAAGTGATTTTGATTTTTCAGTCTACGTAAATATGATACTTCGCGTGTTCTTTATTCAAAAATAAAGACAATATTTTCGCGCATGTTTAAGAAAAGTTATTTAAAATACCTTTCATAAGAGGAGCAGGGCTTATAAGAAATGCATAAGTTCCTCTCTTTCTCTGTCTCTGTTTTTTCTCTATGACAGGTATTTTTAATTCCTGGCAGGGCTATAAGTTGCATTTTAATCTCTTAATTGGCAGTCAATGTCCAGACGTCAACCAAGCGGTTTGTTTCTTGTAATCGCACCCAAGTCGTCTTGCATAGTCCGTGGCCTGTATTTTTTTATGTATCATAATTGGAAGAAGACGGGCTTTAATTTATAATTTTTGGCGGTCGAAAGAATGAGTTATCGATACCAACATGTTTTGCGGCCCAGACTGTTTTTTCTTTGCAACTTACTAAAGGTTCAAATTTCGGAACTGGAGACGCTAACCTTGTCCGTAAGTAAAAACGGATTGAGGGCCGCAAAACAAGTTGATATAGTTAACGCAACGTTAAAAAAACATGTCAAAAAATATTTAATTGTTTGAAAATTGTCCGCCGTTCCACATTATCCTTAGACTTGTGCCAGGAAAGGATTCATTTGAGAGAGCTGAAACATTTTCGTTTTATGTACATAACTTTTAATGTATTAATTATGGCTTATATTAAAGTTTTTAGGATTATTGAATAAAATATTTTAAGTTCATAAGGTATTTATTTTCGGAGGTCAGATGGCAGTCGCTCTGTGTAAAAATCAGTACCCTCGTTCAATCCCCTAGATTAGGAAGCCGACCCCGTGAGATACGGGATAAGGCTAAAGAGATGATGATGATGATAAGGTATTTATTTTACGTGAACTTACGTTTTACATAAAAATGGCTCTTAATTAAAACCAAGGGAATACAGTTTGAAAACTTTATTAAATTACAGAACAACATTTAGAGTAGTTTGTGCCAACGAAATGGCACTTTGCTTACATCTAGCGAGTGTGAAGTTACTTCTCACAGGTCAATACAGTCTGTAACTACCGGCGTGAGTGTTGTGGCACACACATTCAAACTATATTTACAAATGCCAAACTAAATTCTAACTCTTGCTGTACCAAACAATACGACATAATGCTATCGATTCGTAGAGCGCACGACTTAACTAAATCTTGACTATAATTATTGGCGTCCCTTTCAGTTCTCTCATGACAGAAAATTACAAGCATAGGCTTATATTAGTTAAGTCGTGATTTTTGCAACTACGAATTGGTACCAATGGTAATAATTCATGATGCTTAGCCATCTTATTTACAAACAACCAAATGAAGATTTCAGAACATTAGGAACAACAAATACACGATAAAAACTCGTATTTGCTTACAATAAATAAATATCTTATATGATTGGGAAGTAAAATTCAATGTTAATTTTGACTAAAACTAAATGTAAAACTTCATGATAGAAGTATTCAATATTCTATAAATTAAAATCATGATAAAATGAAATGACTTTAAATATTATATTCCTTTCGATCCTTTATGAAGTTGTAGCCAAGAACCCATCATCTTCATGAAAATAAACTTAGACATTAGATTGCACCGAAAATATTGTAAGACAAGGCTTGCTGACTGATCATCTAATTATATCAATATGATATTGATCCGAATGTATAATTTGAAAGCAAGATGCAGTATACATGTTCTAATTGATTGATGTATAAGTATATTATAATCATATTATGATTGTGTAAGTATAGCCGATTGTTTTCCTGATTTCCATTTTCTAAACTGGCCATGATCACAACCTCCTTGCTTAGCCAAACTAAGCTACTTGTTATTACAATTTTTAGTGCAAATAGAAATCTACAGTATATTGTCCACACAATACATTTATTTTATCAAATATTTACAAAAATAATGACTTTAGTTTACTATTACTAAACACTTAATATTAACACCTGTTTTGATAAAATTAGAGTAAAAATGTATAATATCATGTCTGCTAAGCTATTTCTACTTTAGCCAATATTTACAAGTAAGTGTTTTTACAAAACATTGTAGTCAAAATGTATAAAGTGAGAAATCTACAAGTAGACTACGAGACAGTTTTCTACTGGGTTTGGAGCATAAAATATAAGACTAGAAACTTGATAGTCTAAAAATATTTACTCGAAAATTAAAACCCGCTTTTAGATTCACAATGGCTTCAATTCAGCTTCCGCTAGAAAACATACAACCATATCATAGTATTGTGCATACATATTACAACTATCAGCTTGCTCTGTACTTCCAAAATATTTGCAAATCAAATCCTCAATTGGTAACTTAAAATAGTTCATAAGAAATCAAAACCAAGATTAGGTTTAAATTTTTTGATATGGATTACATAAAATTATAATCATTGTCTATTTCTAGCGAATTTCATTTTTACTTTCAGGTCACTATTAGTCCAATTTATCAGATTTATATATTGTTTATTATTGATTAAAGTAAAGTTCCTTCCAGTAATTCCATAATTAAATTCACCGTTTCATAAATAACATCTTTGTCCGATGTAACTCCTCCGTTCTTGAAGCGAAAGTACGCTCCTGGAGTTTCTTTCTAACAAGTCTTTCATTCAAGATATTTGAAAATAGAACACTGAACACTTTCTAAAGATGGTTTTCAATGTCATATAAACCCAACTTTTATAGTCACAGGCATCTCCCCGGCTTGCCCCATCAAGGAATAGCTTCTCTCAGCTGCCTCCGTTATCGCAATAAGCGATACCCTGATAGTCACTGGCAATTGCATGTGTTGCCTAGTCACGGGCAGTTGCCTAGTCACGGGCATCTTGGCTGCTTGCCATCAGGCTAGAGCTTCTGTTAACTTCCTGAAAACTGCGTACACCTTGATAGCAGGCCCAGCCTTCTGGATCCACCGGTTCTAACGAGTCTCTCATCTGAGATGTTTCAACATATAACACTTCCTAAACACAGTTTAACTTATAGTTCACACAAGAAGGCCGACCCTGATGAGCATAGGCTTCTCCCTGGCTTGCCATCAGGCCAGAGTGTCAAGTGTCTTCGTTCACACAATAAGGCCGACCCTGATGAGCACAGGCTTCTCCCCGGCTTGCCATCAGGCCAGAGTGTCAAGTGTGTTCGTTCACACAATAAGGCCAACCCTGATAAGCACAGGCTACTCCCCGGCTTTACATCAGGCCAGAGTGTCAAGTGTGTTCGTTCACACAATAAGGCCAACCCTGATGAGCACAGGCTTCTCCCGGCTTGACATCAGGCCAGAGTGTCAAGTCTTTGTTCACACAATAAGGCCGATCCTGATAAGCACAGGCTTCTCCCGGCTTGACATCAGGCCAGAGTGTCAAGTGTCTTCGTTCACACAATAAGGGCGGCTCTGATGAGCACAGGCTTCTACCCGGCTTGCCATCAGGCCAGAGTGTCAAGTGTGTTCGTTCACACAATAAGGCCAACCCTGATAAGCACAGGCTTCTCCCCGGCTTTACATCAGGCCAGAGTGTCAAGTGTGTTCGTTCACACAATAAGGCCAACCCTGATGAGCACAGGCTTCTCCCCGGCTTGCCATCAGGCCAGAGTGTCAAGTGTGTTCGTTCACACAATAAGGCCAACCCTGATGAGCACAGGCTTCTCCCCGGCTTGCCATCAGGCCAGAGTGTCAAGTGTGTTCGTTCACACAATAAGGCCAACCCTGATAAGCACAGGCTTCTCCCCGGCTTTACATCAGGCCAGAGTGTCAAGTGTGTTCGTTCACACAATAAGGCCAACCCTGATGAGCACAGGCTTCTCCCCGGCTTGCCATCAGGCCAGAGTGTCAAGTGTGTTCGTTCACACAATAAGGCCAACCCTGATAAGCACAGGCTACTCCCCGGCTTTACATCAGGCCAGAGTGTCAAGTGTGTTCGTTCACACAATAAGGGCGGCTCTGATGAGCACAGGCTTCTACCCGGCTTGCCATCAGGCCAGAGTGTCAAGTGTCTTCGTTCACACAATAAGGCCGACCCTGATGAGCATAGGCTTCTCCCCGGCTTGCCATCAGGCCAGAGTGTCAAGTGTGTTCGTTCACACGATAAGGCCAACCCTGATAAGCACAGGCTTCTCCCCGGCTTTACATCAGGCCAGAGTGTCAAGTGTGTTCGTTCACACAATAAGGCCAACCCTGATGAGCACAGGCTTCTCCCGGCTTGACATCAGGCCAGAGTGTCAAGTGTGTTCGTTCACACAATAAGGCCAACCCTGATGAGCACAGGCTTCTCCCCGGCTTGCCATCAGGCCAGAGTGTCAAGTGTCTTCGTTCACACAATAAGGCCAACCCTGATGAGCACAGGCTTCTCCCCGGCTTGCCATCAGGCCAGAGTGTCAAGTGTCTTCGTTCACACAATAAGGCTGACCCTGATGAGCACAGGCTTCTCCCCGGCTTGCCATCAGGCCAGAGTGTCAAGTGTCTTCGTTCACACAATAAGGCCGACCCTGATGAGCACAGGCTTCTCCCCGGCTTGCCATCAGGCCAGAGCTTCTCTTAGCTGCTTGACGACTGCGTACACCTTAATGACAGGCCCAGCCATCCGGATCCACCGGTTCTAACTAGTCTCTCATCCGAGACGTTTCAAAATATAACACTTCCTAAACACAGTTTAACTTATAGTTCACACAAGAAGGCCGACCCTGATGAGTAGAGGCAGCCCGGCGGCCGCCTGCCATCAGGCCAGCGCGTCGCGCAGCTGGCGCACGGCCGCGTACACCTTGATGGCGGGCCCGAGGCGCATGCGCGCGCTCTGCACCAGCTCCTCGCGCGACGCCAGCAGCAGCTCGGCGCCGGACAGGCGCGCGGATAGTGCGGCCGCGCCGGCTGCTGTGCCCGCTATGCGCGTGATCAGCGCTGCTACGTCCTCCTGAAAAACAAGCTTCGTTAAAAAATTGACCAAATATAAAATATAATCAATTGAATCAAATAATGTTTTGCATGCTCTGTTTTTTAAAATATTTATTAATAATCTGACATTTGGAATTATTTTTTTGTTATAATTAGAATAAATTTATATTTGTATTCCATGTACTGTGATAGGAAATGGCTTGTACCATACCTCATTGTATAAAATTGTGATCTTGTATTGTAACCTATTTCCAGCAAATAAATCATCTTTATCTTTAAAAGAACTGTATTTCTAAAAATGGTTCACGAAATGTGTCGTACGTAAAGTAAAACGGGGAAGATTTAGTTAGGCCCAGTCAACGCTTATACTTATACCGTAATGGATATATGGAATAGGGTGTAAGATTCAACTTCCATATGATAAAGGTTTCTCAATCAAGGTAACGGAACCACTTTCACTAAGAAATTCCTTTATAAAATTTACGAATTGTCTGATCGAGGTGCTCATTTGTAAGGATTTTTTTTATAGTGAAATTGTTCACTTTCGTTAACTGACCAACCTCTATTAGTTTGCCGGATGCTGTCCCTTACACCCGTCAACTTGACTTCATAAATTTGTCAAATAAACCACGTACCTGTGACCACCTAAGCGGGTTGGTGGGCAAGGCCAGCTCGGTGATGTGCAGGTCCGTGTGGAGCCTGGGCGGCGGCGGCAGGTGCGGCGGGGAGCGCGCGGCCGGCCGCTGCTGCGCCCGCGAGTATGTGCGCAGCGGCCGCGGCGGCTCGTCGCGCTCCAGCGAGTCCCGCGCGGAGCCGCGCCAGCGCTTGCCGCCGCCGCTTGAGAGAGACTCGTCGTCTGATAACTGAGAGAACACAAACAGATTATTTTCTAGACAAATCAAGTCCGCGTGATGTGAGGAGTTTGAAAAATGAAATATCAAGATTGGGTGGCAAGAAATGGCAGAATTTAATTCCAAGAAATACCAGGGTTGGTGACATGAAAAAGCAGAGTTGGTGATAAGAAATAGCAGGGTTAGTGACAAGAAATACCAAGGTTAGTGACAAGAAATGACAGGGTTGGTGACAAGAAATATCAAGTCCGCGTGATATTATGAGTTTGAAGAAAGAAATTTCAAGATTGGGTGACAAAAAATGGCAGAATTGAATAGATTGTATATCTATCACCAACCCCTGGTATTTATTGTAATTAAATTCTGCCATCACTTGTCACCCAATCATTATATTTCTTTTTTCAAACTCCGAAATATCAAGGTTGGTGACAAGAAATATCAAGGTTTGCGACAAGAAATATCAAGGTTGGCGATAAGATATATCAAGATTGGTGACAAGATATATCAAGAAATATCAGGTTTGGTGACAAGAAATATCAGGGTTAGTGACAAGAAATATCAGGGTTAGTGACAAGAAATTTTAAGGTTGGCGACAAGAAATATTAAAGTTTGTAAGCACTTACTTCATTTTTAAGAACTTCTTCAATCCTCTTGTGTTTTGGTGGCCTTCCTCGTGGAGCACTGAAAACGGAATTGGTTACATAAATAACTTATTTTGAAAATATTAGAACATCAAGAAACGTATTTAGAAAATAAATACTTACCCATACTTTGATTTAGAGTTGTTTGTATTTGAAGTATCGCTGTTTGGTGTACTTGCGCCGACTGGTTTCGGTTTTGCCGGCACCCTGAAACTACTATGTCTAATAAGTTTTGAAGTGTAAGCATGGTTTTGAGAGCATAATTTGTATGAATATTATATTAGTTTTTTTTATGTGGAGAGAATGTTGTTGTGAAAGGTGTAGAAATGGTGTTGTTTTGTGTGGAGATGATCTTATTGAAGCTACCTGCTAGTAGCTCTCTCGCCCTCTACAGATGAAGGGTTCCTAGGCTAATATTGGCAAAAAAAATATGCGGTATCATGCTGAAAAGCGGTTATTTGTAGAAACGAAATGTATTTAGCAGAGCACGCAGTATCAACTAAAAAAACGGTTGTCTGTAAAGTCAGTTTACTGACGATAGTTGAACGTGACAACGTGTCTTTGTCGCTCGTTCCGCGCTCTCGCTTGCACTTCAAGCCTTAAATGGAACGCCTCAGAGCGAGGTAACGCCGCATGAGTCATGTTTTTCGTGCGTGCAGCCGGCTCCATCGAATTATAAGACGTTGTCACGTCAATAGTCGCCCGATCGTCGGATCTCTCTTTTGCGTGATAAAAGTGTTACCTTCTAGGCGTGGGAGCGACGCGCTCCCCGACGTGGTGCGGCGCGAGGCGGTCGGGCGGCGGCGGCGCGCTGAGCCGGTAGGGGCAGGCGGACGCCGCCACGTGCTGCTTGTGCGGGCCGCCGCGCAGCGAGCCCAGCCCGCGGCACCCGCCCACGCCGCACGGACCCGCCAGGCGGATCTCTTCTACAGCTGGGAGGACAAATCACTTGTTACGAATTACTATAATATGAAGAAAGTATTTCTATTCTATAATTATAATATGAAAGAGAGAAATAATAAGTTTGCCTCGGGCAGGACTTGAAACTTTTCCGTCGCTCTGCCAACTGAACTACCGAGGAGGTGGCGGGTGTGGAGACTTTATCATAGTCTTTCTTAAGTACAGGTCATAGCCACGTTAGCTAAAAACTGAATGCAAAAAATCTCAAAAAAATAATGGTTTTTAGTTAAAGGAGTGATGGTATATTAAATGGTGGTGGTGGTATATTAAACCTTTGCTGGTTTAATATAGTAAGTTTCCTGTGGATATAAGATAGTTTCACGATGTAAAACTAGCCTACGTTACTCTCAGTCAAGGGCATCATCGAAACAACGATTTCCCTTGTTCGTTATAGGATAGACTCTTACGGCTAATGAGTGGAGGTTCGAGCGGGTGCTGTCTTGAAGCAGTACCTAACGGGGTGCACGTCCGAGCTGTCATCAACCATCCACGAGGTAAAAAGTTGCCTTACGTTGCACTAAGTTAACAGGCACGAGGCACTATTGACAAGGCAAGGACAAGGAAATCCACTGTTTAAGTATAGTATCTTATTACTATAAGATAATATGACCACTGAGTGGAGGTTCTAATAAATAAATAAAAAAAATAAAAATCTTTTATTTCAGACCTTTTGATCCATACATGATACAACAAAACAAAAATAGGTTTAGTGTTTACATAGTGAGACTTAGAAATAGGTTTAGTGTTTACATAATGAGACTTAGATAATTACATTAGTACACACACTTACAGTAATATTGTTCCAATCTAATGGATGCTGCGTTTTGAGGCAGTACCCAACGGGGTGCACGTCCGAGCTGTCATCATCTACCCACGAGGTAAAAAGTAGCCTTACGTTGCTCAAGTTAACAGGCTAAGGCACCATTGAAACGGTGGATTTTGTCCTTAGAATAGAATCTTGCTGCTGAATTAGCACTGAGTGGAGGGAAATCTTATTACTATAAAATAATATGACCACTGAGTGAAGGTTTGCTTTAATTTTAACATTTAACCTATGTATTGAAATTTATGCAATAACGAATATAATAAGGTTACTTACTGAGTTACACTTATTTCGAGGGTTACAGTGTATTGTAATTTAGGCGATGGGCTGACAACCTGTCACTAAAGCAATACATATTACAATCTAAAATTGCCCTCTTTTTTGTCAGACGTGGCGAAAGCGCCTTTTACGAGGAGTTAAACGCTCTGCCTACCCCGTAAGGGATAAAGGCGTGATTTATGTATGTATGTATGTACTTACTGAGTGGAGGTTCTAGTGGATGCTGCGTTTTGAGGCAGTACCCGACGGGGTGCAAGTCTGGGCTGTCATCGTCCATCCACGCGGACAGCTCGTCGCCCCAGCCGTCGAAGGACACGCGCACCTGATGCGCCTTCACTGCGGATATCGTCGCCACGCGGATTAGGAACGGTACCTGGAATTAAAACATTTATTATATTTTGATTACATAAATACTGCACAAAATTTAATAGTTTCATGCTGGACTGGGAGCGAGAATAACATAGAATGTGTTAGCTGCATTTCCTCCTGGGCTGTAAAAACCAGCTAAGTGATCCGAGGGTCTCAGTATATTGTAATTTAGGCGATAGGCTGACAACCTGTCACTACAGCAATATATCTACAAATCTATCTTGAATAACCCACAAAACTTTGTCAGACGTGGCGGAACGACCTTTGTTTAGATCTTTTAAGCTGTGCCTACCCCATTAGAGATAAAGGCGTGATTTTATGTGTGATTATATTAAATAAGTAGAGGTAATTATATACCTCATATGAGATCCTGTTAAGAAAATACAGCAGTGGTAATGCTAAACCGGAAGTTTTATATCAAAACATTAATAAATAGACGAATATTAGTTACAACTTTATGAATATCATACTTTGTACGTGCAACAATATTTTCGCGAGATAATTGCTATCTTTATAAATATATAATTGTATGTTTATAAATATATTTTATCCTATGTATTGGAGACTTATATAAGATAAGAAGAAGATTGGAGTTCAAATATTTATTATAGAATTCAATACTGTATTATAAAATATTGTTTTTAACCTAACCCCAAGATAAACCTTGCCGCTCTCATATTAGGTCGATTATTTCAATTCCCAGCCAGAAATCTGACTTCTATACAGTCATCTGCACATGCGTACAGTAAAAGAGTAGCTAGCTAGTATATGTTATATTTATATATTCTATGTATGTATTTAATCTATATAGCAGTATATTGTTTATTTGTTTCATAAGTATATATAATTAATATTTATTAGTAGGATTATTTAGCATATTTTTCAAGTAATTGCGTTTGTTTTTGTTCTATTAGTGATAAGTAAATTATAATTTATTGTTTTCAATATTTTTAATTGTGCACGTCGTATCTGCCTCTCAGAATGCTATTTCACTAGCCTAGGTCTGCTGGAAGAGATTTAATTTTAGAAATAAGCTGTGCCTGTTGTGTCTTTGTTTTATATGTATATGTTCTTTGTATTTTATTGTGTACAATAAACTGTTAAATAAATAAATAAGTTTCCCAACTTTCCTTGATTTTTCCTTTACTTTCCGCGTTCAGTTTCCCTACATTTTATACTCGACACTGGCACAAAGTTCTACTAGTGCCATAACTAAAAAAGAAAAACTGCAGCAAATATGTAGACGGGGAAATCCCGAAACATAAAGGACGTCGCCTTTTATTAGCTCTTCCACTTCCTTGAAACGAGCGGGTTGTCGACACGATAAACCCCGCAACTACTTTTGTGATCTAATGGTGTGAGACATGGGCACTTAAATCGGAGGCCCCGGGTTCGATTCCCAGTGGTTGACAATAACTTTGTTATTGTTTCTAGGTTAAAAACTTGAAAAATAAGATGATCCATGGTTTTGGATGGGCATGTAAATAAATAGTGGGTCTTGCGGCCGATTTCTATCTGTTCGTGTCAGTCAGCCTGTCCCTTGAACCCTTGCGGCGGGCGCGTCTTGAACGCGCGCGGCGGCGCCGGCGACGCGCCGCTCTCTTCCAGGCAACTCTCCCAGCAGAATGAGTCGGGTCCCTGTAATAGAAGCTAGCTCACCCTGGGGTCGACGACCTCCAGCTTCATGCCGGGCTTGAACCCTTGCGGCGGGCGCGTCTTGAAAGCGCGCGGCGGCGCCGGCGACGCGCCGCTCTCTTCCAGGCAACTCTCCCAGCAGAATGAGTCGGGTCCCTGTAATAGAAGCTAGCTCACCCTGGGGTCGACGACCTCCAGCTTCATGCCGGGCTTGAACCCTTGCGGCGGGCGCGTCTTGAAAGCGCGCGGCGGCGCCGGCGACGCGCCGCTCTCTTCCAGGCAACTCTCCCAGCAGAATGAGTCGGGTCCCTGTAATAGAAGCTAGCTCACCCTGGGGTCGACGACCTCCAGCTTCATGCCGGGCTTGAACCCTTGCGGCGGGCGCGTCTTGAACGCGCGCGGCGGCGCCGGCGACGCACCGCTCTCTTCCAGGCAACTCTCCCAGCAGAATGAGTCGGGTCCCTGTAATAGAAGCTAGCTCACCCTGGGGTCGACGACCTCCAGCTTCATGCCGGGCTTGAACCCTTGCGGCGGGCGCGTCTTGAACGCGCGCGGCGGCGCCGGCGACGCGCCGCTCTCTTCCAGGCAACTCTCCCAGCAGAATGAGTCGGGTCCCTGTAATAGAAGCTAGCTCACCCTGGGGTCGACGACCTCCAGCTTCATGCCGGGCTTGAACCCTTGCGGCGGGCGCGTCTTGAACGCGCGCGGCGGCGCCGGCGACGCGCCGCTCTCTTCCAGGCAACTCTCCCAGCAGAATGAGTCGGGTCCCTGTAATAGAAGCTAGCTCACCCTGGGGTCGACGACCTCCAGCTTCATGCCGGGCTTGAACCCTTGCGGCGGGCGCGTCTTGAACGCGCGCGGCGGCGCCGGCGACGCGCCGCTCTCTTCCAGGCAACTCTCCCAGCAGAATGAGTCGGGTCCCTGTAATAGAAGCTAGCTCACCCTGGGGTCGACGACCTCCAGCTTCATGCCGGGCTTGAACCCTTGCGGCGGGCGCGTCTTGAACGCGCGCGGCGGCGCCGGCGACGCGCCGCTCTCTTCCAGGCAACTCTCCCAGCAGAATGAGTCGGGTCCCTGTAATAGAAGCTAGCTCACCCTGGGGTCGACGACCTCCAGCTTCATGCCGGGCTTGAACCCTTGCGGCGGGCGCGTCTTGAACGCGCGCGGCGGCGCCGGCGACGCGCCGCTCTCTTCCAGGCAACTCTCCCAGCAGAATGAGTCGGGTCCCTGTAATAGAAGCTAGCTCACCCTGGGGTCGACGACCTCCAGCTTCATGCCGGGCTTGAACCCTTGCGGCGGGCGCGTCTTGAACGCGCGCGGCGGCGCCGGCGACGCGCCGGTTTCTTCCAGGTAACTCTCCCACGAGAATGAGTCGGGGTCCTTGTAATCTGTAACAGGGGAGACTCATGTCAATTTGACAGGTAGAAAGAACGTCATCATCTCCCTAGCCTTATCCCGTATCGCACGGGGGTCGCCTTCCTAATCTAGGGGATTGAACGAGGGTACTGGTTTTTACACAGAGCGACTGCCATCTGACCTCCGCTCCAATCCTAGATTAGGTTAGTTTTCAAGCCGCAAATGCTTGCACTGGCCTCTGATATGGCTTAACGATTAATATCAACGATATTAACCAACTGCCTCCGTGGTCTAGTGGCTAGTGCCATGGACTCCTGATCCCGAGGTCCTGGGTTCAATTCCCAGGGGGGAAACATAAAGTTGATATTTGAGAATTTATCACTTTGTGAATTTTTCCCCAGTTTGGTTAGGACATTGCAGGCTGAATCACCTGATTGTCCGAAAAGGAAAAAGATTTCGTGCTTTGGAGGGCACGTTAAGCCGTCGGTCCCGGTCGCTGTCTTTGATAGTGGTCGTTACTCAAACCATGTCAGAGGCCTGATAGTTGTGCTACTAGGCGGTTTAAAAACTCTGACACTAGGGTTCATCGGGTCGATAGACTAGATACCCACTCGACAGAAGAAGAAGAAGAACGATATTAACCGGGACCAACGGCTTAACGTACCTTCCGAAGTACGGAAAAAGCATCGAATAAACGTACATATGAAATTCGTAAACCGAAAAACATATTGGTACCTGGTGAGATTCGAACCACGACCTCCCGCTCAGGAGGCAACGGCCCTATTCACTACACCATCGGGCTCTATTGACAGGTAGAGCGTAATCGGCGTAATTTTATTGGCATCTACGTTGAAAAAAGGGCATATTTCGGATAGGACTACAAGGGCGTTTTTGCACTGGTCCGTATTCGGTTCGAATCCGTGTAAAAATATATGGATTGGCGTGAAAATGTATGACTGCTTCCATATATTTTGTCACGGATACGGAGCAGTGCAAAACGACCTAAGTATAATGTGAGGACGGGAGTCAGCCCGTCGCAAAAGTTTAAATACATCAAAACTTTGCGGTGACGTATTTAATATCGTAAAATGCAAATGAAAAGAAGGTTTTCCTTCCTATTAAATAGACAAAAGAATATACCTAGTAAATATCTCCCCCTAGCCTTTATCCCGTATCACACGGGGTTGGCCACCTAATATAGTGGATTGAACAAGGGTACTGGTATTTACACAGAGCGACTGCCATCTGATCTCCGCAACCCAGAAGGGAAACCAAACCCAATCCTAGATTAGGACAGAGTTTTCAAGCCGCCAATGCTTAGCACTGGCCTCTGATATGGCTTAACGACTAATATCTACGGTATTAAACGATATTAACCGGGACCAACGGCTTAACGTGCCTTCCGAAGCACGGAAAAAGCGCCCACCTAGTAAATATACGCATATATTATAATGAATTTTTAGTCACGAAAAGGGTAACCCTAACTAAATAGTAACAGCTAAATACATTAATATATATATTACTGGCAACAGAGTTAACAACGGAATTCAGATTGGTCTAATATAACAAGGACTATTTTATATGATTATGGAAAATATACATTGCACAAGCGAAGCATTTTTTTTTTATAAGTATCGTGAAGATTTTATTACACAACATGTCAGAACAGTCGTTACTCACAATGATTGTTACCTTATAAAGAAGGGTACTATAACTTCATCTCAATAACAGCAATAGAAAAACATTTAATGAGTAACAAATCAACTCCACGCAATTTTATTTTATATTTTTATTTACGTAACAATTTACATTAGCTGAACCATCTAGATACTATGTTACGCTCGCTATACAGAAGCACTGTTTATAAACCAAAATAAAACGAATTCCAAACTATTTATAAAACTAAACATTACCTTTATATTTCGAATGCACTATCTTCTTCGATATTGAAATTGAATATAGAGCGACCGCAGCGTGCAAACGCCCGAAGCGTACTGATAACAAACTCGTGTTTACTATACACGGAGGCCAGTTGTGTTATGGTTATCCTCATTTAGTTAATGGGGACAACAAGAATGCATTAAGTCTGTTCAACAGTTATCTTGCGGACGTCTGATTGGTTGCAACATGCATTCCTTATTATTTTTAGACGAAAATTTGGTCAACTTTAAAAGTCCGAGTTATTTTTCGATATTATTTTTTACGAATAATCTCATGATGATTGATGAAATTGTATGAAATAATTAAGTTGTGCATATAGAAACCAGTTTTTAAATTAAAAAAAAAATACAAAAAAGAATCTTTGCAAAAAGTTATTTAAAAACAGTATATATTTTTTTAACAATATTTCCTAGTATCAAGGAGAAATGGAAAAAGGGAAGGAGAGCCTTTGCCCTGCAGTGGGACACCTCAGGCTGTTAATAATAAAATTAAAAAACTAGTATGTATTGTAGCCTACCCTATTAGGGATAAAGGTGTAAATTATATGTATTGCATTATTTTTTTAAACATTACGATGTGAAGCATATAGAGTCCGCTAAAAAGGATATTTTTAAATTCACAGCACACCTATTTACTACCTTAAAAGACGGAAAAAACTATAAATATTTACTTTAAAACAGCCGCCGCAGAGAGATATCTTTATATTGTACAATATACTGAGAATAAGACCACTCTATTCCTCACATTCCGAGCAAATAACACGATGGTAATAACCTAAGTTGTTGTGATGGCGTAAATATGATAATGCCGTGTGATTACATCATTTAAATAGATACCTGTTTTTATTTCGCGTGTGTGAGTGAGGCGAATATCTTAATTGCAATGTTTAAGCGAGTAATTAAAAGTGAAAGGTATAATTAGCAGCCGTTTTAGGCATTAGCCTTTGCTGTGTTATGTTAAGTGAGGCGAGATGATGATTTACATACATACATACATATATTCACGCCTGTATCCCTAATGGGGTAGGCAGAGCGTAAACGACCTAAACAAAGGTGTCCCGCCACGTCTGACAAAGTTTTGAGGGTTATTTAAGATAGAATTCTAGGTATATTGCTGTAGTGACAGGTTGTCAGCCCATCGCCTAAATTACAATATACTGAAACCCTCGGATCCCTTAGCTGGTTTTTACAGCATGCCCGGGAGGAAATGCAGCTGGCACATTCTACGTTTTTCTCTCGCTCCCAGGCCAGCATGGAAGTATATAGAGCAATAAGAGGGAGGACAATTAAATAGTTTAAATAATGAAGAATAATGAATTAGTAGTAATTAGTTTAAAATTTAAGAAGATAACTACAGGGTGGCCAGTTAAGAGGTACACAATTTTTTGTGGTATATTTTTTTTGGAGCTGAATATCGTAGTTAGTTAGCAGTTAAGTTATATTAGATATCTAGTCAAGAAATGGTAAATTTGTTAGGGCTACGGTTACGTGCACTGCTCCGTATTCGTATGCGTGAAAAATATGTGGAAGTTGTCAAACATTTTCGCGCCAATCCATACAATTTTTCACTGATACCAACCGAACACGGAGCAGTGCAAAACCACGCTTATGGATAGATACATACATACATATAATCACGCCTTTATCCCTAATGGGGTAGGCAGAGCGTAAACGACCTAAACAAAGGTCGTTCCGCAACGTCTGACAAAGTTTTGAGGGTTATTTTACGATAGATTCGTAAGTATATTGCTATAGTGACAGGTTGTCAGCCCATCGCCTAAATTACAATATACTGAAACCCTCGGATCCCTTATCTGGTTTTTACAGCATGCCCGGGAGGAAATGCAGCTGGCACATTCTATGTTTTTCTCTAGCTCCCAGGCCAGCATGCTTATGGATAGATTTTGGCTATAAAAACGTGAATTTATTGTGAAAAAGAAAAAACACTTTAAAATTTGTGTTGCAAAACACTTGAGCAAAATTGCGGTCATTACATACGAAACAACTGTGAAATTCAGCTCCAAAAATAAATTATAGCAAAAATAAGTTGTATAGCTCGTGTCACCATCTCGGAAAATGAAACAAAATAGTTGTTGATCCTCATCTAAAAGACTCCACCATCTCCCTAGTCTTATCCCGTAGCTCACGGGGTCGGCTACCTACTCTAGAGGAGTGAACGAGGGTACTGGTTTTTACACAGAGCGACTGCCATCTGACCTCCGCAACCCAGAAGGGAAACCAGACCCAATCCTAGATTAGGTCAGAGTTTTTAAGCCGCCAATACTTAGCACTGGCCTCTGATATGGCTTAACGACTAATATCTACGGTATTAAACGATATTAACCGGCACCAACGGCGTAACGTGCCTTTCGAAGCACGGAAAAGTGCCGAATAAACGTACATATGAAATTCGAAAAAAAATTGGTACATGGTGGGATTCGAACCACGACCTCCCGCTCAGGAGGCAGCGGCCCTATCCACTACACCATCGGGCTCTCCTACAAGTCTCCATACTGAAAGTATTTTTCGGAAATCCGCATGTACCGGGTGTAAGGGACAGCGTCCCGCGAACCAATAGGGGTTTCAGAGATGTAAAATTAAATTGACCTTCTCATACAAAATGACCACCTCATCAGACAAATTGTATGGAAAACCAAATTTATATTTTCACAAAAATCCTGGTGATAGTTGTTCAGTTTCGTTGACTGAGCAACCCCTATCAGTTCGCGGGACGCTGTCCCTTACACCCCGTACACTAACATTTTTTTCGTACAATATAAATACTTCCATGCTGGACTGGGAGAGATAGAAAAACATAGCCTATTCCAGCTGCCCTTCTTCCCGGGCATGCTGTTGAAGTCAGCAAAAGGGACTCGAGGGTTACAGTGTATTGTAATTTAGGCGATGGGCTGACAACCTGTCACTATAGCAATACACATTACAATCTAAAATTGCCTTAAATTTTTGTCAGACGTGGCAAAAGCGCCTTTTACAAGGCGTTTAACGCTCTGCCTACCCCATAAGGATTAAAGGCGTGATTTTAAGTATGTATGTGTATCTTTAAATTTGCGAAATGTACATGTGTTTTGTAGAAATATATCTATCTATCTATGTATAAATATAAATAGAACTCACAGTTGGGCGGTGTGAGCGAGAGCCCCTGTTCCTCTGCCCACCCCACGGGGTGTATGTGCGGCGAGCTGGGCTCGACCCAGTAGTCGTACATCTCGTCCCAGCTGTCGAAGTTGACCAGCAGCCGGTGCTCCAGCATGTCGGCGACCGTCGCTACGCACACCAGCCTGTTCTTGCGGTCGTCGGCCTCCAGCTTCATGCCGATGCGGAAACCGTTGGGTTTTATCATCTGGAAGCACAGGTTAATAAGACATTGAAGCGATCTTTACTTGAGTGCAGAGGAAGGTTAAAGAAGAAAGGTTTGAGATGACTTTTGTATGCAAAAATTAACATCATCTCCTTAGACTTATCCCGTATCTCTCGGGGTCAACTAGCTAATCTAGGGGATTGAACGAGAGAACTGGTTTTTACACAGAGCGACTGCCATCTGACCTCCGTAACCCAGAAGGGAAACCAGACCCAATCCTAGATTAGACCCAATGCTAAAAATAACAATGGAGTGAAAATTAAATATTGAAATTAATAAAAAAGCAAACTGAGTGTAACAATAGTTTCTTAGTTAAAACTTGTTTAACACGAAATATATCGGGTGTAAGGGACAGGGTGCCGCAAACTAATAGGAGAAAAAAATGGCTTTTCCATACAAAATGGTCACCTCGATTGGACAGTTTGTATGGAAAAGCCATTTTTTTTTACTTTATGGAAATGAATATGGAAATGAAAAATGGAAATTGGCTGAGCCACCCCTATCAGTTTGCGGGACGCTGTCCCTTACACCTGGTATTCATATTTTTCGGGATCGTTTATTTTCTTTTAGCACAATTTTATGATTATGACTACAAATGAAATATTCTACAAACTAAATCCTTCATCCAGCGCGCCACACCGAGGCGAAGTACCCAAGATGCTAGCAGCGTTTTGTGCAAAATAGCCGCCAGCCCTTGGAGCACCCGATACTTTGATAAGACGCGCGGTAACGTCCTATTTTAATATTTAAATAATTACCGTATTAGTGGACACGTGCGGGAACAGATGCTTAGGCGCGGCGACGGCGCGCACTTGCTTCAGATATATCGGCCAAGAGAAGGAGGTCGGCGTGTAGCTAGCCGGCGGCTTCAGCGAGCGGCCGCTCCTCTCGCACCAGCCCGCCGGGAACACGTCCGGCGAGTCCGCGTTCACCCAGAAGTCGTACACGTCGGGGTACTCGTCGAAGTGCAGCCGCATGCGGAACCCCTGCACCTCGGCCACCGACACCACGCAGAACGTGGCCGGGTGCTCCGGGTCGATGGCCTCCATGCGCATGCTCACTTTGAAGTTGTTCCGCGTGTATGGAAACGCGTCTTTGAAGAGCTTCACTGGCGCGGCTTTGGCCTTGCACACGTCCAGATACCGCATCCACGAGAACCCGTTCTTGCCGCACATCCACGGGTACTTCTCGTTCTCGAGGAATTCGTCTGATTTAATCGTCTCCGAGATCTGGTCGCTCGGCGCTGAGTCGTAGTGCTTTAGAGACACTCTGTCCTCTTTACTGTCCGCCATGTCGGATTCCGACAGTTGCTTCTTGCTCATCAACAACTTTTTAACTTTGCTCTTCTTCTTTACAACCTCGATCTTTTCTCGCTCTTTCTTCTTCTGAGCGCTCCTCTGGATCTCGTTCTGACAAGTGAGACTGCAGAAGTTGGGCGTGATGAACTCGGCCGCCATGCCGTGGCAGCCGCAGCCGTCGCAACGGTACATGTCTTCGGGAGACGAAGGTTTCTTCTCCCGGCTTCCTCTCTCCATTCTCTGCTTGAGTGGAGTCTGATACTTGACACTGGGCATCATAATATCGTCTTGATCACTCGTGTCTAAAATATCAATGAGCCCAAATTCGTTTGTTTGGAACTGCAAGGCGCTGCCCCGTAACGTTGCTACGCCATTATTCCAAATCAGGCCAGATGTTTCCTCTTCGTTTATTGATTCGGAACTCTCCCGCTTGGCTCTTTCTTCATTCACGAACTCTTCGAATTTCAGATAATATTCGTCATGGTCAATCTTTTCGATCACAACAGTTTTAGCCTTATATTCTTCGTGATCGGATTCTCCAAGGTTAACTCTAGCTTCTTCCAGCTTTTCATCGCAGAACAGCGAGGGGACGCGATGGTCGTCATTAGCCTCTGGTTCGCGTCGCTCTTCCGTCTTGTCAGAGGTAGGTGGAGCTAGCGATAATCTAAAATTCTTATTGGCAAGGTTTTCAGCGCATAACGATATTCGCCTTTTTAAATTCGCGTTCGCGGTTTTTTTACTATCGCTATTGTCTGAGTTCGAGCGCCGAAGAATAGCTGGTGCGGGGACTGGAATCGGACCAATATCATTTTTATCAATGAAATTTTTATTTAGTAGACTTTTGCTCTTTTCTGGGATGGCCAAAGTGAAGGACTTCTCTCTCTGACCGCCATCTTCATCTGCTATTGAGACTGTGTAAATGTCATCATTCATTGAAGCATTGGTTTCTGGTATTGACAGAGTGTATTCGCCCTGTTCCCCGGTAGGTTCAGCCCTTGACCCAGGGATAGATATAGCAAATGTCTTCTCGCATTTAGGGCTTTGAGGAATAGAGTTATGATTGCTGTTATTATTGTCCTTCCCATTCACACTGAAAATTTTTGCAAAAGGTTGTAACGGTGGCATTTCTGTAGCCTCCATGGGAGTAGTATCCCTCATCACAGTTATGCTGTTACCCTGAGGATCATTCTGGATCTGGCCATTAGCTATCTGAAGATTGATAATTGGGCCTTTCGACGCCATTGTTGCAGGTAATGTCACGGGCAAAATGAATTTCGTGTTTTGTATCTTAGGCATCATCGGTGTCAAGAACAATTTTTGGTTTTGTGCATTTGTATTGGATTGGTTATTTGATATTAAAATGGACTGGTTTTCCTGTATTGGTTTGGCTGTTATTTTCTTGATTCCCATGTGGGTTAAGGCGAGTTTGCCCTGAGTGCCGGGGGCAAGGCTGACAGGAACCATCATCTTCTCATTGGCTTTTGGTTTTTGAATAACAATTGGTTGGTTCAGTATAGAGGATTTGGCAGTAACTTTTGGAGCCAGGGTTGGTTTGCTTGCAACCAAGTGTATGTTTGGATTGCTTGTAATCTGTGAAAGACAAAGTAAATGTATTTAGTTTTTATAAAAAGAAATACATACAAGGTTATTTTATTTTGATTGATTACTATAATGCTCTAGATTGATAAGAATCTCTCAACATACATAGTAAAAATCATTAGTATGTAAAATAGAATAAACTTAAAATCATATTGAAAAATTCTAGTAAGATAAATAATTGGATATGAAAATGTAAATTAAATTAAATTTAAATTAAACTCAATTTAAATTACATATTCAATTCAAAATAATGATTAAGACTGCTTTTAAATCACCACATGTTTGCCTAGTTTTTCTAGATAATAAATTAATGATTATAAAAAAAAACATATTTTGTTGAAATGGTACTTACAGGTCTCCTGACAATAATTTGTGGTGGGTTTCCACTGGAGCTGGCCTGGCTGATCACCTCTGTACTAGTGACAGGCTTCAGCCCAGTCGGTGTTTGAATATACACCACATGGGGCATGGACCTCTGGGTGCCTCGCAGCTGAACTGTGGTCGGCCCTGAGCTCACAGAGCTAGGCAGCGCAAGTTGTATTGAATTATTTGACGAGCTCGGAATCTGCACCACAGCAGGATTTGAAGACATCTGAACTTGGGACATTGATGTAGGAGTGCTCATCTTCAAATGTACTCCTGACGTATCAGTAATATGTATCTGTGATGCACTTGACACAGTCATATCTGCACATCCATCCATATTATTTTGCCGGGGATTTGAACCCATGTGTACATGAATGATGGAACTCATGGGTTGGCTTGTGTTCTGCAGTAAAGGCATAGATGGTAGAGTTGGACCTGTGAGCTGAATATTTTGACTGCCTGCAGGAAGTTGTAAAGGAACATTTATAGTCTCCCCGGCAGATAACTGCACAGGAACGCTTGTTGTTCCTGAAACTTGCAGCGGCATACTGACTGGGGTTATTTGCAGCGGAACACTGTTAGCCGGGCCTGATATCTGCACGGGCATGTTGATGTTAGAAGTAGAGCAGGGAATCTGCACGGGCACATGCACGGTGGACAGGTGCAGCGGGTAGCCGGAGTTGTTAGTGTGTATCTTGACAGGAGCCAGGGAGTGTGTGACCAGGTTGTGCGTGAGCGACACGGAGCTCGGCGGCGCGCCCATCGAGGTCACGATCATGCTGCTAGACGTGGGCGCCTGAAACGCGGTAAACAATGTCAGTAAGGTCAAGTTTGGTTATTTCATAAAATACCACACACCCATTTACAACTCACTCGCAAAGTATTCAGTAGCACATTGTGTTGCGAGCTATTCTGCGAAGGAGTAGCGCTCATAGATGTATTAGCCGATTTTAGTAATCTTTTTTTCAATATTTCTGTTTTGGTATCATCAAAGTTTTGAAGTGAATTACTCTGTTGTTTCTCCATTTCTCGGGCCCGTGAGTGTTAGTAAACTCATTACAGACATTTGATTATGTTTTACAATTCATAATTCACGGCCTGTAACGCACAAAAAAAAGAAAATGTTGTGAAATGAAAAATCATCTGGACGCAACACATATTGGCAAATATACATACATCGCTACAAAATTATTCATACAAGGACAAGTAACACATGCGTTAAAAAACAGAAATAAAATAACTTTAGCAATAATATTTATAGAATTCGTTATATTTTCTTTCGCGAGTATCGTACTCTATCAAATTGTGCAGCTACTTTTACAATACCACAACCTTCTACAGAAAAGTTCGCGAAACACTAAAATGGTTATTTGTTACTTACATGATATGATTTCAATTTGAAGACTATATTCTAAGGTATTATTTTCACAATAAAATCTTGATTATTTAGTCGTGGAACAATAAATAAAAATAAATTATCTTCGTTACAGCGACGATATTTACTTGCTGAGTACAACTGGTAATCATTCTGGCAACATAACCAAAATAAAAATTGCTACCGTTATGTTGGCACCTGTTAAAATTTGGACCAATCACGTTCGAAAATTTTCATGACGATGCTTTCGCGCCCGACTATTCACCTAAAAAAAATCAAGTGATAGTTTATTTTTATATCCGAATGCTTTCGTACTAATTTATGTAAAAGTATATTAAAACAAATATATAAATAACTCTTTAAATATTAATTTATTGGTTTTAACAAGCAATCATATGCCATTGTAAACACCATGCATATGCTTCAAATAAATAAAATACCTATTCTTTTTGTGCATAAATATAAATTGTAAATGCAATTTTCATAAGATTAAATGCATAAAACGTAACTCATAGTTGTTAAGAGTTTGTAAACATTACATTTATTCGAAAGCTTTGCATTAGAATGATTACGAATTTAAAATCTAGGTAAAATAAAATTGATTTGGCTACAACTACATAAAGAAAAAGAAGGTGTGTTGACCGGAAATGCCACTATTAACGCGAATGCGTTTCGTTGTTGCAATTGAGATGAAACACGTTGAATGACATGTTATTACAGATTTGAATGTACAAGTACATGTTCTGTCTGTAACGAAATAATTCAATAATATAATATCATTTTAAAAGTATGTCTTTCTTTTATTTTTAGTTTGAAATAAATGATTTTATATATTTCTATTAAAAATATCCTAATCACTATTATAGTTACAGAAGTATTGTCAGAATACCTGAATGTCTAACCACAAGATCAAGACGCCATATTTTTCGTGGTTTCGGCGCCAAGTTTAAATTTTTGATAACAGATTTTACAGTTAAATAAGGGGTAAATTATGTCTTCGACAACGACTATCTTCGCAAAGGAACTTCCACGTTGTTACAAATACACAACAATAAGACTAGGAGGTTACGACAGTTCCGGTAACCCGGTAACAATAATAATAAAATTGCTTTACGGATGCTAACGAACGGCCTACTCTGGTCGAATCGTTTTCAGGCTTTCCCGACGGCATTTAAATTTATTCAGAAATCTGTCAAGAAAAATAATTTTATGCTTCGGAGGGCACGTGATCTTGGAAGCTGTTTCTGATAATGGTCGTTACACAAAACATCGTTTAAAAACTAACATCAGGGTTTATGGGGTCGCTCGTTTGTCATCGCGACAACGCACTCAATCGTCCTAACTATGATATCTAGCCTATAAATCATCCCACTACTGCTGGGCAAAGGCCTCTCTCTTCTATTTCAATTCTTCCCAGTTTTGGGCCTCATGGTGCCAGTCTTTTAACAAATTTCTAGCTCATCGCGCTATCTGTGACGCCGTCTTGTGTTGAGTGGTTTCCACAAACTTGTTTTTGCCCACAGCTCTTCCGGCAAGCGGCAGAAATGGCCAGCCCGACACCAATATAATTCATGGGGCAATTTATAATAAGAGAAGTCTTTCCATTGACTCTTTCTTTCCAACGGGTTTCTTCATTATTTTCATACATACCAAATGAAGCATGGATTGGGCAATGAAAATGTTTGTGGGACATTTCTAGATAATTTTTCACTCGCCCATGCTCCGATCCCACATTTTATAAGAAAATGATATTCTAAGAATAAAACAGCACAAATAAATATCATTAGTATAATTTTATTTCATAAGATTTCGCATTTATAAAATCACGAACAGAACTTAGCACTAAGCTATCACAATTATATAAAATTTGCTTTGCTTTATTGATCTAACTGGAATTCTTTAGATCCATTAGAATGGCTTTTATTATGCCTAGATTTCAGATGTATCTAGAAAATTAAAAATTGTGTGTCTACATTTAGTTTTTTTAACATTGCGTTATCGATACCAACGTGTTTTGCGGCCCGTTGACAATATTTTGTTTGCAACGTAGCAGAGATTCAAATTGTTCGAAAATCCCCGGTCGGTCGATTTGGCTGAAATTTTGAAAAATTATTGCCTAATTGCTGATGAAAAGTGTCAAATCGCTTGCTCGAATAATGACCAGTTTTTGAGATATAGTCGTATGAATGTTCCTTTCGGAATTGCAGACTACAATCATATGTTTCGCGGTTCTTTCTTTAAAGTTTAAGGATTAAAGCAGTTTATGGGCTGAAAAACCAGTTTGGTATCGATAACTCAACGTAAAATAAATAAAGTAAACACCTTTTTAATCGCTAGATGACCAATTCTTCTGTCAAGATGGGCATGTTAATCTGAAACAAAAATAAATTTACATTAAAACGCATCGTTTTTTTTTATTACATATATACATATAATCACGCCTTTATTCCTAATAAATAAAAACAACCGAAACAAAGGTCGTTCCCCCACGTCTGACAAAGTTTTGAGGGTTATTTAAGATATATTTGTGTGTATATTGCTGTAGTAACAGGTTGTCAGTCCATCGCCTATTATTATTATTATTTATGAGTCTGTAGTGTCCCACTGTAGGGCATCGCCTAAATTACAATTTACTGAAACCCTCAGTTCCCTTAGCTGGTTTTTACAGCATGCTCGGGAGGAAATGCAGCTGCACATTCTATGTTTTTCTCTCACTCCTAGTCCAGCATGGAGGAAATGGATTTTATTAATACAGGTAAATCAATTAGAGCGTAGGTTCTGCTACGGCATGAGTTTTTAGATCTTTAAGATGGGATTGACGTCCACTGTAGGACACAGGCACAGGTTACTTATGAGCGCTGCGGGACATAGGTCTGCTCCAAGGACCTCCACGATGATCGGTCTAGCTCCTTTCACATCCAGCAGCTTCCCGCGACTTTCACCAGATCGTGGGTCCACCTGGCGAGATGCTGTCTCACGTTCCCTGGTCTGGTGAGCGAGTCCTGGCATATCGGCCAGGTTTGTTACTAAACTCCAGCCTATCAATGACGCCCTGATGCTCCCTGGGCACTCGATGCGACCTGGCGAGATGCTGTCTCACGTTCCCTGGTCTGGTGAGCGAGTCCTGGCATATCGGCCAGGTTTGTTACTAAACTCCAGCCTATCAATGACGCCCTGATGCTCCCTGGGCACTCGATGCGACCTGGCGAGATGCTGTCTCACGTTCCCTGGTCTGGTGAGCGAGTCCTGGCATATCGGCCAGGTTTGTTACTAAACTCCAGCCTATCAATGACGCCCTGATGCTCCCTGGGCACTCGATGCGACCTGGCGGGATGCTATCTCACGTTCCCTGGTCTGGTGAACGAGTCCTGGCATATCGGCCAGGTGTGTAACTAACCTCCAGCCTATCAATGACGCCCTGATGCTCCCTGGGCACTCGATGCGACCTGGCGAGATGTTGTCTCACGTTCCCTGGTCTGGTGAAGGAGTCCTGGCATATAGGACAGATGTAACGGTATTTGTTCTCTCTGTGGTATTTGTATTCGTGGATGGCGAGCAGTTTGCGGGACTTCTCTCGCTTCGGGCACATTGGGCACTGGAAATTAATATTTTAATTAAATTAATGTGGTAATTTTGAATGTCTTAAAAATTATACATTTAGGTTTTAGACAAATGAACTACAATTCTACTGAAATTCGACTGAAACCGCGCGCCAACTGCTTGTTTTGTTGTACCTGTAATTCAATCGTAATCCATCTGTCTAGAGCAAAAAAAAAAGGAACGATAAGAAACCCTACAAAGCATTTTAAACAGAAAAAAGTTTAATTTTTAACTATATCAGTCAATTAGTTCATAAATTAACGAATCCAGAAATTCATGTAAGTTTTATGGCAAAAAAGATAAGGTAAAGGCACTAGTGCTTGACGTGTTTCATTAAATTTTAGCTAGCACCTAGCAGTTGACATCCAATGCATTATTATTTCACAAGGTCAGCACAGCTAAGTAAAACCATTCTAAATACTAAGTCAACCACTAGTGCCCATAGTAAAATAAAATAAATAAATCGTCAATATAGTGCCTATACCTCACCTTCACAAAATCCGTGACGTTGGATGCAAGGGCCTCATGGTATGACAAACTTTATACCAATTGAAAATAAGCTGTGATTATAAATTTTGAAATCCTTTTGGGTGCAGCGTAGTTTGAGATTGACGATGACAATTTTCTTGTTTAATTGCAATATTTAATTAATTCTTCTACAGTATAAAAATATTGCACCTAATTACTACTATTTACCTATTATTAAAATACAAAATGCTACATACATGTTTGAGATTCCTAATCTATAATATTATAAAATAGTCTACTTAATTTTATAAATACTTTATTTGAGAGATCATTTTCATAAAAATGGCGATTACAATATAACAGGCGGCTATCCTTACATTATAAAAAGAGACGAATTAAAACATTATATTTAAAGAAACTCTATAGACACATTACGTACAATACAACAAGTTTATACAACAATACAACAAGCTTATCAAGTAATAGGAATACTAAATATTAACTAGCGACCCTAATATATTTACTTAGTTATTAATAAAATTATAAAAGTATCATTTAAATGAATTGAATAAATATTTTATTGTGACAAAATTGTACCTTAGAGTCCGGCTAGCAATAGCAATGTTATGTCTTTCAAGTAGCTTCAATCAGTGATCACTAACATCACAACAATACTACAGATTACCCAATCAAACTACGACTAGAAGAGAGAAGCATAGGAAACTCCATGGCACCCCTATACAGAGAATCCTAGTACTATGGGCTATGATTGTGATCTTGTTTTTTTAACGTGAGAAGCCAATTAAGACCCAAATCTGGCTTCTACACAATCTCCCGCTACAACTGCACCCTAGCGATGGGCCCCTGCTGTTCGTCGGGTAAGCCGTGCACGCGGCGCGTGTGCGCGCGCACCTTGTTCGGCTTCTCGAAGCGGTGTTTGCAGATCGGGCAGAGGTAGCCGTAGCGCCGGCCCGTGTGCGCGTTGTGCTTGTGGATCTGCAGGAACTTGCGCGACTTCAGCTTCTTCGGGCACATGTCGCACTACAAGTCAGGGTTACAGTCAGTGGTTTTAAGAGATTCAAGGGTCATGTTAGGTGCTGCGTGTAAGGCACAAGCCGCGGAAACGAGGAGTCCGCTAGTGCTAAGTAACCTTAAGTCGCGCGGCACTGCGTGTAAGTGGCTTTACAAATGGGCTAATATATCGGGTGTAAGAGACACTGATGAAATTTCCCCAGAAAATTCTTTTAAGTGAATAAAAATATTGGCTCTTCCATACAAAATGCATTTTGTTTTTCACTTTCTGAAAGAGTTTCCTGGTAAAAGTTGTTCAGTGTCGCGACGCTCAGTCAACGACATGCCATGAGCAACCTCTATCAGTTTGTGGGATGCTGTCCCTTACACCCATAAACACATGTGATACACGTACCTGGAAGTTCTTCTCCGGCAGGTGTATAGGCATGTGCTGGACCAGGTTGGAGCGTCGGTGGAAGGTGGCTCCGCAGTGGTCACAGATGTAAGGGCGCTCGCCCGTGTGACGCCGCTCGTGGATCTAAAGACAATTGAGGAAGCAAGGAATATAATTGGTGGTCCTGCAAACTGCTAGGGGTTGCTCAGTTCATAAAACCATAGAGTAATATAATATACTAATGTACAAATAAATGTTCCTTGCATGCTGGACTGGGAGAGATAGAAAAACATAGAATGTTCCAGCTGCCCTTCCTCCCGGGCATGTAGTAGAAGTCAGCGATAGGGATTCGAGGGTTACAGTGTATTGTAATTTAGGCGATGGACTGACAACCTGTCACTACAGCAATATTCATTACAATCTAAAAATGCCCTCAATTTTTGTCAGACCTGGCGAAAGCACCTTTTACGAGGCGTTCTACGCTCTGCCGGGGTAGATTAAGGGGTAAAGGCGTGATTTTATGTATGTATGTACAAATAAAACTGAACAACTTCCACAAAGACATGCTTTGTAGAAATTTTAAACCCCATATAAAATTACTACTTCAATCAAACATGTTTGTATGAAAGCAGCATTTTTTTTTACTTCCTGTCCTTTAGTAAGTTTTATTGACTGAGCAATCTCTAGCAGTCAGCGCATGAAGGTGTCCATTCCTTAGACCCTGTATTGTTTAATTAACAACATATTTCATAACATATCCCTAATGGGGAAGGCAGAGCGTAAACAACCTAAACAAAGGTCGTTCCTCCACGCCTGACAAAGTTTTGAGGATTCCTTAAGATAGCGTTTGTAGGTAAAACTGATTCATGATGAAAAAAGTGTGCAAGAAAAGTTAACATTAAACATAACCAATGAGTTTATACTTGTATATACAAAAATTACTATAATAATCCTTACCGTAAGTGCCTCTTTGGTAGCGGAACTGTATTCGCAGTAGGCGCACTTGTGTATCCGGCCAAGGCCGTGCCGCGCGCGCTTGTGTTCCTGTAGCTGGTTGTTGTTTCTACACCGCTTCCCACACGTCTGAAATAGACAGTGGTGGTCAGACTTACGCGGGTTAAGTTAAGGGTATGCTTTGTTTTTTTTAATTTAAATCCTCTAAATTTTCATTTAGTCCTCTACACAAAGGTTGTCTGGTAGAGATCACTGATCACTGTCAGTGATAAGACCGCCTTTTTCCACATTTATATACCCGGTGTAAGGGACAGCGTCCCGCAACTGATAGGGGTTGATCAGTCAACGAAACTAAACAACTATCAGCAGGAATTTATTTGAGGAAACGAAAAAATAAATGACTGTATAGGGAAATACAAAATGACCACCTCAACAAACAATTTGTATAGAAAATCCAATTTAATTTTAATTTCCTGAAAGAATTTCCTGGTGATAGTTGTTCAGTTTTGTTGACTGAGCAACCCCTATAAGTTTGCAGGACGATGTCCCTTACACCCAGTATGTCTAAGTCTGTTTCTGTCTGAATGTTGTTTGTTTATACTGCATGTATGATGTGTGCAACATCTAGTGTGCAATAAAGGATTTTTAATTACTTACTTTAAATAGATGTAATGTTGCTAGACATCCTGAACATTTGAAATAAAGGTAGTCAAACTTTGCCACTTCAGTCTTTTGACTTTACTCTAGCTGTTGAAAATATCTAGATATAAAAAGCAACAAACCTCACAAACACAATAATTAGTGTGAAACCTCATGTGTGCTTTGTACGTAGCTTTCATACGAAACTCCTTGTTGCAAGTGCTGCACTTGTACGAGCCCGTGTTTGGGAGCAAGCTTCTCTTTTTTCTACATGTCACTTGTTTCTGTAAGATAAAATGAAATCTTTCAACTTGTATCCAAAGGACAAAATGATACATAGTACTTAGAAATAAAAATTGTTAAATATAATAGTGGTGCATTGAGGCCACCATGAAAAATACAATACAATACAAATTACTTTATTTCCACAAAACACATTACATAAAATAAAATCACACAATCAAGAATAACATAACAAACAGGACAGGAATATACACTTTCATGTAATTTAGCTGCTAAAAATAGTTTGTGCTATTCTTTAGCACAAACTATTTTAAAATTTGATCCTGCCATGCAGTTTTTCCATCATAGTTTAAATCATGAACTATGTATTATGTAAGTAAGTTACTATTGTTGTGACAAAGTTGTACTCATGGTTATGAATAAAATAATAAGTTATGGTAAAAGTAACTCCAACCTGTTTGATCTTAGGTTCAGGATCCTCCTGCTTCACCAAGTATTCATCAAAGTCATTCTGGTAGTCTTCTGGATATGCTGCATCATCATAAACATTATCATCATAGTTATACTCTTCATATTCTACTTTTTCAACCTTAGTTTTAGGCGGTTTAGGGACTTTCACTGCCTTCTGTAACTTAGTTATTCTCTTTTTGGACTTTTTACCTGTGAATTAATAAAAACCAAACGAACATTACAATTAACTACATGTTAGATCTAGGCAAAAAAAGGTTTTGATTAATTTAATAATAGTAATGGCTTAGAACTTTACCATTGAGCATATTTTTTAATGATTTTTCAGCCTTTCTGCTTGTTCTTCTAAATTGTAAAGCTGTGTTCATAATTTCTATGCATGAGGTACAGATTTTCTGTGATAGGCCATCATTCATTTTGATCTGCAAAAGTAAATAGTTAAAACCAGTGTAAATATGAATTTGGTGAGAAAAACTGTGATGGAAATAAGCAAAATAAGTACCTCTAAGCCCGTTACTAGTCGTAAATCATTAGTTCTTTTTTCCTCGGACTCTTTATTGTAGAATATCGACATCAGTTCCTCAGTACTTAAGCAAGTGCGGCAGTATTCAGCCTCTGACTGCTCTTCGGCCTTTACTACATTCTTCACCTGTATCTTACTTGCAGCACGCTTTCTCATATTCATACGGTTCAGGAATAACACTGCTAGCATTTCGGAGACTGATTCTTTACAGTAAAATAGAGAAAAACAAGAAAATCAAAGAACCTAATTAGTCGTACTTTAAAGGCATAGTACAAGGCAACTCCTTGGTATTTTAATACTACGGTGATTGTAGAATATCGTATATTTGCGGCTTCTGTTTACCTAATATATTCCCTTTTAGAAATATTTAATGTAAGGGAAATACACAATCAAATGTGATCTTTATTTACAATTTCCAAACGACGGCCATCACTACGGCCATTTTGGAAATTTGACAGTTTTTTTTTCTTTTTTCTTCTAGACTTGACTACTAGTTTTATTTAGGCTAGAATATTGGACATAACAACATAACCTAACTTAACATTACCATTTTCTAAATCTAACGAGTATACGTTGTTATTGGCAAAATACGTCTCATATCATGAGATGTGAAGCCATTTAAAAAAAAATAGTCCAATAATTTTCGGTGGTGGTGTAGCTATTCGAATAAAAAAAAACATGATTGATTGATCAATCACTCGAATTGTCAAATCAAATGTCAAAAGGTGCGATCGACGTGCGTTGTTGCAATTTTCATTTTTTCAGTATTTACTCGTAATATTTTCGCAATTAGTCGGAAAACTGCAATATAATTCAATGGAAACATTGTAACAGTGATGTACGTGGTTTGAAAAGCCCTGCGGACGGTGTATGTGGGTCACGTAAGGATATTTTCTTTGGGTGCGTATCACTTTCATTTAAACTTGACGACTTTACAAGCAACTAATAAATATTGATTTATAATCATGTAATAACTTTCGCGGTATGAAAACATTAGCGATATATATAAATTTTCTAGTTGAAGTGTTTATTGCACTTCTACATTCATTGTATGCAGCTATCTGGAACATTCTGTATTTGTTTACGTTTAGAAGAATGCTAAAAAAAATATGTTTACAACTATCGGATCCGACGTGATACTACTGTTTAGGTATTTAAAAACGAATTGAAATTGTTGTTTGTTATTAGAAAACTTATCCACAAACATTATCATTATCACTTATTCTCATTCAAAATTTGGTGATTGGTGTATGGATGTAAATTGGTAATTGATACAAAAACACTCTGTATACAAATGAAAATATAGCTAACAGTTTATTTGATGAGTTTAAATCAATCTGTTAAAATTAAAGTGGAAATGGAATGAATTAGAATCAGAATCAATCTTTATTTGTAAATGATGGGTATAAAAATAAATTATAGGTGTTATGTATTTTATAAAAGTAGGTACTCCATAATTTGCCACCATAATGACAGCATACAAATACTGTTAAAAATAAACAGATTCCAATAGACTCTACATAAAAACAATAAACACAAACTTAATTCTTACAAAACTATAGTGTATTCTAGATAACATAAGTGTTAGTGAGATCGACTTATTGCCAATGGTCAACAGTAAATTTAACCCAATGTTAAATAAAATTGCTGCTTAAACTGTAAGTTCTAAACATACTCATGATATAACTTTTCCCAAGGAAGGTATAGGTTGAAAATGAAAATATATAATTAGGCCATACAAATGATGCCAGCTGCTTGAATAATTTTGTATGGGAGGTAAAATTATTTTTAAATTCAACCTATATTTCTTGGAGAAAGTTGTTCAGTTTCATTGGTTGGTACATATCCTAAAGTATAATTAGTAAATATTTTTACACTCCTTGTATATTTTTTTTTAATTTTTTTTAACCAGGCTTTAGTCATCTGGTGACTATGCCAGCCTCATGGTATCTTTCACATTATTTAAAATACATGTATTTACCGAGATAGGGTAAAAAACGGTACAATGCAACCGCTCTGCTGGATAGCAGGTCTGCCAACCAACAATTTAGCGTTTTCTGATCCTATAAATCTAGCCGTCAGATCTGTGTTCTGGGAACACAGCATTATATGATTTAGATCATCAATCTTGTTACAAACAAAGGGGAGACTGTTTCACACCATGTTTTTAATTGTATCTACAGTAATAAAGAAATTTGTATTGAGTATTTGAATACCTTGTAAGTCCATCAATCAAGTTTATTTATCTCTTGTTCCAGATGTGAGTGGTGGCAGCTGTCAAGATGAGCAGTCAGCATCAGTACATGTCAGTGAATAGCACCTCCACTGGCTCCAGAGTTGGCGATATTGAGCATATCAGTGAGTACCTCTTGTGTGTCCATTTTTAGGAGTCAAATGTTATTTAAGTAACACAAAATAATCGAATTTTTGACCTCATGACGCACTATGTATAAGACAGATCATAAACATCCTATCAATTTCCTCTTGACTTTAGTTAATTACATACCAGCTAAAATAGGAAAAGGATAAAACTAATCATTATCAACTGTCCTTTTTACATTTGGTTAAGCTTTATATTTATATATTTGATAGGCACACAAAACAAGGTACAGTCATTATAAGTTAAGCAGAATTGATGTTATACATTGTATACATATAAAACTGGACTATATCTCTGCACATGTATGCACAGTAAGTTTAGGTTTAAAATAAAAACGAATACGAGGGTTAGTTTTGTCTTACAAACTATGCTAATGTATGTAATCTAAACCTTATTCAGTTTCTTTGATGATTACTCTGACTTCATTTTTAAATTTAGATAAGTTTGGGTTTTATCTAAAGTTGAGTTAGTGGCAACAAGTTCGTTATAGGTACGACACATTCTAGTGATAGGGTTATAAAATGATGTATTATTGGTATATAACGGAAGTGTAATAATAATAATATATGTTGGTATTTAGGTTAAATCTGGATGAAACTTTCTAAAGTTAAATTTTATTTGGTCCTCTATTAAAGCTTAACCAAGTAGCGACTTGAAACCATTTATTTTGTTACCAGGCCACCTATCAGAGCACATAGGCTCGCTATGTCTCTCATCGGAGTACTCGGATGTTACCCTGATAGTGGAGGGGCAGCGCATCCCCGCACACAAGGTGATCCTAGCGGCTAGCAGCGATTACTTCCGCGCGCTGCTCTATGGCGGCATGCGGGAGGCTACACAGGTAACACGCTATAAAAAGTTTAACTCCTTACATACATACATAAATCACGCCTTTATCCCTTACGGGGTAGGCAGAGCGTTTAACGCCTCGTAAAAGGCGCTTGCGCCACGTCTGACAAAAATTGAGGGCAATTTTAGATTGTAATATGTATTGCTTTAGTGACAGGTGGTCAGCCCATCGCCTAAATTACAATACACTGTAACCCTCGAGTCCCTTTTGCTGACTTCAACAGCATGCCCGGGAGGAAGGGCAGCTGGAACATTCTATGTTTTTCTATCTCTCCCAGTCCAGCATGGAAGAATAGCTTTATTTAATTAACTCCTTAGGGCGGATGAAGTTTCTTTCTCAGAGGGTACTTACAGATAAGCGGCAAGGTGCGCCGCGAGCTATCGCGTGCAACACTTAGAAGATGACGAATGGTACAACTGGGACTACAACAACTTCTCCTGTCGAGTGGGTATCGAGTCTATCGACCCGATGAACCTTGGTGTCAGAGTTTTTAAACCGCCTAGTAGCACAACTATCAGGCCTCTGCCATGGTTTGAGTAACGACCACTATCAAAGATAGCGACCGGGACCGACGGCTTAACGTGCCCTCCGAAGCACGAACTACACCAACTACAACTACAACAACTGAATTGTTGCACTCTCTATTCCTTCAATCTGGTATTCTGATGGGACAGATTGACTGACACGACCAGAGAAAAATCAGGCGCAGGACCGACTATTTACATGCCAATCCGACAGCTTGGATCATCTTACTTTTCGGACAATCAGGTGATCAGCCTGCAATGCCCTAACCAAACTAGAAACAACAACACAAAGTGATTGTCCCCCGCCGGGAATCGCGCCCGGGACCTCCGGGTCGAGATCCCATGACTCAAACCGCTAGACCACAGAGGCAGTTAAAACTGTTGCACCATCAATGTACTACTGTGCTGTCCAATGGTACAACTGGTCCGGCGGGCACAGCCGCGACTGCCGCTGTTCGAGCTACCTTTTTTTTTTTTTTTTTTAAATGAACCTGTTTGCAAAATACTACAAAGTGTATATAATGCGTCATCGGGCTAAGGCGGGGAGTTGCTACACGCAAGCTACGCCCTTAATGAAATGGCAACTGCGTAAGGGCGCCCACTAGGGCTCGAACCTCGGCTTATGGCGTTGCCTTGTGTAAACCCCAAAGTGGGGAGCAAAGGAGGGACCTCCGCGACCCCGCCGGCGGGGTGCGCGGTTGCTGGAAGAGCTTGTACAGAGTGTGGCTCGACTAATATTGGCAGCATTAAACGCAAGAGTAATTTGGTCATCGCCGTCGGTAAGGAGCTGTTCGAGCTATCGCGATTTGCCGTTACCATGCGCGATCTGACGACGGGACCTCGGAAACTACTATCAGATTTCCAGCTTCTTTCAGCAACTCATACATACATACATACATATAATCACGCCTTTATCCCTGATGGGGTAGGCAGAGCGTAAACGACCTAAACAAAGGTCGTTCCGCCACGTCTGACAAAGTTGTGAGGGTTATTTTAAGATCGATTTGTAGGTATATTGTTGTAGTGACAGGTTGTCAGCCCATCGCCTAAATTACAATATACTGAAACCCTCAGATCCCTTAGCTGGTTTTTACAGCATGCCCGGGAGGAAATGCAGGTGGCACATTCTATGTTTTTCTCTCGCTCCCAGGCCAGCATGGAAGTCAGCAACTCGAGCCCGTAATACCCACTAGTTTCACTGAGACAAACTTTCAAAATATTTTGTGTACATTTACATATTCTCCATTGTTGCACCTTGCCACTTTGTAAGCACTTCCATTGTGTTTTATTTACTAGATATTTTATTTTTGAACACCTATGAGTCTGACTGCAGAAAAGGTAGCCTCTAAAAATGACAATTTTTGTTGCAGGCTGAAGTGGAGTTGCAGGCACCGCTACAAGCTTTTAAAGCTTTGCTTCGTTATGTATATTCCGGTAGGTATTCATTGTTGACAAATATAGTACGTTATATATTTTATATTATGATATCACTGGGAGAAGAGGGAGGCCTTTGCCCAGCAGTGGGATGATGTGGGCTAAATAAGATAAGATATATTTTATATTATGATATCACTGATAGTTTTTAACAGCGCCTAGACATCGGAAAACTAACTGAGGTTTAATAAATTAATTATAATAAAAATGTGACTTTAACGCCTTTACGGAGCGTAAGGGACAGCGTCCCACAAACTGATAGGGGTTGCTCAGTCAAGGACACTAAACAACTTTCACAGAAATTCTTTTAGGACGCGAAAACAAGGCTTTTTCAAGTTCTGTTCAGTGTCGTTGACTCAGCAACCCCTATCAGTGGATCCTGTCCCTTACACCTGGTATTTTGAAATAAGTAACCTAACCAAGACGTCCATTCTATAGGACACATGGGCCTCTCCCTGCTTCGCGAGGACACAGTGCTGGACATGCTGGGTCTGGCGCACCAGTTCAACTTCCAGGAGTTGGAGGCTGCTATATCGGACTACCTGCGGCAGGTGCTAGCCTTGAGGAACGTGTGCGCTGTGCTGGACGCTGCCAGGTAAAAAAAACCGAGGGTTTCTCAGTCAGTGAAATTGTACAACCATTACCACGTTTTAGCGTACGTAGTATTATAGTTACTCTGTGATTTTAGTGTAAATTTAAATAGAAGGACAAGAAAGGAAATAAAAGACGCAAAAAGAAATAATAGTAATTAAGAAATTATAAACAAGAATAGGAATAGGATAAACCTGCAAATTAAAATTAAATATTCATATTTATCTCATAAATATTCAAGGTCCCTGAAAAATTTATATCAGGGGGAAGTAACGGCTAAATATAAAAAAAAAAACCATTACGACGAAATAAGGGATCCGAGGGTTTCTGTGTATTGCAATTTAGGCGATGGGCTGACAACCTGTCACTACAGCAATATACCTACAAATCTATCTTTAATATCCCTCAAAACTTTGTCAGACGAGGTGGAGCGACCTTTTGTTTAGGTCGTTTACGCGCTGCCTATCCATTAGGGATAAAGGCGTGATTAAATTACCACGAAATAAACAAAAATAATTATTTCCTCACCACAAAACTACCACTTTGTCTTCTATCAGACAATATGTATGGGGAAACAAAAGAAACTTGGAGATATTAGGCGGTAAATGAATGTAAATATATCCTTGGTTTCAGATTGTATGGCCTGGAAGCGTTGATGGACTACTGTTACAACTTTCTGGACAGAAACGCCACAGAAGTCCTACAGCATGACACATTCCTGCAGCTATCTGTGGTAAGCTCAACAATATTACAGTAAATAGTCTAAAAGAACTACATATTAATTAACTAGAATTGGCTTTTAATTTTAATTTAATAGTTTTTTGTACACATGAATTAATTACATGAGGGATTCAGACACAGCAGGCACTGCTTATTTCTACAAAGAAATTTCTTACAGCAGACCTAATAAGATAGTAATAGCATAAAACGTAATGCAGATAAGACATGCACAATTTAAATAATTTATTAACATGAGCGGTACATAAATATAATTAAGTTAACTAAACATATATATTCTTACAACGATGACAAGAATATATAAATAATATTGTACATATAAACATGTACCTTACCTACATATGATAGATATCTATAATAAATAAATATATACAATACATATAGATACATACATCTTCCATGCTGGCCTGGGAGCGAGAGAAAAACATAGAATGTGCCAGCTGCATTGCCCCCCGGGCATGATGTAAAAAACAGCTAAGGGATCTGAGGGTTTCTGTATATTGCAATTTAGGCGATGGGCTGACAACCTGTCACTATAGCAATATGCCTACAAATTTAAATATCCCTCAACATTTTGTCAGACGTGGCGGAACGACCTTTGTTTGGGTCGTTTACGCTCTGCCTACCCCATTAGGGATAAAGGCGTGATTATATGTATGTATGTAGATACATACATATAATCACGCCTATATATACTATGGATTACTTAGGGAAAGATAATGTTCTTTTCTTAAACATACGCGAAATTATTGTCTTTATTTTTGAATAAAGAACACGCGAAGTATCATATTTACGTAGACTGAAAAATCAAAATCACTTCCCGGCGCGTTTTTTGAATTTGGAACGAAGAGCGCGCCTGCAATGTTGTATGAAACGGCGTGCTGTTTGAATTTAGAACTCTTTCATCTATCGTACACATTGCGTTCTCGTGGCTGTATAGCCACAGATGCGTTTATCTTTCGGACCAAACTGTAAAATAAAAAAATAAATTGGCGGTAAAGCGGAGTTCGTTGTTAATTATTTTGTTAATAAACATAAATTAAAATGAGTTCCGATGATTCTGAAAGTGAAAATGAAATGGACATTGACTGCACTCCACCAGATTTAAGATCAGAAGCTAAATTAGCGATGGAAAACCTGCTTCCAGCGAAATCAAAAGAAAAATATATAAAAGTATATGAAAAACAATAACATTTTCGTTCAATAATTGTCCTAACATGAGTAATGTAACTTTTAACATTAATTAAATTTATTATGTAAAAGGCCCTTTTTTATTTCCTTGCATTTTTTTAAGAAAAGCACTATATATGCCTCGGCCGAAATGGCAATTGCCTGTCTCGTATCATTGTCAAACTTATACTCGACCTGCAATTGCCTATTTCGCTGCCTTTGCAATAATGTACTATTAAGTCTCTTTTTGAAGACAACAATGGACGGACTATCGCGGACAGTATGTGGAAGAGCGTTCCACAATCTTTACTAGTAAATCAGGCAAAGTTGAACGAGACAAAAATAGCGAGTGTGCTAATAACCTAGAATCATCACAGTATTTTTTTCCATTAACGGAGCACTGCAAGCCATTGAACGCCGGACTTCGGTGGTCACCTGACACTTGGACCATAGCTTCTGTGGAATCGTTTATAAAGGGATTTATTCCCAGGATACTCAATTTAATCTATTTTTTGTCAGTCTAAGCACCTCGTTGCAGGGTTATTCGGTATGATCAGTTGGAAGTAGATCCCATATTATTTTCCTTTGGATAATTCCAAGTGTATTTTGTTTTCCCCTTATAGGAAGCCCTGCAGGGTCTGCTGGAGCGCGACTCGTTCTTCGCCCCCGAGGTGGACATCTTCAAGGCCGTCTGCAGCTGGTTCACCGCCAACCAGCAGTGGGTCAAGTCTGAGGGGGGGCAGGCGCAAGTGGTAAAGTATTATTACATCTAAATAAATTTACTATTAGGTATGCGTATGATGCACATACACACACGTACACACACACACACACACACACACACACACACACACACACACACACACACACACACACACACACACACACACACACCCCCACACACATATACACACACTTTCATTCCTTCTTTTAGCTACTACCTACAATTAGGTTTTATCATTATTTAGTTTTAAAAATATTTGTTAAGATCAAATTTGTTTACTTTTCTCGTGCTTTAAATATTAAGTATTCAAATGTTAATATAACTTACGAGAGAGTGAGGGCCTGGTGACCTGTAACACAGGTTGTTTTGCCCTTTTCAGGCACCAGACTCTTACACATAATCATTACAATGTAGTCATTAACATTAACCTAAACTGTGTGAGAGAAAATAAATGAATTTATTATTATTATTATTAGTTATAGCAAGGGGTGTCTAACATAGTCAATCTTGCTTCAGACACTGTTTAAATTGCCTGAACTCTAGTATTGCGTACTCAGTTTTAAAATAAAGATAAACAAAGTTTCATAGATCGTATAAGGCCAGTGATGATGCTCAGACTTTTATTGGTGACAATCGACAAAATATAAGACGCAACCGATCTACTATAACAACAGTGCGAACTACGAAATTAAAAGTTATGGTCACAGCAGGCAATATAAGCGTGCATAGCGAGCGAAGCGATCACGAAAATTTATTTTATTATTGTTTTAGCTTGGTGTACATTAAATTCATGTTGCGATTGTAAAAGGGCTCGCATCTCAAGATGTAAAACTAGACAGAAATGCGATTCGCGAGCGAAACGAGCGGAACATTTCAATCTGGAAATAAGGCATCTCCGTCCGCATCACCTAAGATATTACTATGATAACACTAAACGATAAACAAGTGTTATTCATAATGAAAACTGATCGGCTTACTTGTTTGTATTGAAAGTAGGGTTAGCCTATCCTATACGAGGATCTTCATCAGGAGAGAAGAAAGTCACACTCCACCGCCCGCCAAGTGCAACCTTCGACTTTTTTATTACATTTCTATGACTTGGAATGCATACATACATACATAAAACAAAAATAAGGAACATAAGTCGGGAAAGTATGTGGTAAAAAGTAGCCTATGTTATTCAGGAACGTAGGTTTCTAATGGTGAAAGAATTTATTTCTAATGGTGAAAACATAGAATGTGCCAGCTGCATTTCCTCCCGAGCATGCTGTAAAAACCAGCTACGGGATCTGAGGGTTTTAGTATATTGTAATTTAGGCGATGGGCTGACAACCTATCACTACAGCAATATACGTATAAATCTATCTTAAAAACCCTTAAAACTTTGTCAGACGTGGCGAAACGACCTTTGTTTAGGTCGTTTACGCTCTGCCTACCCCATTAGGGATAAAGGCGTGATTATATGTATGTATGTAAAGAATTTGTGAAAACGGTCCAGTAGTTTATGAGTTATACATACACATACACAAAAATACTAATCTTTCCTCTTTATAAATCACGCCTTTATCCCTTACGGGGTAGGCAGAGCGTAAAACGCCTTCTAAAAGGCGCTTCCGCCACGTCTGACATAAATTGAGGGCAATTTTAGATTGTAATGTGTATTGCTGTAGTGACAGGTTGTCAGCCCATCGCCTAAATGACAATACTCTGTAACCCTCGAATCCCTTATGCTGACTTCTACAGCATGCCCGGGAGGAAGGGCAACTGGAACATTCTATGTTTTTCTTTCTCTCCCAGTCCAGTATGGCAGAAATGACTTAAATACTAATGAAGACTTGGAATGCAAACAATGTTATGTTTTTAGGAAAAAATCCTGAAGTGCGTTCGCTTGACTCTAATGAGCTTGGAGGAGCTACTGACGGTGGTGCGGCCATTCTCCCTCGTCACCCCCGACATGTTGCTGGACGCCATCCAGGAGAAGACGCAGACCAACACCACCGACTTGAGGCATAGAGGGCTGCTGTGTGAGTATTGGTACACAACTAGCTTTCGCCAATGAGTTTTCCCGTGGAAATTAAGCTTTTCCCGCAGTGAAAATTTGCCTGTGTTGTATTTCAGAAACTAACCTATACATGTGCTAAGGTTAATTCCGATCTGTCCAGTAGATGAAGCGTGATTGAATAACAAACATCCACACTTTCGCATTTATAATTTTAGTTGATAGATAGATAAAACATTTATTAAGCACCAATACAAATCACAAGCACATAAAAAACAAAAAAAAAATAGGAAATCAAAAACGTAAAGTGTAAAGAGACAAATTTGTAATCGCTAAAAAGGCTTTCTTCCATGTTGGCCTGGGAGCGAGAGAAAAACATAGAATGTGCCAGCTGCTTTTCCTCCCGGGCATGCTGTAAAAACCAGCTATGGGATCCGAGGGTTTAAGTATATTGTAATTTAGGCGATGGGCTGACAACCTGTCACTACAGCAATATATCTACAATCTATCTTAAATAACCCTCAAAACTTTGTCAGTCGTGGCGGAATGACCTTTGTTTAGGTCGTTAACGCTCTGCCTACCCCATTAGGGATAAAGGCGTGATTATGTATGTATGTAAAAAGGCGATCAGTTCAGCAAAAATCTGTAGCTCTGGGCTACAGCGTTGATTTTTAGCTGGGCCTTTGGTACGAGCTTTAGTAGGATTTAGGACCCCTGATCTACATTATAATCACTCTGTAGTCCCTTTCTTCCATGCTGGACTGGGAGCGAGAGAAAAATATAGAATGTGCCAGCTGCATATCCATGGGCATGCTGTAAAAATCAGCTAACGGAGCCGAGGGTTTGAGTATATTGCAATTTAGGCGACGGGCTGACAACCTGTCACTAAAGCAATATACCTACAAATCTATCTTAAATAACCCTCATAACTTTGTCAAATGTGGCGGAACGACCTTTGTCTAAGAGCGCCTACCCCATTAAGGATAAAGGCATGTCTATATGTATATATGTATGTTGTAGTGCCGGAAGAGAACGTGGCGACTCCGAAGCGCGGCGCGCGCGTGATCTCCGGCGACATGCGCTCCGCCCTACTAGACGGAGACACCGAGAACTACGACATGGAGCGCGGGTACACACGACACACCATCAGCGACGCCCCCGACAACCCCGGCATCGTGGTGCGTCTCAACACGCCCACCATCGTCAACCACATCCGCGTGCTGCTCTGGGACCGCGACAACAGGTATGCCGGGGTTTATTTCAGGAACCTGAAAGGCGAGTCAACACAACTATCGCGAGCGTAGTGAGCTCGATATTTCATCGTGTATTAAACAAGTGACTCATAAATAAGTATAGCGAGCGAAGCGAGCTTGACATTTTTTGTAGAAAACAGGCGAGTCTAAAACGTAGCGAGCAAATAGGCAAGTTGTAAATTAAATATGCCGTAAATATTTGTAATTTGTATGAACTGCTGTATTCCTTCCCAGGTCGTACGCGTACTTCATCGAGGTGTCGGTGGACCAGAAGGACTGGGTGCGCGTGGTGGACCACAGCAACTACTTCTGCCGCTCCTGGCAGAACCTCTACTTCGAGCCTCGCGTCGTGCAGTACATCAAGCTGGTCGGCACCAGCAATACCGTTAACAAGGTAATTATCACAGTAAAATATAACCGAAGTCCGACGTACTATTCCAAAAACTAACCTATCCTAATCCGTCAAGCTGAAAAAATATCCGGACATTCAAACTATCGCATTTTAGTTGGACTAGACATTTCATGTAACAAACAAAGAAGGCATAAGCGAGGAGCGCGAGCGAAGCAAGCTAGACATTTTATGTCATAAACAAGCGAGTTATCATTCGACGAAGTACCTGTACCAGTCATAAGCAAGGAGCGCGAGCGAAGCGAGCTCAACATGGTATGAAACACACGAGTTGATTACAAACAAGTACTATGGAAGAATTTGGGACTACAATAGTTAGAGGTTCGGCTCGAATCGTTATGACCGCAAGCTGGAATCCAATTTTCATGGATTCCAATGTTTTGTCAGGTGTTCCACGCGGTGGCGCTGGAGGCCATGCACACGGCCAAGGTGCCCCCGCTGTGCGACGGGCTCGTCAAGCCGGTGCACAATGTGGCCACAGTCGAGCTCTCCGCTGTTGTCATCGAGGGCATCAGGTCAGTACATTCATTATCATCATATCTTTATTTCTAACAACAGTATTACTGTGTGTGAAATTGGATAACATCATAAAATATTAATTTATAAATATTTTTTATTAATAATTACAATAAAATTACTAAATAATCAATATACAAAAATTTGAGAGCCCGATGGTGTAGTGGATAGGGCCGCTGCCTTCTGAGCGGGAGGTCGTGGTTCGAATCCCACCAAGTACCAATGTGTTTTTCGGTTTTCGAATTTCATATGTACGTTTATTCGGCGCTTTTTCCGTGCTTCGGAAGGCACGTTAAGCCGTTGGTCCCGGTTAATATCGTTTAATACCGTAGATATTAGTCGTTAAGCCATATCAGAGGCCAGTGCTAAGCATTGGCGGCTTGAAAACTCTGACCTAATCTAGGATTGGGTCTGGTTTCCCTTCTGGGTTGCGGAGGTCAGATGGCAGTCGCTCTGTGTAAAAATCAGTACCCTCGTTCAATCCCCTAGATTAGGAAGCCGACCCCGTGAGATACGGGATAAGGCTAAGGAGATGAGATGAATCAATATACAAAAATATGTCAATTCATTTAAATAAAATTAATGTCTAATAAAATAATAATAAGTCAAACAACACTACAACTTCAAGAATTCTTCAATGCTATAACATTTTTTTCCAATAGTAAGAGTTTTAATCTATTCTTAAATATGCTGACACTTGTTATAACTCTCATTTTAATTGGTAGTCTATTGTACAATGCAACAGCTTGATACACGGAGCAGTACCTGGCTATATTAAGACGTGGTAACACATAATCATGTGGTTCAATTCTTTCCTTCTGGTATTAAGTCGTATTCTTGCTCAAGGTGGCGTCAGTCAAGCGACAATGTTTGGATATTAAGTTTAAACGCGTGATATTTCTGTTCGTATTTTAGAGAAATATTTCGAACAATTCGTTAACCATCTTATTAAAAAAAACTGAAATAATGGTGCTACACACTCGACTTTACTTCAACGTAGACAAAATACACCATAGAACTAGATAGATAGATATATTTGTTTTCCAAAAAGTCGATCAATGGACACACTTTATACATTTCAAGAACTGTGAATAATCCAATAACACATTCCAAAAATATATTTTCTTTTCTCACAGTCGTTCCCGCAACGCCCTTTTAAATGGCGACACTGAACATTACGACTGGGAGCAGGGATACACCTGCCACCAACTCGGCTCCGGCGCCATCGTCGTGCAACTAGCGCAGCCATATCTACTCTCCTCGATAAGGATGCTTCTGTGGGACTGTGACTATAGGCACTACTCGTACTATGTGGAGACTTCGCTCAACTACTGGGACTGGGAGATGGTCGCTGATAGGACCAGGGACGCTTGCAGGTGAGCCATATCTACTGTCCCTTACCTTGCTTCTGTGGGACTGTGACTATAGGCACTACTCGTACTATGTGGAGACTTCCCTCAACTACTGGGACTGGGAGATGGTCGCTGATAGGACCAGGGACGCTTGCAGGTGAGCCATATCTACTGTCCCTTACCTTGCTTCTGTGGGACTGTGACTATAGGCACTACTCGTACTATGTGGAGACTTCGCTCAACTACTGGGACTGGGAGATGGTCGCTGATAGGACCAGGGACGCTTGCAGGTGAGCCATATCTACTGTCCCTTACCTTGCTTCTGTGGGACTGTGACTATAGGCACTACTCGTACTATGTGGAGACTTCGCTCAACTACTGGGACTGGGAGATGGTCGCTGATAGGACCAGGGACGCTTGCAGGTGAGCCATATCTACTGTCCCTTACCTTGCTTCTGTGGGACTGTGACTATAGGCACTACTCGTACTATGTGGAGACTTCGCTCAACTACTGGGACTGGGAGATGGTCGCTGATAGGACCAGGGACGCTTGCAGGTGAGCCATATCTACTGTCCCTTACCTTGCTTCTGTGGGACTGTGACTATAGGCACTACTCGTACTATGTGGAGACTTCGCTCAACTACTGGGACTGGGAGATGGTCGCTGATAGGACCAGGGACGCTTGCAGGTGAGCCATATCTACTGTCCCTTACCTTGTGGGACTGTGACTATTTTGTCTTAAGGGCTAAGGCCCGTATTTATCATCACTTGAGAGTGACAGCGAGTTTGAGTTCGTATCAGAAATGTCATTTCAGTACAAAATCGCTCTCAATCTTGAGATCGCTTTATAAATACGAGCCTTAAAACACCGCTAAAATTATGTCAAGGATTCGTTTAAAAACTAGTAAAATCGGAAACTGCCTTCTTGGTCTAGCGGTCTGAGCCATGGGCTCTCGACCCAGAGGTCCCGGGTTCTATTTCCGGCGGGGGACAATAACTTTGTTTGTTGTTTCTAGTTTGGTTAGGACATTGCAGACTGATCCATGCTGTCGAATGAGCATGTAAATAGTCGGTCCTGCGCCTGATTTCTCTCTGGTCGTGTCAGTCAAACTGTCTCATCAGAATAAGATATTGAAGGAATAGAGAGTGCACCTGTGTGCAGCGCAAACATTTGGGCACTAAAAACTAGTCCTGCGCAGTTGGCCGATCTATGGTAGATTGGCCGCCATCACCGAAAATCGAGGACTATTAATGTGTGTGATCAGATCAGGGACGCATTCAAGAAGAAGAAGCTGTCATAACTAATGTCATTCATCAGAATGTTTCTGTAAGACAACGACTATTGTTCATAATATTGAAATGACTTCAATTACATTAAGGACTCCGTGCTTCGGAGGGCACGTCACGCTGTCTTTGATAGTGGTCGTTACTGAAACCACGTCAAAGGCCTAATAGCGTGGTCTAGGCGGTTTTGAAAACTCTGACTCGAGAATCAGGCAGTTTAAAAACTCTGACGTTTGACTCGAGAATCCTCTCGCTAAGAAGAATTACATTCTTACATATTTCTTTTTTTTAGGTCTTGGCAAGTGATCTACTTCTCTCCTCGTCCCGTTTCCATCATCAGGATTGTTGGTACCAACAACTCTGTCAATGAGGTAAGCATTGTACTATTTTTTTTTTTTTTGCTAAATCATTTTTTTTATAGTTACAGTAATATAGTCATACCATACGTAGTGTAAGGGACAGCGTCCCGCAAACTGATAGGGGTTGCTCAGTCGACAAAACTGAACAACTTTCACCAGGATTTCTTTTCATGAAGTAATAAACATATTTGGTTTCCATACAAATTGTACGATCGAAGTGGTAATTTTGTATAGGAAAGTCTTTTTTTTTATCTCCTGAAAGAATTTCCCGGTGAAAGTTGTTCAGTTTGCGGGACGCTGTCCCTTACACCTGGTATAGTCACATCATATAGGGTGAAAGAGACTGGTTCCCGAAAACTTATAGTAGTTTTCCAATCCAAACCAATTTTCATTGACAAAATTAGACTTGTTTTAATTATGTATTTTTTTATAACTTATATTTTTTATGTCTTCCATGCTGGACTGGGAGAGATAGAAAAACAAAGAATGCTTCAGCTGCCCTTCCTCCCGGGCATGATGTAGAAGTCAGCAAAAGGGACTCGAGGGTTACAGTGTATTGTAATTTAGACGATGGGCTGACAACCTGTCACTATAGCAATACATATTACAATCTAAAATTGCCCTCAATTTTTGTCAGACGTGGCGAAAGCGCCTTTTACGAGGCGTTAAACGCTCTGCCTACCCCGGAAGGGATAAAGGCGTGATTTATGTATGTATGTATATTTTTTATCTACCTTTTACTCTCTATGCCTTCAATATCTAATTCCGATGAAATTGATTATTGTAGGTCTTCCATCTGGTGCACCTGGAGTGTCCAGCGCAAGTGGAGGAAGCTGACCCGGCGGCCAAGAAGCAGAGACCCTCGCCCGACACCAGGCTCAACCCCGCACCAGGTCAGTTTGTACTGGGTATACATATTGAACGATTCTTTTGATCAGGCTGACTAACTGGCATGAGTGTAGTACCAGAGGCGAAGGGTCCATATAACACGATTCCCATCGGATTCCCTTTTGGTTTTTTTTTTTATTGCACCGTTATATTACGGTTCTTCCATGCTGGACTGGGCGCGAAAAAAAACATAGAATGTGCCAGCTGCATTTCCTCCCGGGCATGCTGTAAAAACCAGCTAAGGGATCCGAGGGTTTCAGTATATTGCAATTTAGGCGATGGGCTGACAACCTGTCACTACAGCAATGTACCTACAGATCTATCTTAAATGACCCTCATAACTTTGTCAGACGTGACGGATCGACCTTTGTCTAGGTTGTTTACGTTCTGCCTACCCAATTAGGGATAAAGGCGTGATTATATGTATGTATGTATTACACAGAAGACTTACTAGCAATAGTCGAGTAAACTTATTTATTTATTTTATAAATTTATTTACTTATCTATCTATTCATTTTTCATATAATGTATATGTATTTACTTACCTTATCCACTATTATAAAGTTATTATCGAACGTTAATCCTATTATTTATATTTTTTAGTGCCTTTTCAGTTTTTTATTTTTTTTTGTTTTTTAATTAGAATCTCCCTCCTTTTTCTTTTCTTTGTAGAATATTTTTTACTTTAAATTTGTTACCAATGTACAACTTCTCTTGCGTGTTAAATTGTTAACCATATTTGGAATAAGCTATTCGGTTTCCCGCGATACAGGTTCGCCTAGTGCGGGGTCCATTGCCACACTGTATACTTTGTCAAGAGTGTTTTTTTGGTAATAAATATTTTTGTATTTTTGTATTTTTTTGTATTACGATTTTTTTGACAAAAATCTCTACTGTCTTGGTGCGTGTGAGGTTTACGTATAAGTGTTACCGATTATTTCGGGACATCTGAACTGTAGATGTGACTTTCAGACCCATATTTATATTCGATTTTTAGTCCGGCTTTCCCATCAAAATAATATAAAGGTATAATGTAAAATTCACCCTACGCTACTGGTAGCTACCTCATAAATTAATAAACATTATAATATTCTTCATTGATTTAAGAATTAAAAATACAGTTTTATTTAAAATAAAAATAAAAGGCGAGCTTATCCCTATAAGAGATCTCTTCCAGCCAACCTAATGTCATATCATAATCATTCAATTAACATTTCTCAAAATTCTTGGTATTGAAGTTCTTATTATAACTGACTTTTTGTCGTAACACTCACTAATAAGTTGGAGCCCTTCAAAATAAGCTATACAGATAAGGTCTTCGATTTTCCTTCGATCTCAAACAGGGACGTTATGGACACTTGTTTACAACACTGCAGCAATGAATGTAAAAACTATACGTGTATTTGTTATATTGTTATTTTTACTTGTTTAAGATGGGATAAGGCTAGAAAGATGACTTGTTTACACAACTACTTTTATTAACTTTTAATTTTTCTTGTAATTTGGCCCAAATAATAAGATAAGATAAGATAAGAATATCTTTATTGCACAGAAAAGACACAAGTGAAAATTAAATTAAATGAAACAAATAGTAGTACAAATAGGCGGCCTTAAATAATCTACATTTTAATCTGTAAGAATCTCTTTATCTGGCTTGTAAATGTATTAATACTCTTTTAATGCTATGGCCTGTGACACGAAACGCGATGAGCTGAAGTCCCGCCAGCCTGCTGCCATTCAATACCATTATGAGCAAGGTGTACTCACGTGCCCTAAGTGCGCACGGAAGTTCAAGGCGAAAATCGGCTACGTGAGTCACTTTCGGGCGCACGAGCGCCGCGCCGACTAGGAGTCGAAGTAGTCGCCATGGCCGAAATCGGTCGGAAGGATTATATGCTGTGAGATTTTTCTATGAATCAAATAAAATAAACTAATAACATTCGCCACGTTTTGTTCCCCAGGTTCATCGAACCCGTCCCCCCCGCGCGCTTCGTCCCCCGCGCCGTCGGACGGCAGCTCCCCGCCCCCCTCGCCGCCCGCGCGCGCCCCCCCCGCGCCCGCGCCCGCCCCCGCGGCGCTCCCCGTGGCGGAGACGGCGACGGAGGCGGCGGAGCGGTACGACGACTGACCCAACGTCTGGTTCGTACGGGAACAGCTCTGTAAGAACGAAGGACTCATGTGAGCAAACATTTTAGTGTAATTCAGTTGGATGCTTAGGATTGTTTAATTGCCGTCATTTTATTTTACTTCTCTTTCTAAACATTTTTGATTAAGTTTGTTAGACAAAAAACAAAATGGCGGCTTGGCAGTCCTATTCTTAATTGGATCGCATGGCACTTCAAGCAGAGACATTGTACACAATGTAGTAAATACTGTATATTTTTATAGTCCCGTCGACGCTCTATAGATCGTCGACTTTGACTTAGAATTAGGATACAACATTTATTTATTGACTGATTCTAGTACTATTTGATATGTTCAACCATAATCCGAGGGGTGCCAAACTGGCACCGTTTGGAAAAAAAATATAACGGGGCAATTAGATTCCACTTTTACGGTTTTCGTTTATATATCGATAATGGTGCGTTTTAGGAAAAAACTTAAAATTTTGAACAAAAACGTGGTACAAACTTTTCTTATCAGACCAATACTTAAAAAGATATGTTCAAAGAAAACTGAACAATAATCTCAAATGAATTTCCTTACTGAGTGATTGATGTACTCATAAACGCAGAGCCTAAACTACTAAAGCTAGAATCATGAAATTTGAACAACAGCTTTCTTTTATAACATAACCTTCCAGTAACAAAGGATTTTTGGATTTTTCACCCCTAAAGGGGTCAAACAAGGGATGCAAGTTTGTATGGAACTCTGTCAATTTTGAAGTTCAAAATATCAAACAGTACTAGAATCAGTTATTAAACAAATGTTGTACCCTAATTCTAAGTCACAGGGCTTGGCGACGCAACTATTACCGATTGTATCCATTTAAATATTCAAAGATAAGGGACTTTCCTTAGTCAAACTATTTAAGCTAAACTATTACCCATCCATCACTTACAGTTTTATTAATGAATGTTCATTAATGTTATGATGCACGGATTTATTAAGATAAAAGTATACGGTAGGTCATAAAAAGTGTCTTGAACGGTCTTTGTGATGGAAAGAATGGCATAATATGATGTTGATATGAAGTGGAATTTGGTGATTAAATCCATCCTTAACAATATACTATGTAGAATAAGATATAAACTCTTGCACTCAAATAATAATAATCACATTTTATAATAACTCGAATTTGTAGACAATTAAGAGGAGCTGAGATGCATTAGGTCGGATGTACCAAAACAAAACTAGTTAATTTCCGAGTTAGAAAATTACCAGCTTCGTTTTACCCAACTGCGCAACGCAAAGGAGGGTATAATGTGTTTATCAGCCTATCTAAGTATGTATGTTTAAACCTCTGTGGCGCTCTAGAGACCAAAAGCGTGGGCCGATTTTAATGAATCTCACGTCAATCGATTCGTCTTGTCAAAAAATCAATATGGCTTAATAAATTCATAAATTCGAGTGGGGTATCATTGAATAGGTATTTCAAAATAAATTCAAGGTTTCTCACATAATTTTTAGTTTTGATTGTTTAAGACACTTAATTGTTTAAGATCTATAACGATTCAAAAGTTAAGTTAAGATTAAAAACTCACTTTGTATTCTACGCAGTTGGGATTTTTGAACTTTTAAAATTATTCTCCCTTGATATAGTGTTGAACAATCTGTTATAATGGGCTAGTAGATCGTAATTCTGATAATTAAATTATAAGAATTTCACAAAAATTTAACCATAAATAAAAATAGTAGCTTTATAATAATAAATAACATATAATAGAATTAAGACAACCGTTATGTTTTCCCTGATTATTTCTATGTGATTAATGGTTTAACGTTTAAATTAAGGTTTAATATTAGTGTTACGAGTTTTTCCTTTTTCTCTAAGATTGAAATGTTCCATTATGATAATGTTAATGTTCTGTAGGTCCTGTTTAGTTATTTAGTTGGTAAGATATTGTTTTCTAGTCTGTTTCTATCCCACTAAGCAAAAAAACACTGCATAGAAATGTGTACTAGTAACTAAAATTCTCAATATTTTCCTGTGTGGGATATGTAGGCAAAATGTAAGAGTATAATTTTATTATTGGTGTAAATTGTAAGAGCAGCTTCATAATTGGTTTTATGATCAACCAATGGCATACAAATCTTACTAGGTTGTGAATGGTAACACATTTTTCAGTTTTTCCCAGTTCAAACAAAACCATGCTGATCAATTAGTTAGATACAAAATGTGCGCTGATTAAGTCCGTATAGTAAAGACAGTAAAGATTATAGTTTTTAAGCCAACTTCAAACTTAGTACAGACTTCTCAGTCATGTAACGTAATGCACTCTCATATCCACTTATGCACATTTTAATAATATTTTTGTAACTACTACTGAGAAGTTTGTACTGACTATCAAATGAACATTATTTTTGTATTATAAATTATTTAATTTTCTCGGCGTTGAAGAACAACACTTAAATACTGTGATATGGCGCCCGTGGATTACGGCAAGGGTGTGTGTGGTATAATATTTGTCTAAGATAATGCAGAACACTTGAGCTTTTAATATGATTAAATAAAATGTAAACATGTATTTTGTTGTTTTATTTAATAACTCCTGTTATTCACAACTTGTTTGATTATGATTACAAAATAAAAATCATTTAGGGTAAAGTTCCTTCCAGTTCTAATTACCAGCTCAATTAAAATGACGGGAATATTGCATTACATTACAAATCTATCTTTTAAATAACCTTCAAAACTTTGTCAGACATGACAGAACAACTTTTGTTTAGGTAGGTAGTTTACGCTCTGCCTACCCCAGGAGGGATAAAGGCGTGACTATATGTATGTAATATTGCATTATCTGCCACAGATGTGAAAAAATCCCAATATGGAAAAGCATTAATAAACAAAATTATATAAATAAATTATAGAAACACACTTTATTATTTAATGAAACAACTTAATTTCTGTACAACTAACTCTTTATTAATAAATCCCTAATGAAGTTCATAATATTTAAGTAACCTGTGGTCCTCTTTCTCTTATCATAGCTCTATTTTTCCTGTACAATTTACTAGACTCAACTATTTCTGGATCATTTTCATCTGCAAAGTCATCTAGCCTCTTTCTCAATAGATGTTTCAGACTTTCAATACTCTCATTCTGCGTGAGAGCAGAAATACCTACAATATCCTCAAAGTTTATAACATTTTCTGGTCTAATTTCTTCTGGTACTGTATGAATAATTTGTTGTATGTTCATTAGTGATTCCTTAACTTTCTCGAAGGTGTCTTGTGCTCCTTCAATATCCATCTTATTAACAGCTAAAATGGCCGGCTTCTCCAATAATTCAGGGTCATATAGCTCCAACTCTTTGTTTAGAAGTAAAACAGTTTCAAGACAGGATCTTTTAGGATACTTTGGATTGAGCTGAAACCCTTGAACGTCTGCTATGAAGAGCAATAATTTTGTTCTTTCAACATGTTTTAGGAACTTGTGTCCAAGACCGACATTATTGTGTGCTCCTTCAATAAGCCCAGGCAAGTCAGCCATTGATATTTGTCTCATGTCTTCATACTGCATTATTCCTTTATTTGGTTTGATGGTTGTGAAAGGATAATTTGCTATTCGAGGCTTTGCTCTTGATATTGCTTTCAATAATGAACTCTTGCCAGCATTTGGGAATCCTACAAGTCCAATATCAGCGATAAGCTTCAGATCCAAGCGAATGTGATGGATTTGACCATAATGTCCCAAAAAGTTATTTTCTGGTGTACCTCCAGGACCGCCTCTAGCAACAATGACTGTATCATCTTCCTTGTCTATTGATCCCAGGGTTTTACCATCTTCCCTAAACACAGTTACTCCTAGAGGGACTTCTAGTTTTACGTCTGTTCCTGGGTGACCAACTATTTTGGTTTTTCGGCTGTCCTCCCCATGACCAGCAGTAATAGTTTTAGCGCGAAACTTCCCCTGAATGGTTCTGAGAGTCGCATTTTCTTTACCAATGCAATACACACATCCTCCTTGGCCTCCAAGACCTCCGAATTTTGGAAGACCAGTCCCTCCAGTACCACCTTTTACGTGTATTCGAATGGAATCAAGAAATTTTGTTCGAAGATACTTCCGTGGAGCTTTTATTTCCTTAGCAGCGAACAGCGTCCTTAATATAAAGACCATTTTTCGTAGAAATTAGTATTTATTAATTATTTTACAAAATAAACATGTTTGGAGGTTATCCGAACCGAACAAAATGACTTTTTACTTTTTCTTCAATCAACATGATCAATCAGATTGATAGATGCTACACCACACAACCACTGTTCGGTGGATGATATACTAGTATCCAAACATATACAAGTAAAAAAAGAAAAGTTTAAACTCGCGGAAAATGGCGGAAAAATCGATCGATATTGCGGTCAGCTGATTGATAAACAAAATAGGTAGCTGATAATTCTGCATTTCTATTTATTTTATTTATAACTAAGTAAAATTCTAGGCGAGTAATCATGAATTGCTTAAAAATGACCACAGCATTTGCTGTGATAGTGTTTTTATCGTACAACTTCGCCTTGGTTGCTTCAAGCGAAGGGGACCGGTCGCCGTATTACGAAAACTGTGTGAAAAATTGTTTGACTAAAAACTGCACTGGAGGTAAGGAATATTGTTTACTTCTACTATGATAGACAATATAGCAAATCGTTATTTAACTGTTTGGCATACTTCTTTTCACAAATTCAAATTCCTTTGTTGATACTTGGTGCACAAAAGTAGGTGGCACCTGCTTATTTACTCGTAACCGAATATTTATTTAAATAACCAGCTGGCCATAAACATCACACACTCTTGAAAGTCCTATGAACTGACGCTATAATTTCCTTCTATCCACCTGCCTCCTCAGATGGTTCAGCATTTACAAAGAAAGCTGCCCAGATGCAGGACCAGTGGGCTCGGCTGGTCGGTTATGATTGCCATGAGGAGTGTCGGTACCACTGCATGTGGCGTACGGTCAGCGCCTATGAGGAGCGGAACTTCAAAACACCCAAGTTTCATGGAAAGGTAATATTGAACTTCTAAAAAATAAATAAATGAAATAAGTTATACATAGGTTAAATCTTAAAATTAAAGCAAAGGCGAGCTTATCTCTATAACAGATCTCTTCCAGCCAACCGAGTGGGGATTAAAGAATTAATGTTAATTCTAAAGTATGTAAGTAATAAATAAAAAAGCTACAGTTACAAATTAGGCTTTTAAAATTCTTCTTTTGCTCTTGCAAATGAGTACAACCTCAAGTACAAATACCTCCATTCCTTACCCCCTCCCAAGTCTTTCTTAACCCTTGTCTTAAACATCTTTGACTGCTGCAGAGTATGGTTGTTTTTTTATTCTGTTTTGATACCACATGTTATACTACAACTATAGAAAACAATGAATTATCCTGGCTTTGTGAACAAAAATTTTGCAAAATTTAATTATTATAAATTTTATTCTCTTGTTTATTACACACATACATACATACATATAATCACGCCTTTATTCCTAATGGGGTAGGCAGAGTGTCAACGACTTAAACAAAAGTCGATCCGCCACGTCCGACAAAGTTTTGAAGGTCATTTAAGATATACTTGTATGTATATTGCTGTAGTGACAGGTTGTCAGCCCATCGCCTAAATTACAATATACTGAAACCCTCAGATCCCATAGCTGGTTTTTACAGCATGCTCGGGAGGAAATGCAGCTGGCGCATTCTATGTTTTTCTCTTACTTCCAGTCCAGCATTACTGCCTCGGTGGTCTAGTGGCTAGTGCCATGGATTCCCGATCCGGAGGTCCTGGGTTCGATTCCCGGGGGGGAAACACAAAGTTGATATTTGAGAATTTATCACTTTGTGAATTTTTCCCCAGTTTGGTTAGGACATTGCAGGCTGAATCACCTGATTGTCCGAAAAGAAAAAGATTTCGTGCTTCGGAGGGCACGTTAAGCCGTCGGTCCCGGTCGCTGTCTTTGATAGTGGTCGTTACTCAAACCATGTCAGAGGCCTGATAGTTGTGCTACTAGGCAGTTTCAAAACTCTGACACCAGGGTTCATCGGGTCCGTAGACTCGATACCCACTCGACAGAAGAAGAAGTCCAGCATGGAAGAATCTTGCTTATTAATGTTACTAATTGTTATAGTGGCCCTTCGAGCGTATCTTGGGTCTACAAGAGCCGGTGTCAGTGTTGGGGTCTTTACTGAACCTGGCTGCTCACGTCTACATGTACCGGAAGCTGGTCACCGACAAACGATTCACGCTGCAGAATTCCCCACTGTTGTACTTCTGGCATATATTTTTTGCTGTAAGTTATTTGATACAGCAACTTCATCCTGGATTTTATTTGATTTTAACATTCTCTGTTAACTTGTAACAATGGACTTTTAGCAATATTTTGTGACTGATGCTCTGTGTATACATATGAGGTGTAAGGGACAGCTTATTTAGCTTTTACCACACCTACATGCATATAATCACGCCTTTATCCCCAATGGGGTAGGCAGAGCGTAAACTACCTAAACAAAGGTCTTGAGGGTTATTTAAGATAGATTTGTAGGTATATTGCTGTAGTGACAGAAACCCTTAGATCCCTTAGCTGGTTTTCACAGCATGCCCGGGAGGAAATGCAGCTTGCACATTCTACGTTATTTTCTTGCTTCCAGTCCACCATGGAAGGACTACACTATAGGGAGATATTTGGTGGTGCAAGTACAGTTCTCTCTTAACATACATACATATAATCACGCCTTTATCCCTAACGGGGTAGGCAGAGCGTGAACGACCTAAACAAAGGTCGTTCCGCCACGATTGACAAAGATTTGAGGGTTATATAAGATAGATTTGTAGGCATATTGCTCTAGTGACAGGGTGTCAGCCCATCGCCTAAATTACAATATACTCAAACCCTCGGATCCCTTAGCTGGTTTTTACAGCATGCCCGGTAGGAAATGCAGCTGGCACATTCTACGTTTTTCTTTCGCTCCCAGGCCAGCATGGAAGCAACTCTCTTAACTTGGTTTATTTGTACGGGCAGGTGTGCGCAAACGCATGGGTCTGGTCTACGGTATTCCACACGCGCGACACTCCGTTTAGCGAGCTCATGGACTACACCTGCGCCCTGTCTTTCGTCTTTATTCACTTCATAGCAGCCGTCGTCAGGTTGGTTATCAATCATATACATACATACATACATAAAATCTTTATCCCTTGCGGGGTAGGCAGAGCGTTAAACGCATAGTAAAAGGCGCTTTCGCCACGTCTGACAAAAATTGAGGGCAATTTTAGATTGAACTGTGTATTGCTATAGTGACAGTTTGTCAGCCCATCGCCTAAATTACAATACACTGTAACCCTCGAGTCCCTTTGCTGACTTCTACAACATGCCCGGGAGGAAGGGCAGCTGGAACATGCTATGTTTTTCTATCTCTCCCAGTCCAGCATGGAAGGACATATCAATCATATCAGTATTGCATACATACATATAATCACGTCTTTATCCCTTATGGGGTATGCAGAGCGTAAACGACCTAAAAAAAGGACTTTCCGCCACGTCTGACAAAGTTTTGAGGGTTATTTAAGACAGATTTGTAGGCGTATCGCTGTAGTGATATCAGTATTATCGTCATAAAATTGTGAAAAATTTTAAACATCTTACTGATTGTTTTCGAATATTGAATGAAACATTGGCGTATCTTAAATATACAGAGAAATAGTTATAAAGGTCATTTGTCAACCATGTCAGAGGTCTATTAGCTGTGCTATATACAAGGTGAAATGGACAGCGTCCTGCAAACTCAAAGGGGTTGCTCAGTCTACGAAACTAAATAACTATCAGTAGGTATTTTTTTCAGAATGTTAAATGTGTTTTCTATACAAATTGTCTGTTTGAGGTGGTAATTTTCTATGGGAAGGTAATTTTTTTTTCATTTCCTATAAGAATTTCCTGGTGAAAATTGATCAGTTTCGTTGTCTGATGACCTCCAGTTTTTGCTTTACTTGCACTGAGGTGTGTACTTGACAGTTTGGGTCTTCTTCTTCTGAGCGAGTGGATTCTCGAGTCGAATGACCCGATGAACCCTGGTGTCAGAGGTTTGAAACCACCTAGTAGCACAGCTAATAGGGCTCTGACATGGTTAGAGTAACGACCACTATCAAAGACGGCGACCGGGACCGACGGCTTTACGTGCCCTCCGAAGCACGGAATCTTTTTCTTTTCGGTCAATCAGGTGATTCAGCCTGCAATGTCCTCAACAAACTGGGAAAAACTTTACAAAGTGATAAATTGACAAATATCAACTTTGTGTTTCCCCCCTGGGAATCGAACTCAAGACCTCCGGATCGTAAGCCCATGGCTCTAACCACTAGACCACGGAGGCAGTTAAAGACAGTTTGGGTCTAATCTTATACACACATACATACATATAATCACGCCTTTATCCCTAATGGGGTAGGCAGAGCGTAAACAACCTAAATATATAAAGGTCGTTCCGCCACTTAACTAACTTCCATACTGGACTGGGAGAGAAAGAAAAACATAGAATGTTCCAGTTGCCCTTCCTCCCGGGCATGCTGTATAAGTCAGCAAAAGGGATTCGAGGGTTACAGTGTATTGTAATTTAGGCGATGGGCTGACAACCTGTCACTACAGCAATACACATTACAATCTAAAATTGCCCCCAATTTATGTCAGACGTGGCGAAAGCGCCTTTCAGGAGGCGTTTAACGCTCTGCCTACCCCGTAAGGGATAAAGGCGTGATTTTATGTATTATGTATGTACGTTCCGCCACGTCTGACAAAGTTTTGAGGGTTTGTATATTTAAGAGATTTGTACGTATATTGCTGTAGTGACAGGTTGTCACCTCATCGCCTAAATTGCAATATACAGAAACCCTCGGATCCCTTAGCTGGTTTTTACAGCATGCCCGGGTGTATGTATGTTTTTCCCTCGCTCCCAGTCCAGCATGGAAGCTCTAGTCTAATCTTATATTCACATGTATTCAATAAATCTGGTATTCTATGGATCTATGTTGAACATTTAACACAGATAATTTAAAGCTAAAAAACATGACATATGTTACATTGTTAACATAATAGTAACTATTGTAAAATTTTACTAATATTTGCATGTCACGAAAATGACGAACTTATGTGATTCTGATAAATTTTGATTGACATTTATTGTACCATATTTACATACATACTATCACGCCTGTATCCCTAATGGGTTAGGCAGAGCGTGAACAACCCAAACAAAGGTCGTTCCGCCACGTCTGACAAGTTTTGAGGGTTGTTTAAGATAGAACTGGATATTGCTGTAGTGACAGGTTGTCAGCCCATCGCCTAAATAACAATATACCCTCGAATCCCTTTAGCTGGTTTTTACAGCATGCCCGGGAGGAGATGCAGCTGGCACATTCTACGTTCTTCTGTCGCTCCCAGTCCAGCAAATAAATATCATTTCATCATTTCATTTTCAGATTGCTATACCGCAAGCCGCGCGTGGCGGCCTTGATCGTGGCGTTCACGATAATGTACTTCGCAGAGCACACTCGCTACCTGTACCGCAGCCTGTATCTCTTCATGGGCACTCTGGATTATGAGTTCAACATGACCGTCAACGTTATTACTGGTGAGTACATACTTACATACATATAACAGAGCGTAAACGCCATAAATAAAGGTCGTTCCGCCACGTCTGACAAAGTTTTGAGGATTATTTAAGATAGATTTGTAGGTACATGGCTTCTTCTGTCGAGTGGGTATCGTGTCTATCGACCCGATGAACCCTGGTGTCAGAGTTTTTAAACCGCCTAGTAGCACAACTATCAGGCCTCTGACATGGTTTGAGTAACGACCACTATCAAAGACAGCGACCGGGACCGACGGCTTAACGTACACTCTGAAGCACGAAATCTTTTTCTTTTTCGGACAATCAGGTGATTCAGCCTGCAATGTCCTAACCAAACTGGGGAAAAATTCACAAAGTGATAAATTCTCAAATATCAACTTTGTGATTCCCCACTGGGAATCGCACCCAGGACCTCTAGATCTGGAGTCCATGGCACTAGCCACTAGACGACGGAGGCAGTTACATTGCTGTAGTGACAGGATGTCAGCCCACCGCCTAAATTGCAATATTCTAAAACCCTCGGAACCCTTAGCTGGTTCCTACAGCATGCCCATGAGGAAATGCAGCTGGCACATTCTATGATTTTCTCTCGCTGCCAGTTCAGCATGGAAGAATTTAGTTATTACTGAAAAAAATAGGTATTGTTACTGATATACGACACCACACAACAGTACTCGTAGCTATAGTATTTCCAACTCAGTTTTAGAACAAAGGTAATTAATATAAATTTCTTCCATGCTGGACTGGGAGAGATAGAAAAACATAGAATGTTCCAGCTGCCCTTCCTCCCGGGCATGCTGTAGAAGTCAGCAAAAGGGACTCGAGGGTTACAGTGTATTGTAATTTAGGCGATGGGCTGACAACCTGTCACTATAGCAATACACATTACAATCTAAAATTGCCCCCAATTTATGTCAGACGTGGCGAAAGCGCCTTTTACGAGGAGTTTGACGCTCTGCCTACCCCGTAAGGGATAAAGGCGTGATTTTATGTATGTATGTATGTATGGTAATTAATAGAAGGTTTTTCTAAAATAAGTTTTAGTTATTAGATATGACAACATAATGAAATGTTCAATAAATGTTCTCAATTAGAGAGTTTAGTTACATAATAATTATGTATATTGCTCAATTTACAGCAAAATCCTCAAAACCTCATTTTCCTTTTGGCTTCCAAAAGTTTGCTATTGAAGAATGACAGCTGATAAATTCTAGATTTTTATCTTTCCTAGTTGGTCCCTAGTCCAGGATGGAAGTAATCGCCAACATAATTTGACTATTTCTCAGGCATGGTGGTAATACATACATACGCCTTTATCCCTAATGGGGTAGGCAGAGCGTAAAAGACCTAAACAAAGGCCGTTCCCCCGCGTCTGACAAAGTCTTGAGGGCCATTCAAGAAAGATTTGTACATATGTATATTGCTGTAGTGACAGGTTGTTAGCCCATCGCCTAAATTACAATATACTGAAACCCTCAGATCACTTAGCTGGTTTTTACAGCATGCTCGGGAGGAAATGCAGCTGGCACATTCTATGTTTTTCTCTCGCTCCCAGTCCAGCATGGAAGATGGTGGTAATCACGATTACAATACACATACATTCACACTTACACGCACACCCAGCCTACCTTATGTTTATTGTTTACTACCTTATTATGTAAATTTAATTTGATGAACTCTGTTATTGGCTATATAAATTTTTAATATTACTGTTTGTAATAGTGAAATAATTGCTGTTGGGTTCTCAATCTTTTTCTTCTGTCGAGTGGGTATCGAGTCTATGGACCCGATAAACCCTGGTGTCAGAGTTTTTAAACCGCCTAGTAGCACAACTATCAGGTCTCTGACATGGTTTTTTGTGTAACGACCACTATCAAAGACAGCGACCGGGACCGACGGCTTAACGTGCCCTCCGAAGCACGAAATCTTTTTCTTTTCGGACAATCAGGTGATTCAGCCTGCAATGTCCTACCCAAACTGAGGAAAAATTCACAAAGTGATAAATTCTCAAAAATCAACTTTGTGTTTTACCCCCTGGGAATCGAACCCAGGACCTCCGGATCGGGAGTCCATGGCACTAGCCACTAGACCACGGAGGCAGTTAAATTGGGTTCTCAATAAAGAAATTAAATTAATTAATTTTATGATTTGCCAGGCATGGTGGCCACAGCGCTGTGGATGCTGTTCTCGCTGGGGGCGCTCTGCGGCGCGGGGGGCGGGGGCGCCAAGGGGCAACTGGCGAGGCGCTACGTGTGGCGACTGGTGGTGTTCTGCAAGCTGTCCGGAGCCACCGTGCTGCTGGAGCTGTTCGACTTCCCGCCCTACAGGAGACACGTCGACGCGCACGCGCTGTGGCATCTTTGCACCGCGCCGCTGCCCTTGCTGTTCTACAGGTGAGAGATTTAATAATAATAATAATAAAAAGGCGTAGGGAATTGACGACCCCACCGCCCACCACCTCGGTGGTGCAGTCAGTCCCCGGAGGGGCAGCTTGTGTGGCGAGCTGATGGTGCGTGGCGACACCCCGGATCCCCAGCTCCGAGGGTCCGTATTCATTTGGCCCTCACCTCCTGGCTTGCCTTCGTTGGCCGTCCAGGAGTGGAGTTCGCAAGAGCGGAACCTTTGCTCCAGGTTGGAAGTGTAAAATGTCATAACGCCGGGGGCTGCTGACTGGAACACCACGATCTGGCGCCCGCAGTCTCACCTCTCGACAACCTTAGTCGCTCACACGATGTTGCCCTCTTGTCGTTCCTTGCGTTTGGCCGTTTTGGGGGCCCATTATAGTGAGTTGGCGAGTCACCGTCTGCCGAGATTATCGAGATTGAGACATTTGATTTGGCAGGCGTCCCGTAGTCTCGATCAATATCCCAGCAACCGGTCCAGCTAAATCCCTTCCCATAGACCTAGTTATCTTACCATTATCTGCAATAGTCCTTGCATCAGGCTGGTGCTGGCTCTGGTTGTATGTCTATAGTGCAAGCAGAGCGAGTATCCGCGTACACATCACACATGTACACATCACAACACATTATTTGGTATAAAAAGGCCTCTGCGCTGTTGGCTTTGGCCCCACGTATGCCTCAAACGACCGGGTCCCTGTGGGCCCGTGATACTGGAAAGTATACCAACATAATAATAATAAGTAATTTTATTTCAGGCAATATTTACATTAGTTGATGTTATCTTCCATGCTGGCCTGGGAGCGAGAGAAAAAACATAGAATGTGCCAGCTGCATTTCCTCCCGGGCATGCTGTAAAAACCAGCTAAGGGATCCGAGGGTTTCAGTATATTGTAATTTAGGCGATGGGCTGACAACCTTTCACTACAGCAATATATTTACAAATCTATCTTAAATAACCCTCAAAACTTTGTCAGACGTGGCGGAACGACCTTTGTTCAGGTCGAAAACGCTCTGCGTACCCCATTAGGGATAAAGGCGTGATTATATGTATGTATGTATGTGTTGATGTTAAATAATACAAGGTGGCGCAAAAGAAATCACCCTATTGGAAGATGCTCTCATTTTTGCAAATGGCCGCCAATGTCAAATCTGTTTTGACATTTGTGGACTAGACAGATGCAGAATACAAGTGAACAAGCCATGGAGCGATACACTCCCCAAGAACGCGGAAAAATCGTGTCTATTTTTTTGAGTAACAATTCGTCTGTGGTGTTGGCGCAGCGCGAATTCCGTCGCCGATTCCCCGGCCGTCCGACACCGACTGCGCAAACACTGCGACGTTTAGCCACCAACCTTGAAGAGTATGGGACCACACGAGACGTTGCTAAGAGTGGCCGGCCCCGGAGCGCCCGTTCTGCCGAGAATATCGCCGCTGTAGCCGAGGACGTTGAAGTGAGCCCCGAAACATCGACCAGACGACGTGCCACGCAATTGGGCCTCAGCCGGCGGTCCTTGCAGCGAATTTTGGTGCGAGACTTGAAGATGTTTCCTTACAAAGTCCAGACCGTGCATCAGCTGCTGCCTGCCGACCGCCAAACGCGCGTAACCTACGCCCAAGCCATCCTCAATCTCGAGGAAGAATTGGACAATTTTTCGACCAAAATCATCATGAGCGATGAGGCTCATTTCCACCTCAGCGGTTACGTGAATCGGCAAAATTATCGCTTCTGGGGCACCGAGAATCCACGAGTGATGCACGAGGAGCCGTTACACCCGCTCAAAGTGACTGCGTGGTGCGCTGTTCACGCTGGAGGAGTCATCGGGCCATTTTTTTTCGAGAACGCCGCGGGTCAAACGACAACAGTGGACGGTGCGCGCTATAGGGCCATGTTGACCGAATTTTTTCTGCCGCAATTGGACGAATTGGGACTGGAGGACATGTGGTTCCAACAGGACGGGGCAACGGCGCACACTGCACGAGCCACAACCGACATTCTGAAGGCGGCATTTCCGGGTCGCCTAATCTCTCGTTTTGGCGATTTGCACTGGCCGGCCAGATCGCCCCATTTAACGGTCCCGGACTTCTTTTTATGGGGTTTTTTGAAGTCTCGTGTTTACGTCAACAAGCCTGAGACCTTGGAAGCCCTCAAAGACAACATTCGACACGAGTGCGAGAATCTGTCGCCCGAAGTTCTCGCCGAAGTGATGAAAAATGCCATAAAACGAGCCCGTATGGCAATCAATTGTAACGGCGCCCATTTGGCCGATATCATCTTCTCGACTTGACCAGTAAAATTCTAAAGGTGCAAATAAATATAATCAAAAAACAGATTCGAAGTTTTTCATTTAGAAAAAAAATGAGAGCCAAACAACATCGGATGACTTCTTTTGCGCCACCTTGTATAAACAGAGGCCCATAGAATATATACCTTACAGACCAACGTACATATTTATAAATACTTAAATACTACTTCGACATATGGACGACGGCAGGAGGTCTGTAGCGTCGAAATACGACCCCCATCAAAGTGGGTAGAAATCAGAAATTGACGCGAGCAGTGTGCATCCAGTGTGGAAGTCACGCCTACAACTCGTACTTACACTTACTTGTACACTTTGCTATTTGTGCTTACTCTGCGTTTTGCTTATTTTGCGTTTTGTAAATGTAACATTTTGCGTTCTGTACTTAAACTTGTTCATTTTGCTATTTGTGCTTATTCTGCGTTTTGCATATTCTGCGTTTTGTAAATGTAATATTTTGCGATTTGTATATTTTGAGTTACATTATGCGTTGAATAATAAGATCGTATGATCATCGCGCTCTAGATGCGCGCGAAGTTGTTAGACGTAAATGCTCTAAAAAAACTTTACCTACCTAAGACGTTAAACTTGCAGTGAGTAAAGCTAAAGAGTAGTATTTACATAAATACATACATATAATCACGCCTTTTTTCCTAATGGGGTAGGCAGAGCGTTTTCGATCTAAACAAAGGTCGTTCCACCACGTCTGACAAAGTTTTGAGGGTTATTTAAGAAAGATTTGTAGGTATATTGCTGTAGTGACAGGTTGTCAGCCCATCGCCTAAATTGCAATGTACTGAAACCCTAGGATCGCTTTGCTGGTTTTAACAGCATGCCCGGGAGGAAATACAGCTGGCACATTCAATGTTTTTCCTTCGCTCCCAGGCCAGCATGGAAGAAAGAAAGTATTTATAATACCGGGTGTAAGGGACAGCGTCCCGCATACAGATATGGGTTGCTCAGTCAATGACACTGAACAACTTCCACCAGGAACATCTTCCAGATAGTAAAAATAAATTGCTTTCCATAAAAATTGTCTGATCGAGGTGAACATTTTGTACAGATATGGGTTGCTCAGTCAATGACACTGAACAACTTCCACCAGGAACATCTTCCAGATAGTAAAAATAAATTGCTTTCCATAAAAATTGTCTGATCGAGGTGAACATTTTGTATAAAATGTAAATTTTTCACTTCCTTAAAAAAAACCTGGTGGAAGTTGTTCAGTGTCATTGCTATCAGTTTGCAGGACGCTGTCCCTTACACCCCGTATGAGTTCCATACAACCGAGTAATAAATGAAAGTTAGAAAGACGTATCCTTGCTCCAGGTTCGTCATTGATGATCTGGACTACCTCCTCAACGTGCAGCATCTCGAGGCCAAGTCTGACACCAAGATAGCTTAAATTCATTCATTCTCGAAATGTCACGATCGCAAAATGACGAGCGTGATATTGTGTGACGTTGTAACATTGTGCGAATGTGTGTGTGAGAACTTATTTTATTTTAATTCTAGATTCTAGTATAACTTATTTATTAATAATTAAAATTAAATAAAATGACAGTAATGTTTAACCGACAAACATTTTTTATTCAGTGATTTCCGAACGAACAAAAATTTAGACGAATACAAACTTTACAAAACCGGCTGAATGCCGTAAATTTTACTAAACTAAACTTTATGAACATCACAGGACTTCGAAGGACGGTTACAATTTTAATAACTAAATTACTAAAAAAAATAATAATAGACGATTGCGCTAAGATTAGCAAACACTGTTTTTACTAAACTTTCTAATGTTTAGCTCGCTCTTTAGTTCTTTTCTCTCAACAAATAAAATACCCCATTCACATTACAGTTAGCATACTACTGCGAATCAAAAGCCGTATCGCTTTACAGATGATAAGTTCATCAGAGAAGTGAAAAGTGTTTATAAATATTCAATTTTGGGAAACTAGTTCCATTTAAAAAACTTCTAAACTTCTAAATTGTAAACATTAATTATTATTGTTTAAAACTTTTTGTAACCTACCTAAATTCTGCTTTTAATATGTTAAACTTCGTAACTGGCTAGAATAGTTTATAACATTTGTAATGTAATTTAAGAATATGTGCTGTGAAGTTTACAATAAAGATAAATTAATTAATTAAACCGAAGGAAAAAAAGCACAATCGCCTACATTAATCACGCCAGCGCAATTATCCTTCGAGAAAGAAATTCTTCCACTGAACCCCGCAGTTGGTGTTGAGCTTCTTCAGCCAGGAGAAGCCCTTCGCCTTGGGGTGGTACTCCTCGGGCACGTACAGGTGCCTCTCCTCTTGGGGTATGATGATGGGTTTGGCAGCCTGCTCTGTCTGCCCGCCCTTACTCATCTACGATCATAAAAATGTTTTATTTATTTAACAATTTATTGTACACAAAAAACATCATAAACACAGGACATAAAAAAACAAAGACACAACAGGCACTGCTTATTTCTAAAAAGAAATTTCTTACAGCAGACCTACAGAAGTGATAATTTTAACGAAACGCGGATAAAAACGTGCACAAAATTTAATACCTATCAATAAAATAATACTACTGTAAAATACTTATATAATGTAAATATTTTACATAAATATAAACAAGAAATGTTTTGAGGCTGAGGATGTAATACCTACTAAAAGATCATCATCTCATCTCCCTAGCCTTATCCTGTATTTCTCGGGGCCGGCTACCTAATCTAGGTGATTGAACGAGGGTACTGGTTTTTACACAGAGCGACTGCCATCTGACCTCTGCAACGCAGAAGGGAAACCAGAACCAGACCCAATCCTAGATTAGGTCACAGTTTTCAGGCCGCCAATGCTTAGCACTGGCCTCTGACATGGCTTAACGACTTACATCTACGGTATTAAACGATATTAACCGGAACCAACGGCTTAACGTGCCTTCCGAAGCACGGAAAAAGCGCCGAATAGCCGTACATATGAAATTCGAAAACCGAAAAACACATTGGTACGTGGTGGGATCCGAATCACGACCTCGCCGCTCAGGAGACAGCGGCCTCATCCACTACACCATCGGGCTCATACTAATAGATGAGGTGTAAAATTTACCATCAGCAGAAATGGTAGGTTTTGACTTTAGTATGATAACCTCTATCGAAAATATTCTAACAGCCTAAATAGGTCGAAAGCGAAAGATGAATCCTGATCCTTTGTCAATTTAAGGAATAGATTCACTTCTGTATTGCGAAAACGGTGCGCAGATGTTTCATCTCGATAATGAAAAGAGAAAGACCGCCTTCACCGGAGATCGAGAGTTTTACTAAGAAATTTGAAGCATACAAATCTACGTACGTACGAACCTGATCCTGCGCTGCATTATACGGCTGATAGTATGACTGTTGAGCCACTCCTGGTCGGTTGTATGGTTGGTAAGGCTGCTGCACGCTCCCTGGTGGTCTGAGAGGCATGGGAGCTCGTGGGGGAGGGACAAGCACTGGTCGGGCCTCGTACTCCCGCCAGTAAGGGTTGTAGGGGCTGACTGGTGGTGAAGTGTATCTAGCGAAGTCAAACCTAATGAGGAAATACAGAGTTACGCCTAGAAATGAAGAATGATGATAGCTTCTACCGTTTTCACCCCGTATGTCATGTCTCAACACTGAGGATCCTGATTTGCTTTTAAAGTGCGATCAGGAAATGCAACTATTCGCACCATGGCTTTAATACGCTATATTTCAGTTGGTTAGATTTGTGGCAAGGAACACCGTGATATCACGGCGTGTTACTCTGGTGGAACGTCACCGTCAGCTCTTTGCTTCACAAAAAAGAACAATAAAGTGTGAAGTGTGATATAAGAACAATAAATTGTGACATAAGAACAATGAAGTGCGGTACAAGAACAATAAAGTGTGATATAAGAACAATGAATTGTGACATAAGAACAATGAAGTGCGGTACAAGAACAATAAAGTGTGATATAAGAACAATGAATTGTGACATAAGAACAATGAAGTGCGGTACAAGAACAATGAATTGTGGTGTAAGAACAATGAAGTGCGGTATAAGAATAATAAAGAGCGGTATAAGAACAATGAAGTGCGGTATAAGTGTGGTGTAAGAACAATGAAGTGCGGTATAAGAACAATGAAGTGCGGTATAAGAACAGTGAAGTGTGCGATAAGAACAGTGAAGTGTGCGATAAGAACAGTGAAGTGTGCGATAAGAACAGTGAAGTGTGCGATAAGAATAGTGAAGTGTGCGATAAGAACAGTGAAGTGTGCGATAAGAACAGTGAAGTGTGCGATAAGAACAGTGAAGTGTGCGATAAGAACAGTGAAGTGTGCGATAAGAACAGTGAAGTGTGCGATAAGAACAGTGAAGTGTGCGATAAGAACAGTGAAGTGTGCGATAAGAACAGTGAAGTGTGCGATAAGAACAGTGAAGTGTGCGATAAGAACAACAACAAAATGACCTACTCCCGCCGGCCCCTCGTCCGGCGTTGCTCTGACGAGTATCGCGGCGTGTCACCCTGGTGGAACGTCAGCTCTTCGGTCCAGTGGCGACGGTACTCCTGGGAACAGTCCAAGTAAGTCACTTCATCATCTCCCTAGCCTTATCCCGTATCTCACGGGGTCGGCTACATAATCTAGGGGATTGAACGAGGGTACTGGTTTTTACACAGAGCGACTGCCATCTGACCTCCGCAACCCAGAAGGGAAACCAGACCCAATCCTAGATTAGGTCAGAGTTTTCAAGCCGCCAATGCTTAGCACTGGCCTCTGATATGGCTTAACGACTAATATCTACGGTATTAAACGATATTAACCGGGACCAACGGCTTAACGTGCCTTCCGAAGCACGGAAAAAGCGCCAAATAAACGTACATATGAAATTCGAAAACCGAAAAACACATTGGTACGTGGTGGGGTTCGAACCACGACCTCCCGCTCAGGAGGCAGCGGCCCTATCCACTACACCATCGGGCTCCTTCCAAGTAAGTCACTTATTTATTTATTATATTTCATGATGACTTTGCCAAGGTTTCCGCCATCGGTTTTACTATTTTTCATCGTTTTTGATCCGGCCAATGATTGAAGCATGATTGTTTTAATAACATCCAAACGATAGCATTTATATTATTAGTGGGATAAAAACAATATGAAAACCAAAAAGTAACAAGTAGCATGCCACCTTATTTCTATACCTGCTCCATGTAGGGCGATCGCCGCGGCCTTGGAGTGATTACGGGCGAGTCGTGGCGGTGGCGCGGGGATCGGGGAGTGGACGCTTCGTGGCGGTGGTATCGGGAGAAAGACACCTTAAAAGAAGTAGTTTTCTACAGAAAAAGTTGGGCGTCTAGGGAGCACCATCCTTTCCATGGCTATGGTTCACTTAAACCGTAGTTTTTACAGTAAGATGTGATTTTTTTTGTCAAAACCGATAGTCTGTCTTGGTAGGCCACACCAGCCAGTCTCAATATCTCATTCAAGAAAAAAATAGAAGAATACATACAGATCCTAGTCACGGCACCAAATAGTAGTTAATACATACATATAATCACGCCTTCATCCCTAATGGGGTAGGCAGAGCGTAAACGACCCAAACAAACGTCGTACCGCCACGTCTGACAAAGTTTTGAGGGTTATTTAAGATAGATTTTGTAAGTATATTGCTGTAGTGACAGGTTGTCAGCTCATCGCCTAAATTACAATATACTGAAACCCTCGGATCTCTTAGCTGGTTTTTACAGCATGCCCGGGAGGAAATGCAGCTGGCACATTCTATGTTTTTCTCTCGCTCCCAGGCCAGCATGGAAGATAGTAGTTAAGCTTTTCTTTTGTGTTGCTCATTTCGAAGTTTTCAATTATCGAAGTTTACCTTTATCTTAGCTTAGCAACCGCTGTAGGAACAAGGAGTAGTTAGAAGAAAATCTGACCAGAAATTGATGTAAATTACTAAGTACCTTGGAATGTGGACGGCGGCGTCGCGGCGCAGGCGACAGTGGCGTTGGCGAGCGGTGCTGTTTTGTATGTTTTGCACTGCGGTTCGTGACCTCACTGTAAACCTAAAATCGTAAAATTATAAAAAATAATAATGTAATGAGTGATGTAGCGTCAATAGCAGCTTGATAAATTATACCTTTCAGGTAGAATTGTTACCCACGTCTGACAAATATTGAGGGCGATTGAAATGTTTGTCGCTATACAGGTTGTCAGCCCATCGCTTGTATCACAATACACTGTAACCCTCGAATCCCTTTGCTGGTTTTACGGCATGCCCGGAAGAAAAAGCAGGTGGCACATTCTGTTTTTCTTACGCTTCCAGTCCAGCAACTTCGGCCTTTTTTCCAATAAAAAGAAGAGCTTACAGTTTCGTAGTCATCCGAGTCACTGGTTGGATCCTGAACGATATCTGAGGAGTCCACTTCGTCCTTCTTCCGTCGCCGTCTTCGAGTCGTGAACAGATTCTTCATCTTGCTGAAGATTCCTTTCTTCCCTTTCTTCTGTAGCGACTGTAATCGGAATAGGAGGATAGATAAAGGTGACTTTGAGATTTTGGCCTTTCAGACATATATCTGACGCTAAGGCATAGAAAGGATCTTAAAGGTATCAAGAAAGATCAATTTTTCTTCTTATCGAAAAATATTAAACTAATTTTGGGGCACAGTGGATTACGAAATGGACTCACCTCCGCGCCAATGACGGTAATATCACTGTCGTCCGAGTCATCGATACTCGGCGTCGGAGTATCCTCGTCACTGATGGAACCAGTGAGGGTCTGCGGCGTGGTATCCTGGTCACGATCTCCACGAGGCGAGTATCTTCGATCGCGTTTGTTCTCAGGGGAATATCTCCGGTCGCGTGTGGAAGGTGGATAGCCACGGTCACGGACAGAAGGTGGGTAACCGCGTTCGCGTCTCTCAGAAGGCGAATAATTACGCTCGTGTCTTTCAGGAGGCGAGTAGTCACGGTCGTGTTTATCAGAATATCGGTGGTCACGTTTGTCGGCAGGTGGGGAGTAACTACGGTTGCGAGCGGAAGGAGGAGAACGTTCGCGCTCGTGAGCTGTCTCGCTGCCGGTTGAGAGCAACTCCTTCTTCGCAGACAGCAGACTGCGCACGCCGTCACCGTGTGGACTTGCTGACTCCGTCGCCGCTGCGCTCACAGTCGTCCCGGTTTGAATCTCAGACCTGAAACTCGCCTCTGTCGTCCCAAACTGCTGCCTCAGCGCTTTACTCACAAACATCGGATTCTCGCCCTTATGCAATATTTCCGATGCAACCACCTTAGGTTTATTTTTCGGCTCGATTTTGAACTCAAATTTCTTATTAGAAGCGTTAACTGATGATCGTAAATCGGTATAGTTGCTCGAAGTGTCCTTTTGAGGATAATTCATATTGAGTGCGAGGGATTTGTATATTTCCTTGATTAGATTATTAGTTTCTTGATTGCGTGAATCGTTTCTGTTGACTTCGTTTTTGACAGGCATGACGGATGGTGGAGGGCATGTGGGGGGCAGGTTTGGTTGCGTGGGGACGCTGCGGTAACAACACGCACACTGCCGCCCCGTCGTGTGAATGAACAGAGGATAATTCTGCACACATTTAGTAGCAGCAGCACAGGGACTTGGTCCAGGTGGACCATACGGACCATGCGGTGTAGTCTTCGAATCCTGTCTAAACAAGTACTGCGGTGGCACTCCAGAACCAGGTGCGTATAGCCTCTGACTTCCGGCTCCGGTTTGTCCTGAGAAAGATGGCCCATATGGACAAAAACTGTATCTTGGACTATACAGGTAGCTGTTCATATAGCTCGAGTTGGTAGCGATATTACTTTGAGAAGGGCCATTTTGGACGACAGCGTCTTTTGTGGGTTTATCTTCCACCGGTATTGTTTTCTGTGCGCTGGTTTTTACTTCTGTGAGTACGGCGTGCAGAATACTCTTGATTTGATTGAGCGTTACTTCTGTTTTATTGTCAGGGGGCGCTGTTGGGGGCGCTGTTGGTGGCGGTGAGGGAGGAGTGGGTTGCGCCGGCGGGGGCGGGGGCTCTAGCTGCACGCTGCGACTGATTAAGGACTGGGTTTCCTGGTCATTAAAGACAATCGTGAGACATTCGGCATTTTTCAATGTTGGCCGCGGAGACAATGGCTGGGGTGGGTTATAAGGCAGAGGCGGTGCAAGCGGCGGCACGAGCACATCCGGATGGAGATTCTTTACTTTGGTATACACTTCACCACAATCTACGTAACCCGAATAGGACAATTCAGCCATTTTCAAATTATCATCATGTTTGCGCTTTTGCATCGCTCTGAGCACCTGTTCCTTTTTTAGGGCTGACTTATTCGTTCCTTTTTTCTTGCACTTCTGCTTAGGATTGGGTCTAAACGGAGTGTTTACAGTACAGCACCTACTGTTTAACTGTTGTTCGAACTGGACCCGAGGCTTGATAGGTTTGTTAGGAAGGCATTCTCTTTCCATCTCCATATAGATGTCATTCTGTCTGTTTTGGTAAACGTCATTCTTCATCATAACTCTGGAGGGTGTCTCCTTGACCGGAACAACATCATAGAGACTCGAATCGTAGTAGACGCTGTGGTCCTGTTGGCTTGCTATAGGGTTGTCAGCGTCGTTGGGTGTGTCCACGTTGTGGAAGAGGCCGTGGCAGCACGAGCACACGTCGGAGTCGAAGCGAAGTGGCTGGCTGCTGCCGGCCGGCTCGTCGCGACACACCGGCCACGAGAACCCGCTCGAAGTCGACGGCTCGACTCCAACATTGATCGGCTTCGGTCGATACTGTCGCTCCATCACGTTCGCCAGGTAAGTGTGACTCAAATCCTTTTCGACGGGCGGTCGACGTTTGCTCCGATGAACCACTTCTTCCTCAACTTTCTTCGGATAAACCATTTGCGAATAGTACACCATTTGCGTTTTGCCTTTCTTCTTCCTGTCCATCATTCTTAACTTCGGCATCTTTCGTTTCTTTTTAGCGCCTTCGCGGCCATCTATCGAGCTGGCTATTATAGCCTCTTGTCTTTCATCAATTGAGATTGCTGTTGAGGATCTAGGCATACGGGTTGGACCGGAATCGATGGCGGAGAGAGATCGGGAGGGAGGTTCAGCGCGAAGGGAAGGGGATGAGGGAGCCGGTTTGGCGGTATCGGTTGCATCAAGGGTGGGGTTCAAGGGTGTTTGTGCAGGGGTGAAGACTGGGGCGCCGATGGCAGCTCGCGCAGTCGTGACGCCGCGGCGGGTGCGCGGTTCCTCGTCGGACGAGCGGTCGCGGTCGCGCTCGTCAAGCTCTCGTTCGAGGTCTACGATTTTGTTCTGAAGATCTGTCACATCGATCGGGATGCAGGATATGATTTTCACTTCAGTTTGAGATGGTGTATTCCCTGCAACCGGTCCGATATAATTTTAATTTATGCTAAACATGTCTTGTTACTTAAGGAAAGTTTAGGTATGAATAAAGAAAGTGACGGAAGTCAACATTTGATGGAATGATACCTAATATAAGATCTGGGCAAAACAAGTATTTAGCAACTATCATTACCATAGCATACAAATCAAATTGTATAAAAATAGATAAACATATAAGATTATAAATAAGTGGCCAAGATACAGTATTAATATGAGGATCAATTAACCCATGTTTAAAGGCGGGTGTACCGAGGTTGAACGCGATTTTCCTCAGGAAGTTCTCGATGCCCTTAAAGCGCGGCGGCTTCAAGATCGAAGATTGCCCAGCCATCTCAGCGGAACTGGGGGCGGAACAGCCTCATCCTTGACGGAGATACACAGAAAATATGTGGAATTTGTTGAGATTCTGAAGCAAGAAGTGATTGTTTAGATTTATTATGGTCTTACGAAATCGTGATTCGTGAGGAAACCTGCACCTTGTGTGTAAAGTCGACTAATCTGTACTGCGTCCACGTGGTCGATTAAGGCCTGATCGTCCTAAATCAAGGTAGGCGCGTGCCCCTCGATGGGGACGTATTGAGCTGATGATGAAGTCACGTGTAGCTGTTTCCTAAAGTCATGGTTTACGGAAACATACGGAGCACCGGTGTCCAGTGGAAAACATACGGAAGACCAAAGATGTTCAGTAGTGATCTTCTAAACATTTTGGTGGTGGTATGGCAATTTAATGCGTTTCGATAGTTCCACTTGTGTTGTATGGCCTACAGGTATATTCGGATCTAGAATTACCAAAAACTTTCTTATAGGAAGTCAAAAGCTTTACAGGCTATATGCTTACCTTTAAATATTTTGAAGAACGACTGGACAAAATTTTTAGCTACTTGTTCAGTAGCGTCGTAAATGTGTTAGAGACGAATAATTTCATGTTGCTTTACCGAATCCCCTTACGCTAAGCTGTACAAACTAATTAACATATAACTTTTATTTTACATCTGTAGTCGCATTTCTGTTTTCTGCGATGATTTCTTTCCGATATTTTTGACACTGGCATATTTCTAAGCGTATTTTGAACGTTTGTTGACGTATGAAGTAGTTTTAAGCTGCCAGCTGGGGGCATGAGGTTCGATAAAAGAATATATAATCCTCTCAGTACAAAAGCTCCTTGTGTACCTGTGTCTTCCATGCTGGAATGGGAGAGATAGAAAACATAGAATGTTCCAGCTGCCCTTCCTCCCGGGAATGCTGTAGAAGTCAGCAAATGGGATTCGAGGGTTACAGTGCATTGTAATTTAGGCGATGGGCTGACAACCTGTCACTACAGCAATACAAATCATTACAATCTAAAATTTGCCCTTAATTTTTGTCAGGCGTGGCGAAAGCGCCTGTTACGATTCGTTTTACTCTCTGCCTACCACATAAGGGATAAAGGCGTGATTTTAAGTATGTATGTATGTACCTGTCCCAAAGTGTGATTAGATCTGAAAGTTGGATGGTCGAAGGTCTTGAGCCGTCTGTCTAGCTAGACGTCGGATTGCAGGTAGTGATGAAAGCGATTCAGCCTTTTAAGGCTTTTAAAAAGGATTCGCCTTATTTTTGAAGCCTCACGACTGAGTCAGTCTTTTAGTCCCCAACCTTAGTTATAAGACCAGTCTTTTAGGCGAAGTCTTTTGACGTAATAAAACTGAGCAGTTAGCTGTATATGCTTAAATAAAACAGCTTCTTGCGGAGGGCAACCGGGGCCCCCTGGTACCTCCGCAATTCTGACATTCACATCGATCTCGATGTTCCGTCTCTCAAAGAGTTCATGAAGCAAGCGGCCATACGCTTCTTCGACAAAGCCCCTCACCACCCTAACCCTCTTGTAGTTAGCGCCTCTAACTACGTTCCCCAACCTGCGACTCGTTACAAACGAAGGCCTAGGCATGTCCTTACCGACGGCGATGACCAAATTACCCTTGCGATTAATGCTGCCAATATTAGTCGAGCCACACTCTGCACAAGCTCTTCCAGCAACCGCGCACCCCGCCGGCGGGGTCGCGGAGGTCCCTCCTTTGCTCCCCACTTTGGGGTTTACCGGCACGTACCGGGCAGATTCTCTCCGATAAGGAGTCCCCAGGCAACGCCATAAGCCGAGGTTCGAGCCCTAGTGGGCGCCCTTAGGCAGTTGCCATTTCATTAAGGGTGTAGATTGCGTGTAGCAACTCCCCGCCTTAGCCCGGTGACGCATTATATACACTTTGTAGTATTTTGCAAACAGGTCCATACAAAAAAAAAAAAAAAAAAAAAAAATGTATATGCTTAAAGGACTTAATAGACTGTCGACTCATCGCCTGGGGAGTTGTAAGGCGTATGTTAAATTTCGTACGGTGTATATAAGGGCGATTAAATATTCTCATGGCAACAAAATGATTAAAGTACCGTCATTTATTATTTGTATACGTACATGTATTTTTGAATATTTTTAGTTACTCTGTGTGCAGTTTAAAGATAAAGTGTTATATTGAAGCCCTTTAATTTAAAAATGTATCCACACAGAGCAAGGAAATCAAAGTATTTTATACATACATATAATCACGCCTTTATCCCTAATGGGGAAGGCAGAGCATAAACGACCTAAACAAAGGTCGTTCCTCCACGTCTGACAAGGTTTGAGGGTTATTCAAGATGGATTTGTACGTATATTGCTGTAGTGACAGGTGTCAGCCCATCGCCTACATTGCAATATACTGAAACCCTCGGATCCCTTAGCTGACTTTTACAACATGCCCGGGAGGAAATGCAGCTGGCACATTCTAAGTTTTTCTCTCGCTCCCAGGCCAGCATGGAAGTATTTTATATGAGTATAAAAATAATATTTTATCACCTAAATTATTGGATATTGGTGGCATGGAAGTCAATTTCCAACTAAGTAACTGGAAAGAGCCACCAACTCCATATGAAAGCGAGAGTGAGTATTATTCACTTACGAGTCCATCTCGTACTTATCCAGTTTCTTTTTCCATTTGAGTTACAATGTTGCCTAATTTGAGCATAAAGAGTGTCACGCTTAAACGCCAGTTCAATTGTAGAGGACTGCAGTCATTTAAGCCTTTTAGTCGTTTAATTCTAGAAGTCTTATACGTTAATCGACTGAGTCATATTAGTTAAGACTAACAGCTGCAGTCTTAATTTTCAAGTCAAGTCGTGTAAAACGAGGCTAGTCTTATTATAAAGGACTTAAATGACTGAGTCTCTTTTATCACTAATTGCAGGGCCGCAGCATTCGGGAGCCCAAGATTCAAATTATATTATTCTTCCGGAACACTTAAACGTGTGTGGCCCTGGGCCCGGAGATTATTTGTTTTACTACAGAAGAGGCAATTTCTAAAGCTAGTTTTTGATCAATATACAAGAGGAGTGAATGAATTTAGTTATAGTCACTTAATTTTATTTTTATCACAAAATTAAAAGTTACAAAAGACATCAAAATTTTTCGTTTTTGCATAAACGCACACAAGACAGTTCACAACACTTCACGGGACACACACAGACACTTAGAAGAAGATCCGGGGCTTGAGCGTGACGTTGGGCTCGCCGAAACTGGAGGGGTCGTTGCCCAGCAGCGTCCTGATGATCAAGTTATTAGGCGAAAAGGGATTTCTTTTGTAAAACATTTTCTTCACCATCGCAGACTTCAATTGTTTATCTCCAGCCATCAATTTCTGCTTCGTTTTGTAGTTATACATCAGAGGGTCCTCACTGAGGTCTTTCTGCACTTTCTCTTGGAACTTCTTCCATCCATTAAACAGCGGTCGCGACGGTTCTGACGATAGCTTTTGAGTCTGCTGAGTTTGAGTTCCTTCTGTGAACCTCGGTTGAGGAACAAACTCGCTGCGAACGGAAACCCCAGGAGGTGTTCTTCGGCCGAACTTTCGGAATAATGACATCTTTCGTTCGCTCTGAGTACCCGTACTCTTTACTTCGATTTCTTTAAGGCAAAGTGGGACTTGTGGGGCGTGGGGATTGTAGTTGGGATCATACCCTGGAGCGTAAGGGTCGTGGTAGGGCGGAGCGGAGGGGTGGGGATGCGAGTGGTGGTAGTGTGGCTCATGTTCAGGGATGGTTTGCTCGTGCACGCGGTGAGGAGTGTAGGAACCCGGGGGAGCAGAAGGTCCTGGTGCGTAATACGGGCCGCGATGCTCGCAGCCAGGAGGCGGCGGAACGTAGCCATACTGGTCATACCCTGACGCGTATGGAGGTCTGTGGTAAAACTCTTGCTCGTGCATTGCATAGTCATATACCTCCTGTCTGAATGGCGGCGCTCGCCTCTCTTTCGGTAAAATGTCCACCTCAAAAGAGCTATCTGTATCAGTCTTCTTTTTCTTGAAAAACCCTTTCAGGACGCTCGTTAACTTGCTTTTTGGCTTTGACTGAAATGAAAAAAATATAAATTAAAGTTTATTTAATTTTATTGTTAAAAAAGATATTGAATGTAGAAATGAAAATATTACTGACCTTCCCCCGAACATTAATTTCAGTTGTCAGCTCCGAATCGGATCGGGAAACATCTAAGCTCAGTTTCTCGATCCCAGTGTCAGACTGGGTAGTGGTGTAGGAGGTTTCGGTGATCATACGGGATCCAATAGCCTCGCAACTCTTCGAATAGCACTTCATAGCAGAAGTGGCCACGTTGGCGTCATGACGCGACACGCGAGAACTATCCCCCACGCTGCGGGAAGTCAACTTCTTCCCACTACCTTCTTTTTTGTGATCTGGATTCCTTTTTCTCGCTGAATGAGGATTGAGTGTGACGAATTTGTAAATCTCCTTAATCAGCTCATCAGTTTCGTGGTTTTTCTCTACTTCTTGTGTACCCTTCTTTTGTGTGCATTCTTGGCACATGGTTTCTTTTGCCGTGAAGGCATGGCAAGTGCAACTTGCGCTTCGTGCTGGGCAGCCGCTCTGCATGCAGTTCACCGGGCACATCGGCATCATGGCAGGATAGCAGCAGGGGTTTGTGAAGGGGGTAAAGTTGTTTGGGATGCTGCATTGTGCTACCGTGTAGCTGGGTACGATAGGCAAAGTTGGTGCACCGATCACAGGCGTAACTCCAATTTTACCAGCTCCACTTGCACCTGAAGCGCCTGCTGCATCCGTTGCTTGATTGTTTTGATTCTGACTTTCTTTGTCCGTAGGAGTTGAGTCTTTTTTAATTTCCTGCAGAAAACATTGAAGTATATCTTTTATTTCACACAAAGCTTTGTCAGTTTTATCCGACCCCTCAGTATCTTGAGTTTTATTAAAGGTATTTTCGGTTAATGTAATTGCTTGTTCATTTTGAAACGAGTTTCCTCGTAAATTGCTCATCGTAGGAATATCGTTCTCCTGTTCAATCGGGATGGGTGTCTGTACTTTGATAGGCTTCAACTGTTTACATTTTTCTCGGTGGTGTACGAATTCAGAATTCACATCATCACCCTCGAAATACTCGTTAGGATAATCGTAATGTCGTTTGTGTCTTTCTGGTGAATATCGTTTAGCGTGTTTGTTCATGACATAGTCCTCATAGTCAGCGTGGTGCTGGGCTTTTAGATTCAATCGGGGTCGATGTGTTCTCGGGGACGGCGGAACCTCTTTGTAATACTCATATCCAATGATGTCATCCTCTACGAACTTTCTTCTAGATTTTGGACTGGGTTTCTCCTTGACGGGCACCACGTCGTAGAGGGTCGAGTCGTTGTATATGTCGACGTGTCGGTATCGATGCGGAACCCGCGTACGCTTCGAGCTGTAAAGACGGGCGTCACACACACTGCGACAGTCGTAGTGTGTGCGACGGTGGCACTGCGACGAGCGGTGTGGCGAGCGGTGCGGCGTCGGCCGGAACGCCTCCCGATCGTAACAACAAGAACACAAATCAGCACCTTCTTGAATATTTTCGTGTAAAGAGTACTCCTGATCGCGACACACCGGCACTGAAAACTGACTAATCTCCGAGTCCCTTCTTCCAAATATTTTAGTTGGTCTATACTGCTTTTGCACTAACTCAGTTATGTAGTCCGAGTCTACCTTAGACCGTTCTTTTTTCGTTTTCCGAGTCCTGTTAAGTTTGTCTTCGCGGAAATACTCGGGTTCCTTTTCTCGGTATCGATCAAGTTTTTCTTCTTGATATCTCTGTGGACTGGCAGACTTGTTCCGCTTTGGGCGTTGTTTGTGACGTTTGCCCGGGACTTCGTCATAAATCAAGTTGTCTGTGTGGTCGTAGTGTTTGCTGTGCTTTCTGTCGACGCAGGCGCCGCGGGCGGTGCGGGGTGAGCGCGGGGGGCACTCTGTGTGTGGAGGGGGCGGCGCCAGCGAGTGGTAGCTGGTCTCTGCGTACGACGTCGCTGCCCCGAATGTCTCCAGCGTCGACCGAGTCCTACGCTTCTGAAAATTTTGTTCATTGTATCCTACGCGTACCCTATCATCTACTTTGTTCTTCCGTTGTCTATGTTTATTTAAATGCGAGTATCGTTGCTCGTGCGCCATGTTAGCCGGGAGGGTCATGTGCTTTCTTTCTTCGATACTGCGGTAGTTGGCGTTGGACACATAGTCGCTTTCATCAGATTTCCTGCGGAGAGTATCCAATGGTTTGTTGAAAAGCGTTTTGGTGGTACTGGGCATGCTCTTCTTGTCTGATACGTCTAGAGTGCTGCCTTGCACAGAGCATGCTACTTCGTGCTGGCAGTTGCATTCAGGGGCTAGGAGGTTCTCAGCTCCCTTGCGGATGGTGCTCTCGATGCATGCCAGGTCCTGACAGTGTCTACTGACTTCATTCAACTGGTGTTCGATTCCTACTATCTTATGTTTAAGATCTGTTACATTGACCGCTATACTAGAATTTATTTTAATATCTTGCTGGGACGAGCTTCCTGCAAGCAAAGAAAGAATACGATTATTTTTTGTACAGGAAAGTGATGTTAGGCTAGGAAAGAGGTTTATTCCTCTATTTGGTTTGCATCTACTATCACACTACTCGAAAAACTCTTCTCGCTCAGTTTTATTTCATGGTATTTGATGCTTATAGGTAAGCTCACTATATTGACGACTTTTGTCTTGTACAATACAATAATTCTCTTAACAGATAACAGCATTAGGTACAGTTTAGGCGGCCTTATTGCTAGCAATTTCACACCATTTTTGGTCTAGAATAGAGTCAATAGATGGGTTGGGTAGTTATCCTGATTGACGGAAATGTCACGAGTATGTTCCGCAATAAAACATAACATTAGAATATTTTTACAGCTACAAGCTTTTAAATGTGAATAATAGATTGCTTTTTGGATGTTGGTCACTTAATTATATTTGTAAAAATATAACAGTTTTTATGTAATAGTGATAATAAATTCAATCAAATCATTGTTAGTAGTTTTTAAGTATTTTGATGTGTGGCGCGGATTGGTGCCGAGACAGACTTTGTTAAGTTTAGCGGCCCATTTATATGTAAACCTGTAATAATTCTTGTAATAAATATATATAAATAAATAATAAAAAAAACCGTCAAGGAGAACTAACCAGGTAAAGAAATAAAAGATATGTAGGGTGTTACTACGCTAGTACTATTTATTATACTGTGTTGTTACCGAGCGCTCGCCTGAAGAAGTCTCGAATGACGCGGTACCTCCGCTTGGCGCGCGGCGAGATGCGGCGGCGCGGGGTGCGCAGTGTCATCTGCTCTCACCCACACACCGTCTGAACAAAACAACATAAAATTACTGTTCAATATTTCATTCAAAATCAATCAGCATCAATCCACGATCAAGTATGAAGTCGCTAAACGCCCAGAATCGATTGGGAAAACTCTTCGACCAGAAGACAACATCGCCTGAATGAAACACAGAGCCATTGCTACAGCTCCAGCGAGCATGGATTGCATTTACGTTGATGCCGCGTGGTAATAGGCGAGCCGCCATACTGTGGTCGATGCCGGGATAAGTAGAAGGGACGTTGATGGAGACACACAGGAAGAGCGGATGGTGACGTTACACAAAGGCCCTTCTGTAGGTACTACTGGTACTGGGACACCATAGATAAGACAACAAAAATTCGTCTGAGGCCATTCACATTTTCGTAACGGTTTGCTACGCCGTAGAGCCTCTACGATTTACGTCGAAAGGTCTTTGCAAACTCGTCTATCGCAAAATACCTGTTTGAGCAAAAACTAACCTGAAATTGAACGTAACAATTTGTCAGCGTTGTTTTTTTGTTCCATCGTGTAAATTAATTTCCATATTTACTTCTAGATTGACTGAAAAGCTCCGAAAAATTAATTGCGCTTAAAATTATATGAATTTTATTTTGTTTGTATAAATAAAATTACGTTTGACTTTTGAATTTCATTTAAATGAATTGTCAATTGGTTCAGAAAAAAAGAGATTTGTGCCAGTATAAACAGAAGAAAGGTCCTGCAAATGAGGGTGCGTGCTATTATAACTATCAATACTCAATAGTCTACCATTGCAGTGTGTGATTCCGATGATATTCAAGATAAGTCTCACTTCCGTAGGTCAGCTGGAAGATTTTTTTTTAGTATAAATAAGCTGTACCTGTTATGTCGTTATTCCTTGTGTTTTGTCGTTCTCATGTTACTTGTGTACAATAAATAAATAAATGATATTCAAAAGAAAATGACAGTCACCAAAGAATGGATGACCAGTATTAGAACCCTCTCATTTTTCGTGCTTCAGAAGGCACGGTATTTGCAGATTAAAGCGGCCCATTTATATGTAAACCTGTAATAATTCTTGTAATAAATATTCATAAATAAAAATAAAACTATTGATCAAAACTTTATTTTAGGTCAAAGACACTGAACTCTATAGTTTATACAAAAATAACTCTACCGAAAGCAGTAGGACCATCTATCACATTCACACTTGCATGATTGAAACAAGAGCATACGGGGTGCTCAGACTAAGAGACGGGGTGTAAGCATAGATTTAGAATGGTTCGCTGCGCTTTATATCTATGGAGCAACCCCTATCAGTTTGCAGAACACTGTCCCTTACACATACATACATACATAAATCACGCCTTTATCCCTTACGGGGTAGGCAGAGCGTTTAACGCCTCGTAAAAGGCGCTTTCGCCACGTCTGACAAAAATTGAGGGCAATTTTAGATTGTAATACATATTGCTTTAGTGACAGGTTGTCAGCCCATCGCCTAAATTACAATACACTGTAACACTCGAGTCCCTTTTGCTGACTTCAACAGCATGCCCGGGAGGAAGGGCAGCTGGAACATTCTATGTTTTTCTATCTCTCCCAGTCCAGCATGGAAGAAGCAGCAGCAGGCTGTCCCTTACACCCATAGATATAGGATGTACGGTGTAAGGGACAGTGTCCTGCAAACTGATAGGGGTTGCTCAGTCAACGAAATTAAACAACTATCACCAGGAGCCGTATTTTGACCGCTCGAATGCTAATGCGCATACGAAAGAATAACTTTCGCATGCGATTTTCATACAATTTGGCATGCGAATGTTACACTTTCGTATGCGAATTCGATTCGAGCGATTCAAAAATGCGGCTTCAGGTTTGTTTTTCAGGAAGTGATAAAAAAATGGTTTTCCATACATATTGTCTGATCGAGGTGGTAATTTTGTATGGGAAGGTCTAATTTGCTATTCGTCTCCTAAAATAATTTCTCGGTGAATCAATTTCGTCCCCTATCAGTTTGCGGTACGCTGTCTCTTACACCCGGTATAAAATAGCATTTCAATTGATGCGGGTTCTTATTTTCAAACAGAATGACATAGAACATCACCTCTTTTTATCCATCATTTGTTACTAAACTTTGCTGCAATCATTTTTATATTTCGTTTATTTTTATATGTATAGAGAAAGTATGTTTATTATTTTATAAATAGTGCGAAATATTTCAGTGCAGCTGTAAATTTAGTGGGTATGAAATTTTAGTCACAGAAATAGTTGCTGATGCAATGTTATCAAAGGTAATTTTCACTTTTGTACTTCTACTAAAAAAAGGTACACCGATTTTATCTGTTAAAGTCTATATATATATATATATAAAATATAACTTGAAAACAAATAGATATGTATTTATATATATTTATGTATTTATTTGTATTGTTACATGCATTTATATTTCCATATTATTGTGTATGTATTTTATGAATACTATTATAGTAATTTTGCATATACCTCTAAAGATGCATATATTTATTTTAGTTTTTAGTTATTCTTATTTTCACTACTCTATTTTTGTTGTATTTAAAGTATTTAAATATTTCCTATATTTCAGCACTACTCTCTTCTCTTTACATTCTCCTCTACCCAAAGGTTGTCTGGAAGAGATCGCTTCCAGCGATAAGACCGCCTTTGTGCACATTAATTTAAGTTTATTTTTGTATTTCTTGTTTTTTGTGTACAAATAAGTGTTTTTACTTACTTACTTACTTACTTCTACTCTACTTTTATGTACTTGTACTTACCTTGCTCTGCCTCGTCACAGTATTTTAGCTACTTAGGTGCTACATCACAGTTAATATATATATAGTGTAACAATACACTGTGTAAAAACAGCTACCCCGCAAACTAACAGGGGCTGCTTAGTCACGAAATTGAACTACTTTCACGAAGAGAAACAGGAAAATAAAATGCTACACTTTTATTATTACAGACAGGCACAGTTTGGATTTATAGATAGAATGTTTAGCTTCTCCAAACAAACGACAAGTGGAGGGGTTATTTTGGATCGTGAAGTTTTTTTTTATAGTTGGGTATTGATCTTTGATTGCTCCTCTCAACATAAGTCATAACTTTTCCTTACCTGTATTCAGTTGTTGGCGTCGAATGTGTGGATGGGGATGCGTTGCGTGGGCCTGCTGCGGCCCCCAGTCGCTATCCACCAATCAATGAAGCCTCCCGTACGGTAAATATCTGAATACTTACTTGACTCGGCTCAATTGGTAGCTTGGTAGTGCTATTATATCGGATTGGACATACACAAAGAACACTCAAAACGATTTTCTCTAAATTCACGATTCTATTATACATACATATACAGGCCGTGAATCGTACACGTAACCCTCAGCGCAGCAGACAGTTACGCTACCAACCGGGCTATTCGTGACGTCATATTTTGTTCACTAAATAAGATTGTAACAAATTGAAGCTGTGAATGATGTGCATTGTTCTACAGCTGGTCTGGTCACATGATCCCGCCGTCGCAGTATGACATCCCGATGTCGAGGAAATTCAAGATGTCTTACGCCCTGGTGGCGTACTGGGAGCTGATCCCCATGTTCGTGACGGTTGCCACCTCCATGCTGATCCTGTTCATGGCTATCGTGTGGGCTTCCAAGAACAAGGTAAGGACTCGGAAGGGTGTAAACAACTAAACCAATAGTCAGCAAGTAGACCGTCTACCAAACTACCAATGGACAGATGCTTTAGACTGTAATCGCCTCCGTTTTGGAGGAAATATCTTTCGACTGTTGTTGCAAAACAATCGACGAGTTCAAGGAAAGTTTTGTACAATAAATACCTAATCATCAGCGAATGAAATTAGATCCCCAGAAAATCTGCACTTGCTTTATACTTTGTCACACTGAATTCAGCACTTCAGGTATTATATCGGGCATTAAAAAAAACATAGTCAGAACTCAACAAGCTAAAATTATCGATAAAATCTAAGATCTTGAGCACTGAAGGTATCGCGCAAAGTATGAGACAGGCGCCAAGTATTTTCGCATGTGAGAATTTCAATCCAATGGCGCGTCTTGTAGGTGGACGTCGTATTCTCGACGCACAGTTGCAGCAACATCTCGCGGACGATGAACCTGCGGAAGCCCACGGTGCACAAGATGGTGATCATCCACCAGCGCTACGACCCCTGGCCCGAGATGCAGGATGTCCTCGATAAGATGACCGTGGCCGAACACCGCGCCTACATGAAGGCCACGAAGTGTAGCTACGAGTCGAGGGAGGGCCACCCTGCTCCAGACGCGTTGACGTAAGCCAAAGATGCCCGCCGAACTGCAGAGAAAATTTTGATAGTTTAGCTGAGAAACTCTATTCAAGTTTTACAGTCATTGAGAGAAAAATTTCCTCGGCGATCTTGTCTGAGGATACAAGGTTTCGTTATCGAATCGTGAACTTCTTAGGTAAGAGTAGTTCAGAAAGCGTTCTTTGGCTTGCGCAAGCGTCGAAAATTGTGGTGATAGCGATTTGAATTGTAGAGTTCGCGAGTGTCTGGTGTTATATAGGACTATTTCGCGATTTAATGGTGATGCTATTTTAAATATACCGTATTGAATCTTATTTCGTGATTGTTTCATTCATTATAATGGATTCTCTTTTTAATTTTTACTAAAAGACGCATCATTGGATTGAAAGGGTTTATTTTTATTATTTTAGTCACTTATTGTAATAGAGTCTGTGTGTACAGAAAGCGTGTTTAAGCGATATTCTTTTACCATTATCTGGATATCATCCAGGTGTGTTGAAGCAGGGTTATTCAGTCCAATGATGTGGTATTTTAGGTGGACGTGGTGTTCACGACGCACAGCCGCGACTGCATCTCGCGCACGATGGACCTGCGCAACCCATCAGCTCACAAGATGGTGCTGATCAACCAGCGCTACGAGCCATGGCCGGAGATGCAGCGCGTGCTTGACCGGGTCAAGTTCGCCGAGAAGAGGGAACTCTCGCGCAGGGCCAAGTGTTACCCAAACTAAGATGGTTTCCTGGTTGGTCCTGTCTATCCCTGGCCACGAGCCACTAACTGCAGCAGATTTTCCTGTGCGAGCGGGTAAGCAATCATTGCGACTATAAGAAATATTTTGCTTTTTTGCTCGCACGGGCGATGTTTGCTACGGCGAGTTGAACATGGCCAGGTTTAAGCGTATTTTTGTGTTAAGTGAGTGAAACAACCCAGGAAATATTTATCAGTTTCTGCCTTTTTAAAGTTTAAATATAATCCAAAAAACAGCAATGATCTCGCAAAATACAGGCGCAGGGAAAGTGTTCCATGCGTTGCGGTACAAAAATAAAAAAAATCGTTACGCGAAAATATGACACTTTCAGCGTCAGGCGAGAAAGGTTTTTTCGTAATCTTTAGTTTTGTAACACAGTTAGTGCATTTTGCTCTTGTAAGAAAAAATAAATTTGGGACCTCAGTTCAGTACCCAAAAAATACTCATAAGTTAACTAAAATGGGATACTTAAAAAAATAGAACAAACTAAGCAAATTATTTTGAGATTATGTAAAAATTGTAGGCCCACTTCACCGTTGTAAATTATTCGTATTGTTTACTTGTTTGTTTGTTTTTATTTTGAAAGGATTTTATTCGAATATATTGCTCATGAAAATTGATTTTTATTATTATTAGTATTACTAGAATTAAACACAGCATGCATGTCATGTCGACAGCATGACACACTAATTCTAAAAATTATATACACATAAACACCGCCTAATTCTTCACATAAGAAACTATTCTACGTATAACTATAGGCCAGTGGGAGTTAGACGTGGGAGGAAAGGGGGTTGATCTTTCGAAAAATCCAATTATTGGAGCTCACCGCACCGCAATCACATCGCACCGCAGTAGCAGGGTTGCTACTCAAGCATAAAATTTGTTCTACTTCTTGATTTATTTTTAAACCTATACCTTTTCGCTCGACTGATGAAATTGACCATCCTCTTTGATACTAATTGTTGGTGGTAAATACAAAATCGCCCATTCATCACACGACAGTAGTTCAAAATTATAATTTGAATGTATCTGAAATAATTGGAATTATATCTGCGGTGTCCTAGCAGCGGTGTGTGATCATAAAGTTTTATTTTATCTTACGTGTAAACCGCGTGATAGAGACAGCACCCCGCAAACTGATAAGCGTTGGTCACGGTTAGTCAATGACACTGAACAATTTCCACCAGGATTTTTTTGCAGGAAGTGAAAAGAAATTGGCATTTCCATACAAAATGTTCACCTCGATCGGACGATTTGTATGGAAAAAGCCAAATTTTTAAGCTACCTCTATCAGTTTGCGGGACATTGTCCCTTACACCTGGTATTATAACTATCAAATATTTTCCAATGTGGAAGCAACCCTAATATCAAAATTGGTGAGATTCAATCGCCGCTGCTCCGTCGCTCCGCTGCAGTGGTCTTGGCAAACACTATCCCGCTTATACGGGGATCGCGATTTTAATTCATTTCGTTTATTGTCTTTTTAAATAGACTTCCTTCGACTGATATAATGGTCTTGGGGCCGTATTTATAATCAGCTCTCATGAGCGACAGCGAGTTTGAGTTCGTATCAGAAATATCATTTCAGTACAAACTGGCCTGTCAAATCCATACTTAATATTGCTCTCAAGTTTGATATCGCTTCATAAATACGAGCCTTAGTATCAATATTTGGTAAATTTGACACTTAAAGTGTTAACGTTACTTAAAACATGAAATTAACATGATAAAAGTAACACTTGGGTGGGATGAGAGAGGGGGGACGCCCCGTTCCGTAAGCAGGCGTTTGAAGTTAGCTCCGTTTTAAAAATAAAAAAAGTGTGTTATAAGTTCGTATTAGTGCTTAAAAGTTAGCTTAATAAAAAGCTTATACTTAAATCTCTACGACTCGAAGAAATTTTTGTGAAAATATCGTGAACTAGAAGAAATATCTCAAAATAACTACAAATCCTTTGTTCAAAATCGCCAGAACAGGTCAGTGGCTGCTTTGTATTGTTCGACCTAGTGACTCATAAATCGACCGCATCAACCGGTCGTCACAGCAAATAAAGTCAGCCGAGCCGAGGCGATAGCGCTAATTCGCCGTAGAGCTCATCAGACAAATAGCCCACTTGGAAGAGCGCCGGACTTCGACCGGAGAGAGCTGAGTTCAATCCCGACCAACGACACTCAACTAAAAATACTTTTTTAATTGTTTTGTCTCCGTGCTCTTAATTTTTTATTTCATCCTACTTCACGTAAAACAATGAGGAATTGCCTAGGGTGTAATAATCATATACTTGTCACAGAGCTGCTGGAATGTAGCAGATGCAGAGGTAAATTTCACTATGCCTGTGTTAACATCAGCACAGAAAAATATAACGCAGAAGTCCATGAACTAGAACGCACCTGGGTATGTCCAGATTGCGCCAGAGTCTCACGGCGACCAAAAAATGACGATACTCCAGTACGACAACAGACTTTAAATGTAACCAATACATCAATCTATGAATCAACACTAGATCATAGTAGCGTTATGGGAGACACCTTTGCTACTGCTACAACTCCAAAACAAAATTATATGCCTAACAAGAGACAAACAGAAGTAACTGGATACGCCAGCTAAAAATCCTTCGATAGCATAAACATGGCGCTGGTACGATTTGTCTTCAAAAAGAAATGTTATGGTAGACCTCACCTGTGACTTGTAGTTTTTTGTACTTGCGTGGCGGCGTTCTGTGTGAGCCGATGTTGTTGGCTACATCCTTGGGGATCCCCACTTGATCTTCACCACACACACCACGAATAGAGACTTTTTCGGTGTATTTTCTAGATTTAGAAAGATTAGAATGGCGTCCGTGAGGCCCGCGCGGGGTAAGTTACGCGGGGGAGGGAAGCGCCTGAGTTCCTTGTCTCAGCCAATAAGATGCGTCGGATGTATTTCCGGTCTCCGCCATTATCAACAGGAAGTAGGTCAAATCCATGATTAAATTTTGAAGGACAAGCGCGAAAATTTAAATAGTGCATTTTTTTAAGTGTGTTGTACTTTTATAAACTTTTAACTGGCGAAACCATACCCCCGGCCTTGAAAGGATTGCCTTTCAAAAATAAAAAACAAAAAGTAGAAATGCACCTTCATTGCTGATTCTAACATACCAATAAATTAATATCCTCTCGTCTGAGGCAAAAGAAATCTAAGTTACAAAATAAAATATCCTTTCTTCTAAAACAAAGGAAGTCTAAAGATTAAAACATCCTCACTTCCAAGGGAAATGGATACAAAGTCAATAAAATAAAACATCCTCTCTTCTGAGGCAAAAGTAAACAAAGTCAATAAAATAAAACATCCTCTCTTCTGAGGCAAAAGTAAACAAAGTCAATAAAATAAAACATCCTCTCTTCTGAGGCAAAAGGAAACAAAGTCAATAAAATAAAACATCCTCTCTTCTGAGGCAAAAGGAAACAAAGTCAATAAAAATAAAACATCCTCACTTCTAAGGCAAATGGAAACAAAGTCAATAAAATAAAACATCCTCTCTTCTGAGGCAAAAGAAAACAAAAATCTAAGTAATTAATATGTCCTATATTTTATGATTATTTAAGCAATGAAAGTATTTAAGATTCGCCTTAACCTAAATATCCTATCCTAACGTATTATATTATTGTGTTGGTAACGGGCACAATTTAACAGTTGGCCGTTGAAATATTCCTTGTTTAGTTCTAACCTTTACTACCCGAGTAATTCCATCCGATCCTGGAAAAGTTTGAACTACTACACCTAAGGGCCAGTGTAGAGGCGTTACATTATCCTTTACAATCAGTACTACAGTTCCTTCCTTAACAGGATCAGTCGGAGTGTTCCATTTCCTACGACCTTGTAGTGTGTGTAGGTATTCTTTTCGCCACCTATCCCAAAAAGATCTAACTATTTTGTCTAACAACTCATGTCTTTTTAAAAGATGGTCGACAGCATTGGCTGTTTCTGTTGCTGGAAGATACTTCAAAGGAATTGTATTTAAAAAGTGAGCGGGTGTTAAAGCCGTGGGTTCAGATGGGTCTGCACTCAGGTTGTACAAAGGCCGGGAGTTCAAAATAGCCTCGACTTGTGTTAAAACGGTTATAAGTTCCTCATAGGACAAAACTTGGCTACCTATTGTTCGAAAAAGCAGAGTTTTTACAGCTTTTACTACACTTTCCCAGCATCCGCCATGGTGGGGAGCATTTGGACATATATTTCTCCAAGTTATGTGATTTTCAGCTAATTCTTGTTCCCAAAATTCCTGGTACTCTTTAGTCAAAAATTCATGTAATTCTTTTAAGTAAGATTTTGTTCCGATGAAATTTGTACCGTTATCCGAATACATAATTTTAACAGGACCGCGACGTGACAGAAATCTTTTAAAAGCTGATAGAAAACTGGCAGTACTAAGATCAGTCGCTACTTCAATGTGTACTGCTCGTGTCGTTAAGCATGTAAAAACGCAAATGTACGCCTTTTGGCTCCTGACTCCGCGGCGTCGCTGAGGAGTATATTGCAGGGGTCCTGCGTAGTCGCACCCTGTATTTATAAACGCTTTTTCAGCCTGATTCACTCTAATTGCTGATAATTCAGACATCATTGGATACATTGCTTGAGGTTTTAGTCTAAAACAGAAGTTGCAACGATGTATCCTCTGCCTGATAATTCGTCGAGCCGACATAATCCAATAACGTTGACGAAGTAGTGACATAAGAGTTTCAGGGCCTACATGACAGTTTTTCTTATGATAGTGGTCAATGATGATTTCTACTATGTGATCACGTCGCGGTAATAGGATAGGGTGTTTGTAGTCGTAAACTTCTCTTGATTTATTTATACGGCCTCCAACGCGTAGCACACGGTTTTCGATAAATGGTTTCAGTTGTTGCAGGTTACCCGTACAAGATGTTCCGTTTTTCAGGTTCGTGATGTCTTCTTTAAAGTATATGCCTTGAAGAGCTACAATGATTTCATTTTCTGCTGCTTCCAAATCTGCCGCGTTGATGGGTCCTTTTGGTAACTTCTTGATAAACTTGAGCACATATGCCACAGATGCGACGTATTTAGGCCACAGAGAAAACAGTTTTGACATTTCAATAATAATATTATCTTCTTGCACTGTGGTGGACACTAAAGCCTTTGCTTCTGGAACTAGTTGATTATTTGATACAAATGGTTTGATAGGCCAAGATTTACTAGGTTGTTTCATCCACGGTGCACCTTGTAGCCACATAGGATGTTCAATCAATTGGGCTGGGGTCAATCCCCTTGATAAACAGTCGCTAGGGTTATCATTTCCTTTGACATGATAGAAATTATTCCTTGGCAATAATTCTTGTATTTTGGCTACTCGGTTGGCCACATATGTTTGCCATTGGTATGGTTGAGAGTGAACCCAGCACAATGCCACCGTAGAGTCGGAGAATGCCAAAATGGACTTAATTGGAAATCTAGGTGAGTAATTTTGAATTACTTTGTTCATCAATTGTGCAAGAAGTAACAATGCACAAAGCTCCAAACGTGCTAAGGTTACAACCTTTAAAGGAGCGACCTTTGATTTGGCACAAACCAAGTTTGTTATAGTTTTATTATCAGGTGTGTTAACGTAAGCATATACCATTCCGCCATAAGCCTTTTCACTGGCGTCTGCAAACCCAAGAATAGTTAAAGTGCATTCTTCTGCTACTGCAATGTGACGAGGAAACTTGAGTTGACAAATCAAAGGCAGCTCTGCTTGGAATTGGCGCCACTTTCGTACAATATGATCAGGAGGTGTTTCGTCCCAATCAATTTTAGCAATCCATAGTTCTTTAATAAGAAGCTTTGCATAAACAATTACGGGAGCTACTAAGCCCAATACGTCAAATAATCGTGCAATAGACGATAAAATATTCCTCTTCGTACAGGGTCGTTCATCTGGACTAACTTGAAAGGAAAATATGTCCTCTTTTGGATACCAACGAAGTCCCAATATCTTTAGCGTCGCCTCAACATCAAATGAAACGCTCTGCGACAGCCGCAAATCTTCTGGGATGTCCTGTAGAACAAAGCTGGAATTAGATGACCATTTTGCCAATTGGAACCCTCCAGCATTGAAGATCTTGATTAGTTCTTGAGCTGCTGTTACTGCTGTCTCTTCATTTATTACTGAACTGGCTATGTCATCCATGTAAATATCTCTTGACAAGATTTCCTTCGCGATAGGGTAGCGATCGCCTTCGTCAATAGTCAGCTGTTTAATCGTTCGAAGCGCTAAAAATGGGCTGCTCCGTAAACCAAACGCCACTCTGTTATACTGGTAGGCTTGAAGTTGTTGCAGTTCGTCAAATCGATATAAAATCCGCTGATAGGCACGATCACATTCTCTGACTTGAATGGCGAGATACATTTGACGAACGTCAGCTGATAATGCCACAGGAAACAGTCGTAAATTTAAAAGTATGCAAAACAGATCAGCTTGCAAACTTGGGCCTGAATGTAATAAATCATTCAATGATAGTCCGGATGATGTGGCTGCACTTGCATCCAAGACCATTCTCAATGGAGTAGTGCTTTTGTCCTCTCGTAGAACCCCTTGATGCCCTATGTAGCAAGCTTTGTCAGATGTAATATCAGTTGGGGATAGGTATCCCTTTTCAATATGTTCTTTGATGACTCCATCATACATGTCTTTTAATTTCGGTTGTGCTTTAAATTTCTTTTCTAAATTTATTTGCCTCCGTTCTGCCATGTGTAAAGAATCCCCCAGATGACTTGGGTCCTGCTTGAAAGGAAGTGCTACTTCATACCGACCGGTCTCATCTCGCTTTACTGTTGACTGGTAGAATTCCTCGGCTTGTTGGTCTTCAATGCTGAGAACCGGAGCAGATCCCATGTCCTCTATTTCCCAAAATTTCTTGATTAGGTTTCCTACTTCATATGTTGCACAGAAAGATGTTGGTGCAGGGGGTGGCATTTTAGTTGTTACATCTCCAACAACAATATACCCGAACACAGTTTCCAATGCATCATATAGTCCTGATTCAGAAGTAATTTTTCCAGGTAACATCATCTTTGCAAATAGTTTCACACCCAAGAGAACATCAATTGGACCCGGCGAAGCCCATGTTTCATCTGCCAGTAGTAGTCCTTTGATTTCATTCATCGATGTCACATCTATTTCACAAGTTGGTAAGAAGTCTGTAATATTTTCTAATACCAAAGCTGTTATATCAAATTTCTTTTCGGAATTAATCTTGGAGCGAATTGTTAAATTAACACTGCCATTCACAGGTTTAGTTACACCTCCAATCCCTTTCACTGATGCAGATATACTTTGATCTACACGCAGGCCTAATTTGTGACAGCACTTGGCTGTGATGTAATGTTTCTGCGACCCAGGGTCTATAAGACATCTGATTTGTACATCTTTCCCATAGCGTCCTGTTGCTAGAACCTTTGCTGTTGCCAGTAATTCTGTAGTATGAGATTCCTGCACAGAGCTAGCGGCAGACACCGTGCATACTGACACTTCATTATCTTCAGGTTCTTCTTCTGATTGGGAACGTTCCTCTTCTTCTTCATAGCCTTTATCACCCGTGTCACCATCATTATCTTCAATGGCTAAAGCAGTTTGTGTTGACACTGGCCTGGGGAAATGCAGTAACGTATGATGTTTATTACTGCATTTGCGGCATGTTCGGTCTGACTTACATTTGGCTGCTGTGTGTTGTTTTCCTAAACAGTTGATGCACCATCCTTTTTCCTTAATATACTGGTACCTCTCATTAGCATTCATTGCTGTAAACTTGTCGCATTGATATAAGAATCGATGGCTGGTAGCATTACAAACGGGACATTTAATTTCAATTTTGTTTGTGGTCATATGCGCATGACTGGTCCGGTTTACAGTTTTTAATTTTTGAGGGTTTGTCCTTTCTATTATTTTTACCTGCTCCCTAATAAATTTAATAAATTCTTCATAAGTTGGCAACTCTGTTTTTTGTCTTATGAACATTTCAAACTGTTTTGCTGTATCCAGATCTAATAGTTTAAGACCAATATAAATGAAAATAAATTCACTCATATTTTCTAGCTTCAGCTGTTTAAAAGCATCAATGGTTGAGGAGAAAACATCAATTAATTTTTCTAAGTTGCCTGGAGACTGTAACGGTTTTAATGCAAATAATTGGTTGAGGTATGCCGTACCTAATGCTCTTTTGTCTTCGTATTTGTTTTTCAAAGTTTCCCATAAATTGTTATAATTTTCACCAGCAGGTATAACACCAGTGCATATGGATCTAGCCTTTCCATTCAAATGGCTTATTAAATAATGAATCCTATCAGAATCAGTTAAATTTGAATTTTCATGAATTAATCTTTTGAAAGTTTCAAAAAAGAAAGGAAAATTTTGAATGTCCCCGTCAAAGGTTGGAAGTTCAATTCGAGGAATTTTAATGTGATCAACTTCAGGTTTTCTTTCCTTATTCATTGTTTTTATCAGGGAATTTCTAAATGTGTCCAGCAATACCATAATTTCTCCATACAAATCTTCAAACCGATCTAAAGATTTGTAATCAATGCTGCAGCTGGGATTTTGGGTTAATTTGTACAAGTTTAAATTGTCTAATTCTTGTTTAAAATTAAACCTGATGTCATCAATTGTTCTTGACTTTGCCAAGAATTGTTGTTTATTCTCATTAGTAACAAAGGGAATCAATTTATGAATTTCCTGTATTCTTTCAAAATATTGATCAACTTTAGACTGTGATAGTTTTATCTTACGCTCTATTTCTTCAGCCATGGTTAGTTTATAAACATAAACCTGTAATAGTTATGAAATAAACAATTATACCTATTAAACTTATGTGACTCAATTATACAAAAAACTTTTAACCTATTTAGTTAGTATTTAGTCAATTTTAAAACAAAAACACTCAGTAACAATACACATTGGTATGAAAGTATCACCCTAGTCAATAAATATAACATGGGCTCGTGAAAGCGTTATTAAATAAATAAACATATATAGTCAATCCTAAACGAAAGACGCGCGGTGTTTAAAATACACAAGTAACGTCCTAAGGTCAATGAACTCGAACCCGGACTTCCAATTGCAAATGCAACAAAAGAAATAGTCAATTCTGCTTGAATAGACGCGCTAATTAAAGGGTAAATCACCTACAGATTAATAACTTAAATCTGGGCTCGCGGTTGCTATGCAAAATGCAATAAAGCATAAAATAATAGTCAGTTCTAAAAGAAAAGACGCGATTGAAATAGGTAAATTGCCTACAGGTTAATAACTTAAACCGGGGCTCGCGGTTACCTTGCTATACAGGATACAATAGTCAATTCTAGTTGAAAAGACTGCCTACAGGTTAATAACTTAAACCGGGGCTCGCGGTTACCTTGCTATACAGGATACAATAGTCAATTCTAGTTGAAAAGACGCGATGATAGCAAAATAGATATCACTCTAGGTTATAACTTAAACCTGAGCTCGCGATTACTTTGCTAGGAGCAAGAAATAAAATAGTCAATTCTAGTTGAAAAGACGCGATGAAAGCAAAGTAGGTAGGTAGATCACTCTAGGTTAGTAACTTAAACCTGAGCTCGCGATTACTTTGCTAGGAGCAAGAAATAAAATAGTCGATTCTAGTTGAAAAGACGCGATGAAAGCAAAGTAGGTAAGTAGATCACTCTAGGTTAGTAACTTAAACCTGAGCTCGCGGATCCGGAGCGAAATTGCAACGAATGAAATTTAGGTGATTCTAATCCGACCTCTAATAAGATGAAAACCAAATAATGTTTTAGAAAAAACCAAGTGGTGTGATAGATATCGATCAAAAAACCTTCTAGAAGTACCTATTACTTATTCGATGCGCAAAGTCGTAAGTGAGAATCAGCAATGAGGTAACCTTTTCGTAAACAATTTAATGAATCGAGATTGCATTTTATGTTATGATAAACATTAGAAAGGAATCCACGGCTTGGAGGACCAAAAATAATGGATACGCCAGCTAAAAATCCTTCGATAGCATAAACATGGCGCTGGTACGATTTGTCTTCAAAAAGAAATGTTATGGTAGACCTCACCTGTGACTTGTAGTTTTTTGTACTTGCGTGGCGGCGTTCTGTGTGAGCCGATGTTGTTGGCTACATCCTTGGGGATCCCCACTTGATCTTCACCACACACACCACGAATAGAGACTTTTTCGGTGTATTTTCTAGATTTAGAAAGATTAGAATGGCGTCCGTGAGGCCCGCGCGGGGTAAGTTACGCGGGGGAGGGAAGCGCCTGAGTTCCTTGTCTCAGCCAATAAGATGCGTCGGATGTATTTCCGGTCTCCGCCATTATCAACAGGAAGTAGGTCAAATCCATGATTAAATTTTGAAGGACAAGCGCGAAAATTTAAATAGTGCATTTTTTTAAGTGTGTTGTACTTTTATAAACTTTTAACTGGCGAAACCAGTAACTATGGATCAGATCAGTCAATTGTTAGACGAAAAGCTGAAAAATTATACAAAAAATATACTATCTGAAATAGAAAACCTCAAATCAACATTTAAAAATAATATAAAAACAGAAATTAATCATCTAAAATCTGAAATAAAAGTTCAATTCGACCTATTTACCAAAAAACAACAGAATATAGATACAGAAATAAATACACTAAACGAGAGAATTCGTCCCCTAGAAGAAGAAAATTTGCAATTGCATGAAGAGATAAAAAACATCCAAACTGCATTTAATACAAACCGAGTGCAAACTATCGATTACGATTTACCAAAAAAATTCATTATTTATGGATTAGACGAATACTACCAAGAAACAGAAATAGACCTACATGATAGAATACTAAACATATTTGAAGATACACTGAATGTCAACTTAAATGGGTATATTGAAAACTTATCGAGACTTGGTAGAAAAGGTCATAGAAGACCTATAGCTATCGAACTCATAAGCAAAAGAATGACTAGATATTTATTAGAAAACAGAAAATATTTGAACAATACCGGCCTAGCTATATCCGAGCATCTAAACGAAGAACAATTATTAGAAAGAAAAAAAATGCAAGAAAAATTACGCGAAGAGAGACAGAAAGGAAAACATGCAATTATAAGAAACAACAAGCTGTATATAGAGGGCAAGGAATATCAACATGTACACACGAAGAATAACAGCAAAATAGCAGAAAATACGAACAAACGATACACACGTCCAGCCGCCCAAACAAACATAGAGAAACCAGTCACTAGTCCACCAGCGAATGATACTACGATAAATGAAAATACACCTATTCCGAGAAATAACGCATCTACGCATTCCTTTCGAAACTAACTACAAGATCCTTTTTCAAAATCTACAGAGTCTATATAACAAACAAGACATTCTAGAAGCTTTCATCGAAGAAAACCCATCATACCAAGCGCTATGCATCACAGAGTCCTGGTTGTCTCTAGATAAATTAAGTATTATAAATCTTAGCGGCTATAAAATTGCAGCTTCATTCTGTAGAAAACATAGAGCGGGAGGCGGAGTTTGTATTTTATTGAAGGACCACATAGACTGTCAAGAGAGAATTGATATTGCTGATTTGTCAACTGAATTTGTGTTAGAATTGTGTGCGACAGAATTAATTAAAGAAAATATATTGTTAGTTACTATGTACTGGAATGGCAGAGATGAGAACTTATTTTATCAACGATTAAAGCATATTTTAATTTTTTTGTCTAAAAAATACTCTGGAAAAAACATAATATTGGGAGGGGATTTTAACGTAAATATTTTAAAAATAAATGCAAAATCAAATCAATTCTTAGATCTCATGTCGAATTTTAATTTTAAACAACAGATTAAAAAAATACCTATACATATAACAGCTACTTCTGAAACTTGTATAGACCTAATATTTACAAATTTTATAGGCAAGAATATATGTGCAACAGTAGAAAAACTAGGCTTCTGTAATCATAATGGGACAATATTTCATATGAGTATACCAAAACCTAAAAAAATATATGAAATGTACCACGTCACAAAACGATTATACAACGACACAAATGCATTACTTTTTAAATCAAAATTATGTACTATAAATTGGCAAGAATATATATTAAAAAATAAAAATATGAATGAAAATTATGCGTCATTTTATAGTATATTAGTAAAATCCTTAAACGAATGTATACCGGTACAAAAAATTAAAATTAAAACAAAACGTAAAAAATATTGGCTCACACGTGGTATAAAAATATCATGCAGAAATAAAAGATTATTAAAAATATTCACTTCAAATATTAAAAACGATATTTTAAAAGAGTACTATAGAAAATATGAAAAGTTATTGAAAAAGACAGTATGTTCAGCCAAACGATTAGAATACATCTTCAAAATGAAAAAGTCAAATAATAAAATTAAAACAATGTGGAGTGTAATAAACGAGCGCACAAATAAACAGGTAAATAAAAGTAAAAATAATATAAAATTACGTATTCAAGCAAACCTAATATCTGAACCCAAACAAGTAGCTAATACATTTAATGATTTCTTTGCGTCAATAGGTCAAATCAATATAAACCAAGGTGGTGAGGTCCCGCTTGGTCGTCCAGTGCTCAATCCTACAGAAAATACCATGTTTTTGAAACCTGTAGATACCCAAGAAATACTAAACATTTTAAAAAAATTAAAGAATAAAAAAAGCGTCGGTATAGACGAGTTACCACCTACTTTATTGAGACAATGTGCAAATGAATTAGCCCTACCATTCACGTTACTGATAAACCAATCCTTTCAAGAAGGCGTCTTCCCAGATCTTTTGAAAATAGCTATAATAAAGCCAATCCATAAAAAGAACTCCGAATTAGACCCAAATAATTACCGACCAATATCCCTTCTTCCTGCATCTTCAAAAGTTTTTGAAAAGCCTATGTGCGATCGCGTATATACTTTTTGTGAAAAATATAAAATTTTTGATGACAGTCAAAACGGTTTTCGGAAAAAGAGGTCAACAATTACAGCGGTATATAAATATATTAACGAAATTTTAAATGTAACTAATAAAAGGAAATACGCAATCGGAATATTGTTAGATATGACAAAAGCCTATGATAAAGTACAATATATAATACTCTTAAATAAATTATATGGAATAGGAATCCGTGGAATAACACATAAATGGTTTACATCATACTTAAAAAATAGAGAACAAATTGTTGAAGTAGAACATCTAAATGAGGAAACGCAGGAACTAATAAAAGTCAGATCAGATAGAAAAACTATTAATACCTCCATACCTCAAGGCAGTGTTTTAGGATGTCTTTTGTTTTTGATCTACATCAATGATCTCCCGAAAATAATAACAGACCCTTGCGTTCTATTCGCGGATGACATTTCAGTTCTGACTTCTTGTACAAACAGTATAAATATAAATGAAAAGCTTAATCAAATACTCAACGATATATCAGTGTGGATGCAGGATCACAACCTAGACATCAATTATACGAAAACTAAAATAATGGTTTACCATCCGTAGCAGAAGTCATCACTTAATATAAATTTTATTTACAATAACGTGCAGTTAGACGTTGTGAATAGCTTTACGCTGCTAGGTCTGGATGTGGACACCCATATAACCTGGAAGCCACACATCCAAAAAATAAAATCGAAAATATCTAGATTTTCATACGCGCTTCGGGAGGTTAAAAAAAATACTGACCTACAAACCGCCAAAACGACATATTATGCGTACGCCTATGCTTGGTTCAGCTATGGCATAATACTATGGGGAAACAGTACCGATGCTCCTGAGCTATTTACTCTCCAAAAAAAGTTAGTGCGCATCATAGTAAATATAAAAACGAGAGACAGCTGCAAACCGTATTTTCGGGAACATAAAATGCTTACCCTGCCATGTATTTATATTTATGAACTGTGTAAATTTGTACGTAACAATCCTAAATTGTACTCAAGAAGATCCGATCTTCCAATTAAGCACTCATTGCGGTATGGAAATAGGCTTCTGCTACCAGTGTCCAATTTGAAATTGCACTCCGATGGTCCCTACGTTATGTCTATAAAAGTTTATAATAAATTACCTGAAAGTACCAAAGACATACAGAATAATAAAACATTTTTCAGACAACTCAAACAAATATTGCTAAATAAAAGCTACTATACTATTAATGAATATCTGGACGATAACGAAATTTAAATCAATAAATAAATTAAATGAAAACAATAATATTCTAAGCTATTTTTTTTTTTTTTTTTTTTTTTAATAACCTATATTGATAATTAATTCACTTATAATTAATAAAATAATGTTAAATAAATTTAAAATTAATACGTAATTGTTATCAGAATCTAATGCTTGAGTTTATAGATTTGATTATTTACTTATTAAAGTCCTCCTCTCTGCTATTGTTGCTGTGCCCAACAGGGTCCATAATGTCATGTTCACACTTAGATTACACCAACTATTATAACCATTGTGGAATGCAAATAAATAATAAATAAATAAATAAATAAATTTGAACCCACGATCTTCGGCGTACCGTGCAGACGCTCTAACCAACTGAATTTTAGGTCTTAGGGCCGTATTTGTAATCAGCTCTCATGAGTGACAGCGAGTTTGAGTTCGTATCATAAATGTCATTTCAGTACAAACTGGCCTGTTAAATCCATACTTAATATTGCTCTCAAGTTTGATATCGCTTCATAAATACAACCCTTAGAATCATGTGGTCATTTAATTTGACCATTTGATTTAGCTTATTCTCTCATTCATCCGCTTGCCCGTATCCTAATTTATTCTCTATACATACAAGCATGCATTAGCGGCAGAGCCCGATGGTGTAGTGGATAGGGCCGCTGCCTCCTGAGCGGGCAGGTCGTGGTTCGAATCCCACCACGTACCAATGTGTTTTTCGGTTTTCGAATTTCATATGTACGTTTATTCGGTGCTGTTTAATACTGTAGATATTAGTCGTTAAGCCATGTCAGAGACCAGTGCTAAGCATTGGCGGCTTAAAAACTCTGACCTAATCTAGGATTGGGTCTGGTTTCCCTTCTGGGTTGCGGAGGTCAGATGGCAGTCGCTCTGTGTAAAAACCAGTACCCTCGTTCAATCCCTTAGATTAGGTAGCTGACCCCGTGAGATACGGGATAAGGCTAGGGAGATGAAGGAGATGATGACATACAAGCATGCATTAACTTCTGGCGTAACAATGGTTTTCAAATATTGAGGTAAATGTAGGATTTCTTCTTCTGTCGAGTGGGTATCGAGTCTATCGACCCGATGAACCCTGGTGTCAGAGTTTTTTAAACCGCCCAGTAGCACAACTATCAGGCCTCTGACATGGTTTGAGTAACGACCACTATCAAAGACAGCGACCGGGACCGACGGCTTAACGTGCCATCCGAAGCACGAAATCTGTTTCTTTTCGAACAATCAGGTGATTCAGCCTGCAATATCCTAACCAAACTGGATAAATTCACAAAGTTATAAATTCTCAAATATCAACTTTTTGTTTCCCCTCCGGGATCGAACCCAGGACCTCCGGATCGGGAGTCCATGGCACTAGCCACTAGACCACGGAGGCAGTTAGGATAAAACTGCTATAGTGGCAGGATATCAGTTAGTTTCCTAAATTGTCGTAACTCTTTGGTATCTTTAATCATCTTAAATTCGCAGGGGGGAAACACAAAGTTGATATTTGTCAATTTATGATTATGAGGTTTTCCCCAGTTTATTTTAGGACATTGCAGGTGTAATTACCTGATTGTCCGAAAAGTAAAAAGGATTCCGTACTTCGGAGGGCACGATAAGTCGTCGGTCCTGGTCGCTGTCTTTACTCAAAAGGATAGGATAGTGGTCGTTACTCAAACCATGTCAGAGAAACTCTGACACTAGGGTTCTTCTTTTGACTCGAGAATCCACTAGAAGAAGACTTAAGAAGAAGAAGATCATATAATGGCTAATTAAATTTTCAGTATTTAGGCTTTTAAAATGGGATGCAGAAAGGTAATATTTTCACCCCGTAAAGGATAAAGGTGTGACTTTGTACTGATTTTTCACCCAAGTTTCTCAGTAATTAGGCTTGAAAAGGGTAGCAACTTGTTTTCTTTTTGGTGGTTTTTTAGGCTCGTATTTATATAGCAATCTTAAGATTGAGAGCAATATTAAGTATGGATTTGACAGGCCACATTGTATTGAAATGACGTTTCTGATACGAACTCGAAAGTAGCTGTCAGTCTCAAGTTCTGGTTATAATTACGGGCCTTAGTGTGGAAAGCGTGATTTTAACATGTCCTGGGTACAACGCTTTGTTTAATTTTCAATAGACAAAATTAATAAAATTAAACACTTGTGTTTGATTTCCAATATTTTTATTAGTTAAATGAGTGGCAGTGAAGTTTGTCGGGTACGGGGCACGGAACAGAGCCTGGGCCCGCCTCAGTCGCGTAGTGTCGTCCGATACAAAAATAACTCTCGGGTACGATACATGGGGCCAACACCCACACCAACGCCAACACCAACGTCAGACAAACATTATACACACAGACGGACTTTTCAAAATATCTTTCTGTAAATTGAGCTCGCGTTGATGTCTTTTCTGTGTTGTAGCCTAAGTTGTAGCGATGTTGCTACGTTTTCCGTCGTGCTTCGATTTTTTGACCTGCTAGCTAGGAACTTTAGATATTTATTTAAGTTATTATTTTCATTTATCTTTTATTTTATATCCACATTCTTTTAAAATCTCTTTACAAGTTTTTGTCTAGATATATTTTCGATATTTTAAAAAGTCCCAAAGGCGATACGAAGAAATAAATTGCGTAGGTGCCGGAACATTTCGATCGACAACGGTTAGAGTAAATTGGCACTTGGTTCCTATAACCCATTCTTATGTGTTTCATGAACACATCAAACACTCTTAAAACAAGCTTTGAGCAAACACATTGCAGACAAAATTCGTATTCACTTTCATCAAACACATAACGAATTGGTTTGTGATAAAACTTTGGCACGTAAAGTGTTGGGCAGACGCCAGACGTGGAACAAACAAACAAATCGTCTTGCACTAACATTATTCTTTTGAACAAACGAAAATATCACAAGTGAAATATGGATTCTTTGCTGATTTCTCATTTTGCAAACTCCGTTTTTCTGTTCTGAATACTTTGAAACACACTTTTACTTATAGTATAGGGTACTGTTCCAAGTTGGACCGCTAAACAGCAGCAGTTAAACACGAAAACCTGTACGATTATCGCTGTCACAGATGATATTTTGTTTTGTTTTCCTTAGGAATAGCATCTGCCTCAGCGATCATCTTAAAGTTTTTCGTGTATAGACTTCTGGTGGTGCCAGCAGTCCAACTTGGAATATTGCCTTTATTTTAATTTCGTGTAATATTCATATAACTGAATGACCATTTAGTTGCATGTCTGACGCCCTTACAGAAAGAATCTCTTATACACTATACATTGCTGGTTATATGACACTAACATTGAGTATTACGTATTCGCGTGTGGTTTAGTGTGACAACAACGTGGGGATGCGACACTATCCAAAGAATCTATAAAAACGAGGTGGGATACGAAACTCCCCTCAAAATCGTGTACGTTACCAGTTATCATTATATCAGTTATCTAGTCGTTATGTGTGTATATTCGAATTATTTACCTATTTTATATAGGTACGAATATTGTCCGACGCGCGTGATTCTTCAACGTGAGAATTTGTTTAGAAACACTTAAATTATCTCAATAATTGTTCCATTTGAAGTTGCTTACGTAAATTCATTTAGCTGCCTCGTATTTAATATTAAGGAACATTCTTTCTTCATTCAATCATAGTACGTAACATTAGTTTAGAATGTTTTAATTGGCAGTGTCGTCGTACACACATTGCAATAGCTATCTGGTTGTACAATAAAACAGTTTAGGTGCTATCTCTTTTGTACAACATCGCAGTTATCATAAATACCGGATGCAAGGAACAGCGTCCCGCAAACTGTTAAGGGTTGCTCAGTCAACGATACTGAACAACTTCCGCTAAGAAATTCTTTCAGAAAGTGAAAATAAAAATTGCCTTTTCCATACAAAATTTCAACTTCAATCAGACAATTTGGATGCTTAAGCGTTTTTTTTTTTCACTTTCTGAAAGAATATCCTGTTTGAGCAACCCCTATCAGCTTGCAGGACGCTGTCCCTTACACCCCGTATGATAATCATGATTCATATCGGTGAATTAATATCATAGACTAGTGATCGAATTAAATACTAATTTCACTCGTTACACTTGCTATATCCACGCGCGTCGGTAACCTTATAATATTGCCACCGCAGCCCTATAGGGCTTGATGAGCTACAGTACATCGGTTCAGTCGTGAGGGACACGTCACACGGGGACACCCGAGTCCGGGGTTCGAGTGCCGGCAACAACACTATCACAGGGATCTTGTAGCTCATAAACACACGTCAGGGATAAATGTACCGATGAAAAAGGACATACCTATTTCAAATTTTGTTCTGGATCTCTATACTCCACTATACCTCATTTTAAAGAGATATTTTCCGCCATTCTAAAATTACGATTTGTTACAGCGAGAATTATCTCTTAAACGAATGGGGTATATTCTAGTTCCACATTTTACCATGATTCTTAATTGTAAGTATGAATCACTCTAACTTTATTCTTTGGATCATTTATGTGTAAATCTTGCTTAGTGATTAATTACGACGGGGCAAGTACAGATAAATCTAACGTGTTTTTATGAACTGCAGGATCTTGGCGGCTCGAGCGGGGCATCATACGTATTTTACTGACACTATACTATTTTTACCATTCTTACAATAAATGTACTATTCCAAGTTGGACTGGACACGCCACAGCAGACTTCTGCAGCAGGTAAACACGATAATCTGGAAGATGATCGCTGTGATAGATGCAATTTTCTTTTGTTTTCTTTAGAAATTGCATCTGCATTTTGCAACTGTCACAGCGATCATTTTACAGATTTTCGTGTATCTCCTGCGGCAGTCTGTTGCTGCTGCTTGCAGTCTTACTTGGAATAGTACCTTAAAGTATTCTCATGTTTATTCGTGTCTTTATTAATAAAACATTCCTTTCCCACTTGAGCCGCGGCCAACCGCGGTACCGCGCGCGGCTACAATCGTTTATTTTACAATTTATCTCATTACTCCTATACACATAAAAATATTAAAACGGAACGCTTTAACTAGATATAATATAATGTGCGTAACGTTCTGTAACACCATAAACTCACCATCAGCTGTACAAACAAACAAACAAATCGCAAACGTTCAATGGAAGGAAGCGACGGGTTTGAACAAACACAGGTCAAGCCCCTGCATTGCTTTCACATTCTGTAGTCTGGTTCATACATACTTGATCCGCGATAAGATCTATCAAAACGAGACATTATATTATTCCGTAATTTTGTAACATTGCTATTTTGCCAAGCCCTTTTCTGTCATAAACGTAAGTAAACAGATTAATTTGCTCTATATTTTAATGCTTGCTTTAAAAACCTGCCAAGGGTTTCAGTATATTGTAATTTAGGCGATGGACTGACAACCTGTCACTACAGCAATATACATACAAATCTATTTTAAATAAACTTCAAAACTCGTCATTCGGTCGTTTACGGTCTGCCTACCCCATTAGGGATAAATGCATTATATGTATGTATATTTTATTTATCATCCAAATCCAACAACATTCTTCCGACTGTATGAATCAGACTAAAGAAAAATCGCCAAGGGCAGTAACAAACACACATTTTACACATTATAAGAAGTATAAAGGCTGTGTACTCGTTTACACAAGAACAGTATTCATAATCATATTGTCCTTACTTATTAACTTTCAAGACCCATTTATTATTTTTGCTCTACACACAAAATCCTTCTGCAAGTAAACCTTCAGATTATTTAGCTAACCATGTAAATACAACTTTTCTTTTTCCATTACAAAATTAACAGAACATCGTTTAGAAAATCCTTCTTTGTGTCAAATCCACATCTACTGATTTTGTGTAAACGAGTTGAAAATACAATAAACGAGTCAAACATTTAAATTCCCCATCGTCACTAAAGCGTAGTAAAGAAGACAGTTTTACAAATTCCAAGACTTTAAATATACACACATGTATCTTTAATGGAACGTCTTTACTTTAAATACCTTATAGTTTACTTGGAATGTTGAGCTTTTTCCTAATACAGCTCCCGGTAATCGAACTCACATAAAATCCTTCCACATGGCCACTTTTCAACAAAACTCACATAACGATCCTAAATCTTAGCAAGAGTCAAATTGAAATAAAGTAACATTAAACTTTAGGATAGCTCACAATATCAAACCTTAAAACAAATTATTAAAACTATATTAAACTGTATCGAGACATCAAAATTTAATGCGAGGTGGTCCATGGAAAGAATGGATTTCTTTTGAAATCGATAGGTTGAGCGTAATACAAAAGTCCCTGCGTTTTTCTTACTATTTATTGAGTTTGTATTCTAATTGGCAATTCTCAGATCCGTAGTGTCTGATCTGATTCCATGGACCACTTTGAACAAAGAGTCGAACGGAAGACAACCAGCGTAACACACACAGACACATCAAAAGAAGCGCGCCGCCCGAACGGACCCGCCTCGACGCGGGCGGGCCATACCATTATCACCCTAATATTACACCTTAAATAACTATACAATTTATGAAGCCCACAGGCCGTAAAACTTATTAAATTTCATTTTATATCATACAGTAGTGTGTAACCACTCACGTATCGGTACTATACAAAAATTAAAAACATTATACAATAATACTACGATACCATAGAGCTAATAAATACAAGAATCAACTTACCTATGCATTACTGCGTTCGGAACGATGACCACTGACTAGTTGCAGTGACGGTGTATTCGTATTTTTATTACAACCTTTAATAACATTCAATTTATTAATTAATATAGGTATTTTTATATATCTATTATAAATGTAGTGCTCTCTCTGAAACATCGTCTTAGCTATTTCGAAACTTTAGTCCTTTGGAAGTATGTGAATGAAATGAAGGTTTTAGCTTCCGATTTTAGAAAAAACTTAGCATGAAATACATTTATTATCAAGTTATGTGCCATAAAATAAAATGTACTTTCAAAAGTGACAGTCCAATTTCCGCTATATCACGAATCTGTTAAAATGCGAATCTGCTATAATGCAAATGAGGCTATCAACCATAAAAACAGTTTAATTATTTCTAACCCAGTTTAATTAAGATCTATATATTTTCTTCTTTTCTCAGATCCGTCACTAAAATCTCACTCAATACATTCACATTCTACCAATTACCAGCAGAACTGCCTCTACCTTCTGCAAATACATACATACACATTATTAACCAAATACATGAGCAATTTGCTTTGTCTTTATTATTTAAACGCGTAGGTACATACCGAGTACCGTCACACAGAATACTGGCTACATTCATCCTTCCGGAATACTTCAATACTTGTTAATTTAGACATCGACATCAATAAAAATGTCCGAATATAGTGAAAAAATTATTATCATTAGGCCAACTTGTGATTTGTGGCAAACAACTGTGTAAAGAGTGGAAATGAATATTATATACCCGCCGACAGCGAGCGACGGAGCTTGGCCTTCCTGAACACATGGAATACAACTATTTAGATCTTTTAAACTTAGCCCTCGTTTCTGAACATGGGATCGATCCATAAAGTTTTATTCTATGGCTTCAAATCGAGAAAATAGAAGAAAATGAACAAACATCTGTTCTGTTTCGCGTAATGTTCGCTAACACGTGTATAATTTATTTATTTACCTAAGAACATTGACGACAATCTCGATGATAGACATTCGTGCCGCACTGTGTCCGGGGCCGAACTCGGCTCGTCCCATGAAACTACACATTACAATTTTACTAGACGAAACTGGCAACCTTATCCACGAACTACTAATCACGAAATGCGATTTGTACCAGTGTTGCCAGTTCTAGTTTCAAATGTGTAACAATAGATTCGTAAAACAGGCCCCTGGCATCCGAACTGGCTTGTACACTTAAGTAATCACCTTAGAAATCGATAGGAAGTCAGTTTTACTTACAATAATTCCACTATTATTAACTAGGGGCCGGCGACGCCTCGCGTGGCGCCGCGACGAATTTGATTAAAAGTCTCTAGTATCGGTCTCCGCGCCTCTGAGGACACGGGCGGGATGTTGCGACCGCAGGGCTCCGCTAGGGGCCGAAAATCGAATTCCCGGCACCGGTATCGAAGCGGGGTTTACGATCACTGCAATCGTGTTTCACCAGTAATGATTTAAAGGGTAGTAAAACATATTAACGCCGGTTTGATTTATCAGATCCGTCATCGATACCGGTTAAAAAGCGCCGGCAGATTCGACGTGGCTTCGTGGCTAGCGCGCGCGGCAGAGCGCGGTGCGGAGCGTGCATGCGGCGGCGCTGGCGGCGGCGCGCGGCACGGCGCCGCACAGGCCGGATCAGAGCCGGTCCTCCTCCTCCTCCTCCTCCTCGCCCTCGTCCTGCGCCTCCTCGTTGTCGTCGCGGTAGCCCGGGTGCTCGCTGATCGCGTAGTAGTTCCCGTTGTAGATGACGCCGAGCTCGCGCAGCGCGTCGCCGCGTATCGTCGCCTTGATCGTCCAGTTGTAGCAGTCGTCTGATTCCGACTCGCGGTCGAGGCGCTCCACGTCCAGTATTTTAGAGCTCAATCGCTCGAGGATGATTCCTGAGGAATTTCATTTTGTTATTTCAATCTATATTTAAGCATAGAAAAAGGACATAGAAGAAAACAAGCGTTTTTTTTTAACTTCAGTTTTAAGAAGGAACTCTTTACTAGCAAATCATACCTATATCTTTGATGGTAAGATGCCGTTTCTGATCGACACTCAGCTGGTCAATGAGCAGCAAAAACTTCTCACTGGTAACCGCCTCGTCCTCCACCAGGGTGTTTTCCGTCTCGCTCTCCGAACTGTCTCTGTCCCCCCGCCGCGCCGACTCCGCGTCTAGAAACCTCACGTGTCCCTTCGGCCGGCCCTGGGGTGATGCCCGCGGCTGCGCGTCCTGTCAATCAGAATTTCCTCTGAAAACTATAACATAGAACCGTTTGGGGGTAAAAGATTGTTGGATTGTGGCCCCGTCTTAAGTGCTTGGGTGTGTGATCTTAGGTCTTCGGTATTATCTATTAGTATGCCATGCATTTGCATTCTTAGAAGATATCGATATGTATCAGCAAATGCATTGTGTGTGCGTTATTATTTTAAATTAGATGCAAATATTTTAAAGGCTCGCGACTGGGTTGCGATTGTTAAATAAGGTGGAGAGGGAAATTGATCTTTTCAATTGCTCTTTGCGGAAGTTCGGCACTGAATTGTTTTTCAATTGAATAATATTTAATAACTAATGTAAGAAATATATGTAAAAAAAAATATCTTGTAAAATAAATAAATAAAATAAATATATAAATAAAAAAAAATGAGACATATTTCAAACTTTGTGTTATTAAACAGTATTTTTTGCGTAGAACGCATCCATTAAAATATTTACATTCAACTGAAAATTACCCTAAATTAAGTCTAGATGACGGATTTGATAAGGTTTATAAGATCCGTTATCCAGACTTGTACAAAACAAGAATATTAAAAGACACTTATACCATTATTCCAATATACCATCAGTACCGTTTCCAAGCACTTAAGAACCGGGGCCTGTATAGAACCTCTAAAACTCCAGCACATACTTGTATAGGCGACGTGGCGACGCTCTTGTGCACCGCTATCCTTCTTCCCTCCTCGTGCAGGGCGCAGCAGTGGAAGTCGCACTCGTCCTGCGGGGGGCGCGCGGGGGGCGTGTGGTGTTGGTGCGGAGGAGGGGGCGCGTGTGTCCTGACAACAAGGAGGTTCGATTAGGTTAACACATTCACGCCCGTAATTGTAATGCAGTAGTAGCGTCAAGTTTTCTGTCTGAAAAGTTGATTTCAAATAGTAATGTTGTGGTGTCGGATTATCAGCTATTTCAGCTAACCACCTCAATTGCAAAACTGAATCCCTAAGGCTTGTAGAGTATGGGATAGGAAGCAGCTGATACAGTCAGCAGGGATGACTCTTCGATTCAGTCTTAATTTTGCTCATCTTTAGGGCAGCCTATGTTCAGCAGTGGACTAAATAGTGACGGATCTGATGATGCATCAGCTGCTACTGACCTGCACTCGGCGGTGTGCACGTGCGTGTGCTCGTGTGACCCGGCGCGGGACAGCCGGCGCGGCGCCGGGCCGGGCTCGTCATGGTTCACCACCGTGATGTGGGGCGGTGCGGGCGCCGGCCGGTCCAATGACGTCTGGATCACGAGCGATGGCCGCCGGTCTGATGGAAACGAATTCAGTTAAAGCTTAATCTGGGATACTATCAAATTTCTTTTTTTGATGCCAGAGCTGACTAAGGAGTAAGTTCGGCCAGAAACCAGTCGAGATTTCGAAATCCACGATCGGGACAATCTCATACATACATACATATAATCACGCCTTTATCCCTAATGGGGTAGGCAGATCGTAAACGACCCAAACAAAGGTCGTTCCGCCACGTCTGACAAAGTTTTGAGGGTTATTTAAGATAGATTTGTAAGACAATTTGAAAAAAAAAAGAAAAATTTGTGGGACAATCTCAATCCAATCAAACACATGCAGAAAGGAAAAAAAAGATTCTGAAAATCTCAATATAGCATGCACTCTGTTTTGATAACCAGTTCAAAGAGTAGGACATTTTAACAACACAAAAATCCTACCTGGTTTGGGTTGTCGACTGGGCGAGCGAGCGGCGGGCGAGGCCGCGGGCCGCTGGTCCCAGTGCAGCACCACCGTGACACGCCCCTTGTTGTCCATGATCTTCCATGAGGGCGTCTCATCATGGAGCTCCAGCGCGTGTATCGTCTCGCATACTATCTTTGGGATCGCTGATATCGCTGAAAACATTCAAACAAAACTCTAGACACTGGATGAGGATGCTAGGTTTTTTGGAACTTCAATGTTTATGTTGGTCTCAACATGTTTGTATTTGAAAAGGCATTGAGCCTGGTTAAAATTGCTAGGGCATTTTGCGCGCTAGAAGTCTACTACTCAGGTCGTGACCAGGTTTATATGGCACATGAGACCTCAAGTTTTCTTTAAGTAACCTTATCACTGTAGTCACTAGTTGAACTTGTGAAATGCCATAAAAAGTTAGTATTGGAAAAGCATTGAGCCGCTTTATCGCTACTCGTGCAACGCTGTCTTTTGCCAATGTAGCACTAACAGTAGGTTAAGACTCATCATAAACATTATAAAGCACTACTTTCTTGCTCTAATGAAACGACTATGATTTTTCAAGGATAGTAACGATCCCTTAAATGAAAATAAAAGGAAATGGAATGAGGTGCAAGCTGTAGGATACCATTGACGATGAAGCTGAGGCGATGCGAAGACTCGGCGGCAGGAAGAGGAGAAGCCCAAGGGTTTGCTAGTTCTACAGCCTGTCACGTGGAAGCAAAGCTTGTGGATGAAAGAATAACCAGCGTGTAAAGGGCAGTGGTGTCCCGAAAACTGATAAAGGTTTTTCAGTTACCGAATTTTCTGACCACTTCGATCAGATATTTCGTATGGAGAAATCATATTTTTTCAGTTACCAGAAGAATTTATTTGTGAAAGCTCTTTAGTTTCATTGGCGGAGCAACATCTTTCAATGTACGGTCATACCGTCCCTTACACCCTGTCTGATCTACAGAAGGACTCTTCAAGTATAATGAATGGCATGAAGTATGCCCGTGTTTTCTTTCATCTACCAGCTTTACTCCACACGTGGCAGGCCCAAGCTTGTCTATCCATATCCACTTACCAGCCTTGATGACGTCGACTCCTGTAGGGTACCATCGTTCCCCGGACCTGAGCAGCAGGAGCACGGTATTCGGTGGAAGGGTTCTCCAGTAATCCCCGTCTTCAACTTGTGTTCCGTCGCTCTCGAGGACTAACCGCACCGGCTCGCTGGCTGCGACGCTGAGCTTCTCCTTGCCTGGTAAGAAATTGTTACTTTTTAGTAGGAGTTGGAATTTGCCTTGCTAATTAGGAGTTTAACTTGACATAGTAGCAGAGTTATCGTTAAGTAGCTGCTGGGTAAAGTGTTTAATGCGAAATAAAATAAGAAACTTATATTTTACGCTGTAATTGGGTTATCTTCCATGCTGGACTGGGAGTGATAGAAAAACATAGAATGTGCCAGCTGCATCACCTCCAGAGCATGCTGTAAAAACCAGCTAATGGATACGAGGGTTATAGTATATTACAATTTTGGGCGATGGGCTGACAACCTGTCACTATAGCAATATACGTCATGATCATCTGTAATAACCCACAAAACTTGTCAGACGTGGCGGAACGACCTTTGCTTAGGTCGTTTACGCTCTGCCTACCCCATTAGGGATGGAGGCGTGATTATATGTATGTATGTATGTATGTAATTGGGTAAAGTTTTTTCAGTTTTTTTCCTAAAAATAAATACACGAGCTATTGGTTTTCAGAGCCGGCGTGTTTTAAACTCAAAATATAAAGCATTTTGTTTTCATGGCGACTACAATGGAGTCTATTAAGTGAATAATTTGGTTTATGTTACAACGAAATATTAAAATATATTAAATGTTATTTTTTTATAATTTGATACTAGGCTCAAAAACTGTATTCGAATTTCCGAGTATTGGTAAAAGAGATAAAGGTTAAAAATTACCGCATAGTTTAGACTAGAAGTCAACTGGAGCGATATTTGATTCAATGTGAGATAAAAATTCTCCTTTCAAAATTTAATTCAAGCTTCGCGCGTTTTGAAGTCCCTATCCAGAAGACGTATCTGACACTTTTTTCTGATGCTCATGGTGTGCTAAAAATATTTAAAATATTGGGGTGACAGAACTGAGAAACCGAATATTTATCGTGAGTCCGTGAATCAGAAGTTTGGGGTATTCACAACTTGCAGTTTGACGAAACTGATAAAAAAGATTATTAAAAAAAGATCTTTGAATCAAGGAACGCACAAAACTACGGCAAGCCAATTTGTAAGCACAAAATATTTGAAATTACACTGCTGTGCTGCCCACACACTGAATTTACGTATTTCTTAGTCGACTTTTACGACAACCTCGCGAATAAATAACCGTAATACCTTAGTCTTATAATTTGACTCCATCTGACCAGACTACAATACTTACTCTTACGTGATCATCGGCCCAACACTTACACCATTCTGACCGGCGAATATCCCCGAAAGCAGCCTCTACTCCGGTATTCCACACTCAGTTATAATTAGGCCCGTATTTATAATCCGCACTTGAGATTGACAGCCAGTTTGAGTTCGTATCAGAAATGCCATTTCAGTATAAAATAGCTTGTCAAATCCATACTTAATACAGATCTCAATCTTGAGATAGATTTACAAATACGAGCCTATGACTAACGTATCTGCGTGGATAAGTCAATATTTTTACTTCTCCACACGAAATTACCGCGTGGATCAGTCAAATTTTACGGGCAAGTTATTTTAAAAAAAAAAACTAAATAATTTACACACCGTATTTACCACAGGTATTGACCCTACTCGCTATTCGTCGTGCTGATCTGACCGACACTTGGACCACACTGACCGGAGTATTACTCGAAAGCAGGTCATCCGAGGTCTCCTCCGGTGACCTCTCAGTTATAATTAGACTAGCGTATCTGTGTGGATAAGCCAATTATAAATAGATCTATACACGTAGATTATGTATACGTCAAGTGGTCTAAGCCATAGGCTCCCAATACGGAGGTCGTCGGGTTCAACGAAGGGAACACAAAGTTGATATTTGTTTATACTTTGTGAGATTTCCCCCAGTCTGGTTAAGACAATGCAAGCTGAATCACTTGATTGCCTATAAGAAAGATCAATCCCAGTCAATGTCTTAGATAGTGTCTGGGATCGAACTAGATTACAAAAACCATACGTCAGCAGTCATTTAGCTGTGCTATTAGGCGGTTTAAAAACTCTGACACCAGGGTTCATCGAATTCGACTCGAAAACCCACTTAAGTCTAAACTCTACACTGATATTGAGATCTAACCTCGTTTTCGCGGAACAGGTATCATCTAACATGATCTAACTAACCATCCCGTTGGTAAACTCGATGTGACTGCAGCTAAGCTAATTAGCTACTCAATTATACACCCAACTCTCAGGCTGCAGCTGGTTTTATAGTCTATCGGTGTGAGCTTCGAGTTCTTGATTCGGAGATAGTAGCTTCGATTCCCACAGTGTACTTCTTCTTCTGCTTAGCGTTTTCCCAGCCTGATGCTGGGGTCCGCTTTCCGGCTTTTTCTACTCCACTTTGCCCGGTCTTCAACATCCACTGGTGTGAGATCGTTCTCTTCTATGTCCGCTTTTACGACGTCAAGCCAGCGTATTTATAGAATTAATATATGTATACTATACTTCCATGCTGGACTGGGAGAGATAGAAAAACATAGAATGTTCCAGCTGCCTTTCCTCCCGGGCATGCTGTAGAAGACAGCAAAAGGGACTCGAGGGTTACAGTGTATTGTAATTTAGGCGATGGGCTGACAACCTGTCACTATGGCAATACACATTACAATCTAAAATTACCCTCAATTATTGTCAGACGCGGCGAAAGCGCCTTTTACGAGGCGTTTAACGCTCTGCCTACCCCGTAAGGGATAAAGGCGTGATTTTATGTATGTATGTATGTATGTGGGATTGGATCTTTATGGTGAATGATCTATTTCCGAACTATGAAGTATAATAGTTTTTAGACGAAGATGTGTGAAAGAGATGATGATAGAGTTACGTTATATGGGTGCGAAAGACTGAGCGCATCAATATGGGAGTTGAGTCTGGATGGAGCTGGTAAAGTCGACGGATGTGTTTTATAAAATAAGCTAAATACTCGTAAAGAAGGGAATTCAAGTAGAAGACGCATTTCCTTGCATCCGTGCCTTCCTCCCATCCTACATGTTTAGTCACTTTGAGAGATTGTTCCCTTTTCAATCAAGTTACATACATACATATAACGTGTTTTTTTAAAGTAATAATAATTGTTTCTTATTGTGAATTGGTTAGTATTATATTATTTATTTATTGGATAGTTTTATAAATACTTCTATGCTTAACTGGGAGCAAAGAAAAACATAGAATGTACCAGCTGCATTTCCTCCCGAGCATGCTGTAAAAACCAGCTACGGGATCTGAGGGTTTTAGTATATTGTAATTTAGGCGATGGGCTGACAACCTATCACTACAGCAATATACGTATAAATCTATCTTAAAAAAACCTTTAAACTTTGTCAGACGTGGCGAAACGACCTTTGTTTAGGTTGTTTACGCTCTGCCTACCCCATTAGGGATAAAGGCGTGATTATATGTATGTATGTATGTATGTAGTTTTATAAAGTTGATGTACTTGAATTTGTGACATGTAATAATTAGTAACTGCCTAGATAATTTAATCTACTATCAATTTTATTTTATTTTTGTTGTATACTAAATTGACTTGAACAATATCTCATTGGTGTAATTATACACACACATACATAATAACGCCTTTATCCCTAATGAGGTAGGCAGAGCGTAAACGACCTAAACAAAGGTCGGACGGCCACGTCTGACAAAGTTTTGAGGGTTATTTAAGATAGATTTGTAGGTATATTGCTGTAGTGATAGGTTGTCACCCCATGGCCTAAATTGCAATAACCCTTCGGATCCCTTAGCTGGTTTTTACAGCATACCCGGGAGGAAATGCAGCTGGTACATTGTTGTTTGTCTCTCGCTCCCAGGCCAGCATGGAAGAACCAAGTTGTTGCTGTTAAATCACTAGATTTTTGGACTAGTAATATGAATCTGAGTGGGTCTTTGATATTAGTTGTTACATAAACCCTGCTCAAGACTTATTTTGCTGCATTTTGCTGAGGTATAAACTACCGCGGGTTTGAGTACCAACTATAGAAGAAAATTTTCATGTAAAACATATCGTTGTTTCCCCAGTAGCATCATCCTCATAATATATCTGAAGTTAGTTATATTACCTGTTAAAGTGCATCAAAGGAACAGAAACAACTTTGTACCCGGTAATCTAAACCCGAGCCGACTGCAGTGGGTAATGAGCGGGTAATTAACCCGGTTTAACCCGCTAATGTGGGTAATATGGGTACGGTTGGGTAATATGGGTATACGGTGACTTTTGCAGAGTGCAGTCGTGTATGGAAGATAGCGGAGAGCAAGTCAGCAGGTGTCAGGTCTGTGGGTCGGGGAATTTTATAACTTATTCTTTCGGTTAATTTTTGAACTACGGGTGACTCAGAAGTTGACTAGGTATTTAAGGTCCGTAATTATAAACAGCACTTGAGACTGACAGCTAGTTTGAGTTCGTATCAGAAATGTCGTTGCAGGACAAAAGGACCTACCGAATCCATATGTTCGAGCAAATCAAACATGTGTAACTTTTGCCGATCAGCGTATTTTATGAAATAGCTGACCGTTTACCTTTTTGTACCAGTTCTGAATCATTCGTCACTGTGTGCACACATTATTTCAAATAAATCATATTATCACGTATATCAAGTTTTCCTGTTCTACTCATCAAGGAGTTAAGCAAGTTAATGTTTTGAGCTGACAAGTGCCCCAACACCATACTTAACATTACTCTCAATCTTGAGATAGCGTTAAAAATACGAGCCTTTATGTGCACTGGCCAAGCGTGTCGATTATGGCTGTCAAGCGTGTGGCGAGTATTTATTAATGATTAGCTGTGCCCGCGACTCCGTACGCGTGGTGGTTATGATTTTAAACAGCGATGTATTTTTTTCTTCCATGCTGGCCTGGGAGCGAGAGAAAAACATAGAATGTGCCAGCTGCATTTCCTCCCGAGCATGCTGTAAAAATGAGCTAAGGGATCCGAGGGTTTCAGTATATTGTAATTTAGGCGATGGGCTGACAATCTGTCACTACAGCAATGTACCTACAAATCTATCTTAAAATAACCCTCAAAAACTTGTCAGACGTGGCATAACGACCTTTGTTTAGGTCGTTTACGCTCTGTCTACCCCATTAGGGATAAAGGCGTGATTATATGTATGTATGTATGTTTACTTTCATGCTTGTCTATACTGAGTAAATATTTAGTATTTCCTTATTTCTTTTCTTTCTTTCAGTATGGCTAAGTCTCAAAGCAGAAACCCCATTCTGACCTAGGTTAACATTTCTTATTTAATGTATTCAGACAATACCAAAAGTCCTTATTTTACATTGTGCTCTAGATATCCAATACAGTCGTCGAAAGTCATCATCTTCCTAGCCTTATCCCGTATCTCACGGGGTCGGCTACCTAATCCAGGGGATTGAACGAGGGTACTGGTTTTTACACAGAGCGACTGCCATCTGACCTCCGCAACCCATTAGGGAAACGAGACCCAATCCTAGATTAGGTCAGAGTTTTTAAGCCGCCAATGCTTAGCACTGGCCTCTGATATGGCTTAACGACTAATATCTACGGTATTAAACGATATTTAACCGGGACCAACGGCTTAACGTGCCTTCCGAAGCACAGAAAAAGAGCCGAATAAACGTACATATGAAATTCGAAAACCGAAAAACACATTGGTACGTGGTGGGATTCGAACCACGACCTCCCCGCTCAGGAGGCAGCGGCCCTATCCACTACACCATCGGGCTCTCTACAGTCGTCGAAAGTATAGGTACAAATTATACAAGAAACTGTGATAAACACGCAGAGGGTGTTATTCTGGGTGTAAGGGACAGCGTCCCGCAAACTGATAAGGGTTGCTCAGTTACTATCGGCAGGATATTTTTTGGAAGTAAAAAACAGGGATTTTCCATACAAATTGTCTGATCGAGATGGTCATTTTGTATGGGCAGTTCAATATTTTTCAAATACTTCTATCTTCTGACTAAATTTTTTTTTTATTAGGTTTTTAATACAATAAATGACCCTTACACAATCTATAAGACATCGCTAAACCCGTAATAGGTTTGTTTCGAAGACTATCCGCATAACATGATTTACCAGTTCCGTCACCCAAATTATTTCCATACTGGACTGGGAGCGAAATAAAAACATAGAATGTGCCAGCTGCATTTCCTCCTGGGCATGCTGTAAAAACCAGCTAAGGGATCTGAGGGTTTCAGTATATTGCAATTTAGGCGATGGGCTGACAACCTGTCACTAGCACTACAGCAATATACGTACAAATCCATCTTGAATAACTCTCAAAACTTTGTCAGACGTGGCGGAACGACCTTTGTTTAGGTCGATTACGCTCTGCCTACCCCATTAGGGATAAAGGCGTGATTGTGTGTATGTATGTATGTCACCCAAATCATGCCTAAATTCCTCTATTGTTAACGACACTATCAGTCGTACTATCCTGATAGTGACATTTACAATCGATGGCAGTCGGACGTTTTTTAACCGCTTGTCATGGGTGACGGCTGGAAATCAGTGTTGCCTTTTGGGAAAATCTCTTAGGGTAAAATACACTGAGCCTTGGCCCTTTCACATCACTGCGGCACAGATGTGTAAACTACTTTTATTTATGTATTTGTTTAATTGTATGTGTGTTTTTAAATTTACGAAACGTACATTAGTTTTGTAGAAATAACAATAAAACGCTTTATCTATCTATTACTACCAGGGTGAAATACCTACGCTAATTTATTATTTTATTAATTTTGTCAAACCACAAGGATCTGTATGGAAAAATACATCGCTGTTTAAAATCGTAACCACCACGCGTACGGAGTCGCGGGCACAGCTAATCATTATCTTCCAAACTGGACTGGGAGAGAAAGATCTTTCATACTGGACTGGGAGAGAAAGAAATACATAGAATGTTCCAGTTGCCCTTCCTCCCGGGCATGCTGTAGAAGTCAGCAAAAGGGATTCGAGGGTTACAGTGTATTGTAATTTAGGCGATGGGCTGACAACCTGTCACTACAGCAATACACATTACAATCTAAAATTGCCCTCAATTTATGTCAGACGTGGCGAAAGCGCCTTTTAGGAGGCGTTTTAAGCTCTGCCTACCCCGTAAGGGATAAAGGCGTGATTTTATGTATGTAAGTATATGTATGTACAAGGATCTGATAAAAGTGGCAGATAGGCCCTCTCACTTTAAAACGCGTGAAGCTTAAATTAAATCTGAAAAATCGTTGTCTTTCACCTGGTATGCATCACTACCGAGGCACGAGCATTAGGGTAAGTAAGTGTTTGACCATTTAAAGTTTCACCAAATGAAAAATGAATTATAGTGATACATACATACATATAATCACGCCTTTATCCCTAATGGGGTAGGCAAAGCAAAGCGTAAACGACCTAAACAAAGGTCGTTCCGCCACGTTTGACAAAGTTATGAGGGTTATTTAAGAAAGATTTGTAGGTACGTTGCTGTAGTGGCAGGTTGTCAGCCTATCGCCTGAATTGTAATATACAAAAACCCTCGGATCCCTTAGCTGGTTTCTACAGCATGCCCGGGAGGAAATGCAGCTAGCACATGTTTTTTCTCTCGCTCCCAGGCCAGCATGGAAGAGTGAATTGTGGTGATGATGGAGACTCACCTCTGTGTATTAACTCCTCGAAGCTAGTGACGACGAGTCCCTTCCTCACGTTCCTCGAACTGTCCCATATCTTGAAAGGCCTCTTTCCTCTAACCTCCTGCAAACATAAACAAATATTTCTTTAGATTATTTAGGGCCATATTTATAATCTGCACTTGTAACTGACAGCGTGTTTTTTTTTTTTGTTTGTGGCTCTAGAAAGCTTTGTGCCAGTGTCAAGTGTTTTTTTATGATATTCGTAAAAGGTAGGGAAACGAAACGCATTGAGTTCGTATCAGAAATGTAATTTCGGTACAAAATGGCCTATCAAATCCATACTAAATATTGTTCTCAATCTTGAGATCGGTTTATAAATACGAGTTTTAGTATTTCTTGAACCTTGCTACATATTTCTTTAATATTGTAATGTAAATAATGATTGTAAACGTATTAAATTGTATTTACTGCATGTCCCCTTTTTACTGTACCATGAATGGTACGAATCTGGCCCGTCTGTCCTTTTTTAATCGGACAGCGTGGCCAGCTGATCTCCAATAAATGCCTTTAAATGTGTTTTTAGAGGTGAACTTGAACTTTCGATCCAAAGGTCATGAGATTGATTCCCACTAAGGCGCAATCACGCACAGTTGATGTTATCACTTTGTAAGAATGTTCTAGTTTCTTTAGTTAGGACAATGTAGGCTGTGTGACAATTAGGATGATTCCATAAAAAGGGAACGTGACATCGCGGTAATGATTCTGTTAATTTTGCATCACACAAAAACACGGTCAGAGTTTGGTGGTTGAAAAAAAAGTCTAACATCAGGATATGCCGGAACGGTAGTCAAGAACTGTAAAAGAAGTTAGAATGTAATTACACAGTACAAATTGTTTTGTTTTTCGACCATGCAACGTGATATGCAGTTGAAGTCTACGTTAAGTTACAATACAACAATGAAAACTTAGTTCTTTACAATACATTGTAGTTGTAGTAACATCAATGCGATGCGTTTTGCTGTCTGTCCATTGCCCCACGTTTGAAATTAGATCAAACTGGCGTAGCAACGGCGTAGGCACGACGTAGCAATATTGTAGACGTGCTACGAAATAGCTACGACTTACAAAACAGGTGAATGCCTCATGGTTAACTCTACCTACATTGTCATTATCAACAAGCAAGTGATCCAGCCTGCATTACCCTAACAAAACTGAGATTAATCATAACAAGTGATCAACTTGGGGAGCAGAGTAATAAAATGTTCAACAATTTAGCAATACAAACATTGTAAAGCTATGCCTAGATTTAAGTTTTTTTGTTGTCAATAAACTTTTTGTTAGTATTATTATTGACTTTAAGTTCACCTAGTGAAAATTGAACCCATGATTCGATCCAAAACGAAAGCCTAACTATAACTATGGCATAGATTAATACCATTAGATTACAAATGCAGCTTTACACCGGACATTTTATCACGAAACAAATGGTAGAATATACGCTTTTTTGAACCTAAAATTATCTTATATTTTAGATTGCTAGCGACTGCATCTACTGTTACAAGTAGCTGTAATTTAAATTCCAGCTTATCCAGTAACAGGGAACGGCGTAGCAGTATTGGACATCAAATATGCAGTTGATCTATGACCCGCATTATGCAACAAACTGCAAGCCTGCATAATGCATCCAGCTGCATGCAGCAAGGTACTGCAAAAAGCTCGCATTTTGTGCCATGCTGCAAGAATGCAAGCTGCAATATGCATTCAGTTGCTTGTAGCATGACTGTAAGCTGCAATATACGCCCAGCTGCATTGTGCTATAATGCAAGCCGCATTATACATCCCGGTGCATGTATTATGCGTTCAACTGTATGCTGCAAATATGCAAGCTACATTATGCATCCCGGTGCATGCGGCAAGACTGCAGGCTGTATTATGCGTTCAACTGCATGCTGCAAATATGCAAGCCGCATTATGCATCCTGGTGCATGCAGCAAGACTGTTGGCTGTATTATGCGTTCAACTGTATACAGCAAAAATTCAAGCCGAATTATGCACCCAGCTGCATGCGGCAAGACTGCAAGCCGCATTATACGTCCAACTGCATGCTGCTATAATGCAAGCCGCGTTATGCATCCTGGTGCATGTGGCAAGACTGCAGGCTGTATTATGCGTCCAGCTGTATGCTGCAAAAATGCAAGCCGCATTATGCACCCAGCTGCATGCGGCAAGACTGCAAGCCGCATTATGCATCCCGATGCACGCGGCAAGACTGCAGGCTGTATTATGCGTTCAGCTGTATGCTGCAAAAATGCAAGCCGCATTATGCACCCAGCTGCATGCGGCAAGACTGCAAGCCGCATTATGCATCCCGGTGCACGCGGCAAGACTGCAGTCTGTATTATGCGTCCAGCTGTATGCTGCAAAAATGCAAGCCGCATTATGCATCCGCGTGCATCCGGCTGCATGCAGCAACACTGCAAGCTGCAATTATGTCGGGTGGTGATAATCTTGACCGACTTATATTCCATCAAACATAAAATTTAAAGTATGTTAAATTGCATTAAAATAAAAGGTTAACATAAAAGGGAAATGAAATAAAATTACATCATAGAAATGTTTTTGTTTCTTAAAGCAGATTTCTTAGAACTGATTACTGAAATAAAATAAAAAAGAAAAACTAAAATTAAATGAATATTATAAAAGTAAATATTTTTCTAAGATACAAATTACTTGATAATGTTTCGAAAATAATTGGGTATGAAACCAGTACCTTATTGATAAGCTAAGTAATCAAACTCAAAATCTCACCATACTCTCCATACATCGAAGAACATAGATAGAATAAAAAAAGTCACCTCCACCCGACCTAATTGCTTTGCAGGAGGCAATGCCCCGACGGCCTAGATCGACCCTAGGTCACTGGGGTACACCTAGGCATTGAGGGTGAATCTAGGACCAGATCTGTGTTACGTGTTACTACATCAGTTTGGTATAAGATCGTTATAATTTTTTGATGTAATAAGTTTTAAAGTGTTATTATATTGTGCTATTTATATAACGACTTCAAATTGATTATGTTTAATTTATACCATAGAATTTAGTTTGAATATTTTAATCTAATTATTACTACTTTAAAAGCCAAATTGTTTCAAAATCATCACATCACAACACAGTCAGTTATTGCTGTTATGTATGTAATCGGAGTAATGCATACTTAATGACCTTGAACATCATATTTCATAGTTGAGCTCTGCTTCCAAAATAAACATAAATAAAGGCAATATTCATCAAAAACACATTAAAAAGACATAAAAGTAGCGCTACGAGATAACTTTTACGCTACGCCGTAGAGTTACGTTGCTACGGAGCGTAGCGGTGCATAGTGCACTCAACCCCCCCTCCCGCCCCGCGCCGTGCACCCCGCACCCCGCACCCCGCACGCACTGTGCGTTGACCCACTGACATCGCTCGCTGCCTCTAGTACGATCTTTAACACCCGACTTCTCAACTAAACTCGAAAAACTTCCGTCAAGTTACGAGGGACCCGAAAAATATCCCTCGTTAACACGTCGTCTGCCGCTCCACACTAGTTTATCACAAGACGTCCGGTGCACTCGTCACGCCGTAAAAAATCCATTACACGCGACATACGTCCCGCGATAACTTATCGACGGTAGAAAATTACCTCTTGCTGGATTTCGACTATCATCTTCGCACTGGCACTTCACAGATTTAAAATTCAAACACTGGCTGGTTGTATAATAATAGAGTGGGTAAAAAAATAATGGTGGTTTGAATGTGGAAGTGTATTAGGTGTGTTAGTTGAGGTGTGGTGCGCGGTGCGCGCGGGCGGACGCCGCGGCCGCACTGGCGCGCCCCGCGCGTGACCCGGTCGCGTCCCCGCCCCGCGCGCGCCCCGCAGCCCCCCGCCCGCCCTCACTACTACACCCCTCCACCCCTCCGCCCCTCCGCCCCGGCCCCAACTGCCTCGCGTAAAATGTACGGCGACGGGGGTTAGATAAGTTCGGGTACATCGCTTGTGCTGCAACCAAGATGCAGCTGACGTATTATTTTTTAGCAGTACATTACATATAATGACGCCTTTATCCCTAATGGGGTAGGCAGAGCGTAAACGACCTAAACAAAGGTCGTTCCGCCATGTCCGACAAAGTTTTGAGGGATGTTTAAGATAGTTTTGTAGACATAGTGACAGGTTGTTTGCCTATCGCCTAAATTGCAATATACAGAAACCCACAGCTGGTTTTCACAGCATACCTGGGTGGAAATGCATTTGGCACATTCTATGTTTTTCTCTCGCTCCCAGTCCAGCATGGAAGTAATCTGAAACTATCTGAAATACGCTTGAAAATATATCGTACCGAAAATTGGCGTTAATAATCTAAGCTGACGATAAGGCGATGGTTATAGCGTGATGTGGTGTGGCTGGTGGTCAGCTGATGTTTAAGTAGGTACCTACTGGTCGTGGAATTTCAATCAGTTTGTCTGTGTGTAATGTAGATATCGTTGTTTGTATACAAGTGTAATAATTACACGAGTAGTGTTGATATAGTTACGTACATACATATAATCACGCCTTTATCCTTAATGAGGTAGGCTATTGGAATGTTTCATCCTTGATAGCGTGACAAAAAATCAATTTCAATTATACACATACATTCATGCATATAATCACGCCTTTATCCCTAATGGGGTAGACTATTGGAATGTTTTATCCTTGATAGCGTGGCAAATAATTCTATTTTAATTATACACATACATGCATGCATATAATCACGTCTTTATCCCTAATGGGGTAGGCAAAGCTTGAATGACCTAAACATAGGTCGTTCCGCCACGTCGGATTTAAGGTAGATTTGTACGTATATTGCTGTAGTGACAGGTTATCAGCCCATCGCCTAAAATTGGAACACACTATAACCGTCGAAACCATAGTTACGTATGCGTCCAATAACAACTATTGGATTAATAGAATCACTTGCTAAGAGTACAATATAATTCAACAATATTTCAACGAGTTCAAATTGCAAAATATTGCCATTATTAGGCCAAGATATTAAATTCAAAATATGTAAAATAGAGTATTCAAAATTAAACTCCAGCGATCGAAAAATTAATAAATATTACCAAGTTTAGAATTTTTGATGTTTGAACCGTTTGCCAAATACGATTGATTGTAAGAAACAAACTTATTATTCAGAAAACAATCAGTTTTCTGCCTCTACATTGCACGAGCAATGAACACTAAACCCGGTATCCCCCCCCCCCCCCCCGCACCGCGCTCGAGCCCCGCCCCTCACTGCAGCGAGTCGGTAAACTCCAGTCGTAAGATCCTCAAATTAGCACCCACCGATGCACTTTTACAACCCTAACCTAGCTCCAAATTCTACATTTATTTTGGTAATAGGTATCTTGGAATCTTTTCTATAAAAAGTTTCAAAATGTTTGGATATTTAGGTATGGATCTATAGGAATCTGCCGTCCCGAGCTCAATCTCCTCAAATTAGCACCCACCGATGCACTTTTACAACCTAAACCTAGATCCAAAGTCTACATTTATTTTGATATTATCTTAGAATTTGTTCTATAAAATGTTTAGAAAAGTTTGGATATTTTACTGCAAAGCTATGGTAATTCACCGTGCCGAGTTGTATGATTCTCCTAGCTTTAAATTCCACAATGATTTTGGTTATATTTTCAAATAGATTGCTATTAAAAAAAAAAAGTTTTCTAAAAAAAAACCTGTTCTTTGATTGTGATCTCCCGAGATTGAAGGTCCTAAATAGCACTCACCGATGCAGCTTTACAACCTAAGTGCTTACATTGATTTTAGTCTCAATAGGTCTTAGGATATATATTCTTTCTTCTATAAAGTTTCTGCAAAGTGGATTTTTTTCAGTAGTGCCCCAAAATTTTTCGAGGCGGTAAATATTTAAACTATCACCCACCGATGCACTTTTACACCCTAAACCTAGCTTCAAATTCTTAATTGATTTTGGTCAATTTAGAAAAGACTACGCTTCTTTATAGTAATGGTTTATTTTTCTCAAAACAACAGATTTGCTGCAGTAATTCTGTGATATCCCGAGACGTAGCATCTTCAAATTAGCACCCACCGAGGAACTTTTACAACCTTAACCTATTTTCAAATTCTACATTGGTTTTGGTCTCAATATTCTTAGGATATTTTCTCTTCTATAAAAAGTATTTAAAAAGTAACTTCCATGCTGGCCTGGGAGCGAGAAAAAAAAAAGAATTTTGCTAGCTGCGTTTCCTCCCGGGCATGCTGTAAAAACCAGCTAAGGGATCCGAGGGTTTCAGTATATTGTAAGTTAGGCGATGGGCTGACTACCTGTCACTACAGCAATAATTTGTAGGTAACAAATCTATCTTAAATAATCCTTAAAACTTTGTCAGACGTGGCGGAACGACCTTTGGTTAGGTCGTTTACGCTCTGCCTACCCCATTAGGGATAAAGGCGTGATTATATGTATTTATGTATTTAAAAAGTGGTTATTTTTCAATAGTGAGCCCAAAATTTTCCGAGCGATAAAATCCTCAATTAAACACCCACCGATTCACTTTTACGTACTACTTACTTACGTTACTACCTAGCTCTAAATTTAACATTGATTTTGGTCATCTAAATTTATTTTTTAAAGTTATCCTTCTCATAAAAAAAATTCTGTTGCAGCGAGTCTGTAATATCCTGAGCTGTAATATCTTCAAATTAGCATTCAGCGCAGCGATGCACTTTTACAACCTAAACCTAGCTCCGAATTCATCATTAATTTTGTTCATCTTAGAATACTTTCTAAAGAAAGTTCTTCCGAAAAATGTTAAACAATCTGCAGTGAGTTAAGATCCTCAAATTAGCACCCACCGATGAACTTTTTAATCCTAAACCTAGCTCCAAATTGTACATAGAATTTGGTAATCGTAGGATATTTTATATAATTGTATTTTTAGTAATTTTCAGAAAATAAGTATTTTAGTTTTCTAAGAAAAGACCAGCCAGTGTGGATTTCCAAGTCGTAAGATGTGTTTCAAGTTGCAATTTTACTACCTAAACAAATTCCACATTGATTTTGGTAAGTAATCATATGCAATGAAAAAAATTGTTTTCTAAAAAACGCGCACGTTTTGCTGTCTACAACACATACATATAATCACGCCTTATTCCTAATGGGGTAGGCAGAGTGTAATCAGCCTAAACAAAGGTCTTTCCGCCACGTTTGTCAAAGTTTTGAGGGTTATTTAAGATAGATTTGTAGGTATACTGCTGTAGTGACAGGTTGTCAGCCCATGGCGTAAATTGCAATATACTGAAGCCCTCGGATTCCTTAGCTGGTTTTTACATCATGCTCGAGAGGAAATGCAGCTGGCACATTCTAAGTTTTTGTCTCACTCCCAGCCCAGCATGAAAGTTTACAACCTCTAATTTCCACATTGATTTTTTTAAGAAATAATTTTCTATAAAAATATTTGTTTTCTAAAAAACGTGGCTTTTTGCTGTCTACAACACATACATATAATCACGCCTTAAGGGGTAGGCAGAGCGTAATCAACCTAAACAAAGGTGGTTCCGCCACGTCTGACAAAGTTGACGATTATTTAAGATTGATCTGTAGGTATACTGCTGTAGTGATAGGTTGTCAGCCCATCGCCAAACAACACGTAGATACGTCATAGTAGTTGTTACGTTGGTAGCGGTGCTCGTAGATACGAGCTCGCTGCTACGTTTTCCCGACAAGTGTTATTTATTGCCCGAACTGTATGTGTGTTTTCTTCCATGCTGGACTGGGAGCGAGAGAAAAACATAGAATGTGCCAGCTGCATTTCCTCCCGGGCATGCTGTAAAAATCAGCTAAGGGATTCAAGGGTTTCAGTATATTGCAATTTAGGCGATGGGCTGACAACCTGTCACTGCAGCAATATACCTACAAATCTATCTTAAATAACCCTCGAAACTTTGTCAGTCGTTGCGGGACGACCGTTGTTTAGGTCGTTTACGCTCTGCTTACCCCATTAGGGATAAAGGCGTGACTATATGTATGTAATGTAATGTAACTGTAGACGGAGCAGTCAACTTACTACTTTCAGCATTTTTCAGCTCACATTACTTTTTTATTATTACCCGACTGTCACGGAAGCCTTCCATTGGAAGGGTTATGTTTTTCGCGATTATCTTGTACGTATACATGTAATAATTTTTCTTCCTTCCATGCTGGACTGGGAGAGATAGAAAAACATAGAATGTTCCAGCTGCCCTTCCTCCCGGGTATGCTGTAGAAGTCAGCAAAAGGGACTCGAGGGTTAGAGTATATCGTAATTTAGGCGATGGGCTGACAACCTGTCACTATAGCAATACACTTTTCAATCTAAAATTGCCCTCAATTTTTGTCAGACGTGGCGAAACCGCCTTTTACGAGGCGTTTATCGCTCTGCCTACCTCGTAAGGGATAAAGGCGTGATTTTATGTATGTATGAATATACATATATGTAATATTTCTTTATTACCTCGTATCTTCGAAACGACTGGAAAGAATTCGACAATGGTGTGTAATTGTACTTTTTGAAAATACAAAATATAAATTCAAAACTTATTTTTTAAAATAAAGGTAACTGAAGAAAGATCACAAAAATATAACTAAATGATTCATATGTTAACGGTCAATTTTAGAAAAAAATATGTAAAAATATGTAATTAATTACTGCCATGCTGGCCTGGGAGCGAGAGAAAAACATAGAATGTACCAGCTGCATTTCCTCCCAGGCATGCTGTAAAAACCAGCTAAAGGATCCGAGGGTTTCAGTATATTGTAATTTAGGCGATGGGCTGATAAGCTGACAGCAATATACATACAAATTTCTCTTAAATAACACCCAAAACTTTGTCAAACGTGGCGGAACGACCTTTGTTTAGGTCGTTTACGCTCTGCCTACTCCATTAGGGATAAAGGCGTGATTATCTGTATGTACGTATGTATTAATGCAGTAAGACATGTTTTTATAGGTACTACAGTCGGGTTGCTTGAATTATTTTTTTACTGCCTCTTTTTATCCGGTTATTGAGTGAGGGATGATGATTATTATACAGTTTCTGATATTATTGTTGGTTATTTTAATGCGGATGGAATCATTCATGTATGCTTCGAAACCCCGGTCGCCATTTTAATACTGATCTGATCGTATGCCAAGTCAAAACCAGCGCTTTAAAAACCAGGGTTATTTGGGTCGATTTTTGCTTTGATGGGTAGTTCTCCTGATTGAAATGACACGAGCATGTTCCGTGATAAAACATTACATTAGAATAATTTTACAGCTACAAGCTTTTAAATGCGAATAATATATAGCTTTTTGGATTAACTCACTTTAATATATTTGTAATAAACAAACAGTTTTTTTGAAATAGTGATAATAAATTCCGTTAAATCATTTCCGTCAAGGAGAACTACCCTGATAATCCTTTAAAAAATCTTCTAACTTTCTATAAAGCTGTAGCTATAAATTACATCGTAGGTGAGTGCTACACACATGCTACGAAATTCGTAGCAAATTGCTACGATGTCATGGCTCTTGCAACAGTGCTTGGAATCCCAGCACATATTAATAAACTGCAGATGTAGGTGTACAGTTTGTTTTAAAGCTGCATACATACATACATATAGTCACGCCTTCATCCCTCATGGGGTAGGCAGAGCGCAAACGACCCAAACAAAGCTCGTTCCGCCACGTCTGACAAGTTCTGAGGGTTATTTAAGATAGATTTGTACGTATGCTCCTGTTAGTGACAGGTTGTCAGCCCATCGCCTCAATTGCAATAAACTGAAACCCTCGGATCTCTTAGCTGATTTTTACAGCATGCCCGGGAAGAAATTCAGCTAGCACATTCTATGTTCAGCATGGAAGAGTGTCCCATCAAAAATGTCAACAATCTCATTAAATAATTATATCAATTTCATGTCCCCCGCGTGGGACCTCCTTGATAATAGAAAATGGTCAAACTACTAAATCACAGATACAGTCATAGGATTAAATCTATAATTAAACGGGTTTGTTTTGTTTAAGATTCCTCCCGACAAATGGTTTTTTTAAGAGGTTATTTCTCCTAAACGAATCATTGGAAATAAAAAAAAAAATACATCTAAGAAATGAGTTCATAACATGCAGTTGCAACATTTAAAAATATTCTAGTTCATAAATAAGTATGCTAAAAAAACCAGTAAACAAAACTGATTTTATCAGTATATTTGATATCCTTCTAAACTATTAGGACCACTTTCACGGTTCGTTTGGGAAAATATCAGTATTATGATTATCTAAAATCGCAACATAACTTTTAAATCCGACTCGTAGTTTATACGGAATTAGCTTTTTGACGCGGCCACGGACGTAACCGCCACGCCTTAGCGCGCGCTGATTTGAACGATATTCTGAGGCATTACGGGCGATGGTTGCCTATCTTGAAATCAGGTCATCTGCCGGGGGGTCTAAAGTTTGGTTTTAAATTACTTCAAAGTAAAATATCGCTTTGACTTGAAAGTACATTTTTGGGGTTAATATTGCACACCAGTCGTTGTGAAGCTGCGACATAGTTAATGCTCTACAAAGCCAAAATAAGCCGTAGTGCATTATTTAAAGCCCTTTACTGTAATGCCGTGGTATTGCCCTTGCTGAAGCATTGCCCTTTTGACTTTAAAACTGTTATTGAACCCAAACCTTTGCGTGATGAAATGTTGGTGTGATAAATTGCCTCCTTCGCTCAGTTTTAGTTTAAAAAGCAAGTTAATCCGAGTTTTATTAAGTGCTTTTATTGTTTTATCTTTAGTTAGTTAATGCTGCAGTCCTAGCGCCACAATGAGACAAAAATAATTATTCGTGGAATATTCATTCAAAACAGCGACTATAAGATAAGATAAGAATATAATTTATTGCTCAGAAAAGACACAAGAGAAAATTAAATAAAATGAATCAAATAGTAGTACAAATAGGCGGCCTTATTGCTAAGCAGAAATTTCTTCCAGGCAACCTTAGGGCACAGGAAAATAAACAAGTGGGCTAGTATATTTTTTGCAATATATTGTATACGTAAATAAGCTACTTATGTGTATTTATATAATACTAAATTATTTTTCTCCCATACTATGGCCTGGGAGCGAGAGAAAAACATAGAATGTGCCAGCTGCATTTCTTCCCGGGCATGCTGTAAAAACCAGCTAAGGGATCCGAGGGTTTCAGTATATTGTAATCTAGGCGATTGGCTGACAACCTGTCACTACAGCAATATACCTACAAATCTATCGTAAAATAACCCTCAAAACTTTGTCAGAGGTGGCGGAACGACCTTTGTTTAGGTCGTTTACGCTCTGCCTACCCCATTAGGGATAAAGGCGTGATTATATGTATGTATGTATGTAAATTATTTTTATAAATACTTTTACATCTATGCTTGCGATTGAATGTATACTAATAGATTCAAATATTCCATTCAATCATAATTATTTGTCACGCTATCAAGGATGAAACATTGTAATGGAAACCTCACGAGATGCCATAATTAATAGGTCGAGGTTGCATCGCATCGTGAAAAGGCTTCGTAATGTCCTCACTAATAGTTTAGTTATTCAGAAGCAAAAATTTCGTCCATGCTGGATTGGGAGCGAGAGAAAAACATAGATATGCCAGCCGAAACGCGGGTCAATTTAGGTGATAGGCTGACAACCTGTCACGATAGCAATATAGGTACATACAAATATATCTTAAATAACCCTCGGACAAAGGTCAGACGTGGCGGAACAACCTTTGTTTGGGTTGTTTGCGCTCTGCCTACCCCATTAGAGATAAAGGCGTGAATATAATAAGTATGCAAAAAAAATTCGACAACGTGGATACATTGAAAATGATTGAATTCGACAGGATCATAAAAAAAATGATCACAATTATTTCCCTATCGGCTCCCCTCAATCTCCAGTCTTACAAGATAACTGATCAGATCATCGATTTGCCATAACTTTAATTTACTCCCCCCCCTTCTTACACCCAGGCCACAGTAGAAGGAAAAGAGCAGTATTTTAGTTGTAGTTTTCGGAGTGACTTGGGTGTTTACTTATAGCGGTCCACCCATACATCATAGGCTTGCCTGCTTGACCCATGAGAATCAGCTATAAAAAATAGTTTCCCACTAGTCAAATCAGCAACTTTTTATGAAATTTCAAAAACACTTTTTTGTAGGTAAATGTCTTAGTAAATAGAATTTTCACCTCAATTATTAAATCTAAATTTGCATTTTTTTGAAAATGATGAATGTGATCTATTTATTATATTTTAGCTATCAGTTTTTAGCCACCCAGCCAACTATTTGTAGCAACCCCGCTGTTCTCGACTTTACGTTGTGCTAAGTAGGTGTGTCAAAGTATGTATTCAATTGTTGTGGCGATGAGTTTGCTCCATAGTCGACTCTGTCTTGGTTTTTTTTTCTGGCCAAGCCTAGAGTCAAGGGTAATTCCATCGGCAATAAAAATAGTGCAATGTTAATGTAAAATTGGCCATGTATGTTCTGAAAGCATAGAATCAGTGTGTATGTGTGTGTTTGTTACATTTTCACGCTTAAACGGCTCGACAAACCGGGGATGAAATTTGGTAATAATATATCCTATAGTAAGCTGATTATGACTACTTACTTTCTTCCATGCTGGACTGGGAGCGACAGAAGAACCTAGAATGTGCCAGCTGCATCTCCTCCCAGGCATGCTGTAAAAACCAGCTAAGGGATTCGAGGGTATATTGTAATTTAGGCGATGGGCTGACAACCTGTCACTATAGCAATATCCAGTTCTATCTGAAACAACCCTCAAAACTTGTCAGACGTGGCGGAATGACGTTTGTTTGGGTTGTTCACGCTCTGCCTACCCCATTAGGGATACAGGCGTGATAGTATGTATGTATGTATGTACTGACTTAGTATTAGACCTATTTCATCGTCGCCCATGTTCGCTTCTTCTTGAGCTAGTGCAGCGTGGGTTTATAGATCGAAGTAAATACCATGCTGGACTGGGAGTAAAAGAAAAACAAAATGGGCCAGCTGCAATTCCTCCCGGGCATGCTGTAACAACCAGCTAAGGGATTCGTGGGTTTTAGTATATTACAATTTAGGCGATGGGCTGGCAATCTGTTACTACAGCAATATGCCTGCAAATGTATCTTAAATAACCCTTAAAACTTTGTTAGACGAGGCAGAACGAGCTTTGTTTAGGTCGTTTACGCTCTGCCTACCCCATTAGGGATAAAAGCATGATTATATGTATGTATGTAGTAAACTCCAAGATTACGGAAAATAAGCCTTTATTGGCACAATTTTTGGACACTTTACAAATTAGCACATATCTATTAGGTGCAGACAATATTTGAAGACAAAAGAACATCTATATTTATATTTATTCTAAAACTGTGTTGAATGCAAATAGGTTGCACTCAACAACCCTCACCTATTTTATCATCATCTCCCTAGCCTTATCCCATATTTCACAGGGTCGGCTACCTAATCTAGGTGTTTGAACGAGGGTACTGGTTTTTACACAGCGACTGCTATCTGACCTCCGCAACCCAGAAGGGAAACCAGACCCAATCCTAGATTAGGTCAGAGTTTTGAAACCGCCAATGCTTAGCACTAGCCTCTGACATGGCTTAACGACTAATATTTACGGTATTAAGCGATATTAACCGAGACCAACGGGAAGCACGGAAAAGCGCCGAATAAACGTACATATGAAATTCGAAAACCGAAAATCACATTGGTACGTGGCGGGATTCGAACCACGACCTCCCGCTCAGGAGGCAGCGGCCCTATCCACTACACCACCGGGCTCTCACCTATTTTATATGAATAAAAAATACTGCTTATTAAACTTGTACTGTGCCCAGGCGCCCTGGGCAAAAGTCCCTCGGGTTTATGAACATCTTTATGAGGGATTAACCAGGCGGGGGAATTAGGGCGACGACTGCAATCGATAGCGGTAGTTGAGTGTTGACACTGCTTGATACAACCCTAGCTCGATTCGGAAATTTACACTGCTGTGACAACCCTAGCTCTATTGCATACATATTATCAGGCCTTCATCCCTAATGGGGTAGGCAGAGCGTAAACGACGTAAATAAAGGTCGTTTCGCCACGTCTGACAAAGTTTTGAGGGTTATATAAGATATAGGTATATTGCTAAAATGACAGGTTGTCAGCCTATCGCCTAAAATGCAATATACTGCCCTCGGATCCCTTAGCTGGTTTTTACAGCATGCCCGGGTGGTAATGCAGCTGGCACATTCTATGTTCTTCTCTCGCACCCAGTCCCGCATGGAAGAGCAACACGGCTGGCAACATTGTCAACAAAGACTGGCTCAAAAGGACTAAGTTTCCAGAGCCGTAAAACGATATAAAAAAATTAAAAAAACTGCAAGAGAACCCTTTTCGAAAGTCGGGCAAAGTTATAACCGAAGATAACCGTTTGGTATTTAGTTAATTTTACGCCTTCCATCGATACTGATGATAAGATAAGAATCAAGCAAATAAAGGATACTCCAAAAAGGGGTTATCCCATTTGTATATTATACTTTTAGTAGCGACCCGCCCCGGCTTCGCACGGAAATCATTAGTGTTTCTCTACTATATTACGCATGTATTATACATATAAACCTTCCTCTTGAATCACTCTATCCATTAAAAGAAACCGCATCAACATCCGTTGCGTAGTTTTAAAGATCTAAGCATACATAGGGATATAGGGACAGAGAAAGCGACTTTGTTTTATACTATGTAGTGATTATTTAAACAAGGGGTTTATTCCATGCTGGACTCGGAGCGAGAGAAAAACATAGAATGTGCCAGCTACATTTCGTCCTGGGCACGCTGTAAAAACCAGCTAAGGGATCCGAGGGTTTCTGTTTATTGCAATTTATGCGATGGGCTGACAACCTGTCCCTACAGCAATACACCTACAAATCTATCTTAAATAACCCTCAAAGTTTTGTCACACGTGGTTTAACAATCTTTTGTTTAGGTAGTTTACCCCATTAGCGATAAAGGCGTGATTATATGCAGCATGTATGTATGTAAACAAGGGGTAAGCTCAAATTACTGAGCTTTACTTTAGAAACCTGTGAATACTGTAGTAAATAAGCGACATGGTCCATTTTTTTATTATAGAGTTTTGAGCTGCACTACATATGTTACTATAGTCCTAGACTAATGGTTTTTTTTTTATCCTGGAGGAACGTGGTGAGATAAATTTTTAACAAGGTTTTTTTTCTTAGGGGAGGCCTTTGCCCAGCAGTGAGACACAGCGAGCTAGTAATAATAAAATAATAATAATATAGCATAGCATAGCCCGTACTTGGATCTGTAAATAACGTCTCAGTGCCAAGAAAAGTAGAAATGACTACATGAAAATAATAATATGAGCCTTGGTGTATCCCCCCCCCCTTCATTACAACAAACGACATCCCCCCACGCCCCCAAAACGGAGATTTTTTCAATGAAAACAAAATAATAATATGTTTTTACCCTAGAACAAAAAAAAGTGGGTTAAAATGGGAGCTTGTTTCTTATATCCTGCAGTCTACTGGGCTAGAGAAATTTGAGATGGGGTTTGAATTGCCAACATCTCGATAGAAGAAGATTTCCTGCAATAGAATGAAGTATGGTAAGATCTTGGCATCTTGCTAAGCTATACGTGGGACACTCAGAAAGTTTTGCGACACTAAAAAAAATTGTTCTACAGGTACATATATTTTTATTAAATCTTTTCAAAGTACTCTCCACCAGCCTCTATACAAAGATTCATGCGTCTGAACCAGTTTTCAAAACACTTTTTCCAGTCCGCCGTAGACACCTCGTTTACAGCCTGCTCGAACGCAGCCAGCGCATCTTCCGGCGACGAAAATTGTATCCCCTTGAGCAGATTTTTTATTTTTGGAAATAAAAAGAAGTCACACGGTGCTAGATCAGGGCTGTAAGGAGGGTGACACAGGAGTTTGACTGGTGTGCTGTCCAGGAAGTCCCTCGTTTTGAGCGCGGTGTGTGCAGGCGCATTGTCGTGGTGGAGCAGTAGTCCGCGGAGCCCTGTGTTTGGTCGCTTGTTGCTCACAACAGAAAAAACTTCTGGTAAACATTTGGTAGTATACCATTCGGCGTTAATGCTTCTTTGATCTTGTAAGGGAATTGAGGCCAAGTGGCCAGTCAAATTAAAAAAGCTGGCGATCAAAATCTTCCCCCCGCTTCGAGATCGCTTCACTTTGGTAGGCGTTGGTTCATTTTGAAACACCAAAACTGTCGACTGGCGCTTGGTTTCTGGATCGTATTGATAAATCCAGGACTCTTCACCTGTTACGATGTCGTAAACACGCCGAGACGAGCCTGCTTCAAATTTGTTCAGCATATCACGGCACCATTCCACCCGGGCCTGCTTCTGAGCGTCGGTGAGGTAGTGCGGCACCCAGCGCGATACTATCCTCCTCACGCGAAGATGCCCTTGTAGAATCTCGTGAACGCTTCCCGATCCAATCTTTAATATGTGCTGAATCTCCTGATATGTAATTCGCCTATTATCTTGGATTAAATTTTTCACTGCTAGCACGTTTTATTCCGTAATAGCCGTCAAAGGGCGACCGCTTCTTTCTTCATCCCCCAAGGTTGGTCGACCTCGCCTAAATTCGTTATACCAACGATACACGGTTGCCTTGGAGGGGCTTTCATCCATAAATGCCATTTGAAGTCTATCGAACGATTCATCCGGTTTCAGGCGACACTTGAAATCGTAAAAAATCATAGCTCTAAAATGTTCCCGGCGCAGATCCATTTTTCAGTAAGACACGATACTTTGAATTGGCTCGCAAAAAATGTGGAGGGAAATTTTGAAAATGGAACACACATATTTTTACTTACAAGTAATCATATTTTCAAAAAAGATTCTAACCGGCCAGTCTGCCATATATAAAAACTATTTATCGCAATACTTTCTGAGTGGCCTGGTATGGTTCTTTTTGACAGGTTTATCTTGGTTTCTTTCGGACCTACGACTACTTAGGCCCGTATTTGTAATCAGCATTTGAGAGTGAAAGCGAGTTTGAATTCGTAACAGAAATGTAATTTCAGTACAAAATGGCCTATCAAATCGATACTTAATATCGCTCTCAATCTTGAGATCGATTTATAAATACGAGCCTTAGTCAGTCAGGCAGTTAAAGTGTTAACTGCGGTATCTCGGGCACGTGTGTGTGGTTTGTGAGGTATGCTGCGCTCACTGGAGCCTCCACTAATTGACCACAAAGATGCCAGAGTGGGATTGACCGCTAAGATCTCGTATTACCTGAAATACGATTATGTATTGATCGGCTATGGTCAAGTCGTGTTTATAGACACAGAATATAATTATAGAAGTGTAGGAGGCGAATCCATTCTCATTATTATAAATGCGAAAGTAATTCTGTCTGTTGCTATTTTATGCCTAAACGGCTGAACGGATTTTAATGAAGTTTGGCATAGTGATAGATGGTAACCTAGGGACTGACATAAGCTACTTTTTACCACAGGAAATTATCTTATTCCCACGGAAAAAACTCATTAAGACGCGGAGGGCAGAAAGCTAGTAGGTATTTTTATGAGTATCGGAGACCGTGTTACAATGGTAGCAATTCGGGAAGGACACGACTTAACGAAATATTACAACTAAAATGTTTGCCGTCCCATTTTGAACTATAGGAGCCATTTGTCGCCATGTCCAGACATTAACACATTACAGTCGTAAGACATGACAGTTTTGATTGTGTATGTTTGTGGTGCATACATAAATACATAAGTCACGCCTTTATCCCTTACGGGGTAGGCAGAGCATTTAACGCCTCGTAAAAGGCGCTTTCGCCACGTCTGACAAAAATTGAGGGCAATTTTAGATTGTAATATGTATTGCTTTAGTGATAGGTTGTCAGCCCATCGCCTAAATTACAATACACTGTAACCCTCGAGTCCCTTTTGCTGACTTCAACAGCATGCGCGGGAGGAAGGGCAGCTGGAACATTCTATGTTTTTCTATCTCTCCCAGTCCAGCATGGAAGAAAATGTTTGTGGTGAGCAGTTGAAAAGTCAACTGCCTTCGTGGTGTAATGGTCAGACCCATGGGCTTACGACCCGGAGGTCCTGGGTTCGATTCCCAGGGGGGAAACATAAAGTTGATAGTTGTAAATTTAACATTTTTGAGGTTTTCCTCAGTTTAGTTAGGACATTGCAGGCTGAATCACCTGATTGTCCGAAAAATAAAAAGGATTCCGTACTTCGGAGGGCACGTTAATTCGTCGGTCCCGGTCACTGTCTTTTTTTTTTTTTTTTTTTTTTCTGTTTATTGTACACATGTAACATGAGAAAGACAATACACAAGGAATAACGACACAACAGGTACAGGTTATTTCTACTAAGAAATTTCTTCCAGCTTACCTACGGAAGTGAGACTTAAAATGAGAGGCAAATTAGGCGTGCAAAGCATAATATTAAAATAATACCAGAAAATTATAAATTACATAAATAACTAATTATATATACTTAAAATCATAATAACAATATATACATGAATATAATATAAATACATATATATATACATACTAATACTATACGGAAAGTGAAAGGTAATGCTCTCTTACTCTCTTTTTAAAGACAGCGACAGAAGGACTGTCACGGACCGTGTGCGGCAGCGAATTCCATAACCTGGCCGCATTGACAGTGAAAGAATAAGAGTAAAAATCTGTGTGGTGGTGAGGAATAGACAGTAGTGATTTAACAATAGGACGACATGGTTTGTCCTGGGAACGCGAGAAATTAAAACGCTCACGAAGATAATTGGGAGAGCAAGGGTTTGAAAGAATGTTATAGAGTAAACAGAGAATGTGAGTGTTCCGGCGGAATGTCTTGGATAGTGGTCGTTACTCAAAACCGCGTCAGAGGCCTGAAAGCTGTGCTACTAGGCTTGGTTTGAAACTCTGACACCAGGGTACATCAGTCCTTCGACTCGAGAATCCGCTTGCTATAATGAAGTTGAAAAGTAAAAAACTAAGGGTGTTCTAAGTATATCCGACACTGAAAGATATCATACCCTTTGGTCCTCTGTTAACTTTTATGAAAATCCCGAGAAGGGTCAGCTGGAACGTTCTGCTCTTCTGTCATTCTCAGTCAAGTCGAGCAAAATTACTAATTATATAATACCTGTTTAGATCCTAATTAAATAGGAGTATTTATTGCTGTCGACAAACTTTAAATAACTTTTGGCAGATGTTAGGTATAGGTAATGTGGTTCTAAAATCAAATATGTATACGTATTTTTAATTTCATTAAAATCTTATTATATTTAGTGTGAGAGCACCAAGAGACATGAACATATTACGATTGCCCCAATTCCACTATCTGACGGGAACATTTTATAAGAACTATGGAACTACTAATAGTGCTACGCGAATTCGTAAAAATACCTAAAAATATACCTAAAAATCTATCCTTAATAACCCTCAAAACTTTGTCAGATGTGGCGGAACGACCTTTGTTTAGATCGTTTACGCTCTGCCTACCCCATTAGGAGCAAAGGCGTGATTGCATGTATGTGTGTAAAAATAGAGCTACGCGATTACGCGTAGCTCTACGAGCTACGAGCGGGGGGAGATCGCTACGATGTGCTACGGCGCTACGAAAATAGCGCCCGCCTCTATAAATAATACTAATGTAGGTTCTTCCATGCTTGCCTGGGAGCGAGAGAAAAACATAGAATGTGCCAGCTGCATTTCCTCCCGGGCTTGCTGTAAAAAACAGCTAAGAGATTCGAGGGTTTCTATATATTGCAATATAGGCGATGGGCTGACAACCTATCGCTACAGCAATATACCTAAAGGCTATCCTTAATAACCCTCAAAACTTTGTCAGATGTGGCGGGACGACCTTTGTTTAGATCGTTTACACTCTGCCTACCTAATAAGGGATAAAGACGTGATTATATGTATGTATGTAGCAGTGGCGAGGGGTGCAATTTTATCGAGGGTAAGCCAAAGCAAAATAATAATATAAAATTGTACTTTATAGTTTCGACGTTTCCGGATTTGGGAGAGGTGGAATTCTTGAAAGGGAAGCCGACGGGAATCGTGTTATATGAACCCTTCGCCACTGGTATGTAGGTATGTGTCATTGTATGTGACATGCTGTTGCATTCCCATTGTGAAGGCAGGAGGGGGGGGGGAGCGAGCCTACAAGTTGTATTTTTCAAAACTAGCGCGAGAAATAAAACTAATCATACATACATGTAATCACGATTTTATCCCTAACGGGGTAGGCAGAGCAAAGACGACCTGAACATTGGTCGTTCCGCCACATCTGACAAGTTTTGAGGGTTATTATTAAGGATAGATTTGTAGGTATATTGCTGTAGTGACAGATTGTCAACCCATCGCCTAAATTGCAATATACTGAAACCCTCAGATCTCGTAGCTGGTTTTTACAGCATGCCCGGGAGGAAATGCAGCTGGCACATCCTATGTTTTTCTCTCACTCTCAGTCCAGCATGGAAGAAATTGAAATAAAGCATAGAACTAATCGATAGTTTGTAATAGCCATGTAAAAAGATCGTCCCTTGGGAGGACACTGAATAACTTGGCACAGATTCTGAATAATGCAGCGTGCATGTGCAGCGCGGTACGGCACCGCGAGCGGGACGGACGTATGTCGCATGCAACCGGCCGGAAAGAGACGACGAATGCGGCAACTGCTGCTCCTGCTGAGCTGACATGGGCAGAGCCCCTACGTAACCGATATAGCACTGGGTTCACCACGGTCCAAACCACCACACTGTCCTGATGACGGTTCTAGATCGGCAGCGGCAGAGGACGCGAGCGGAGCACTAGTCACAGGGTCCAGGTGTTGGCAGGTCGGCAGGGGCCGCGCGGGCGGGGTTCCGGGGCTCGCGGGCCGCCCGTCGTGTTACCTCTCTGGCCATCGCAGCATGTCCGCCGCAGGCCTTCGGCGGCGCGCGTTCACGCCGCCATCGTAAGGGCCTAGCCCGGGACTCGTCGCGACACGCTCAACACGGCCGACGCAACCGCGTGGGTGGAAATCGATGGCGTCTTGGCGCGTGCGCGGCCGACGCCGCCCGACGGCCCCCGACGCCGCGCGACGGCCCCCGACGCCGCGCGACGGCCCCCGACGCCGCCCGAGCGCCGCCGCGGTGCATCCGCCCTGACCCAATTGCCTGGATCCGCGCACAGTGACCCCCTTCTTCCAACTACCAATGGACCGAGTTACGGAGATGCGGCGGTCACGCTCAGATACTCAATTGGCAAGAGGTTGTTGGGGGTTTCGGAAGGTTTGGCTTTTGACAGATGATGATGAGGAATAATAGCATGATGACAAAGATTACCTATATAACACCAATATATTGTTTTTTTTTATACAAATAATACTTACGTCTAATTTAGCATAATCGAAATAGAAGACTGCAAATAATTTATTTCTTTCACTTTAAGTTTCCATTTGTTTTACGTAGGTACGATGGAGAAATTACATACTAGAAAATTACCACTAAAAAGACTTGCAAATGACGAAATTTTTTAAATCCCAAGTAGATTTAAAATGTGTATTTTGAACAAAAAAGTTGAATGCTAAAGTAAATACTTAATCATCGCCCGGAAATTCGAAGTAAAGTACCTAACCCTAACTAGGCTAACTAATTCTTACTTACATTTCTCAACATCTAACAGACGTAGATACAGCCAGCAAGCAAACAGAATAACGAACTGTGAAATAAAAGCAAACTCGCGATCCTGCCAGTTTCAATACTAACAAATCATTAAACATTATTCTACGAAGGAGAGTATCAAGCGCCTGCAATTTATTGAAGAGCAAATTAGTATAATAAATTATTCTGCTTTGTGGCACCAATCTATGGACGTATATTTCGAAGCACGAAATCAGAATAATGAGTTAACCTTGCTTAAAATAAGTCTTCGAGGTCTTCGCCGATATTAACCGGGACGAACGGCATACCAACGGCTGTTTATAGTGCCTTCCGAAGCACAGAAACGCTTGATACTGATACCAATACGGGTCGCCTATCTAAGGCCTAGCCATGGCGATGGTTCCTTAACATTCGTGAAAAATATGAATCGACCGCTACTTAAAAAAACAATCGTAAAAAATCTATTCTTATTAATTAATTTAATGTTGTAGAGCTAAACTCTTTGCAAGAAATAAAATTGATGGCACTTTATTATGAGAAGGGAAAAAAAGAATGATTGCCTTTAAATATTAAAAAAAATATATGTTATGATTCTTTTTCATATTTAAAGGCTATTAGAACATTTTTTTTTTATCGAAATCGGCTAGCATTCTGTTCAATTTACGTTCCATTATAAGTTAATTCGTTTTAAGTAGTTTGGCGACAGAACCAGTTGCGTATAACGGAACGTAGTTGTCAAAACTGTCAATGTCAAACAGCTGCCGATGGCGAGTGGACGTATGTTGGCGAGAAACAGATTTATTTTGTCGTAATTTTCTTTATTTCGCTGTAAATATTTGTGAAAGTTGCGTGCCAATGTGTCGGGTACACATTTGAGATGTTATTTACGATGTGACGGCGCCCCGCTCCTATGAAAAGGGCGAATTTGTTGCTTTACAAACAAGACCGAGGCGGATGGAATGCTACGGCTGTATACAAAATATGTAAGTGTTTTATTAAGGTTTTATGATTATTGCGAACCCTTTGAGGTGCGCCGAGTAATAAAATCACCTGTAGGAGGAACAGAATGTGTCTTTCGTGGAGTTATTTGGGCCTAAACATTGGTCGTGTTGCTTTATGTTTGGTCCGCCTACGCAACCCTATTGAGGTGAAGGGCCTGGAACTGGCAGTACCTTGCCCTATTATTAGCTTTCTAATAGGTAAGACTTTATTTCTTTAACTATCACAAGCCCGATACAGTTCCACCTTAGTTTGTTATTTATCAGTAGTTAAAAAAAAGCTAATTAGTTTTGTTTTTATTATACATGCATATAATCACGCCTTCATCTCCGATGGGGAAGGCAGAGCGTAAACGACCCAAACAAACATCGCTCCGCCACAAATGACAAAGTTTTGAGGGCTATTTAAGATTTGTAGGTATATTGCTGTAGTGACAGGTTGTCAGTCCATTGTCTAAATTGCAATTTACAGAAAACCTCCGATCCCTTAGGTGGTTTTTACAGCATGCCCAGGAGGAAATGCAGCAGGCACATTCTATGTTTTTCTCTCACTCCCAGTCCAGCATGGAAGATGTTATAAAGATAATAAAAGTTAAAGTCACAATAACATTGGATTGTTGAATGAAATAAAACTAAGGTTATCATCTGAACTTGGTACTACATTGTTGTTGATAATAACAAGCATGTGACCTCATTTCAAATCAAAACATACATACATATTATCATGCCTTTATCCCTAATGGGGTAGGCAGAGTGTAAATGACCTAAACAAAAGTTGTTCCACCACATCTGACAAAGGTATGAGGGTAAGATTGATTTGTAGGTATATTGCTTTAGAGACAGGTTGTCAGCCCATTACCTAAATTGCATACATACATACATATAATCACGCCTTTATCCCTAATGGGGTAGGCAGAGCGGAAACGACCTAAACAAAGGTCGTTCCGCCACGTTTGACAAAGTTTTGAGGATTGTTTAAGATAGATTTGTAGGTATATTGCTGTAGTGACAGGTTGTCAGCCTGTCGGCTAAATTGTAATATACAGAAACCCTCGGATCCCTGAGCTGGTTTATACAGCATGCCCGGGAGGAAATGCAGCTGGCACATTCTATGTTTTTCTCTCGCTCCCAGTCCAGCATGGAAGTAACCTAACCTAAATTGCAATATATAGAAATCCTCGGATTCCTTAGCTGGTTTTTACAGCATGCCTGGGAGGATATGCAGCTCTACAGTGTTCAGGAATATCTGAATTTTAAAGTTTAAACTGATTGACTTTATGAATTTGGATAGTAATGGGTTGACTTTATGATTATTGCAAATTATCTTCAATGACATTTTGTATTTGACATTTAATTTTATATTCACTCAACTATTATGATGTATATTTAAATTATATTTAATATTTTTATGATCTAATCATAAATAAATAACATTTCTTCCATGCTGGACTGGGAGAGACATAGCATGTTCCAGCTGCCCTTCCTCCCGGGCATGCAGCAAAAGGGACTCGAGGGTTACAGTGTATTGTAATTTAGGCGATGGACTGACAACCTGTCACTAAAGCAATACATATTACAATCTAAAATTGCCCTCAATTTTTGTCAGACGTGGCGAAAGCACCTTTTACGAGGCGTTTAACGCTCTGCCTACCCCGTAAGTGATAAAGGCGTGATTTATGTATGTATGTAAATAAATAAATTGACTAAATTGTACAACAAGTCAAATTTGCATGCCTGCTCGCAGGTTGAATACATGGAACTCTGTAATATTTTAAGATCTGACATACTGTATTCTGGCAAATAAATATATTCTATTCTATTGTATTCTGGCACTTTCTATGTTTTTCTTTCGCTCCCAGTCCAGTATGGAATCAAAACATTGTTATGTTTGTTCTTAGAAATGAATATAAACAACAAAAAAAAATGAAAAAAAATGAAAAATTATTTATTAACAAACAGAAATTTGAAATTATACAGAATACACAAAAGTAATTTACAAAAAATCCAAATTTTTAATTTCAACATTAGGCATTACCAGAGGTTCCCAAACTAGGTCACAGCCTGTATCTTGGGCAACCAGACAAAATTTAACAATTGAGTTTATTCTTAAGCTAAACAAAGATTTAGAAATAAGTAGTACTAGTGAGATGAGTAAGGGGCCTGTGTTAAATAAATATATAATAAAGTGCTAAATAAAAACTCAAATAAATAAATTACATATCATAATCAAAATAAATACTTAAATAGATATATTATTATTATACCTGCTCAGATTGGGTTGGAATGAGTAACTCAGTCGCATCATAGTCCAAGTTTGCCAACCAGCTTCGTAACTTGATTTTAGCCTCTTTAGTTGTGCAAGTTTTAATGTCACAAGATTTAGCTGCTTTGTTATAAATGAAGGGAAAAGCAAAACCCGAAAATCTGCTAGCAAATTGTGTTTTAACAGGTTTGATTGGAATCCTGTAAACTCTCTTCTTTAGGATTTTATCACGGTCATCTAATTTTTGGACCAGTCTGTGGGTAGCAAGACAAACTCGGTGGACATATAACTGCCTGACGCGCAGGACTTTGGTTAAACAGTAGAGCTCATTCGTTGGAAATCTGAAACGCTTTCTAAGCATAGTTTTAAGCACTGCACGTTGCGCTCTTTCGAGTTGTATCATACAAGTTTTTCCCGCGCAGCCCCAGACACCGATACAGTAGGTTAATATTGATTCACAGATGGCTATATATGTGTTTTTGAGAATGAAAACAGGAGCAGAGTTACGCAATTCTCTCATTATCCCAATAATTTTTCTAACTCTGCCAGAGAGGGCAGTTATATGAGCCTCAAAATTTATCTTTTCGTCCAAGATAACTCCAAGGTATTTAATGACACTGACCCGAGAGATTTGATCACATTTACATTTAAAGTCGCGATTGTCATTATCAATTAAGTAAGCGTCGCATTTATGAATTCGAATCCCTGGAAGTGATGCCGGGGGACTGCTAGCCGCAGTTTTATGAAAACAAAGGAAATTAGTTTTGTTCCTGTTTAGAGTGAGTAGATTTCGAGTCAGCCACTTATGGATTAAAGCCATGCCAGTCTCAGTCACTCTCCATGCCTCCTCCCAACTATGAGCATGAAATAGAGCTGCAGTATCATCTGCATAGCAAATTAACTCGGCGTCAACCAGCGGCAACTCGTGAATATCATTCATGTAAGCTATAAACAAAGTCGGGCCGAGTATGCTTCCTTGCGGGACCCCGAAATTTACCGGATGAGTGGCACTAGACGAGTCACCGATTTTCACAGTTTGTTCTCTGTCCGTGAGATAACTTCTAAACCACGCCAAGGCCGTCCCACGGATACCAAATCTTTCCAATTTACTAATAAGGATGGGGGTAGACACAGTGTCGAAGGCCTTGGCGAGATCCAGAAAAACTCCTATGCACTTAAGGCCACTGTCCAAGGAGGACGACACCAAGTCAACGAGCATCTGTACTGCACCCTCCGTTGATCGTCCACTTCTAAATCCGAATTGCCTCGGTGATAGTAAGCTGTTTTCTTCTAAAAATGCAACGAGACGTTTATTTACTATTTTCTCAAGGAGTTTTGAAAAGACACTCAGAAGCGAGATTGGGCGATAGTTACTGGGTAGATTTTTTTGACCATCCTTATAAATAGGAATAACCGACGCGACCTTCCATGCCTGTGGGAAAAACCCAGTACTAAAACTTAGGTTAAATATGTAGGACAGGGGTGATACTATAACATTCTTAATTGCTTTTATTAAACTGTTCGAAAAACCGTCCCTGCCAGGAGCACAGTCATTACTGAGTTGAGTTATCAGGTAATCTATTTCATGAGGGTCAGTAGGTGAAAGAAAGAAAGAAGTTACCGGACCTCCAGCAGTAGGGACTTGTGACGCAAGACTGTCTTCCGTTTCAGAGATGTCATTGAGGATATTGTTGGCCAAGTTCTGACCCACATTTGAAAAATACTCATTGCAAATTTGTAATGACTCGAATGGATCTTCTGTTGCTGTGAGGAGGTCAGGGGATTGCTTATTTTTGCGTTTTATATTACAAATTTTATATATAGAGGACCATAACATCTTTGGTTTATTCAAATTTATTTGCAATTCTGAGGTCTCATATTGGATTTTTAGTGTTTTTATTAGATTAAAGTAATAGTTTCGGTATCGTTTATAAGAATGTTTAAGAATTTGGTCATTGGGGTGCATTCTAACCTTCAGATGTAAACGGTCGCGGTGTCTAGCACAACGTAACAGGCCCGGAGTAATCCACGGCTCACGATTAAATCTAGTCCTACTAATTCTTATCTCACGTGAGTGTTTCTTTACGACTGTCGAGATTTTATTCAAAAATACCTCAACTGCATCGTCTACTTTTTGTTGATCATAAACTAGATTCCAGTCAACATTTCCCAGTTCCTCGCAAACCTTTTCAAAGTTCGTAGTTGATCTAGTACGGTTTTTGCTCTCCTTCATGGGTCCACTCCTGAGCCCCAACATTATAGGTTTGTGGTCTGTAGCAACCGTGTCTACAACTGCTCCTGCTAAAACTTTTCGAGACCTAACAAATATATGGTCAAGGCAAGCATCCATTCTTGTGGGATATCGTATCGCCGGACTGAGGCCATGCTGCGCCATTAGGCATTGGTACTTTGAGCTGTTATGTATTTTCTTGATGTTGGTTTCCAGGATATTAACATTTATATCACCCGCAATAATTAAATCAGACCCTTTCCCAAAAGTATTTAAAATATCACCTAGACAGTTCAAAAACACACCAATGTCGCTAAAGGAAGGGGACCGGTACAAGGCAACCACTGTTACAACTTTAGGTATTTCCAAGAGTAAGCAGCAGGATTCGAGAAAAGGTGGTTCACATGATGAAACGTTCCAGCTCTCCCGTACGTAAACGACTATTCCACCATTTTGATTAATGTTACGGGTGGACGAGAAGGATGTATAACCTTGAATCTGACCGATAGAAACCGTGTCATCAAGCCGGCATTCTGTGAGTATGATCACATCTATAGGGGTCCTTAGCCGTTGAAGCAATACTAAAAATTTATTTAAGTTTTTCCTGATGCTGCATATGTTAAGTGTCAGCAATTTAAAATTGAAGGGGCTGAAATATTCAACGCAGTCTTCGGGTAAAATTATTTCGCATTGTATATCAAAAGTTTTATCAATATTAGAGAATATATCAGTCATATTCATATGTATAAAATTGTATAAAGAGTTTCTGAATTTGGTTGGAAAAAACAAAGGAGGTGTGGGTATTTATTTTTGAGCTGGAAGGACTGATTGCAGGTTGGTGCAGTGTAAGTTCGTGAACTATGTAGAAAATGTTCTGTTGACTTATTCTTATAGATCTTAAATAGAAGCAAAATCATTTGTTGTTTAGTATAATACAAGAATAGGAGAATTTAATCGAAACACAGAAATCAGGAACTATAATCTAACATGGAATCATTCGCTGAGGCTGAGTGACTGGTATTTGTCAGGTTTGCTACAGACTCTTTAGCAAGGCCTGGGACTCCAATTTTATTTGGCGGGGCGATTTCTTGGGTTTTAGTCGCATTTCCCTGATTGACTGATTTGTTGAAATTTTGGTTCATGGTCAGTTTGTCTAATACTGACTCAGAGTCTACACGTAGAACAGAGCTAGTTTCTGACCTGCGCATGAATATGTTTCCGTTTGAGGTCCAGATATATTTAAAACCAAGACCAGCTCCTACGGCTCTGGCCTTGCTAAAAAGAATCCTGTTCTCCTTAGTAAGGTGTTCATTAATGTATATTCTACGTGGGTTACCAGCCACACTTATCTTATCGGTGGTGAGACCACGACGGACCTTTGCAGCTTTTAGAAGTTGGTCCCGAGGCACCCTGCGTGTAAGTGTTAGTATGACAGGGCGTGGACGGTCCGTACTGCCTGTCTCCTGCCGTTTTCCAACTCGTCGCACGTCGTCCACGTCATGAGGATCCAGCTGAACGCCCAGAGTGCTTGAGATGTTCTGAACTATTTGTGTTATGTTCTCACCACGTTGCTCCGTTATTCCCGTGATTTCTATGTCTTTAAGAAATTCGCGTTGTTGTTTGAAGGCCAGTTCTAGCCGCAGCTCATTTACTTCAGCTCGAAGACTGGTGACTTCTGTCTTGAAGTAATCCAACTCCTTGATTTGCTTCTTCATACTGCATATATCTTGCCTAAATTGCTCTATTTCGTGGGTCGTAGAATTCAAAGCGGCTGTAAAATCATACATTTCCTTTCTCATGGTGTCGAAAGCGGCTTGCATTTGTTTAAGAGTTTTGTTGAAAGCTGTCAATCCAGCTGTCTCCAGTTTCTCATTTACTATTTTTGGTGATTTCTTTGGAGAAGGAGAGTAGGCGTCTCCACCAGAAGGATTCTTTAGTTTTCTACTAGTAGCTCTACAGACAGGGCAGGTAAATGCGCCAGTACTCGTTCGTAGCTTCCTGGCTTCGTCCCGGGGCAAGCCCAAGCATGCTAGATGGAATCTTAATGCACAAGACGAACATCCAACTGTATCTTCGTTTTCGCCGTTCAGGCTACGATTACAAGCCCCACATTCCATGGCCGCTACCACGTAAATCGAAGTTGCGATATCTAAGCGATAGTAGTGTCGCTATGGACACTCGAGTTGTATTATGGTAGGAGGCGGTCAAGCGGCGCAGCAGTGACTCACCACAACAAGCGACCGGCGAGTTCGAATCGGTGTTCGTTTAGGTTATGTTTGAATTACGAATGTTTTTAATCACTGTGGTTTGTTCACTTGATTTTAAAGGAATGTTTTTGCACTTTATTACGCGGTAGGATGTGCGCTTT